>OW569325.1:7608510-8808510 GCA_937595015.1 Polyommatus icarus
TTTTTATTGCTCGCATGGCGATGACTGATTAATGACTGGCAGACATGCCATCATGAATATTGTTTGATATTGTAAAAGTTTCTGCATGCCATCATGATATTATGTATTGTAAAACTTTTTCGTCATTGCGTGTACGCTTCAGCCAAACGCGCGTAATATAGTGAGTCACTGAATTTCGGTCGAAATAAATTCTGCTGCATTCGGTTCCATAGAAATTTCTTGCTTCATTCACATGACCTTAATTTTGTAAGTCACGATTAGTATTTAAAAAAATACGCGACCGAAATTCTGCGACTCACGACATTACGCTTGTTAGGCTTCACCCTCAGTAAAGATGCTTATATACTCACTGCTCTATTTAAGTTCAATCTTGAGAACTCTCCCTTGATCCGTCCTCGTACCACAACTCTATCAACAGAGAAGATCAAGTCCCGACGATTACGAGATATCACCACGTCGTGCCAAATGTTGTCGTCTAGTAGACTGCCTACTGATAGCGATGTGGATACGCCAGAGCCTGAAACAAAGAGTTAATTAGTATGGTTTCTTTGTCTCGATCTTTCTCACATTCTTTCCCTTTCACACAACAGTGCTACAAAACATCGCGACACGCAACTGGTTAGTTTGCTGTCTCTTTCACACATTGTTTTGTAGATAGACTGCATAAGTAAGTTGGTATAAGAGACCTACTTGATCATGCTGGATACGCACAACTCTTTCTCGCACAAATTTTATTTCATAATATTCTTTGTTTGTCTCTTTCATCACTACAGTAAATGTAAGCTCTATGTAGTCGGACTGTTTGCCGCACGAATAAGTGAGCGCGCATGCACGTACGCACGGACACACTTGTGTTCTCTCTTTCACACACAAAACAACAGTTTAATTTTCTTTCTCTCATACCTATGATCTTACCAAGGTCGACTTCGTCCCCCGTGAGTACATGAGCGCGCCGGACGCACTTCTCTCTCTCTTTCTCTCCCACGTAAATCAAATTAGCTATCTCTTTCAGTCATTTGGCCTTACCTAAGTCGATATTCAGCACGAGTCGATTATCACGCAGCTGCAACGCTATGTAGTCAGTCTGGGTCCCACGTGAGTACATTAGAGCGCCGGACGCGACGCTCGTCTTGAATCGGAACCGCATCACTTCGCGCGACGCCGATATCGGATCGCGAAGTAGATCCATCTTGATGAGCGACGATCCGTTGAAATACATCGTGTCGGCCACTGTAAACAATCAATACATACTCAATAACTACACTTTTAATCACCTAAATAGCTAAGTTTGCAATACTACAATAACCTTTTTAATGTTACATTATAACCATTCCATCAACACACATGAATTTAGTTAAGTAGTTTTTGTTTAAATTTAGATGTAAACTAATCTATAGACATAATTTAAAGTATCTTAGAACGATATTATAGATGTCTAACAGGATTTTAGAAATGCAATTTAATTAAAACACGAGCAAATTACGAACAAACACCAAATTAATTAAACATTTCTTAGCGGGCCCCTGGACCAGACGATCTATTTTATTGCGCAATATCAAGTATTGTGCAATATTAATGACCGCCTAGGCCCTAGGGTTAATATTGAACGCGCCCGCCTTTCAATTGTTCAATGATATTTCACAAAAAATTGATCGTCTAGGGGCCCACTTAGGACAATCTTACCATAATCACAGCCGTATATTTCGACTCTCATGGAGATCTTGTCGCGCCACCTCATGGGGTTTATACGGATGAACTGAGCAATAATAGGAACTTCGAATTCGTTCTTCACTATCGTGTTCCCATCGTGGTTTCCTTCGAACATCTAAAACATACAACTTATATTGAACTCCAAATCTAAACACAATTTATCAATCAAATACCTAAATATGTAAAGCAGTTGTTTATATAGTACTTATTTTGGCGGTTTTATGCTACAATCATTGAGCAATAAAATATACACACATGAATATTACAGAACATATTTCTTGTGGCGCCAACAGAATTTTATTACTACTGTCGGTGAAATCATAAGATATGAGTTGCATATTTATTTCGGTATTATATGTTGCCCGCTTCTTCATTTTACCGTGTTTCATTTAGCGCGGAACAATTTTTCCGAGACCAAAAATATCTTAAGTCATTTCCTATGACTCAAAGCATCTATATAGCTTTATTTTTAATCTGTTCAGGGGATCAACCATGTGGCAATAATAAACAGACAGACACACTTTCGCATCTAAAAGTATTACTACGGATCAGAGGCGGCGCAAGGCGTGGGCGGTGTGGGCGACCGCCCACGGCCTCGCGGTCTAATGGGCCTCGCGCCCCTTGGACCACGAGGTTTTTTTTAAAGGATTTACATGTTTTGATACTCGATTATTCATAAAAAAAAGTTTTATAAACAAAAGTTTGAGTATCAAAAAATTCTTTCTCTCCGAAAATCTGTATTCTTGCGTCATCTATCAGGGGGCCTCGCAAGATATATCTTGCACACATAAAATTTAGGTCTTGCCCCGCCACTGCTACACGGATTAATTAATATAATCTAACTATGACATTGTGTCATCATGTAGCTCTTATATAACCTTGGTAACTCTTCAGTTAACCAACTAACTGGCATTGATACTGGCATCATATTACCAAAACCGCAGCAATCATCACCTGCATATAGCCATCCGCTCCCGACACCGTTCGCCAGCCTTCCCCATCGTCAGAGTACTGCACCATGTACTCTGTGACGTACTCGTGAGTAGCGAAACGCCCCCTAGTGGCGATAGCGCGCAACTCTTTGCGTTTTTGGAGGTTAATCGTTAGGTGCTGGTAGTAGGAACTCTCCTGTGACGTCCATGCTGCCGATCCTTCACCGTTATAGGAAAATTAGTAGTCATGCACTGTTAGTAAGTAAAAGAAAGTTGTCGGTAGAGAAGATGATTAAACAAAGATTTATACAATGAAGTAAAAGGCATAAAAGTAACGAAAATTTTAGCCTTCTGGCTAGGGTTAGTAAAAAATATATTTTCATAATGTTATGTAAAGTCCGGTAGCCGGAATTCTTTCAATGACCTATTGCTACTTGTCTCTTTCAGACAGAAAATTAAAATATTAGTATATTTTCTTTTATTTTAAAGTAGTGCGTATGAAAGAGACAAGCTACAGGTCAATGCCCGAATTTCTCCTGGGACCGGACTTTAGTCAATTTAATAATTATAATAAAAGTTTTGAAAAGTCTTAAGAGTTTTAGCTTTTTGTATTTATATGAAGAACACAACGAAATTATCTTGAAACCATGACAAAAATGACCTTAATGTTATTTTCAAGATAGCTTCTTATCTCTTTAAACAATGCATACAAATATATAGGTACCAAATAAACTCATACATCTACTTACAATTTACTTATAGTTTCTACTCAAAGAATCTAAAGACAAGACACTACTGAAAACAGTGCAAAGAAAATAAAATCATGCAGACCACCACCTAGCTTGCTCTTGGTTATTTGGCGTTACTCTGGCTCCATATTCAATTACCTTAATCTCACCGCCAGCGGCTTTATATTTAACGTAATCGAGCCCGTTGGAGCCATAACTGATATGGTACTCCTGTACAAACTCTGAAGAGTGCGCTCGGCCTTGAGTCGCTATCCTGGTTATGTTCTTCACAACTCCCAGATCTATTATGAGTTGCTGATCGAAATCATTCTCTGACGCCGTCCACGCGTTCAAACCTTTCATAAAATTACATTTTGTAATTTTTGTAATAGCAAAGTAGCAGATTAAAATAAAAATGTTTGTTACAATATTATTATTTTATTAAGGTATATTATTATGAACTATAAACACACCAAAACAATCATAAAAGTGCTCAGTTTTATGTTGTACTAAGAAAATTTTTAACGACTATGAAAACATTATTAAAATTAACAATTTATATAAAATATTAATTTATCCCTATCCCTATTAACACACAGTAAAAAAATAAAAAACTAAGCTTATATAAAAACCAATAACCCAGTACCTACTAAAATAATTTTAACTATAGTTGACATTCAAAAATTAATTAATTAACACTTTAGAAACTAAAAAGGTTTGCTCTCTTTATTCATAAAGCTAGTTGCAAAACTATCATCACAATCAAACAAAGGTTTCGCTTCCCTAATCAATTCATCAAAATCAATTAATTTGAAAGGTTCAAGAGGGAATTCGAAGGGCTTCTGTACAGACACAGCAACTGAGTGGACCTTATCGAGAAGTGTTTCTTGGAACAACCAATCCTCCTTCAATACATCATTCTCATATAGCTCTGTATCTGTTATTATTTTATCAAACTGCAATGGAGAGTTAATAGAGAAGCTAATTTTCTCCAGAGGTATTGTGATACCGACACCAATGTTCTTTACATAACTCTCTTTTAGACACCATATTCGGTAGAAGCAAGAAATCTGCTGCATTTCAGTTGGAAATTTACGAATTGTGCTCCATTCATGCTCAGAGAACTGTCTCTTCATAAGTCTGAAGAACTCTGGTATATTCTTATTTGGCGGTGGAACTATTTTCATGATGTCAACACCGATTACTTTTTCAGTGTTCCCAGCCAAAACCACATAGTCTCCCTGGTGAGAAATGTTGAAGAATGAAGTGATGTCGTCATTGCCAACAATAATTGGTTTCCCGTAAGCATCTCTACCAAAACAAATAGCCTCGTATGGAATATTAGTTGATAGATGTGCAAACTTCCTCATCATGAGTCTTCCGATCAAAGAGCTTTTGGCATCCTCTTGAAATACAAATCTTGAGATGCGCTGCTTCTCCTCAGTTTGAATAAAGCTTGAAGCTAACAGTATTTGATTGTGTGTAGGATTCCACTTGAAAGTGGGAAAGGCCCATCTTACATTCTTTACACTCATCGTTTATTTTAACCTCTTACTTGTTCATAGAAATATATTTTGCCCAAGTTTGACAAATTACATTGAATGTGGACCTGTAGAGTAATTATTCCTGTTTCAGGGTTCCTTCAAGACACAAACTACCTCTTAAAAAATCACAATACATGCAAACTGAATAAAATTTTATGCAAATCATACCGCTAAGCACTTATATTTAACAAAAATAAAGTGTTTTGCATATGACATTACAAGCATGTAAAAATACAAAATGAAATTAAACTTTGCACACTAATAAATTTACTTAGGATAATAATTACAAAGGCTCTCTTAAAATAAGTAATGGAAGTAACAGCTCAAAGTTACTTGATGAATAATTAATTAAATATGCATAAGAGCACAATGGAAATAAAATAATATGCAAATTAACCAATATGTACTTAATACTTTTTAAAGAAGTATTATACAAACAAATGGTAAATTAAAGTAATAAGGGATTAGGGAATTTCACAATGTAATGCTTACCATACAGCTTGGCATTATCTGGCCCTCTGTCTCTCAAGCTTGATGTAGCAGTCAGTTTAGCAGTCTCAACTAAAGGTTCATTACATTCATAGTCGTAGTAGTATTTTGCAGAATCTGAAACACGTGCAATATTAAAGTCACCGCTTACCACCAGACAATCCCATTGAATCAAAATTTGTAATAAAAACACTGGTAATACTAACCTGCTTTGGTATACTCAACGTAGCAGTAAAGCAAAGTAATGAAATAAAACACAGGAACCCGCATCATAATTTCATATTCGTTCTTGTGGATTTATTGAAACAAAAAGCTATAGCAACGGTCAAATATTAACGAAATTAAGTTTGATCATTACAAACTTTAGCGTCGAAAACCGGACAACACCCTGCAACAACTTAACAATTGACATTTGCAATTGTCAAATCATTGTCAATTATAGGGTGTGTTCCTTATTAGCACCGATATACTAACAACTTCACCAGTAAAATTGGACAAAATGTGATTGGCTACGGAGACGTCAGATCGCGCGGGCATTTTACTGATATTAGAAATGAAACGCCTCGTCAAATGACATTTCTTCGTCTTCTTCTTTAAAATATACATTAAACATTGCATTGGTTCGCTCTGTTTGCAACACTGACATTTGATATAATGGAGGCACTTCATATGGCTATTTGTATTTGCGTATTTGATGTGTTCGCCAAACAATCACCATGTGTAAACGGTATGTTTGACAAATATTGGCCTTATTTGCCTATTTGACAAATATGACCAGTACCAAATACATTGTCGGTTTTTGACGCACATCAAAAGAGTCAAAATATCTAGGCAAGTAAATAAAATCAAGTAAAACTTTGGTATTTGACGTCCATGTGTGGAAGGCCGTACATTTGCTTTGCTTGTTTATGTATCCGTCAATAATTTTGCCGTGTCATGTGTTTGAAGTGTCTACCGTCGCGCCATCTGGTGAGATTTAAAAAAGAAAACAACCCATTATTATTTTTTTCCAAATGTTGTTAATTGGGTTTTTGATATTTGTTGTTGGCATAGACATAAATATTACTAGCGTAGTTGGTAAAATAATGGCCAATAAATATCCGTTATCGTGCACAAGTACAGGTAAGATGTTGTAAAACCAAAATGTGTGACATTTGGTGTGAATAACGATAAATAGGGCTATTTCTTCCGTGAATTTTAACTAAAACATCGTTATAATAACTTTATTATCCTATTCATTGGAATATTATTGCTTCTTATTCAAATTGAAATGTATCAAGTTTTACATTCTTTTGCCCAGTTTTGTAGCAATTATTGATGGCATTCGCTGATATTACCGATAGTTGTCTACCCATACGCCATCTAATATGGAAGTATAATTACTAAAATGGAAGCTGAAAATGTCCCATTTTTTGACACTTTTTACATACCTACAGAGATATTCCTCCTTTCATCTAGGTACACTCCATAATAAATACGTAAATTACAAATACAAATACCCATGTGAAGTGCCACCATTATGTAAAAAATTAAACTGTCAAACTCCAGTTACGTCAGATTTGTCGGAGCGTTGCAGTTTTCTATTTTCTCAAAGAAAAAACTATAAAAACTATTGAAATTGCAACAATACTGTATTATCGATTTAGTGCAATGCGACATGGCTTGAAATCTGATCTAACAAGACAAACCTCACAATAGTAATTCCTTTTACGGAACATATACAGGTACAAAATATTTTATCCAGTAAGCATTTGCAAGTACTTTATCCCGTTACTTTCATACTTTTTGGTTAAAAGCCAAATTGTAAAGCAAATATTTCCATAAACTTTTATATTATGTTTAAAATATAATGTTTTTTGTTGTTAATCGATGTAAGAATACAACCGTGAGTCATGTAAGTTACTTTGCTTAGCAATGACGACATTTTGGTTGGCCATATAGGATATTCAAAAATCAATACAATGTGACGATACACAGATCCTACTTCCGAACTTATTTTGCTGTATTTGTAAAGTACAGCAGAGAAAAACCATTGCACACTTGAGTTCTAGATTAATGTAACAATTCAACTTAATGTATCCATTTGCGCCGGCAGGGGGGTGCCAGGGGGTGCACTTGCACCCCTTGGGAATCTCGGGATCAACAGGAATTATTGGAATAAAAAGCATTTTGTAAACCTATTACCATACCATACAAATATAGTTTGTAATGTTTCGGCGCTAAATGTATTCTGTTGACGTCTTGTTGTAGTCACTGTTGTTTGTAAAAAGTAAAAAGAAAAGAAAAGTAAAATCTGCACCCCTTGAAAATTATTTCTGCTGGCGCCCATCAATGTATCATACTACCATGGGCACCGGTAGAGAGGTGCTAGGTGGTGCACTTGCACCCCTTGGGAATTTCGGGATCAACAAATTATTGAAGTAAAAAGCATTTTGTAACCCTATTAATAGGGATGATGACAAGGTCAAAAATTAGCAAATTTTGTTAATAAAATAAATAAATCACAGTAAAAAATAAGTGTTCCCAAAATTTCAGCTTGATAGCATTTGTATTTTTTTTTTTGTTATGCGCCTTTAATGTTGGATAATAAAGTCGAATTTTTTTTCAATTAAATTTCTTAATATTTATATACCATTTGATAACTTATGCAATTAAAAGCAACTTTTGTTATGAAACCACTTTCATAAACGCAATATTTAATATACCTATCGAACAAAATTCTCTTCCCATCCGTACAAACTACAAAAGAGTGACATCAGTCTTTCATAGCACTTTGTATGGAGCGTTTTGGGCGGGTCTATTTTATGAGATGTTTGAATTGTCATATCTTGGTGAATTTTTAAACAATCAGAGTCATTCTTTCTGCGATGTTTTTATTTTTTAAGTGTCTTTCAATTACCAATAAGAAAAAAATTTAGTCATCAAGCCTATTCTATTACCATGACCAGACCAGACCATGTACAAAGATAGTTTGTAATGTCTCGAGACTAAATGTATTCTGTTGGCGTAAATAGACAGTCACTGTTGTTTGTAAAAAGAAAATAAAAAAAAGAAAACTAAAATCTGCACCCCTTGGAAATTATTTCTGCCGGCGCCCATGCATACTACAATGTGTTGTAAATTGTAATTTCATTTGAAACTTCTTAATAATTAAAATTTTAATAAAAAACTAGTTGTTAATCAATAATCATTCACGAAAATGTTTCATTCTTGGGAAGAAAATTAAGAGCATATTATATTCTATGTAAATTTTATTTGTAGGGAATTAACCTTTTATTTTCAACATTTATTTCAGAATCATAATAAAGAGCGAACATGTCTAGCATGTCAGATCGTAAAGCTGAGCTGGAGAGGAAGAAGGCTAAGCTCCAAGCTCTTAGAGAAGAAAAAGATCGCCGCAGAAGAGAGAAAGAACAAAAAGATGCTGAAGAAGCATCGGTAACTTTTTAATAATTTTATTTCAATTAAAATACTTTAAAGTTTGAATTATTGCTTAATTTTTTAAATAAATTATCTGTTCAATAAACTTTTGTTATAGCTACGTGCTAGTGCGGCATCCAGCATGGACAGTCGGAGGGACCTTGACGAGATGTTATCATCACTTGGGGTAGCCCCTGTCAAAGATGTGCTCTCATCTCTGTCTTCAATGACATCCTTGACTCCACCCCAGACAGCTTCACCAGATGCCAGTCTACCGCACACCGATAAGTCTAGTCTGCCTCCTCACGGGTAAGCTTCATTTATAAAGAATCTGTCTGAGAATATATATATTATAAATTTCAGCAATAGATATTAAAATATATCTATTGCTAGAATTTATAATATATTATTTATATTGTAATTACTGTGTCAAGGAGTCTTTAAATAATCAAAGTAGTTTTAGTAAAATCTATTTACTCATATAATACTGCTGCTTTTGAGAAAATAATATACTAAGTGTGGAAAATAAATCATTTTTTAATCATAATATTTCAGAGGCCAGAAGAAACCACTTCAACTCCAAGTTGTCTCCGTTCAATCAACAGACATTCCTCCTAAAGAAAATGTCACATATGCAAAGCAGACGCAAACCACAGCCACAGGAGTTACCGAACTGCGAGATGGTAAGTTATGTTTCATTTATTTTAAAAAAATATACTTACATCATTGAATATCATAAAAATTTCAATAATAATAATTATTATATTTTTTGTAAATCATATTAAATTAAAAGATGTTATAGCACTGCAAACTATAAATGCAATCTTGGGACTTGGTAAGGCACTTAGTCCTCTATTTGTATTTAAAATTTATACAACAGAAAAAAAATCTAACTTGGCCATTGTCCATAATAATGATTACTGGTTAGTTTAATGTTGTATGTGAATTTAACCACATAATAATTTTGTTGGACTTGCAATATTCATAGGAATCCATTTACTGCCTTTTAAAGCCAAAAATTTGGCTTTCAAAAGCAGTTGCAAAATTTCCAAACTATTATGTTTTTGACTAAACTTAGTTTTTACAATTTTGCATTGGAAAATTTGTGTTAATTTATGTATATGGTGTGATGTTGAATAATCAACTAATTTGTCTTACTGTTTTTGGTTTCTTTCAAACTAACTTCTCCTATTTTTATTTTTACTTTAAAAATAGCTTTCTAACATTTAACTTTTTTTCTAGACTTGGCAAAGAGACCAAAGATTGTAATGAAATAATGTTTGGGTGATGGTTGTAACTTAATCATTTGCAAATATTTTTTGTTTCTGTTGCCTTTTCCTATTAGACGATTATTTCTTAGATGTTCTCTTAGCCGTTTAGATTCCCTGTATCTGATTCCTCCATATAGTGTATTTGCAAATGATACTAGTCTTACCAATGACATACAGTCCACATTGCAGTATTTACTTTTCACATATCGTTTTTGCTTTGTCCATTTATCTGTTGTCTGAATTACATTAGGATGTTTAGCTTCAATTTAGAATTATTTAAATATTTACTTACATTTTTTGTGCCTTTTCCAAATACAGAAGGAATTTGATAAAAAAAAATATTTTAATACTTAAACAGTATCTTATGACTAATTAGAACATTTTTATAAACATTTCTATGTTTATAATTACAGACTTGCAGTGTTAGTTTATGTAGAAATTCAAAATAGTAAAAGCTTTTTATATTAGTGAAATGTTATTGTACTTAGTTTTTGGGAGCAATAACTTTTTTAGAACCTTTTCAATATTTAGACAACATACTTCATGTTTTATTTATTTTAGCTTTTGTGACGTTCTTCTGTGTGTCTATGTATTACCTGAAAACAGTCACAGCATGAATGTGTATTTGCAAAAAAAAATCATTAGTTAAATACTATTTTCCAAAAATGTTTACTCTTCCTTCTGTAAAACAACATTTTATACAAAAATAATATTTGTAATTTTTTGCACACGTTTTATTTTCTATTTACGAGAAAAAAGCAATATTTTTTTAATCGTGGATCTTGATTCTCTTTTGGTACCTGAAATACTGTTTTAGATGCCAGAGCCCTCTATGAAGTATAAAAGTTCATCTTATTTGGCTAATTGACCTACTTCTTTCTTCATGCTAATCGCTTCTTAATCATTCATTTTCACAAAAAAAACTAATATTTTAATATTTTACACAGTAGAAACCCATAAAAATGTTTATTAAAAATATGCCTCATAAATGGCGCCGAAAACACTGTTCGCCGTAGTGTGACGTCATACGCTTTGTATTTTAAACTCTCTATGTTGAACATTTTTTTATGTGCTAAATGTACGAGTCTAGAAGTGCCCAAAAATTATAAAAGAATTAAATAAGAAATTACAAATCATTTGTAATGTTGAAAACTTTTGGAGAAAAGTTTTGGCCATTTCATTTCCCGTCTACAATAAATGGAGATAATATATAAAACTGATGTTTTAAGTGAATTATTTAAGAAAATATATTTTACAAATCTTTCTAGGCTTATTCTTATTATTTATGTATAAATAAACTTACATATAACGAGCGCGATAAATAAAAGATATTAAATTACTATGAGGATGACGTCACATCCAAATCGGAAGTACCGCAAAAGCGTTTTCGTCAGTACAAATCCTATTTTCATAAAATCATATTTTCAAATCGACTTTATTTATCAATCATAAGCTTTTATTTGATTGGGTGAAATACGGTTTCCTAGGCCAAGTTCTACTAGAAATATGCATTTGTTCAATGAAATTGAATAAAGGTCAAGTAGCCTTTTCTTAATAATATCTAATATCTATCAATAGGATATAATATATTATTATTATTTATTTACACTTATACCATGCTTAAATACTCTTCAAACTGTGACTGTTAAATATCATAATGTAACATTAACAAAAATCGCGGTACTGTATTACCGTAAAAGTAAATACTGTATGAGTCTTTGGTGCAATGTTTGTGTTTGTGCTACCATAAAAAAAGGCTGCTCTTCCAATGCATCACCGCTTGCAGGATACATGGAGGACTGGTGGCGGCCACGTAAAGGTAATTTCAACTTTATTAACACGGTATTACGTCTCATTTTTTATTTCGTATGGGTCATTGTAACTTAGAAACCACTTAAAATGTTGTTTGGTAGTAATTTTTGTACACCGGGTTTTGTGTTGATTTTAATGTTTAAAACTTTTTTTATTGTATAAAACAAAGACTATAAAAATTGCACATTGAGAAAGTAATAGATAAAAGAGTGGGGCAATTTTTTAATAACTGATCAGTTTCAAATTTTATTTGACTGAACACTTTCTTTATCATAAATTATTAATTTTCTTTTCGAATATTTGATACAAGCACGTTTTTATCGCATGATTGTAATTAACAATACAAGTGCATGTTTAAGAATAAATAACACATTAATTTAAATTATTAATTTTAACATTATTTTACGATATACCGTATATTATGATGTTAAGAGAAAATCTCGATACGAACTTTAATTTAAATAATAATATAGGTCCCATAGGTGACTGTAAATATGTAACTGATGGAATATTTTTTATTTTGTCCCATTTTAGCTCACGCGACAGATTACTACGGTAAGTCATTATTCCTCCTGACAGTCTCTAACAAATGTACTGTGACGGTTAAAACGGTGTTGGTACATACGTCCTTCATATCTGTACATAGACAGGATTCTTTTCTATCACGCTTCTAGAAATTTTCTACTAACATAGTATATAAAGGTATGAAAATGTTAGATTATTCGATATTGCCGCGTATACAATTATTATAAGTCTATGTTGATTATGACCATAGAGTTGGGAAATTGACATAGCGTTTCACAAGTGTATAAGAGAGATGAAATGAGTGTGCGGCCTATAGGTTGTCTTTGTCTTTCATTACTAAAATCCAAACGGATTATTGAGGCACAAAAATTCTGTGACTCTTTATTTTGACCAAACAAGACAGAAACAAGTGTTGGCTGCACGATCGCTTTCTCTCTTTCTAGCGAGTGACTAATTTACATGTGTTTTTCGGTGCGTTTCTCTAAATCTATGGTTTTGACTTTCGTTGTTTCCGTTGAGTAATCTTTCATTTTGTAAATGTTCGAGCGACAATCGGAACTTCTAGTGATGTGGTCGATTCACTTTCAAATTGTGGCCTTCCAGAGTTCTCCACGTGGCTCACGATGCCAAAGGCCGCAGATATATCATTATATGTGTGTATCAATATGGTGGTGGTATGGGGTTGCCATATCATCTCATTCATTTACCCTTCAACTACTAACACACACTGCACAGGTTAACACTTGCGACCCATTTTATACAACTCTAGGACTGGTGAATCACTTTTTTATGAACTGGCAATTAATATATGTTTTTTTTTTAATTCTGGGTCTACAGTCTTACGGTTAGATCAAATGGTGTCATCTAGGCCATGCTGTAAATTATCAGGCATAACGCAATATATTATGTATAGTTTGATTATATTTATTAAAGTCTGCAGATACTGACATATTTTTTTGTTTTCCTCCCTTTTTCAAGACGAGTACAATCTAAACCCGGGTTTAGAGTGGGAGGACGAGTTCACAGGTAGGTTTCAATTCCGAATCTTAAGAACAATCATTGAACTAATGTACCCTCGTAGAGCCTGTGCTACATAGCATGTTCTAACCCTATATTGTCTTCATATATAGTATCATCCAGCACATATATATTACTATCTACACGGCTAATTTTCACTGCTTTATTTTATTTCATTTGCAATTTTGCTGATATATTAATTTTGTGACCTATATCTCTACTGCCGATTGAGCTATGCATGTGACAGAAACTATATGTATGCATGACGATAAGTCATCATATTTACATGAACTATATTTATGTTTATAATCTCTCTAGTGGAGAGCTCGGGAAGTATTGCATTCTATCAGTATATTTTGAGCTTTCTGTCACTCACTATAAATGCTTATTAAATATTTCAGTGTGCGTGTTGTTGATGGCACAATAACAATATATTTTGATACATAACATAGTGATTTTTTTCTCTGCACTATTCTCGATGTTCAATAGCAAACGTGTTCCCTTTGGTCGTTTTAAATATATTAAATCAAAGTTCAGATAGTAAAGCTGTGTAAAAAGGTGGAATAAATTTTAAGCTTTTGAATCTCCCACAGAGCTTGTTAGCCAATCTTACGCACTTTTACTTCTGTCATTTGAACTCTCATAAGCTAATCTTGATACTTGCGTTAAATCATAATCATGAGTTTTATGAATTTGAGTTTAGACATCATGTAGTTGGCGACTACCTATATCTTTTGAATGCTTTCAATTTTCGTTGATCTAATACATGTATAACTTTTAAGCTTTTTACTTTTTGGTTTGAGAACTAATATTTCTCATTATAAAATAAAACGTAAGTATCATCATTTCTTGATGAACATGTAAGCAGTATATTTTCTACTGGAAAATATTCAAAGGTTGTAACAAAATATATAATTTCCAAAGGTTCGATTTTTAAACTGTAGTAGTATTGTAGTTGTAAGTACTGTTTGTTGTTGTACTAAAATATGTAAGATACTGTTAGTAACTAAAAGCTAAATACTGCTTCCATGATCCAAATAAATCTTCTTTAGCATCATAGTCTAATATACGGTTTTCAAGGCTAGTAGTTAGAATTTCATATTTCATACACTGACAACACATAAGTATTGTGAAGTTATACACTAACTAAAAAAAATACAACAGCAAGTTAAACAAGTTAAATAAAAAAAAAAATTACAACATAATTCGACAATGTTAAGTGATTCTAATAATTTTATAACAAAAATAACTTCACAAAACTAATTCAAGATGCAACTGACTTATTAGTAAAGTAAAAACAAAAACTTTTGTCCATTTGAAATTCTAATTTTCAACAAAAGAACGCCATCTAGCGATGTCACTCAACAACCACCAACTAGTATCAAAATAAGTCAGTTGTGAGTCGCACTACACCCCGCCCCGCGCACAAGGGCCATTCTTATTCACCGTCCAGTGCTTACATTCGACGGGGATGCCGCGCGGCAAGGCGATGAAGAGGAGGCTGCGTTCCACGGTAAACTGCCGCCGGGGATCCTGCCGCACGGCCTGCCGACCGTCAAGGAGGTGCAGCCGGCCGTCACCGCCGCTCCGCAGGAGAAAAAGGAGGAGGAGAAGGAAAAGAAGAGTGAGTTCCATGTTTAAATTTTGTCTTTAGTTTTTTTTTTTAATTTTGGATAGAGTAGGCCAAGGTTGTGATTGAGTTATGCGACACTAAGTAGATATAAAATAGGCATTTTATATTTACGAGGTAGGGTACTAAAAGTACTGTAAAAGTTGCCATGAGGACTTAAAGAGGGCATGTAAGATTTTCCCATAAAGCCTATAAGGCAGTGATAGCGCGAGCTAAGATATTGCGTCCTCATGGTCGCAAGAGACGAAATCTCAAGTTCCGTTAGAAAGCCGTGAGTTTAAAATGTATCTAAGCATCTCCTACTTTCAGACATCCTAGTGTGTTGTACTAAAACTTGTTTCTTTTTAGTCCGCGAGCTGAGCAACGACGAGAAGCAGACGATAATGCTGTCGGCGGAGTTCCAGAAGTTCATCAGCCGCGCCGGACGCGTCATCGAGCGAGCGCTCGCCGAGTCCGTCGACATATACACAGACTACACCGGCGGCGGTGACAGCGAGAACGCGCAGTGAGTTGTATTTTAGACTTTAGCCTCGTTTTTTTTTATCAAATAAGGGGGCAAACGAGCAAACGGGTCACCTAATGGTGACCCGTTTGCTAATGGTCACCTAATTTAAATATTACCACTTGGAAATTATTAGCACACACTATGTCTGTATATATTATATGTGTATTATTTTTTATATATTTATTAAAATAGGACTGGTGACTTGTGTGGTCTGTCATTCGCCTGACAGTCTGGATCCACTGGAAATCAGGGACTGCAGACTGCGGTCATTACCAGAGTGGACGCCAATTCAGTTTTTGATCATTACACTCCCTACCTTACTTCGCTGGACTTTGAAATCTTGTTATGCCATTATTAAATATGCACATTATTGTTTGTATTTTCGTTTACTTTGCTTGTAACATATTTTATTGTGGATTGTTTTGTACCATTTGCATCTGTCGAAATTATTTGTAATCTTGTGCGTATGTACGTTCTATTTTGTTTTAATTTGTATTATTCTTGTGGTGTAATGGTCAAAAAGGGTGAATAAACGTTTATTTATTTATTTAATGGTAAATGGTAAGCAACTACCGTCGCCCATGGACACTCGCAACATCAGAAGAGCTACAGGTGCGTTGCCGGCCTTTAAACGCTAAGTGCGGTCGTTACGCCATGATTGATACCAAGAATCACCTGTATGTCTCAAAATAAGCCCAGCTACTGCACTAGTTACAGTCGTTTTTTTACTTTATCTATATTAACGTACGTATAGAGATGGTAAATCGGATGCACGACTATCGCTCGTGCGAAGTTTCTACGACGAGCGGTGCGAATGTATATATTTTAGGACTTCCCTCTTAACCAGCCATCGTTAATTATACTATCGTTTTCACTTTATCTAAACTCTAAAGGCTAAATTTATACGCAGGGACGACAAATCGGACGTGACACGGTTATTCCTTGTGCGGACGTTCTACAAGCGCTGGTGATCTGCCTGGACTGGTCCACCGCGCACCCCGGTTTCCGACCTCATGCCATCGAAATATCTACCTAATACTATAAGATAGGGCTGCCCTCTTAACCAGCCATCGTTAATATACTGTCGTTTTCACTTTATCTAAAGGCTAAACTCATACGCAGGGACGACAAATCGGACGCGCGGTTATCACTCGTGCGGACGTTCTACGACGAGCGCTGGTCACGTGCTCGCTGCGTGACGTGCCTGGACTGGTCCACCGCGCACCCCGAGCTCATGCTGGCCGCGTACCACAATAGTGACGACGCGCCGCACGACCCCGACGGCGTGTGCCTAGTGTGGAACACCAAGTTCAAGAAGAACACGCCTGAAGACATATTCCACTGCCAGTCGCCCGTCATGAGTGCGACCTTCGCCAGGCAAGTTGTTAACTACTGTATAAGACAGAGTTTCTTCGCGAGTTTTGAATGTGTGCGTGTTCGCAGAGTCCCTGTCACATACACTTCGTCCATGCACGACGCACACGCTATGTGCGTGTAAGACGCACACGCACATATTTGATGTGCTGTTGCAAACTGCAATTACTACTGTGTGTGTGAGAGAGATAGAGAGAGTATAAGTGCGTGGGTACATGCGTGTGTGTTTTTGTGACGACTTCATACTAGTAACAATGCCGGTTTTTTTATAGGTTTCATCCCAACCTTATCCTGGGAGGCACATACTCCGGTCAAATAGTGCTGTGGGACAACCGCGTTCAAAAGAGGACGCCTATTCAACGGACACCGCTCTCTTCTTTAGCACATACCGTATGTAGTAGTTTATAAAACATCATAATACAATGTCTAATTTTAACTCTCGAAGAAAACTAGCTTATAGAACAGCATCGCATACTTTAAGGCTGCCATCACACTAGCGTTTGTCCAACGTAGGCGTTCGATGAACGTATGCGCAGCGCAGACGCTGCGAGAACGCGGGGCGTGCGTCGCGTTGTCGTAACGTTTCCTCTGCAGAATTAAATTTTTTCAGGAACAATCTACGCTAGGCCTGCGCCGCGTACTGTTTGTTCTAGTAGAGAAGCGGCGACAACGCGACGCACGCGCCGCGTTGTCGCGGCGTCTGCGCTGCGCATACATTCATCGAACGCGAACGCCTACGCTGGACAAACGCTAGTGTGAAGACAGCCTAAAGTTTTAAACAAAAATTACATGTTTATTTTATAAAACATGAATGATAATGTTTATGATGGATATCTATTTTTTGCTATAATATAAATAAAATAGCGCTCCATCTTCAATCAGATTAGGTCATTTGTAACTATTATCTTTTCAATATTTTGCTAGTTAAATCACGAGTCATAACCTTTAAAAACACTTTAATTCCAGCACCCCGTCTACTGCCTCTCCGTGGTGGGCAGTCAGAACGCTCACAACCTCATCTCTGTGTCAACTGACGGCCGTATGTGCTCCTGGTCGCTCGACATGTTGTCCCAGCCGCAAGAGACACTAGAGCTGCAGCACCGACAGAGCAAGGCCGTGGCGGTCACGTCCATGGGCTTCCCGCATGGCGACGTCAATAACTTCGTGCTTGGCAGCGAAGATGGGAATGTTTATACAGGTCAGTGTGTGGCTGAAGTCTCGAAACTAGCGGGCAGCGAGGTGGGCGCGACGCGACGATGCGACGCGTGACAATGTATGTTATATGGACAGGCCTTGAAACCCAGCGGCGCGCAGCTTATCCATATAAATCTTTTCATTGTTACACGCCGCGCTGCGTCGCGGGCTGCAACCAAAATTCGAGGGAAAAAGATTGCTATTCAAAAGTGAATTCATTTTCACGACTTTTATGAAGACTGTGCACTATTTTGCTGGTGGGTTTGAATTTAAAAATGGTTTAGCTTCGCATGGGCCACTGATGAAGTCCGGAGACTTTTAGGTCGGAAAAATGATTTGAAATAAAAAAAACTGCATTTTATGCACAATTTTTGCTCTGATTATAAAGGAAAAAATTAGTAAATTTCCATATGGTACAAAATGTTACTTATTGTGTTCTTCCACTCACGTCTTCAATAATGAACACGCAGGGTGTCGTCACGGCGCGCGCGCAGGCGTGTCGGAGTGCGTCGAGGCGCACGCGGGCGCGGTGACGTCAGTGGCGTGCCACGCCGCGCCCGGCGCCGTCGACCTGTCTCATCTGTATCTCACAGCCTCTGTCGACTGGAGCGTCAAGCTGTGGAGTTTGAAGGTACGTAGATATATCCTTAGTATATTCCTATAAACTTAAAGGTTATATCATTAAGAATACTCCTATTAGTCTGTGTCGGAGTACATATAAAACATAGAATTATAACTTATAAGTACACTAGCTGTCCCGGCAAACGTTGCTTTGCCGTAATGTAAATAATTTCGTCCATATTATTTTATTGAAGTGACTAAATAAGTATGTCGCCATGGCAACGTCGATCGCACAAACAATGGTGGCCGTCAGTCTCAGGTTGTAATAATTTACTATTATTTATTCAACAAATGCACTTATTAATAAATAAAGTACCCAGTAGCCGATTCTCAGACCTACTGAATATGCATATAAAATTTGGTAAAAGTCAGTAAAGCCGTTTCGGAGGAGTTCGTGGACTAACATTGTGACACGAGAATTTTATATAAGTATAAGAAGTATATATTATATCGTTGGTATAAATTTGACCGTCGGTTACTTTTCTCTTTCATTACAAAACTAATTTATTGCTGTCTCGTTTCTACTTAAAGTTGCAATGATATTTTCGTGTGGGATTAAAAAAATAAGTGAAAGTTCATCTGAAGACTACAATCTTCCATCGATCGCTGGCTACTTGTCTCTTTCATTCCAGCACCACATGTGATAGGAACGTGACAGCGAGTATGAGTAAAAGGCACAATAAGAAATAGTTGAATGGTCAAATTACCTGTTTGGCTAAACTGTACAATATTAATGTGGCTAACAATATCACTGTGCAAGTAGGGGGCTATACTCAAAATACTTTTGCGAAACTTTAGTGTATTTGGATTTCGTCGACGAACTATTTTATTTTTTTACCATAATAATATTTACTACTATCATACACGTACCGTAGGAGAACAAGGCGCTGTACTCGTTCGAGGACAGCGGCGACTACGTGTGCGACGCTCGCTGGTCGCCCGCTCACCCCGCGCTGTTCGCCGCCGCGGACGCTGCCGGACGACTCGACCTGTGGAACTTGAATAGGGATACTGAGGTATGTATTTGTAGACTTTTTCCTGTGGTTTCGTTGACTGACGACTCTTAAGCTATGCGTTACCTATAGAAGTTGATTCCTATGCAGATCGGGGACCTACGTAGTTTGGTTGCGTTACGTCAAACCCAGCCGACAGATCACAATTATTAACATTGAATTGACATATTCGACCAAATAACGTTGGTATATCAACTGCATAGGAATCAATTTTCTCTATGGTACATACATAATACTAGCTGTCCCGGCAAAGTTGTTTTGCCCATATTATTTTATTGATGTGACTAAAATATAAGTATGGAGCCATAGTTGGCTAACCTGGCTCTCTTAGGCATTTTCAAATATAGAAAATAATTGAATGCGCCAATACGACAGTTGAATGAAAGAAGATAATATGACGAAAATTGAAGATGAAAGTGTGGAGTGTGGACACTGGACATAGCTATAGATATAAACTCCCCTCTCGCACGCGCACCCCCGCCTTGATGACGCCCACTTCGCAACGGGCCGTGCAGTAGAAATCGTAATATTTTAATTTCACCATAACTTCAAAACCAAACGTCCAAATTTAGTCATTCAAAGACCAAATATTATCTACATAAACTGTACTTAGTGACGAAATAATTTATTTTGACAAGGATTAATAGCATGAATAAAATAAACGCGTTTAAATGTAGTCCGAAAAAATTCAAGATTTTTTAAATAAAAAATGGTTGGTGTGCCTCACTCGACATAGATAGGTGTCGCGGACTTTTTTGTAGATATTTTTAAGGTCTACAAGTAATTGAAACATTTTATGGTTTTATCTTTTATAGTTTAGGCAGCGTACGCAAAATAAGTAACTTTTCTGGTTGATTGTCTCTGTCACACATTGTGTCCGAAAAACTCGAATATCTTACGAAAACCAATTTTTTTCCAAAACAAAATTTAGCCTATGTTACTCGTGGATAATGTAGCTTTCGAATGGTGAAAGAATTTTTAAAATCGGTCTAGTAGTTTTTGAGCCTACTCATTACAATTATACAAATAAAGTTTTCCTCTTTATAATATTAGTATAGATATAGATATGCAAAACATGTCAGATTTTATCTTTTCCTGCCTTATAACACTGTTTTGTATTTCAGATTTTGAACTAAATTTAACTCACAGAGAGCTAATTTCCAACTTACTGACTTGTCGGAATGGCGCACAGAAATAAACACAAGAGATCTGAGTGATAGAAATTGTAATAACATAGTTAAGTAAGGAAATGTGCGATGGGCCAATGCAATGCCCGAAAAAATGAAACGACGGGTTACACACTGTTTTCACTTCTACCGGCACTCCCGAGTGCCGGCAGAAGTGAAAACTTCATTATTAACGTTGTGCATATTTTTAACCCATTTTTTATGAAAATCGTTTTTTTTAATTAATCGAAATCCTTACATCGATTAAATTTTTAAACCATTTTTTATGAAAATCCATTTTTTAATTAATCGAAACCCTTACAATCAATTCGAGTTCGACACAAAACACTACTCTCCAACCGTCTTACGGTTTTTCCAAGGTTTTTCCATCAGCACGGGAATCTGGCGCGAGTTTCACAGTTTTTACCCATCCCACAAAAGTGCTCATCGCCGCTAAAGAAGTTTTCACTTCAAAAAGCAAAAAAAACATAAGCGACTCAATTTTTGCAGGTGCCAGTAGCGAGCGTGCAGGCGGAGGGGGGCGTGGCGTTTAACCGCGTGTCGTGGTCGCCGTCCGGCAACCTGCTGACCGCCGGGGACGACGCCGGCAAGATATGGGTGTATGAACTCGCTGAGGTAAATTACATTTGAGTGGTGAAGCTCTTATATTATACTAGATGACAACTCCGTTGCGCCAAAATTCGTTTGTCGCGCGGGAACCGTACATTTTCCCGCGCAAAAAGTAGCCTATGTCCTTTCCCGGGACTCAAAGTATGTCCATACCAAATTTCAGCAAAATCGATTCAGTGGTTTGGGCGTGAAGAGCTGGTAACAGACAAACACACTTTTGAATTTATGATACTAGTATGGATTCACTGCCACAGAGCATAAGTACTTTAGTAGTTTGCTGTACCTTTTTTAATGGTGGATTATAAATTTTATAATCCACCATTAAAAAACCCATCAAACGACTGCAAGTTGCTAATCGTCCTATCACGAACCAGATAAAGAGTGATATTTCAGAAATGAGCAGGCTGATGATGATGAACTATAAGAACACTCTCGGTCATGTCAGCTTTCAAACAAAAAAAACTAGATCAAAATCGGTCCACCCGTTTGGATGCTACGATGCCACAGACAGACAGACACGTCAAACTTATAACACCCCTCTTTTTGGTCGGGGGTTAAAAAGGTAGAAACCATGACTTAAAATTATTATGCTTCGTTCAAACCTACGCGACCAAGCGACTGCAAAGCGGGAGCGTCAATACAAAACACACATTAGACAACTTGACATAACTTGACGATCCCGCTTCGCAGTCGCTTGTCGCGTAGGTTTGAACGAAGCCTTATGTTGTTTCGATAGCACGTGTCCCAGCCGCGGCATGACGAATGGAGCAAGCTGGTGTACACGCTGCAGGAGCTGAAACACAACCAGGCGGACGAGGACACGGACCGCCTCGGCCTCGCCAGCGGACCGCCCTCGCTCACCAGCCTCGGCTCGCTCGGCGCCAACCCGCTCAGGTGACCATAAAATACAGGGTGTAACAAAACTAAGTGATAGTAGGTACTTCATAGATGAATCGTACCGTATATGGGCGCTTTAAAGTGTATGGCCACACCCCCTTGTCGTTGTTAAGTGTCATAAGATTCTCGTAGTGCTGTAAGTTAAATAATTTCTAATTTGTTACTTACGAACTTGTAGTGTTAGCATCCTGGCAAAATATTTCAGAATTGTCTCCAAAACTTTCTTAAAAATATGCTTGTGCTAATCAAAGTTATAATTTACATAATCCTTTCTAGATAACTGCTGCGCTGGGATGTGCGTTGTGGATGGAAATTATAATGAAATGAAGAGACTGCGCTGAGAAGTTTTGATATTTAATACCTTGATCGTGGGAATCGCAGACACAATAGATATTCAATTGTTAGGGTGCATTTTCATTAGTCGTTAACTCGTACGGCATACAGCATACGGGGGGATTCTATAACAACTAATGGCGCATTTTTATTGGTCGAGGCATGATCTCCCGCACCCCGCATGCGGGCCCTATCGACCAGTGAAAATGCGCCATTATGCTGCACCCCGGTGCCTCTTGGGAGTTGATGGGTTAAATGGATGGGTCTTTCAAAAATATGTAGGTAGTACGTAATCATTTTGAACAACTCAATACGCTGCTATGAATAACCAAACTAAAGTATCTACCAATTCTCTTCCTATCTACGAATAATAATTTTATTATTCGTAGCTTTCTATAAAAAAATGTTAATCATATATTATGTATAACATTAGAAATACAACGTTAGTTCTTTCAAAATATGTTAATATTACAACTATAATAAATATGCTAGTAATGATTATTATTTTGCTATACTATACTAACACTTTGTAAGTAGGTATAAAACACATTAAAATACATGAACTATACAAGTTTTTTGTGATGTCAAGCAGCTTTTATATCTTACTAAGTATATTTTTTAATTTGCTTACATTTAATGCAAGTAAAAAATAATATATTATTCTGAGGCAATGTAAATGTTAAATATTTTTAAACCTTTCCTTGATGATTTACTTTGTTAAAAAATATATTAATTATTCTTCTGATTATATTTAAAGAGTAGTATTAATATTATGCACCAAACCTAATAGAGATTACACAAAAAATATGTAAATACTTCTCAGAAAAAATATTATATTTGTTTTTTTTTTTTTTTAATTTTAGTTAAACCTATACAATACTGCATTTTGTGGAATAGTAATTGTTACTTATTTTAAATAATTTGGTGGCTATTTATTATATATTATTAACTTAAACCCAATAAAGATGAAGGCAGATTTCGGCAAACCGTATTATACTGAGACCAAACTACTGCGGAATCTACGCGTTAATTTGTAAGGCAACCACTACATAATTAAACTGGCCTTACATTTTGTTTGGAAAAGATGTCTTCACATCTTTATTTTGGGAATCCAGTCTTTAGCACACTTACAATGCACACAATACACATGTTATTCCCACAACTTAAATTGAAGACATAACTTATTTATATGAAAAAATAACATCCTAGATATAAGTATTATTTATACTATGGTAACAAGATGTAACTATTATAAAAATTGTTGAATGTACCACTTTATTATTAAACATAATATCTTAATAGTTTAGAAACAAAGCTGGTACTTATTTAATTGGTTTTAAGAATAAATACTTTGCTTCATATAAATTGTTTCATTTACAAGCCTTTTCTTAGCTAGAAAGTGTTGTTTATAAATTTGGTAGGTATCTAGTTTCTTCTGCTTAATGTAATATTTTATTGATTTGCTACTCAGGGGTGAAGGGAATGTTTAATTTCCCTCTGAACAAATTGACTTCCTCCCAGCAGCTGCAACTTAAGCTTTTCCTGTCCATTATGTCGGTATACAGTTTGCCATCCAAATGATCTATTTCATGCTGTGCTATTCGGGCAGACCAACCCTTAAATGTCTCACATACAGCTTCACCTTCAGCATTATACCCTGAAATCAGAAAAATCGTTAAACTGACAAACTATATATAAACAAAACTATACTAGGTGCAGTTTTTTAATTGTTACAACAAATTAAAAATGGGATTTACCCCATGCATTAATTTAATAAATGAAATAGATTACTTTGGCATGCTTCTATTACTTTCATTGCCTAAAGGTCAATTTTCTCATGTAACAGATTTAAGGCTGTTCTGCATTTTTTTAAATAATAATTTTAATTTGTTATAAATTAGTCTCACCTTTTATTTCTACTTCATTATATCTGGCAACATCAGCAACAAAAGACTTCACACTTTCACAGGCCTCTGGATAAATAACTTTTTTATAATCAACTACCTTTAATGTTGGATTAATGAACACCTGCAGAAAAATATTATTTTAGTGTTAGAACTCAGATGACATATTTTATGTAAACATAACAATAATATTAGGGAGTGCCTCCGCTGCCGGCGCCGGTTGCCGTAATGGCTGCCGGCGCCGGTTGCTGAAATGGCTGCCGGCGCTGTTTTCCAAACTCCGAAGTTTGCCGAAGTCACGCAATGTTTGCCGAATAGGCTGCCGGCGCCTATTCGGTAAACATCGCTTGTCAAATGACAAAATAATAATCAAAAGAAGGTCCCGTTTTTTGGTTTTTTGCTTACTCATCAAAAACGGTGCTTCGTACGAAATTCTCTTGTGCTACATAATAAAAGCTAATTAAATTCTCTACAACTTTATCCTTTACACTTTGTATCTATCTCCAATCATTGCCTCGCTATGAGCTTCTAAAATTGGCCGAGTGTGTTTTTTACCCAAAGGGTAAAAACGGGACCCCATACTGAGACTTTGATGAGTGTCCGTCTTCCTGACCGTCTGTCTGTCCATCTATCTGTTCGTACGTTTGTCCGTCTGTCTGTCCTTCTGTGTGTCCGTCTGTCTGTCTCCGGCTATAACTCAAAAACGATAATAGCTAGAGAGTTGAAATTTTCAGAGATTATGTATTTCTATTGCCGCTATAACAATAAATACTAAAAACAAAATAAATATTTTAGGGGGGCTCTCATACAACAAACTTGATTTTTTTGTTTTTTTGATTGCTCAATATCTATCATAGTATAAGGTAGGCTGAAATCTTCACACATACTTTTTTGTATTTATGCTTTAATAATTAAAAATAAATTTTAAATAAAATAAATAATTAATAATTAATTTTTAAAGGAGAGGCATATCGTCCAATCTAATGTTGCACTTTAAGACATACGCCAAATGAAAGGGCTTAAAAAGTTGAACATTTTATTGTATGACGAAAAATCTCTAAACCATTGGAGAAAAAAGTTAATGAGGGTAGAAGGTAAGAAAAAATAACATAAAAACACCCTATATTATTGCATCAATTTATAGTGTTGCTGGTAAGGAATGACTTCTGGAAAGTAATCGTATATGGCAAACTTGAAGAAAGTGTTGTATTTTAGTATATTGTTTCATATTTTTAAGAAACGTATGGGAAAACAATAAAACCTTAAAAATCTAACCTTTCCTGGATTTAACCATACATTGTTACCTTGAAGAATTTGTTTATAATAAGCAATACTAGCGAATGGTGCAATAATACAGGCTGTTTTATTTTTCCTAAGAAATAAAAAAAACACCCTTTATTATTGCACCATGCGCTAGTTTTGCTAATTATAAACAATTTCTCCAAAGTGATATTAAACGAAAAAATCAGGCAAAGGTTCGATATTCAACATTTTATTGCTTTTTGTATGAGAAAAATCAAGTTTGTTGTATGAGAGCCCCCCTAAAATATTTAATTTATTTTGTTTTTAGTATTTATTGTTATAGCGGCAACAGAAATACATAATCTCTGAAAATTTCAACTCGACTTTGCTCTTAGGCTGCGTGCTTGTTACAAGTGTTCGGACTATTTGTAAAGTTTTCTCGCAATATCCTTGGATTTTTTTGTGATTTCCTGTTATTATTGTACTTCTTGTGGTGTTTTTGTGTTGGTTGTAATATTTTGTGTGTGTAAGTGTTCTTTTAACATAGTAAAATGGATACCGATCCGCCGGACCCCGGTGGAGGTTATGTTTGTGTCACGCCACCAAATGGTCTTAGTACTATCCCAGACGTGGACATAGAAAATGTTCCCAACAAGAGACCAAGATACAATCCCCCCGTTTCCTCAACCGGTAATACCCATAACGACCAGTATACATTCGCAAAACCAGAATTTTTAAATAAACGTAAGTACTCCCATAATGACTCCTCTCCTTTTATTGTGCATGTTTCCAAGACAGACTCAAGTAGTCAAATCCGTCCTATGGAGTTCGGCCGCTATCTATTTCAGAAAAATATTACTACAGTTGCCCTTGGTGGGGTTAAACGCATAGGTAGAAATAGGGTCTCTGTTGAGTTTAAAAATGTAGATGATGCTAACAATTTCTTGGATTCTCCAATCCTTACTGATGCAGGCTTTTCTGCTTCCATTCCGTCGTATAATGTGTCTCGTATGGGAATAGTTAGAGGTGTCGCTGTGGATATCTCAATGGAGGAATTTGCACTAAACTGTTCTGTACCTACAGGCTATGGCGACGTTATCAAGGCTCGTCGTATGTGTCGCAAATCCACAGATTCCAACGGTAGTATATCATGGATTCCGACACAAACCGTTGTGGTAACTTTTAGTGGTCAGAAACTTCCTCCCCATACATATTTATATTTCACTTCATTACCAGTCGAATTATATAAGCTCCCGGTAATACAATGCAATCGTTGCTGCAGATTTGGCCATGTAAAGTCATTTTGTAGGTCTGACCCTAGGTGTTACAAGTGTGCACAACCCCATGAGGGTGACTCTTGTAATACCCAGGTGGTGTCATGTATGTTTTGCTCTGGTGCTCACTCTGCCAACAATCTCAACTGTCCGGAGTACATACGACAGAAAGAAATTAAGACTGCTATGTCGGAATACAACATTTCCTATACAGAGGCTTCAGCCAGGTTCCCTAGTGTGCGAAGAGCTTACACAGATGTCGTGTCTACCCGTTTAGCCAATCCCTCACAAGTCCGCCATTCCACTCCTTCTTCTCCTACTGTTTCTTATAGAAAGACAGTTTATACTCCTCGCCGTACTATTCCCACTCCTCAACCCGGTTATGACCGTCTTGCTCATCAAGCTATTGTTCAAAATCCCATTTCTGAGTCTCCCAATGGATGTGCTTTCCCAAACAACTCCCTATCCAAGAATGATGATTTCCCAGAACTCCTTTCTTCCCTATTATTAAATTTATTATCCCGCTTCAGTGATTCTGGAATGGGCATGTCTGATACTCTCCGTGAAAACTTGACTAAGCTTATAAACATAACAAAGTTAAATAGCACAAATAATAATGGTCCAGAGGACACTAGTACAATGGAACTGTCGTAGCATAAGAAATAAATCCAATGATATTTTATATTTTGTAAATAAATTTAAACCCATCATTTTTGCCATTCAGGAGTCTTGGTTGAGGCCGGGTTCTCAATTTAGAGTTCCTGGCTACTCCTGTCTCCGGGATGACAGAAATGATGGAAGAGCTGGTTCAGCTATTTTAGTTTCTTTGTCTGTGATGTTTAATTCTATCCCCCTCCCTCCACATAGTGATTTTAACATTACTGCTGTTCGGATCCACAATGTTTCCGTTCTGTCTGTTTACCTTCCTGACCCCACTTCCACAGTCCTTTCCGATCTTTTCTCCATAATCAGACTCATTCCCCCTCCTCTTTTCCTTTTAGGAGACTTAAACCTGCAACATCACGCATGGGGTTCTCATAATCGTGACCCCCTTGCTGATTTATTAATTAGTCACCTTGATGAAATTAACTTGGTTATTTTAAATAACGGAGCCCCTACCCGAAGAGTTCTCCCAACCCAAAATCCCAGATCAGTAGTAGATTTATCTATCTGTTCCCCTTCCTTATCTTCCCAGGTCTCATGGTCTATTGAACCAAATTCTTGTGGCAGTGATCACTTTCCCATTATCATTACTTGGTATCTTTCCTCCATTCCCAATATAGTTAAGACTCCTCCTAGACTTAAATTTAAAATTTCCGACGCTGATTGGCCTTTATTTAGAATCCATTCTGAAGACCTTACTGCCTCTTTTCCCACTGTTAACAGCAATAATGTACATGACCTATATCCCCGATTAACGCAGGCGCTTCTTGAAAGCGCGCATGCTGCTATTCCTACGCGTAATTCTCATTGTGACCGTATCTCGTCTCCTCCATGGTGGGATCATGAGTGTACCTCTGCATGTAAAAAACGCAAAGAGGCAGAGAGAACTTTCTCATCCAACATGACCCTGGAAAATTATAATGATTACAAAAGAATAGCAGCAGAAACAAAACGTCTCCTCTCTCATAAGAAACGTCTGGGTTGGCATAATTTCTGTGAGAGCTTGTCTCCCCAGTCTCTCCCGTCCTTGGTTTGGAACAATTTAAAAAAGTTTCGTGGTTCCTTTTCCTCCAACTCAAGTCCTCTATCCAATGATCCTTCTCCTTGGTTACATGATTTCTCCCAAAAACTTGCCCCTCCTTGGGTTCCGACATATGAAGAGTCCCAAAAATTTATGTCATCTCCTTCATCTCCTTCCACCGAATTTGATACCCCATTTTCCTTTGAAGAGTTTAAATTAGTCATTAATTCTCTTAAAGATTCTGCTCCTGGAGCTGACGGTATTCCATACTCTTTTGTTGTTAATAGCAGTCTTACTACACAAAAATTAATTCTAGATTTTCTCAATTCCATATTTGAATCAGAATGCCCGCCAGATGAATGGAAATGCCAAATTATTCTCCCCATTTTAAAGCCGGGCAAGTCTGTAAATAATCCAACCAGTTACCGTCCCATAGCTCTTTCTTCCACTCTCTCAAAAATATTGGAGCATCTAATTAAAAACAGACTTGATTGGTTCCTAGAGAGTAAAGGTATTCTTTCTGGAAATCAATTCGGGTTTCGTAAAGGCTTTTGTACCATGGATAATGTGTGTACATTAGTTTCAGACATTCGAATTGCTTTCTCGAATGAAGAGACTCTGGTGGGGGTATTTTTGGATGTGTCGTCCGCATATGATAACGTCCTACTTACGGTACTCAGGCAGACCATGTTACAGCTGAGTATTCCTGTAAAGATAGCTAACTACGTTTGCAATTCCCTCTCCGGTCGGTCCATTGTTATTTCCCATGAAAATTCTCCTCCCATCACTAGAATGGTTTGGAAAGGTCTCCCCCAAGGTTGGGTCCTTAGTCCCTCCCTATATAACCTTTACTCCTATAATTTACATTTATCCGTCTTGTCCTTTTGCAATATCTCCCAATATGCGGACGACATAACCATTTATGCTTCTTCCAAAGTTGTTTCAGAGGCGGAGGGACGTCTTAATTCTGCCCTTTTTTACCTTTGCGAGTGGCTGACTGATCATGGTCTTAGCATTTCCGTAGAGAAGAGCAACGTTGTCGTTTTTTCTAGGCGTAGGTCTATCCCTGACGTTTGCATATCTTTTGATGGTATGGTTTTCCCAGTTTCTAATAACATCAAATTCCTTGGGGTATACTTGGATTCCAGAATGACAGGGGCTCATCATGTAAACCATATCATCAAAAAATGTGAAAAAAACATTAACATCATCAGATGTCTCTCTGGTGTCTGGTGGGGCTCTCACCCTTACACTCAGAAATTAATTTATAACGCGTTAATTAGAAGTCACTTAGATTACGGATCTATAATTCTAGAGCCTTGTAACAAGTCTGCTCTGAATGAATTGGACAAAATCCAATCTAAGTGCCTCCGCCTGATAGTTGGGGCGATGAAGTCAACTGCAAATAATGCCCTACAGGTTGAGTGTGCAGACCCTCCCCTGAGCTTGCGACGTCAATATCTATCGGATAGATTCCTCTTCAAGGCCCTTCAATTTGCCCATCACCCTCTCATTCCTAAGTTACATTCTCTATCTCAACTGTTCCACTCTTCATCTTATTGGACTCATAAAGACCCTCCCTGTTTACTTATAAGTTACCAAAAATTCACTAGTTTACCCTGTCCCGTGTTCCAAAATAAATTACTCCCTATTTACGAAGTTCCTTATAAATCCCTTGTTAATCCTCCTTGTATCTCCCTTAACTCTGGTATCCCTAAAAACTCTCCATCAGCCAACAGTCTATTTAAAGATATTGTTAATTCAGTATATAAAAACTGGTATCACATCTACACTGATGCGTCTAAACTTGATAATCAAGGTTGTGTGGGTTCAGCAGTGTGGATACCAAAAGTCAATGTTATCTTAAATTTCAAACTGCCTGCTACATCTTCTGTGTTTTCTGGGGAAGCTGTGGCAATTCTTGAAGCTCTATCGTTTATAGAATCTCATCGCCTTAATAATTCTGTCATTTTTTCTGACTCACAAAGTTGCCTTCAAGCTATTTTGGCCAACCCTTTTCGATCTAAATTTAAATACCCTTTTATTGTAAAAATTAGACATATTCTCTTTAAATGCCACTCGCAAAATATACGGGTTGAGATGGTTTGGATCCCCGGGCACAGCGGTATAGTTGGCAATGAAAGCGCTGACTTTTATGCAAAACAGGCTATTCACACGGGTGGTCCGGGCTACTCAAAAATTTACTGTAACGATCTTATCCCATTAGCTAAAGAACATTTGCTAACTGATTGGAATGCATATTGGACTGCATCAGGAAGGATTAAGGGTAAATTTTATTTTTCATTACAAAGTGAGGTACCAGTAAAACCTTGGTTTTTTAAATATAGGAAGGCTAAAAAGTCTGTAACCTCCACAGTTTGTCGATTACGTTTAGGCCACTCCTGTACTCCTGTCTTCCTCAATAAAATTAGGGTTAGAGATTCGTCGCTATGTGAGTGCGGACTTGACGAAGGCTCTACTGAACATATTTTCTTTAGCTGTCCAAACCGTCTGTCTTCACTATACGATTCACTACCCCCTAATATCCCTCGTCCTTCTGATTTTCGTTCCCTTTTATCCTTAGTTCATACTCCTTTTGTAGATATTCTATGTAATTTTATTAACAATAACAATATTAAATTGTAGAATTGTGTGTGTTATACTAATAAACTAATTTTTGCATGTTTTGTATTGTTTCAGATTTATTTTAATAAGGAAAATTCACGATCCACGAGTATCCGGTTTTTGAATGTTTTTTTTTACCTTGTACTTTCACAAACGCCACTACCTATAGTGCAAAGTTTTCACCATCGACAATATAATATAATATAGTCTCTCTTTTATACCTACGTCATGAATTTACTGACATTGGCTATTCCTCAAGGGAGGCCATTTTTAAAGAAGAAGAAGAAGAAGAAATTTCAACTCTCTAGCTATTATCCTTCTTGAGTTACAGCCTGGAGACAGACAGACGGACAGACAGAAGGACAGACAGACGGACAAACAGACGAACAGAGAGATGGACAGACAAACGGTCAGGAAGACGAACAGACATCAGTCTCAGTATAGGGTCCCGTTTTTACCCTTTGGGTACGAAACCCAAAAAAACACTTTTGAAAATCGGCCAATTTTAGAAGCTCATAGCAAGGCAATGATTGGATATAGATACAAAGTGTAAAGAACGAAGTTGTGGAGAATTTAATTAGCTTTTATTATGTAGTACAAGAGAATTTCGTACGAAGCACCGTTTTTGATGAGTAAGCAAAAAATCAAAAAACGGGACCTTCTTTGCCCCCCCCCCCCCCTCGAGCGAACCTTGGAGGGGTCAGGACTTTTAGTATGTTTATCTCCTAACTAGTCTTAACAAAGTACCGCATAAGTTACGCATTATCAGCGGCTCCCATTTTGAGTGCCAGCGCCGGCAGCCGTTGTTTTATATCTCGGCTGCCGGCAGTGTACTTACTGCCGGCTCCCATTACTGATATTTTTGAGAGCCGGCGCCGGCAGTGGAGTCACTCCCTTTATATTATCTCGGCTGCCGGCAGTGTACATACCGCCGGTTCCATTTACTGATATTTTTGGGAGCCGGCGCCGGCAGCGGAGGCACTCCCATAATATTATGTACTCAGTTACTCACTTACAGTGAATGGGACTATTTTGATATCTCTTTGCCGTATTATTTCTGGTGGTACACAAGCAACTTGTTTAGCGGTGTATTTCATAACAAATATTCTTGAGTTTATTCCAATTTGTGGTGCTGACATTCCTAAGCTGCTATATTTATCGACCACATAGTGCAGCTTATTTATTATTTTCATTGTCTTTTCACTTTTTATTTCATTTTGTGGTACCGGATCACACACTCTACGTAATATTGGATCACCAATTTGAACAACATGTTCGTAAGGAGGAATGGGTTTTGCACCACATCGACTTATTTTCGCATACCAATTTAGACCATTTCGGATCACACCCATTTCGGGAACTATGTAGGCAGTTTAAATAACCTTATCTTCGATTGTTTAACTGAATAATATTACATAAAATGATTATTTTCATTAATTTATTCCATCTATTCAAAAACCTGTCTCTCACATGCAAAATGACATTTGAATGACTTATGTCATAACTCTTATGACATGTTGTTACAGCTGATTTTGACAACTGTCAAGTGTCACTATTTTTTTTTATTATGCCCGCTCTACACTCTCGTGAGTTCTGACTCATCTGAGTTGGAGAGTTGGAAACTGAGAATCTTCAAGAGAAGATCTTCATTCTTCACTCACAAAATTCTCAAAAAGTTCTCACTACAGTTCTCATTGCAGTTCTCGTGTTTCAGACTGCTTGCTCATTACTGAGAAATATGTGAGTGTGCTGTGTGGGCATTTTCAAAAAAAATTGTCCCCCTGGTTTTTACCTTGTCCCTTGACTTCGCTAGTGCCCCGGTGGTAGTGTGTCTTTTTCTAATGTGGTGACCGATGACCATGACCAAACAGCAAAATATGAGACTAAGGTCTAAGGCCCTGTTTCACCACTTTCTGATAAAGTGCCGAATAGGCTATTCACAACCTTTTTTTACAGATCCTTCATACTTCATCTGTCAAGTTAAGTGGTGAATAGCCTATTCGGTACTTATCAGGAAGTAGTGAAACAGGCCATAACTACTACAAATTCAGGCACTTATTCTGATATCTATCCTACATAACTACAGGTATGAATCTAATTTTAAATTTAAGAGTAAATAATCGGCCAAGTGCGAGTTGGACTCGCGCATGAAGGGTTCCGTACCGTACCGCTATATTGTCAAAGTTGAAAAATATGTGTTTCCCACAAAACACAGTTTTAAAATTGAGTTTTTTAGGGAAGCCATAAATATTTATTTAATTTTTGACCGACTTCCAAAAAGGAGGAGGTAATACGTTCGGCTGTATGTATCTTTTTTTTTGTATGTTCCTCGATTACTCAGCCTTTTGTGGTCCGATTTTCAAAATTCTTTTTGTGTTATATAGGGTTTAACTTGAATTTGGTACCATGTTCACAAAAGTGGTGATCTGATTATGAGATCTTTGAGAAATCGAGGGGACTCCTTGAAATTTGTATGGAAACGTATAGTGATTTCGATTTTTTCTGAAGCATTCGAGGTAAATGCTACAAAAAAGTAAGACTTCACACCAGGTTATACCCTGGATCCGAAGGTACCGAACATAACTTTTGAATTCTTATAGGTACAGGTTCGGGGATTTCGGCGTTGTTTAAACAACTAAAAGCATAAGCCAACACATCAATTTGATTAATCATCATCATCACAACTATAATTATAGCATGGTTCATCACACTATGACCCAATTATTGGTACTTTTCGTGATATTTTGCATCGAAGCATATGTTTTTGACGATGATTTCACTGTTTGTGGACCGATTTTCGAAATTTTCGTGTTTTTGTATAGGATATAATCTTAATTTTGTATAACAATTACGAAAGTGGTGAGCTGATGATGGGATCTATGAGCAATCAAGGGAAATCCTTGAAATTTATCAAAACGCTCATAGTGGTTAAAATGTTTTTTCTAGTAAGTTAAACATATATTACGAATGAGAGAAATTTCATACAAAGGTGTGTCTTGGTCCAAAGGCACTGAACAGAACTCCTGAACCTTTAAAGATAAAAGTTTGGAAATTGCAGCATCGCTTAGATAACTGCAAGCATTTGCCACAATTTTGCTTACAGTAACATAATGTACTGAATAGTTAACATTCGTATTGGTTATTTACGCATAAAGCCTTATTGTGTAGACAACACTAAAAAGATCGTAATATGAACTTAAAAGTATTAAATAACTCTTACTCTTTAATAGTGCCTTTTTCAGAATTTGTCTTAATCTTAACTATTTCTGTACATACTGTAGTCTTCATTACTTTGAAGTCGGTACTAGTCCCAAAAGTTTCAGATATTCTGACATTACTGAACTCACGATTAAATTAGCTGGTACCGACTTCAAAATAATGAAGACTGTAGTATGTACAGAAATAGTTGAGATTTAGACAAATTCTGAAAAAGGCACTATTAAAGAGTAAGAGTTATTTAATACTTTTTAGTTCATATTACGATTGTTTTTACCTTGGAAGTCGGTTTTAATTTTTTTGTTAATATAATATTATAAATGAGAAAGTGTGTCTGTCTGTCTGCTACCTCTTCACGCTCAAACCGGTAAACCGGTTTTTCTGAAATTTGGCTACTTTGAGTCCCGGGAAAGCACATAGGATATACAGGACATAGGAAAAATGTACGGTTCCCGTGCGATAAACGAATTTTGGCGCAACTGAGTTGCGGGCGTTATCAAGTTATTGATAACGAGTCTAGCTATAGCGGTAATAATGTAATGTTATAATACAGGCGCGGCGGTATAGGCGGTGGTTTCCGGTAGTAAAAGTAAATAATCGGCCAAGTGCGAGTCGGACTCGTGCACGAAGGGTTCCGTACCATTATAGAGCAAAATTAGGCCAAAAATTGTGTTTTATGTATGGGAGCCCCCTTAATTTTTTATTTTATTTAAATATTATTATTAAATATGAAAGTACACATAATACTAAGTATTTTGTGAAAAACTTTAGTAGGTACCTACCTGTTGCCATTATTTATATATAGCAAAAAAGGCCAAAAAAATCACGTTTGTTGTATGGGAGCCCCTCTTTAATATTAATTTTATTTTGTTTTTAGTATTTGTTATTATAGCGGCAACAGATATACACATTCTGTGAAAATTTCAACTCTCTAGCTTAATAGTTAGTTTTAGCTAGTTTTAGCTTACCGTTCTCGAGTTACAACCTGGTGACAGACAGACGGACAGACGGACAGACATCGAAGTCTTAGTAATAGGGTCCCGGTTTTACCCTTTGGATACGGAACCCTAAAAATAAAAGCCAGAATTTATTTGGCTACCACCGACTAAAAAGAAATCCAGAGCTTCATTTGTTACGATGTGGTTTTTTTGAAGTCCGATTTTGTAGGTATACTTTTCATGCCATTTGGTGCATCTCTAATATTTCAAATTCATGGTTACCCTAAAGATTAATAATCGAAACACGAAAAACAACCAATCAACCAAAGCAAATCGCCATCTTACATTTAGTATTACCAGTACCAAATAGTACCAAGTATTACCACAGATACTGTTGCTCTGTTTTGAATTATATATATATATATATATATATATATATATATATATATTATAAAACTGTACAAATTCGTTTAAATACGTTTCGTTTACGAAATGTTCGTATTGGCAAATTATTAAAAAGAAAAGTATTTTATTTTCTAACATTTCTACCAAAAGAAATTATTTAAATGTGAGCTGGCAAGAAGTGAGACAAGGACACACTACCAGCGGGAACGCTCTCGCTCGGACCGCTTTTTGCAAGCTACCGCTTAGAGGGATTAATACCTACCGTATTGCTTAAAAAATAGAACTCATTTTAGCAAAATATTTTTTTTTTGGGTGCGCTGTCTAGATAAAAGTACCATGTCTCTGCCCTGGACTTGCCCTGGATATTATGCTCATACGACATCTGTCAAATTTTCCGGTTAAAAATATGGTTAGGCGTCAGCTAAAAGGACGCCATATTTAACTTTAACCTTAACTTTAACCACGCCTCTGGTGCAAGTTGCAACTAAACTTCTTGTTTGCAACTTGCAACGCATTAAAGTTAAGAGTGGATTGCACGAACTAACTTTAACTTTAACTGTAACTTTAACCTTAACTTTGACAACAGTGCAAAATGTCAAATCTCTGGTTAAAGTTAAATATGGCGTCCAAACACCCCGCTCATACGACATCTGTCAAATTTTCCGGATAAAGTTAAAGTTAAAGCTAAGGACGCCATATTTAACTTTAACCTTGACTTTACCTTTAACCACGCCTCTGGTGCAACACAGCCTAAGTTCTGTCAATGGTATGTCATAATATGACACATGCGATATCAGATATGTCATGCAATGCAAATGTCACTTTCAAGTTTCAACACCCAAAACTGGATCAGCAGCTTTTTCAGAAAATGAAACTTTATTTAAAACTTATTACTCATGCAAATAACATTAATCAGGCTGATTTTTAAGATACTTTGAGATACTTGTATTATAAGTATTTTTATGACTTGTGTTTATAATATACTCCAACTCAACACAACTTAAGTTTTTGAAACTTTAATGAATATTTATCAAACGTTTATCACGCAATAAATTAACCAAAGTTCACTGTTCACATTCAAAGTAAGTAAGCATTGCATATATTTTATACTTGTAGTTAGATTTGAAATAAATTTGGTGAGTTAACCATAGGTACATAGTCCAAAAATTTTATTTCAAAACTAATACAAAATTATTTATTTGACTAACTCAAATTTAATCATATAATTATATTGTAAAGATAATATAAATTACTATAAAATTTTTAAAGGAAACTAACTAGTGAATTAGCATGTTAGTTTTGTTATTTATAATAATATTTTTGATGCTTCAGATGCTAAAGACCAGGATATTATATCAAACATCAAACATTATCAAACGCATGATGTCAAGTGCGGAATCTGATGTGTTGTTTGAGTCAGTAAACAATGCTGGAATCATTGTCTTGAACAGACCGAAAACATTGAACTCATTGAATACATCCATGGTGACTAAAATGTTACCACAATTAATTGAATGGGAAAAAACTAAGAGCCTAGTTATTATAAAAGGTGCTGGAGAGAAGGCTTTCTGTGCTGGTGGTGATGTTAAGGCAGCAATAGACCCTGTAGAAGGACCCAAATTCTTTCACACTGAATACAATGTTAATTATCTTATTGGAAAATACTCAATACCTTACATAGCGTTTATGAACGGAATCACAATGGGAGGAGGTTTAGGACTGTCTGTACATGGAAGGTACAGGGTGGCTACAGAGAAAACGTTAATTGCAATGCCAGAAACTAAAATTGGCTTGTTCCCTGACGTTGGTGGTTCCTACTTTTTACCAAGGCTACAAGTCAATCTTGGACTGTATTTAGGATTAACTGGTGAGTAGTAAGTTTAGGAAACTTATGATACAAATACTTATTAATATTAACATAAATTATACTAGCTGCCCTGGTGAACTTTGTGTCACTTAAAAAACCTTCCCTGGACTTCTACGAACATTTTAAGACTAAAACCAGGTCAATCCGTTCAGCCTTTTTCGAGTTTTAGCATGACTAACCCAATTGGAAATCCATTTTTATATAATAATAGAAGACTAAATTCAGCTCAATCCGTTCATCCGTTTTCGAGTTTTAGAACGACTAACACAATTGGAAATCCATTTTTATATATATAGATAAGTCAAACATTGTATTTTTATTTTAGGTGACAGGTTAAAGGGCAAAGATGTAGTTAAGGCTGGAATTGCAACACATTTCGTGTCAAGCTCACGCCTGTATGAGCTAGAGAAGCTGTTATCACGTTGCACCAGCGACAGTGAAGTGCAGTCACTGCTAAGTAAATTCAACGAACCACCAGCTGAGTTCACGCTAGCGGACAATATTAAGCATATCAACTACTGCTTTGCTGCATCCACAATAGAAGAGATCATTGAAAGATTAGAGAAAGTTCAGAATGAATGGTCAGCAAAGACACTGAAGGTAAAGAAACTTAGTTTGTTTCTCAACTAAAACCAACAAATTTAATGTTGAAGCTGAATGTTTATCTAATTAATACTAGTATGTTATACTTATATGATACCATTTGGTTTGTTTCTAGACTTTACAAGAGATGTGCCCTGGCTCGTTGAAGATAACTCTGCGAGCGTTACAGCGAGGTGCGCAGTTGGAGTTGGCACAATGTCTCCGCATGGAGTACCGGCTTGCCACGCGCGCTACACTAAACCACGACTTCCCTGAAGGTATACAAATTTTACCATTCCTTTCTTAGAAAATTCTTAGAAAATTACATTGGCTGTAGAAACTTCTAAATGTTGGGATAAATTTTTTGCAGGTTATTGTAATTCTCATACTTTGAAGTTTAGTTAATAATAATGTTTAATGGGCCTTCAGTTTTACTTCACAAATAAAAAATGTTCATCTTGTTAAAACTTAGGCAGAAGTTGTGTATTTCTTTTGAAGATATTGGTTTGACCTACCTGATACATATTTTCAGGAGTTCGTGCACTTCTTATCGACAAAGACAACAACCCACAATGGAAGCCAAAAACTTTAGCTGAGGTTGATGATGATTATGTTGAGGGTTATTTCAAGAAACTCCCTGCCGATAAAGAGCTTCAATTCTTCGACAGTAAACTCTAATAAGTTAAGTTATAGTCATTAATCCCTTACTTGTAAAAATATTTAAACAATGGATATTAACTGTGTTGTTGTTTTTGTCTATCAAGTGACTTATACAATGCATCAGACAAGGACATTAAGGGCCTGTTTCACCGCTTCCTGATAAGGCTATCCACCACTTAATTTGACAGATGGAGTATGGAAAATCTGTCAAATAATCGGGCACCTTATCAGGAAGCGGTGAAACAGGCCATAACTGTTTTTTTTTATCTATTGGTTAAAAGTTTTTATCTAATAAAAACGAACAGCTAGTTGTCAAATCATAATAAACTTACGTTTATATTTTTATCAAATCATAGTTTATTAAATACTTTTTAAAACAATGCTAATCGCGCTATCCAGAAACTAGGACTTGAACTGTGAACATAATTATTGGTTTACATTTAGATTTGAGATCAATATAATATAGTATTGAAGCAGAGTAAGGGCCACCGCACATTAGAGGCACGACAGTTTTTAGACAATCTTGTTTCACATAGACGAGTCAGCTTTACGATTAAAGAAAAACAGTTGTGTCTACCACGCGGCGCATACCAAGACGAAACTGTTTTGTCTACGACGACGCAACGCATACATGAGACTAGGTACACCGCTAGACAGTTTTGTCGTTGATGTGCGCGCTTGCATACACTTCAAAAGGAAGCCGACAGTTGTTGAGACTTGTTGCGGTGCAGTTCTTGTACGCATTAGACAACTTTGTCTCTAATGTGCGGTCGCTCTAAAGGTAGATTACAATATCATATTTCTCTTTATCTTGTTCTCAAGCATTAGTAGCTGATATATGTTTACTATAATCGTGTAGATGTGCTAGGTTTTAACATTAATACGAGTCTACTTCAGTTGGGACTTGAGATAAATATGACGCAAACAGTTCTAACAATCTCATAAGAAGTGATTGTTTACTGAGTAAATATTAACTGAATATTTTAACCAAATACTAATAAAATTCAAGGCTAAGTACAGGGATTTTGAGAATTTTTATACTATAGTTTCGAATTCAGATGTTTTAATGTTAAATATTTTACTTATTTTTTGTTTTTTGATCTTCAGACTATTTTAATCTTGTTATAAAACTATTGCGTAAAAAGATAAGGCTGGCTTGTCGTGTAGAAATCATAAATATTAACCCTCATAGTAATAATCCACGCTGTGTAGGCGTGCAGTCGTACAAAGATCTGTCCTTGTCTTACAAGTCACTTTTATAACATATTGGACAAGGACAAAACATACAGTAGAAGTAAAACGTCATTATAAAGAGCGTTGATCTTTTTATCAATAAGCATTGCCTGGCTATCGAACAATGAATTCGTATTTAACATATTCTTATAAAATATATGATTTGGTGTGATATCATAATTTATCTAAGTGGGTGTTTACAATTATCACAAAATATTCGTATTTGCTAAATAAATGTAACGTCATAGATAACATATCTACATCTGTTATCTACAGCCCGTGACCTACCAAATACATTGGTTTACTGCTCCTGTGTACTTAGCCAATATAATAAAGTGTGTATTAAATATAACTTTTGTAGGTTCGATATATAATTAATTATACCAAATTGCCGCTGCGTCCTCGAAATTAGGTGTTTGTATCATGTATGTTATTTTAACAAACAAAGTTTATTCTTTACAACATAAGTATATATTTTTGTATTCAATATCATAATATAATAATTATGACATAATTAATTGAGAATCATGACAATAAAGCAATACCACAAGACATACTACAGTAAAATATATTGCTTTTTAAAATAAAGAGGATATGACACAGGTCACATACCGAGCGCGCCAACAATAGCACCAACCAAGATACTGCTGAATGTCCCATACTCAGGAGACAGATTGTAGTGAACAAGAGAAGAAAAAAAATAATTCATTAAGAAGTAACTTTTTATGATTCCGTATCCAGCCCCGTACCCAAAGGTTAAAAACGGGACCCTGTCTTAGTAGGTAATAGTGTCCCATTTTTACCCTTTGCGTATGGAACCCTATAATCTAGTTACTTCTTAATGAATAATCTCTTTATAACGTAGTGTCCTAGCTGTCAGTTATTTTTAAAATACTTTTAAAAACGAGGACAAAACATTGCAAAGCGTTTCCGTTGCTTAAATATTTTTATTTGTGAGGGGGTTATATAAAATTACTATAGTTATGGGAGCCATATTATGTTACTTAATATGTAAAGTATGAATTTTAATTGGCTGTGTTGTTGAAATTTAAAACATATTACTTATATTAAAATACTTAAGAGAAGCATTTATTTTGTAATACTTTTTAAAAATAGTCCATAAGTGTACGAGTTTTGTATGGGGATGACAATAAAAGCAGTCTAAGTAATAATATTTTCTTTATTTTTTCTTTTGACAAGAAGCATATTAAATATAAGCAAGTGCAACACATATTTTAAAAGCAGCTTAGGTAATGTAAAATATTCCAATAAGTGCTACTCCATCACTTGTAATCATTTTATTATTGGCATCGCAATATTTTTTTTTAATATTCAGAATTCTAATAAGTAGGATTTTCTGTAGTATGAATTCTTAAGTGCCAATATACTCTATGGTGCCTATAATTGAATGTTTTAGGTACTATAATAATTATATTTTTCTAGTATAATAGCGAGAATACTGAATAAGATGACTTCACAATCTGAAACAAAGGATAAATAAACTTCGCAAGTTATGTTGCGTGTGACATAAAGTTTGTAAGAATTATAAGTGATCTTCTAACTTACCGATAAATACGACTGGTACGAGATTTCCAATACACCGAAACTGCTTATTATGACGGGCCTCTGAAAATCCATAAAATTTAGATTAGATTTCATAATCTGTAGCTTAGAGTAGGAACTAGAAGCTATGTTGATGCAAATATTTTAGTTATAATCCGGTCGAATAACAGGTGGAAATTAGTCCATTGTTATTATCTACTTATCTTTTTCACTCGCATATAATATCGCTGTTGCGCTCTATCTATATATATCTATATATATCATAGTTGTGAAAACAAGATAGCAATATATTCGACAGTAGTGCGCGAGCGATTCAGATGAGTACCTATAGTTATCAGTTATCACTACCTATATTATGAACGAATTTCTACATTCTGCAGTGAGCTGATATTTTTCAGTAATATAGGCATTGGCTATCATAGTCATTTCTTTACATCCCAAAAACATATCAATAAACAACTTTGTAAGTGGAATAAAGTTCACTTTACCTGACTTTGTCGCATAGCCACCACAAGCATCCTCTTGATTCTAGGACCTGACTTGCGACGGCAATTGTGCCAGCCGGAATGGAACATCGCAGTCGGTAGAACGGCTGCCTAATATTAATATCATTTTGTTTAAGAAGACTAGTTAGTTATTATTGACTTTTCATTATCATTTTTTTTTGCGTATATAGCGCGAGCTCTAAAGAAGCGAGCTTATGAGCGGCAGTGTGCATGGCTGCAGCCTGCACCAAATTATTATCTTAAAATATCATTCAACTTTTTAACATTCCTTAGGTGGTGCGCGCATGGGCAACTTAGTTGCTCGGCGATTTATTGTCTCTCGATCAAGTCTTTGGGTATGCTCTAAATTTCATATACATCTAGGGTAAATGACTAGTAGATTGGACAGTCATTGGAAAAAGCACAAAAACACCATATTTATTAATGTTGCTCTAAAAACTGACTGCTTTTCTTTAAAAACAGGCGTTCTTTTACTTTAAAAACAGGAAATTTTTAAAGCAACATTAATAAATATGGTCTATTTGTACCTTAGTATGAAATTTCCTGAGAAGCAGCCGAAAAATAGAATATTGGGTGCTCCATAATGGATGCACCCAATATTCAATTTTTGAGTTTTTTATTTATTTTTCGAAAGAGACAAATTAATCGCCGAGCAACTAAGTTGCCCGTGCGCGCATAGGCTTACAGACTACAGTTGATTCCCCGTAACTTGCCAAAGGAGTTTAGATTAGGATAATATTAGACGAGAGTTGTTTTTCTGGAATTCTCATTTTGTAAAGCTATCAGTTATCACCATAATAATATAATGGTCGCTGTTAAGCATTTGCGTTCTAGCCCACATTTTTTTTTGTCCATTTTGAATGCCAATCTGCATTCAAAATGATGAAAATATGAACAAAAAATTATCTTTTGTTCATTTTTGAATGCAGTTGGGTTCTAAATGATCTAAAAACATAACTGCATTCAATAACTCAATACGTAATTTTTATGGGGGTTAGTACACGAATGCTTAAGGCAAAGACAGCTGCCAATTCGACATCTTTGTGCAGTTTTCTAGTAAAACGTAGTGATTATATTCTCTAGACCAGTGGTCCCCAACCTTTTTTTCATGCGGGCCACAAACATGTTTTGGTCTTGGTGTCGCGGGCCGCAACAAAATTTTTTTAGGCTTAAAAAATAACATTCTTCAAAATTAACATTTTAAAGTGAAAAAAAGAACAAGGGCCAAATCGTACCAGGTGGGCGGTGGCGTCCCGATATGCGATTCCCTTATATTTTAAGGCATCGAAAATCACTAGAAATTTGTCTTTAAATAGCCACAAAAAAAGATCAATATAATATTTTAGTTTCGTTATGTTCTGACAGCCGGCGATCATTCGCATTCGTTCTATTTTTTGGGTAATACTCTAGGAAAAATTGAATTAATTAGAAACGAGATCGCCGAATATACACTTGTAGGCTACTAGGGATTGCAATCCCGCACCTTATTCAATCCCGCGGGATTGATTTGCGGGATCGGCCAATCCCGGGATTTTTTAATTTATGTTATAAAATTGAATAAATTGAAGCTACAGGTTTATGTTTTATTAAAAATCAAATTTATTAACAGAAAATATCTCATATTATGCCACAAAAATATTTGTTTTGTAACAAAATAACAATGAAATTATGTAATCACTCTAGTCTTATTAGATTTTAAAATTAAAATGCTTTTAATGCCTCATCAATCTTGAACCTCTCAACATTATGGTTCCGCATTGATTGCGACGACCACCTTCAATAATTGTTTATTCGTGCCTGTATAGGGCCCATAGTGGTGACCCCGACTCTTTGAACACCTGCAAGCTGCTTCAGATTTAGTGCAGCAGCAGAGACCATCCGCAGAGATCTTACTTGGCGACTTTAACGCGTACCACGCCGACTGGCTCAATTCCAGTAAAACTGATCATGCGGGAAGATCTTTCTGCGACTTTGCCCTTGCGAACGACTTAACACAACTGGTTGCTACGTCTTCGCGAATCCCAGATGTAGACGGTCAGAACCTGTTAGACCTACTGCTGGCTTCAAATCCTGATGGCTACCTAGCATCCATGACCGTACTACTTGGTCATCGGATCATTGCCTTATTAGGAGTTCTGTGCCAATTACGGGAGTATTGCGACAGCGTGCTGTTAAATACCGTTGTGTGTGGTACTACAAGTGAGCGGACTGGGATGGGATGCGGTCGTTTTTTGCATCCTATCTTTGGTTGTGCTTCTCGCCGAATGATCCCGACAACACTGCCAACTCCGTTACTAATGTGATAATGCAAGGGATGAAGCTTTTCATTCCGTCCTCTGTAGTGCCAACTGGCGGCAGATTTCGTCACTGGTTTGGTTCATCCTCCAAAAGAGCTTCTCACTGGAAGCAGAAGGCTTACCAATCCTGGGCCAATGCAGTGTCTGCTCGGGATTTAAATACCAGCACATATAAAATAAAGTACAAGAAAAAGATTACTCGGGCAAAGAAACAGCACGTCAATAGAATTGGTGAGAGACTTCCCTTCGAAAATGGATCGATGGCCCATGACGCAAAAGACAAATCCGATCTTCTGGGTAAGTTCTTTACGTCAAACTTGACCCGAGATAACGGGGGACAGAAACCGCCGATCATACTGCGATGCACGAGCGTCAAGTCGGATATTTGGTTTCATCAGCACTCAGTGCAAATAGCCCTCCGCACAGTGTTTTAGAAACCCACAAAATCGGACATGACTGAGTTAATGCAATGAGTCGATGGCGTCTCATATTTCAAATGCAAGAGTAGATTAACTCTCGTGTGCGCATTTTACTTCGTTTTCGAGAAAATTAATTTTTAAATTGCTCATTTTTGAACTCCCTAAAAACAAATTTATTTTATTTAAATTAATTACGAGGGTTTGTAAACTTGCTATCTAGCTGATTAGATTAATCGTTAAGAGACACTAATTTTGTACTTTATTTCATTCCTACAACTCAAGTAGTTCCTGAGATTTTATATACTATGTTTATTATACTCACTAAAACCACCTGCGGTTCGCCTTCAGCCATATAGAGGAGGGATATCCCGGATCTAACAAACACAGAACTCCCTCCACGACTGGCCGGTCTACCTCGGACCGGACTTCCGTCTTCCACCAAAGTAAGGGAACGCTTAGGCAAACTAAAGCGTTTTCCGCGGCGCTGGGACTAACAAAGCCGGGTAGGTTCCCATCCTGACCCGGAGCCCCGTTAGACGAGAGTTAGGAGGTTCGCGTAGCGACGCCTCCACACTCCCGTCCTACGCCGGCGGAGCGTCAGAGAGGTGGGATCGTCCTCTCTGTCTCGCTCCGCGGCCTCTTTCTGCGACATAACAAATTCGCAGAAAAAGACCGCCGCCTGCCATGCCTCATCGCTCTCGAGCATGCAGCGCACCATGCTCGGGAGTGAGAGGTCTCCACCTAGCACCGCCACGAGATCGTGGCGCTGCACGGCCCAACGATCGCACACCTCAAGGGTATGCTGGGCCGTGTCCTCCACAGCGCCATATTCGTGGCAGGCTGGCGTTGGCTCTCTCCTGGCAACCCTACACAGGTACTCAAGTCGAGTGGGCCTGACGGAATCCCTCCTATTCTGTTCAAAAAGTATGCTCCAGAGTTGGCTCTGATCTTAAGGCGTCTTTTTCGGCTCTACTGTTCTTCGTGTACCCGATCCCCAAAAAAGGTGACCGCTCAAATCCTTCTAATTACAGACCAATCGCTATAACTAATTTATAACATAATGGAATCCATTATTATCAATAGCCAGCTCCTTCGATACTTGGACGGCCACAGATTACTAAGTGACAAACAGTACGGGTTCCGTAAGGGTAGCTCAGCTGGTGATCTCTTGGCGTACCTTACTCATCGTTGGGCTCAGGCGAATGGCGATAGTGTCGAAGGGAGAGGCATTGGCTGTTAGTTTGGACATTGCGAAGGCCCTCGATCGGGTTTGCCAGCACAAAGCGCTGCTATCAAAGCTATCATCATATGGGCTCCCCGAGAAATTATGCAAATGGGTCATGCGGGATCCGCGTTTTTTAGGTGCGGGATCCATAATTGGCGCGGGATCCCGCGGGATTGCGGGATCCCGCTTTGCGGGATTGCAATCCCTAAGGCTACACCACAGTCGAGAAAAAGGTAGTTCTTACGAGGGCTGCTATTTATGTATCCGGAACTGGCCACTTACAAGAACAATATTTAAAAAGTAATTACAACATTTGAAAATAGAACTCTTTGGTTGAAGAATACATTTTGTTTCATGTGACTGTCAATTATTTTTCCATTGTGGCGTCATTTTGAAAATTGCGTGTCTTCATTTGTCATGGATTTAACATTTTCGTGCAATGATTTACTACGATTTTCGGCGTGGGCTAAATCAACAACAGTGCTTTATTCAACTCACCGCAACTTTTGGAGATGAAGCACCATCAAAAACCACTGTTTATCACTGGTACAGTGAGTTTAATCGTGGGCGGTCTATGCTCACGGATGAAAATAAAGAAGGTCGCGCAAAAATAGCTGTTGTCCCACAAAATATAGATGCTGTGCGGGAACTAATAATGCGTGATCGTCATGTTACATATCGCGAGATAGAGGCGTCCTTAGGCATAAGTATGACGAGCATACATAAGATATTACACGAACATTTGGCTGTAAAAAAAATATGTTCGCGTTGGATTCCGCACAACTTGACAAACGATCAAAAACGGTCTCGTGTCGATTGGTGCAAAAAAATGATAAAAAAATACAACCGTGGTACGTCAAAAGCCGTTTATAATATCTACACAGGTGATGAATCTTGGATCTATGCATATGACCCCGAAACTAAACAACAGTCAACGGTGTGGGTGTTCCAAGATGAGCCGAAACCAACAAAAGTTACTCGTGCAAAAAGTACTTTGAAGTTAATGGTCGCCTGTTTTTTTGGAATTAATGGACATGTGGCTACAGTGCCATTAGAGAATCGTAAAACGGTTAATTCTGAATGGTATACGACCATTTGTTTACCAGAAGTCTTTGAAGAAATAAGAAAGGACAACCGACAACGCAGAATCATATTACATCACGACAATGCTAGCTGTCACACCTCAGCTGAAACAACTCAGTTTTTGGAGGGTCAAAAGATCGAATTGACTGGTCATCCGCCGTACAGCTCTGATTTGGCACCTAGCGATTTCTTTTTATTTCCGTACGCGAAGAACAAATTACGTGGTCAACGTTTTTCGAGCCGCGAAGAGGCTGTTGATGCGTTCAAAATGCACGTTTTGGAGATACCTCAATCAGAATGGAAAAAGTGCTATGAAAATTGGTTCTAGCGTATGCAAAAGTATGTCGATCATCGCGGCGAATATTTTGAAAAGCAATAAAACCATATTAAATGTTATTATATGTTTGTTTCTTTTTTTAATTCCGGATACATAAATAGCAGCCCTCGTAAGTCTAACCTCCACAGAAATAAGAACTAGGTAGAGATCTGTGCTAACCTCAAAATAATTGTAAACGTTATTAATTATTATAAAAAATCGTGGCTATTTAGACATAAATCTCAAACGGAATTATGTTAATTGCATAAGAACAACCAAATCTAACTACTTATAGTTTATTTTGGGATATCAAAAATAAAAGTCGAGTCCAGCTCCTATACAAATTTGGCCATGATTCTTTAACGACTATCACGTAGACTTTACGTTATTATGCCGGTGGGCGTGAATATCAAAATTTTTTAACATCACGCGGGCCACAAATAAAGTCCCGGCGGGCCGCGGGTTGGAGATAGCGGCTCTAGACGTATGTATTTCATTGATTGGCACAAAAAAGAAATATATGTGATTTTTGATTATATTTGGAAAAGCTTGGCTAATTTAAATAATAAAATAAATATGTACTCCTACTGGATGACAAAAAAATACCAAAGTCACATCTTTCAGGAACTTTAAACAGTTCTAACTGAAGTACCTAATAATACAATCTATGCTTTAAAGATTTGTTTATTTGATACCTTTTACATTTCCCGATTTAAGCGTCTCCCAGACAGACGCGGCCTGCGATGGCGGTGGCAGTGGCGGTCAGTTGGATGGCTTGGCCGCGTGGCCGCGTGTATCTGCGTCGTTCCTAGAACTCTCAAGTCATCCAACTGACCGCCACCGCCACCGCCACCGCCACCGCCACCGCAGGCCGCGTCTGTCTGGGAGACGCTTTAATTTTCATGTTCTGACATCTAGATTTCCCATAATATTTATTTTTTCCTCTAACAAACGAAAAATGTATCCACGCTACCGAGTGAACACTTCACATCTCTGTCTCTCTGGCATGAAAATCGACAGTGGTGCAAGAGTGATGCAAGATCAAGGTCATTGGCAGTTGTCAGCGCCTAAAACATTTACCTCAACAGCAATGTCGCCAGCATTCCACATAATCAAGCCAGAGCCGATCAGAACTGCTAAAGCCGTTGACAAGATGGCTAGGGTGTTCATCAAAGTTCGCTCCGAGCTCTGAAAGATACTTAGCTTTTTTTTTTAATAAATAAGAGGGCAAACGAGCAAACGGGTCACCTGATGGTAAGCAACTACCATCGCCCATGGGCACTCGCAATATCAGAAGAGCTCCAGGCGCGTTGCGTTATTCAGCGAAGGATTACATGTGGATTGTAGACCCAGGGAGGGCCGGATTTATATTTTTATGAGTATAGACCACTTTAACTTTGCCGCCCCTATGTACGAACTCTGCCGCCATCCTAGGACGACGTCATAAAGGACGCCGCCGCCCATAGGCCTGCATGTCCTATATGTACTGGCTATACATAAATCCAGAGCTGGACCCAGGAAAATGACTGTAACCTTGGATGGATTCGAACCCGTGACTCCCGGCTTACGCTGCCCTTGTCAACCACTAAAGACACATACCTAAATACCTAAAGTCGACTACCAAAAAGCGCCATAACTTACCACCATTTGAAGCATCAGCAGACATAGAACTAATACGTTCACTAGAATCTGGCCGCTGAAGACTACGTTACAAGTTACTTGATATTCATTTGTACATCTGAAAGAAACACACTTATGACTTAATAGTGATATCAAAGAAGATCAAAGAAGATGGTATTGCCTATTGGTAAGAAAGTGAGTGTTACAAAAGTCACAAGAACTTTTTAGAAAAATCTACAGAATATATGATAGTACCTTACGGCACTAAAACCTAGTCCGTACCAGACATTACAGTGCATCGACGCGACCTGCAATTATTTTTTGGATTAAAATGTATTTGTACGTCACATCACACGCTCATGCCTTTTAGTGGGTAATTAGTACTGGGTAAATAACCTAAAGGAAGACTTCCTTCAGGTTATTAGGTATCTTACCTCAAAGTTTGGTCATGTAATTTAAACCCTGTTCGTACAGCTTCCTCATAAATCTGCTCCCTTCGCTCCTGCTCCCAAACTTTTATTTTGTCATCATCTTGAAATATTTCATTGAGACTATAAAAATAACTTTGCAAATTCTTAAACTGCTGACCAACTATTATAGAAATGCAGGTCACCAAAGCGTAAATGGCGGCTGTTCTCAACACAAAGATCCACCAAACCAAGTAGAAGAAGATTCGTAGGATTTCGGCTCTGAGGCTCGTGTCCATAACATCAGGCCAAGCAGTGACCACAGTTGTAAAGGTGCCCTCTGCAATCAATAGAGTTTACCTTACTAAACCCCTTCTAGCATATATTTTGCCAAAGCTTAGGTACGTGACACAAGAATACATATTAGATATCGATCTATATCGACTATCCAGGCTAATAGGCTAATTTTATCTACTATCCAGGCGAATGAGATTTAAAAAACTTAACGCATTTTAACTTTGGAGTTTGGTTCCTTTAGTTACCTGATCTTATAACTTGCTTTATCCCATCAAATCCATATGATATCAAAGCGAATGCAAACGTGAAGTAGTACGAAAATAAATAAAACCTATTCTTCTTAATCGTCGATTTCTGTATAGCATCATCATTATAATCTTTCTTTAATGTGACGCACAATTTGTACAGTAAATCAGCAATTCGTTTCTGATGATACACGATATTAAAGTAGTACGTAACGAGCAGCACATGGGAGAAACAAAATACCATCCTATCCGATGCCTGCTTTTCCGACAAGTTGTCCTGAGTAACGAAAGTCATCCATTCGCTAAAAACGAAGAATAATGTTAGTATCGTATTTAATTTTTGCCAGAATTTGTAGAATCTAATTGCAAATATATCTTTTGGCCATAGGTATGGTAGACCACAAAAATAAAAGAATCTACAAATTTTTATCATATAAACGGAAAGTTCGTTTAATTCCGACATTGTATCGTCTCTCGATAGCTACAAAAGTTAACGACTGAGAGTGGAGAGCCAGTAACATTTCTGTACAATATAATTTCAATCCTTTCTATATCTAATAAATTATGAATGTATAAATTCCGTACACTTAGAAAAGCAGGGACGGATTTTCTACAATCATTCCACAACATGCTTTTTCATGGACAACAAAACAAAAATACGTTGTACCTACCCAAGTATGCAGTTGTATTTTTAAACAGTCTGTAACTCTGTATATTATATTATGTAACTGTGAATACTATATTATACGCCTATATGTACCCAAAATATTATAGCATGTAAAATTAATTACTAGGTAAGATATAATATTAATATTATTATTGCCTAATGCTAGCAAAAATTGGCCCATGCCATGTTCGTGTGCACTTTACTGATGGTTTGTCACCACTGTTAGTTCATGGCAGTCCTACTCATAAATAATCAGTACACAATATGTTTAATGTTTATTGCGATCAAAATAATATACTTATTATCAAGTGTATATTCCTACGCCACTGGCTCACAGGTGCAATAATATTGTGAAACTCTATTGTAATAATGCAATACTAACTACTAATACATATTATTAGGTATTGTTATGACATTATGGGATTTTAGTAGGGCCAGGGGTAGCTGGTAGGTAAAGTTTGTTCCTGTTTCATAAGAATTTCTTAGTTTAGAATAACTTTAACAAGTAAATAATTTATTAACAGCGGTCCGCGTAATGTATCATTAACTGTAATCATTGTGTATAAGTATTAATTTGCATGTATGATGTAATTAATTGTTATTAGAATACGTCTAACGTGCAATTATTATTAATAAGTAGCTAATTTTTGATCAATAAACCGAGGCTTTAGAACACAAATTAAGATGGTTAATACGTGAATAATACATGAATGAAGTTTTTCGTGAATACTATAAATTACATAAAACGGGAGGATTTGACCAAATTTAAGGTGTTTGCAAAATATATCACGAAAAATTCTTTGCCTCGGTTTTACTTTCACTGTGCTTTTTATATGCATCTTCAAAAGCAAAAAAGTGTACCTACTTTATTATAGTTAACTTTACAATGTCTTAGTCAGTCAGACATGTCTAAAAAATAAAAAAAGTGACTGTCACCATTGTGACAGTTTTGATAGATTTTGACTGTCAATGTCATTAAAAAAAAAGAAGGAGAAAAAGATAGAAAATACAAAAATTATATTAACTTTTTCAATAAAAATTGTATTTATTTTATAATTTAATATTTTCTGACGATGAAGACCTACAGACGTAGAACGTTTGAGCATAAGTTAATTGAGAATGTACACGAGTTTTGTCGCTTGTGTTTACAAAATATTAGGGATATGGAGACTGTTGCTTTATTTACAAGTGAAAATGATAATTCATACCCACCTTTGACAACGAAAATAATGATTTTTACAGGATTAGAGGTAAAATTCTTTAACAGTTCAATGCCAAGTAAACTAAATGTAGATTAAATTAGATTCTTAACACTAAAGTCTAAAACGTACAAACACAATGTTGTAAGTACCTAATGTTTAAATTATAATATTAGGTACCTATTATGTTTCTCCAATTATTGCTCCAATCTAGATCCACTGATATATTTGTTTTATTGTTAAACACTGTTTTTGTTGCCTGTCAAGCTACTTTTCTTATGTAAAAAACATCTAGTTGTTCAAGTATAAATTTTACATCTTTTTATGCAATAAGTATAATAGATATTTTTATTAGTAAGGGGGTTTTAAGTTGTTTATTATAGTACGACTGAACCTTCATCACTTTGTCCTGAATTATAACTTCTATGTTATTTCTATTTTAGATGGTAAATGAAGAATGTCTTCCAAATATAATCTGCAAGGAGTGTCACAATAATATAAATAATTTTTATGCATTTAGAAAGAAATGTGGAGTAGTGTATCAGACATTTAAGTCACATTTGTTGGCTTCAAAGGAAGCAGTTTCCAATAATTGTGCAACAGGAACAATCGCACAAGGCGAACCAGTGGTTGTAGCGCCGGAGTGTCAAGAAGACAAAATCTTTCTAACTTTTGTTGCAAACAAACCATTAGTAGTAAATACATTAGAAAATACTCAAAATGGTAATTTGAATGAAATGGTGGTAAGTAATGTGGGATGAATTTAGTATATTACGTTGATATTTTATAAACCCATCAATCCCCGTACAAGCACCGTTGATCGCAATAACAATAGAATACAATAGCATTTCCTAGAATACCCGATCGAAGGATTAATGAAAGTGTCTCTTGTAGGTTCAACCAATAGTGTATTTACATGTTTTACATTAGTGTAGAAAACAAACAAAAAATCAAATCTTTCCTCTTTATAATATTAATGTAGACTATGTACTGTTATGCAGCACTTACATAATTCATAGTCACAATAGTCAGTTTCGTAAATAGCCTTTTTTGCGCCCTGTGCGAGCTTCTATAACTGCACCCTTGTTTTTTTAGATATTATAGGTAACCAAAGCAATGCTTCCACAAGCCTCAGCCACAAGCCTCCCTGGTCTTGCCATTCTTGCGCCCCCCCCCCCAGAGTCTACGCCCTGTGCCTGGGCACCGGTGGCAGCGCCTTATTTACGGCACTGACAATAGTTCCACCATTATTTTGCTTACTTGATATAGATATTTTAATAGTTTTTCATTTTTTAGGTTGCAACTCAAGAAAAAGCTACTATACCAGAAGTATCAAACTTTTTAAAAAATGTTTTTTTAGAAGTAGGTATAATTAGAAAGAATGGTGACAATTGTGTACAGAGCGATTTCTTGGGCAGTACTATAGAGTTGGCGACAGCAGATGGGTGCCAAATGACATTAGAATTAGCAGAAATTGGAAATATGGTAATAAAAAACAACAACATTTTTTTAAATATTCCTCCCCTAACATAATCGGGCCTGTTTTTTATCTTTTTCATTTTATCTTTTTCTTTTCTTATTTTATGTAATTTTTCTTTTACTACTTTCTTACATGGCTATTATATCGCATTGTCTTTTATTTCTTACAATATTCTCACCTAGTGTAGGTTAAGGCAGGAACACTTTGAGATCGTTCAGCAAAACTTAAACCCTGCTTCTGTTGTATTATGCACAATATCTACTAATAATGGCCTGTCTGATCAATGATGCTGTGCATATATCGTCTTAATTTCTAGTCCTACCGAAGATATCTCAAAATTAAACAGTGCACATTGCCTTTTTTATACCAAAGCAAACTATCCTAAATTGTGGGTGACTGATAACGAGTTTAATGTTTAACGTTACTTAATTTGCACAATTCTAATTTTAATACTTATATGAAAATGTAAACATTTGCAGGATAAAAATATCATCATAAATGAGCAGACATGTGATAGTACCCAAGATCAAGTCAGCTCTGAAGTCAAACGGAAACGGAAAAGGTACTATTCAATCTGTTACAATCGTTATAATTCTATGTTTATAATATACTATAATTGAAACATGTGTTCAGGGCCCCCGCTACCATATGTGCAATGTGTGCAATGCACACGGGCGCCATCCTTTAGGGGCGCCAAAACGAAGGACCCAAAAAATTTGCGTAAAGGGGCGCCAAAATCCTTTTTTTTGCACACAGGCGCCAGTAGCCCTTACGGCGGCCCTGCATTTGTTACCATTCAAACAGTCTTATTATGTAATGTACTAGAAGACGCCCAACACCGTTGCACCAAAAATTACCACATGACGTACATTGCGCGGAATCCGTACATTACCACATAACGTACATTGCGCGGAATCCGTACATTACCACATGACGTACATTGCGCGGAATCCGTACATTACCACATGACGTACATTGCGCGGAATCCGTACATTACCATATGACGTACATTGCGCGGAATCCGTACATTACCACATGCCGTACATTGCGCGGAATCCGTACATTACCACATGACGTAAATTGCGCGGAATCCGTACATTACCACATGACGTACATTGCGCGGAATCCGTACATTACCACATGACGTACATTGCGCGGAATCCGTACATTACCACATGACGTACATTGCGCGGAATCCGTACATTTTTCTGCAAAATTACTATTCTAATCGGTTCAGCAGTTTGACCGTGAAGAGGTAACAGACAGACATACTTTCGCATTTATAATATTAGTGAGGAAGTCAGTATTTACTACTCAAATCGGTGATGACCTTTGAAGTGTACTTCTTGTGTAGTGAATAAACTTCAAATGACTCGTCGAATACATTTCATTGCTTTATCACGTTGCAAAAACTACCTTTTACCTTGGTTTAAAAGTGACTAGTGAGAGATAAAAATTTATTATAGAGTTAAGAATGGCTCTACGAGAGTGACATGGTCAAATTTGTACCTAACTCTATAAATCCATAGTATATAATACTTATACTAATATAGTATTTGTATATTAGTATTAGTATATTATTATAAATGCGAAAGTGTGTCTATCTGTCTGTCTGTCTGTTACCTCTTCACGCTTGAACCGCTGAACCGATTTTGCTAAAATTTGACATGGAGATACCTTGAGTCCTGAGAAAGGACATAGGATACTTTTTATCCCGGAAAAATGTACGGTTCGTGCGCGATAAACTAATTTTGGCGCAACGAAGTTGCGGGCGTCCTCTAGTAAAAAATAAAGATAAAAAAACTACACCTTAAATATCGTGTTTAGCGGCGTCGCAGTGTGTCGCATATGTGGTAAGAAGTTTGCGTCTGGCGGCGTGCTGCGTCGCCACGCGCGCGTCCACAGCGGCGAGCGGCCGTTCCCGTGCCGCACCTGCCTACGACGCTTCGGACAGAGGGAGGTGTTGCGACGACACGAGTTGGTGCATCTCGGTAATTATTTATTTATTATTTAATTCAGGCATCTGGTGGGCTATTATGACCTCTTATTTCCAGCCAGTTTACGCTCAAAATGTACCGTTTTCGGGCGTAAACTGGCTGGAAATAAGAGGTCATAATAACCCACCTGGCCCCATACTATAGGCTATATTTTAACACGCTAGGACTAATAGGAGCGCTCTTGGGTGGCAGCCACTGCTATGGCTGGAGATCCCCCGTGGGAGCTCGTGGCTATGGTGCTCGCCGAGTTGCGAATCTTTGTTTCACAGAGGAGGTCACTTTTCGGTGAGTCACCGAATTGGGAGGAGCTCTCGCGGGTGCGAAAGCTGGGCCAAGAGTGGTTGCTACGAAGGTGGGGTGAGGATCTGGCGCAGACTCGGTACGGAAAACGTACCGCCGAAGCTCTGCGCCCAGTTCTTGAGGTGTGGATGCGCCGCAAGAAGATACCCCTCACCTTCCGCCTTACACAGGTGCTCACCGGGCACGGGTGCTTCGGTGAGTACCTGTGTAGGGTTGCCAGGAGAGAGCCAACGCCAGCCTGCCATGAATGTGGCGCTGCGGAGGACAAGGCCCAGCATACCCTTGAGGTGTGCGATCGTTGGGCCGTGCAGGGACACGATCTCGTGGCAGTGCTAGGTGGAGACCTCTCGCTCCCGAGCATGGTACGCTGCATGCTCGAGAGCGATGAGGCCTGGTAGGCGGCGGTTTCTTTCTGTGAAACCGTCCTTTCACAGAAAGAGGCCGCAGAGCGGAACAGAGAGGATGATCCATCCTCTGTTCCGCTCCGCCGGCGTAGGACGGGAGTGCGGAGGCGTCGCTATGCGAACCTCCAATAACTTCCGTCCCACGGGGCTCCGGGTCAGGATGGGAACCTGCCCGGCTTAGCAGGTCCCGGCGCCGAGGGGAACGCTTTAGTTTGCCTAAGCGTTCCCTAACTTGGTGGAAGTCCGGTCCCTGTGAGGTAGACCGGCCGGTCGTGGAGGGAGTCCTGTGTTAGACAGATCCAGGATATCCCTCCGTATACGGCTAAAGGCAAACCGCAGGTGGTTTTAGTGGGTAAACCCGGAGTCGGGAGTCCCACATACCCCCGGGGTGCTTCAGCTTAACTGAGGCACATCCCCAACCCGGGGCACCCATAAAGGGTTTCCCCTGCGCAACAAAAAAACAAAAAAGGACTAATAAAAGCGAAGAAAAAGAGGAAAATTTGGAAAAAAGGGGCAAATTATTTGAAAGGACTTATTTGAACGCGCTAATCTCAGGAACTACTATTCCGATTTAAAAAATTATTTCCGTGTTAGATAGCTCATTTACCGAGGAAGGCTACAGGATATATTTTATCACGCTAAGACTAATAGGAGCGAAGAAATAGAGGAAAATGTGGAAAAAAAACGGGAAATTATTTGAAAGGGCCTTATCTCACTAACTACTAGACTCTAGAGCAATTTTTCTGTTATTTGGGTCAGATAAGAAGTAGACCATGTGAAGGAACATAGGCTATTTTTTGGACTAATTTGTCTGTGAAATATCTAATTTACGCGGGCGAAACCGCGCGGAACGTCTAGTGTAATAATTATAATATATCAAGAATCTTAGATTAAGATGCGTTTATATTTAAAAAAGTAATAAAAACAGCTAACGATTTAGTAGTTTGCTCTATATAATAAGAGATTTTCGCCTCCAGACAAACGTCCATTCGCGTGCGAGCACTGTCCGAAGAGTTTCACGCAGCGCGGCGCGCTCGAGACGCACCGCCGCTCGCACGCCCCGCCCACGTCGCGGCCGCTCGCGCTGCACCGCTGTATCGTCTGTCCCAAGTTCTTCCTACATGCCTCAGGTTACAATCTATATCTATTATCTATATTTAATACTAGCTGTCCCGGCAAACGTTGCTTTGCCATAATATATTATGTATTTGCCATATTATTTTATTCAAGTGACTAAATATGTATGTTACCATGGCAACGTCGATCGCTATCCCGTCGCACAAGCAATGGTCGCCGTCAGTCTCAGGTTGTAAAATAATTTTCAATAAAATAAAATTGCGACTATAATTAAAGATCTAAGCTATTCTATCTCTCAAGTTGGAAAAAAGCACACATTTAAAAAAACAACATTTAAATCGGTTAAGTAGTTTAGGAATCCATCGCGGACAAACATCGTGACAGGAGATTTATATATATTAGATTATAAATGCGAAAGTGTGTCTGTCTGCCTGTTACCTCTTCACGCTTAAGGGTGTGTTTGCACTGATGCAGAGCGGGGCGGCGAGGAGCTTAGCGGTGCCGAATTGACCAATCTCTGTCGAAATCTTCGCTCCGCTTCAATGGAACAGCACGATTGGTCAATTTGGGCACCGCTAAGCTCCTCTCCGCTCAGTGGAAACCACCAAAACCACCCTAAACCGCTGAACCGGTTTTGCTGTTTGGCGTGGAGATATCTTGAGTCCCGGAAAAGGACATAGGATTGTTTTTATCCCGGAGAAATGTACGGTTCCGGCGCGATAAACAAATTTTGGCGCAACAGAGTTGCGGACGTACTCTAGTACACTATAGATTTGTCTGCAGTTGGATTAAAATGAATCTGAATGAAATGTAATGACTACCATTCGGCCGAAATTACTATTTTTATCATTTATGGATGATCCTAGTGAGCAAATTAGATTGCAATTTTCTTTGCTCGTTAACTGATAACATAACATGATTGAGATCCACGAATAATAAAAACTAAGAAAACGTAACTCTCATACTTCAACCGTTTTGAATTTGGTTCCTTTTCGCAGACTAAAATATGGCAAAAGCAACGAAACACTACACTCAAATTTACGAAATAAAGCTTAACTGCTTTATTTACATTACAAAAATTAGATAAAAATAGTCTACACCCCTATGCACATTTTGTACACTCGTAAACTGATTTTTTGACAGTCACTCTTCCTTAGTTTTTATCATTCGTAAATCGAGATAGATTTGTTCCTAAAATGATTATATTTCACTTTACCGACTGTCCCAACAAATATGTTTGTTTCAGGGTTAAGTCGTCACATGCGCATGCACAATGGTCAGCCGCCCGCGCAGTGCGACGTGTGCGAGCGCGTCTTCCGCAGCCGCGACTCGCTACGGCGTCACGTCACAGCCGTGCACGCTAAGCTAAAACATGAACCGCAGGGCACACAAACGGCTACAATAAAAAACGAGGACACAGAAACAAACATAAATAAAGAAGTCTACATATTACCTCAAATAGAGAAGCGAAAGCGAACAAAATCGTAGCGTTCTAGAATTTAGCCATAAGGCTCAATTGACACTGTTGATTAATGTAGTAATTTCAGTCAATAAAATAAATTAAAACCTAATGTCAGTAATCATTTGATACAAATAATGAAATTAATACTTATATTGTGTACTTAATGGAGGCACTTCACAAGGCTATTTGTATTTGCGTATGATGTATTCGCCAAACAATCACTATGTGTAGAGGGTATGTTTGACAAATATTGACCTTATTTGCCTATTTGACAAATACGACCAATACCAAATACACGTATCCGTACCTTTGTCGGTTTTTGACGCCGCACATCAAAGGAGTCAAATAGGCAAGTAAAGAAAATTAAGTAAAAGTTTGGTATTTGACGTCCATGTGTGAAGGGCCGTATTTGCCTATATTTGCTTGTTTGTGTATTCGTCAATAATTTTGCCAAATATAACAAATAGCCAATAGCAAATACAAATAGCCATGTGAAGTGCCTCCAATATATTATAACAATTATTGTGACTTGTGAAAAACAAAATGATATGATGCGCCTTGTAATCATTCCATAAGTTCTAAATGTAAATAATATATTGTGCAATGTGCATAATATAATATAATGCGTTTGTGGAGGGATAAAATGTATGAATAAAACCATTATTTACTAAAACGTTTTATTGGAAAAAATTCATCCTAGAATGAAAGGCAACGTGGTATTGTATAAATTTAAGAAATTCAAGATATAAAATAGTCGAATACTGCTTTAAGAGCGGCCTCCGCGAGGGCGCCGCAGTACAGGGATGACGGATGGCACTCGCGAAACAAAACACATACTAATTATTTGAAACTATATTTTTCACAATTTTTCTCAGAACCAAGTAAACGCCACCGCATTGTTACATATGGAATGCCTTTAACTTACTTAAACATAACATTATACACATCCTATAAGCATACAATTAAATATTTTTATTTAGATTTCATCAAAATTGATAGGGTATTAAGACTGTAGGCCGATCGAGTTGTACAAATGTGCCGCTCAAGTCGGAGAGCCGAGAGGTGACGGTACGCTCGCGGTGAGTTGCGTGCACGAGGCACGAGCTGCGCGCGCAGACATACGAGTTGCGTGCGACTCCCCAGATAGCGAAGCGGAGTACGATTTAAAATTTTCAGAGTTTGCTCTTAAATCTAAAGTATAAATGATTATAAAAATAAATAAGGGACGTCGCCCCATCCCTTTCACCCCCAGTATTCTCAAGACACATCCGACGCGCGATTCGCGTTTGAGCAAACTATTTATAAACCTCAAAAATATCAGTGTTTTACACGTCATAATGCAGAAAACGTAAGTAGAGATAGGAGTAGAAACCTAGTGTTAGTTTATATCGATACGACTAAGGGTCCCATAACAACCTCCCATAACAGTAACGTGACGGTCGAAATGTCGAGAAACGATTAAACCTCAAATAAAAACATTAATAATAAGAGAAGCACACAGCATACTAATTTATGACTCAAGATATACTTCCAATGTATACGAATACGTTTATATAGTTACATAATAAAATTGAAACCGCTTAAAATACTTAATTAAAAATATCTGTGTGCCTTGATTTAAACGATCAGTTCGGAGAACATCCTCACGTAAAATGTATACATACTCGGTTATATAGCACATTAGTCTAAAATAAAATTACTATTAAGTAATAATCAATATTTACATTCATAGTTTGGGCGATAACAAGTTGATATTGTCGCCGGGTGTGAAGCTGCGATTCCACTGGCGCGGTACAGAGGTCAACGTTGCCTGGACGGTGTTCGTGGTATGAACTCGACGGGGCCACTCCTAGCCCTACAATCCTAGCGAAGCTCTACAACCGACCTAGTATAATTTCGGTTCGCTTCGCCGGGTCGTAACTCGTAACTAGCACGAGCCGTACCGTCGACGAATACGCTCGTGTTTCTCAAGAGGAGACGATGTGGAGTGCCAATCGGATCGGTATAAATATATTGCGGTGCGTAGCAATACATCTAAACCGCCTTAACGATTAAACGATACGAAAATATAACTTAATATCATAACACTAATATTATTAAATATGAACGATACGAATAAAAAACTCCATTTAACAGAACCGCAGGTCTAAAATGGCCACCTTGAGTGTTTTATATTGTTTCGTTTCGGATGCCGTAAAACGGCTACATGTCGGATGAAATTAAAAAATAAAATGACAGATAGCATGACATTCGGCTGCAATGTCAAGTGAGCAAAACAGGTGAATTATTACTGTGAAGCTTCAACAAATTATAAGTGGCTAAACACACCATTCCGAAGTTCCGCGGCGGAAGTTCGGCATGATTCCGCCTGCAATGTATTTTAAATTACCGATGACACACCATGCCGAAATTCCGTCGCGTTATATTGTATGCGTTTGACACTGCTGACGTAATCATGCCGAGCTTCCGTCGCGGAACTTCAGCATGGTGTGTTTAGACAAGATTCACTCAAGGTCGGCATTTTAGATCCGCAGCTATATAGTGGGCAGTCCACACGGTGTCCTCTCGTGGCGTGGTGAGGTGGTGGCCGCGCGGGGTTTACATGTTCTCAAACTGATCGACGCGCCTCTTGGTGTTGCCCTTGCGGATCTCCCGTAGCGTCTTGTATTTGTCGCGCCCCTGGCGGACGTTCTCGCGGTGGATTTTGTCCATTGCCGTCTCCTTGGTCTCGTCTCTGGACTGGGCCAAGTCTTGTTTCAGGGCCTGGAAAATAGAAACGATATGTTAGCCGACCTATACAACATACACAAGTATTCTGGATCACTTTTATAATCCAGACACGCAGTAGCGTGTCAAGTCATACATTATACTTAATACTGCAAGTGGTTTGTAGATCTCCCACATTATTAATACTTTAATTAGTATCTAATATGATCTATTATTGTTTATTAAAAACAGTATTTCACGAATTATCATTATCTTAGCGGTGGAAGCGGCATCAATTTGTTCGATGGTATAAATATCTACTTTCAAAAAACGCCTATCGCATTTCTGTCCCAAATAAGCCATATATTAATACCCGAATGAGCGTTTTATAGTGCTATATAGCCGTAGGGTCTATTGTGTCAAATAGCTGTCATAATATGTCACGAAATAGCTTCCACATGTCACGAAATAGCTTCCACATGTCACGATATAGCTGTTACATGCCCTTCAGTGTGTCTAGCATAGCATGCGCGTACAACGAGATATCTCACTCATCTCACTCTCGATATCGACATAATGTCAAAATAATTTTTTGAAATTATGTCGATAGATTTTGACGACAGATCTACACGAGAAAAAAATGTATGTCATGTCAATAGAGATGAAGAGACAAACCATCAAACATCGAGAAAACATGTAGACAAAATTTTCTCGTTTGCGCATCTTAGGCCGGCTGGTGGCAAATGATATTATATCGAAAACCCTCTTGTCATACACTGCACGAGTACGGGTCTGACTTCATGCGCCGAGCTCACCTTAAGCTGGTTGTGCAGGCGTTCGCTGCGCTCGGCGAGGGTCTTGCGGTCGGCGATGGGGTCGACCAGCTCGTCAGGCGCGCGCACGAGCTCGCCGCCGCCGGACTCGGAGCCGCCGTCGGAGCCCTCGCCTTCCGCCTCCTCGCCGCCGCCGCTCTCCGCCACGTGGTGGTGCTGCGGGGTCGTCGCCGCCGCGAGCAGGGCCTTCGCCTCGTCCTGAAACAATTACAATTAATAGTAGTACATTACAAAGCCGAGGTCAACAAATGTGTGATCTGAAGCTTTCTTATTTACTGCCCATGGTGCGTATACTATTTTTCTCATCGACGGAGGCGGAAAACGGCAACATCGGTAAGCGCATTGGGAAGAAAGTTGACGTTTTCCGCCCGGAGGTGAGAAAAATATCTTTTCATTCAAAGTATGTATCATGAATACACTTTTTGAAAGACGGAAGAACGTAGAAACTACGGTGCCTAGTAGCCTAGCTAGTGCCGGCGTTAGTTCCTAAACCGGTGGGTTTGGGAACTAACCCGGCGAGAAGAACCGGCGAAAGAAGCTAATTACAATAATTTGATGTGAAAAAACTGTTAAAGTTCAAAAGGCGATTGATTAAAACGTCATATAAAATGTGTTAAATTCTGGGCCTCGTGTAGAAAATTTCGTCAAAATGATTCGACATGCAGTCCAGCAGTAAAGTATAGTTTTCACAGAGCCAGTACTGGCATTGGTATTGGCTTGGTATATGCCGCGTGTGAACAGTTTGGCCTGGCTTGAAAAATTGTTCACACGCGGCATATATCAAGCCAATACTGGCTGCCAGTCTTATTGGCAGCCAGTACTGGCTCTGTGAAAACTATACTTAAGCGCGCGAGATCTAAATCCTTTGAATGTCTAAAATACCATCGTTGAGGTAGATGAACTCCCGTCAGAAAACCTCAGACTGGGTATGACCAAATACAACACACATTAGCAGAGGCGATCGCTCGACGGGTTAACTCGTTTTCCTAAAAGCTAGTACTAAAGCGTTTTTTTTACATGCAAATAACCAAAGTATTCACACGGCGCGCTGCGTCATGACAGCAGCGCGCAACGCACACAATATGACGGACAGCAACCCCCGAGACGAAGCGGGAGAGGGTGTTGACATTAAGACTACTTCGTAATACGCTGCGATGACGCAGCACCCGTCTATGCGTCAAACGGCAGTGATGCATCGACGCAACGCTGACGCGACGCGCTGTGACTGTCTATTAAGGTTAACGGCCTCACCTGCTTGCGCCTGGCCTCCTCGACCTCCTCCTGCAGGCGGCGCGTCTCGGAGTCCTTCAGCTCCACCTCCTGCTGGATGCGCGACACCTCCTCCTGCTTGGTGCGGATCTCGTCCTCCAGCTTCTGACGCTCGGCCGCCTCCATGTTCTAGAAAAAAAAAGTATACGATAAAAGTAGAGGATTGCAAAGAAACATTTTGTGGATTGCTGTAAATCGTCCACTGACCAACGTAGGTACAACCTTACAAGGAAGATATTATACTCCTTTCACCAAGCAATGCAAATAATGAATAGTGACATGTCATAGTACACAACGGTACAACGTCATGTAAAAAATGGTATCATGCCATAGCAATAAATGATACCATACTATAGCAATAAATGGCACCATGCCATAAAAAGAAACGGTACCAGTGCAGGCCTGTCTCACTTCCATACAAACGGCGCGAAATCGCCGAGATATTTACCTACTATTCTGGAAAACAACCTAATTTCAACCTTCTGCATTGCGTTTAGCATTCATAGTACAATAACTGTCTGCCGTTTCGCTTCAATCCAGCCAGGGCTGTCAAGCGAGCGGCGCGGCGGCCGGGTACTATTACTTTTGTTTCGCGGATGCGTGCGCTGCGTGTGCGACAAGTCGAGCAAGCCTACTGAGACTAGTCCGGTGACCGGACGCTTGCGTTTATCATAGCTAAACTCGGGAGTGAAACTTCTGTACCGTAAGGTACTAATTATGTATTATGTGACGGTACCTTGGTCTCCTCGAGACGCTGCATCATCGCCTGCAGCTCGTTCTGGCGCTGCTCGAGCTCTTCCTTGGCCGCCTGCAGCTGCTTCAGCTGCTCCTCCAGCCGCCTGATCATCTCCTGCGCCTCGATCAGGTTCGCCTGCAACACAACTTGTTATTTAGCCCAATAGACTATGACAGGGGTTCCCAAACTGTGCGCCGTGGAAAGGTAAGAGCGGCGGCGCCGCGAGTCGATCCTCCATCACTATCCAAAACCACAAAATATATTATAAAATCTTATATGCATATTCAGTAGGTATGAGAATCGGCTACTGGGTACTTTATATATTGATAAGTGCATTTGTTGAATAAATAATAGTAAATTATTACCACCTGAGACTGACGGCGACCATTAAGTTTGTGCGACGGAATAGCGATCGACGTTGCCATGGTGACATACTTATTTAGTCACTTCAATAAAATAATAATATGGTCGAAATACTTTATATTATGGCAAAGCAACGTTTGCCGGGACAGCTAGTAAAATTATAATATTATTTATGCAAAGCAGGCAGATTATTAAATATTTGTTTATTATAAATTATAATTATTTACCTATTTAACCTAACTGTGTTTTATTTATGTATCTTTTTGTAATACCTAGGTAGAGTAGGGCGCCGTGACAAAAATTGTGACGAGTAACTGCGTCGCAGGCTGAAAAAGATTGGGAACGCCTGGACTAAGATCTAAGATAATCTAAGATAATAAGAAGAATAAAGAAATATAAGAAGACTAAGATAATCCAAAAAGTATAATTATAGTGTTTTTTCTTTAGCGTCGGCGTATTCGGCTAAATACAAAGTAATGTGAAACAATAACATGTGTGTTGTGAGCATATTTTAATACAAATTATTATCTTTTGGTATAGCGCGTGCTACGGACTCAATGAATAATTCCCGTCTCCAGAAAATATTAACGAAAAACAACGTTCTACTTTGTTATCACAATAAATGATATAAAAATTACACGAAACATCCTGTATTTAATTTGTAACAAACAGAGTAAGCTCGACAAAAAGCAAAATCGTTTAGATTCTAGGACTTTATTTGAACAGTACTCTAGTTTTAATGAAGTAATAGTTATATAGTTCGTGATTAAACCTCAGTTTCTTATTTTACCTTGTCGTAATAATTATTGTGTGTAATAATTTAATAAAATATTAATGCACAATATAATGTAATAAAAGTCTATAATAATGTATTTCATCATTAATATTTTTAAACAGTTTAAAAATATGAAATGTAATAAATTTATTTGCTATTATGTTTGGTTTATCTTAATTCTAAAACATTAAAAGACTTGTAAGTCATCGTAAACACGCAATATGAGTGGTACTTAATTGTTACATAAGTATTAAATGAGTAGGAAATGAGAATTATTGTAATAATATTGATTTGTAAAGAAAGATTTGTTATTTTGTATCTATGTTGGCAATGACCTACTTTGCAAGGGCCTGTTTTTAAATCATAAATGTAATATTTTAAATATAATATTTAAATATTAGGATAAAACATCGTTTAACATAATATCCATTGTGTTATTATTTTTATGAGTATTTTATATTAGCATGAGTAAGTATTTGGAGTTAAGCTTCTATAGACGCGTTAAGATTGAAATTTTAAAGTTGCATCATGAAGAGGATAGAAATAAAAATATTATTGCATCACGACGCCGTCAAATTTTGGGCAGAATTTTCACTTCTGTCACGTGTACTCCGTACACACGCTCTTTTTTGACGTAATAACGTCTTATAATTCGATATGGGGTGCGCGCCCGAAAAACATGACAGTTCATGCGACGTTACCTCGCTGACAGCTCTCAGTAAGGCTCACCTGGGCCGCGCTCTTTGTTTCGATTATATTACGTATTTCGATGACTTAGAGAATACTTTTGTATGAAGAAGTTTGGTTAGTTATGACCTTTGATACATTGACCACACTCTGAATGAAAAATAAATAAACAATCTGTGAGCTATTAGTATTATTTCAGCTATTCAAAATTGTGCTTATATTTCCTACGTGTCAAGGTTTGACTTGTGCTTTGTTCGAAGATTTTAATGGATTTCACGAATTTATGTAGCGTTTTGCGAATAGTTTATTTTACTCATAAATATTTTTAAATTTTTCGGAACTGAGGGGGTAAGGCTATGACGTTGTCACGTTCAACTATCGTCAGTACCGACTTTACAGACAACAGATTTTTTTTACTGTTACCCTATGGCTACGAATAATAAAAACTAAGGAAGAATAACTGTGTCAAAAATTTTGTCCGCGAGTCTACAAAATGTAACCCGAATACATGCATGCTTTATGCATGTATTCGGTACACAATTTTGTGTTTTTATACAAGTGACATTTATTGTCAACGGCTTATTTCGAAAATTTAAGTGTTAGTGTTTCATTGTCATATTTTAGTGTGCGATAAAGAACCAAATCCAAAACGGTTGAATTATGGGAGTTACGTTTCCTTGGTTTTTATTATTCGAAGCTATTTACCAGAGACCAGACATACTTATATTACCTAATACCCATGGGATTAAAATAGACAAGAGCACAGACCTGTGAGCGCTCCATCTCCTCTTGCATCTGTCTGAGGCGGTCCTCATACTCTTGTTGTTTCTTCTCCGCGCGCTCACGGGCCGCGATTTCGAGTTGCAACTTTTCCCTGCAACACACAATCCGTTATATACAATCATTCATGGGACTATGCTTACACCTGTTTATGATATAAGCACAAAACGTCATGATGGAGTTAAAAATTATGAAATTGTAAATGACTGAACATATACAAAGTAACTTTAACGAAATCGATTGACCTAGTTTAGAATTAAAAAGACGTAAGTGGAAGAACCAGACATCTAACATTTTATAACATACGGACAGTTACTCAATTTTTCCCTTATAATTTGAAAAAACCTTGTAACTTTTCTACTTCATCAGTCATCAACTCATCACTTAGCTCATATATCCAGGCTATACATAAAATTTAAGTTTTTTGATTTCAAATCATTTTTTCGGCGTTACTGCCTAAATTTATGTACAAAAACAACAATTTTAACCGCTACTTGCCTGCTTCTTCCACTTATGTCTTTTATTATTAGTTAAAAAAAAAGTAAAACGCTCACCTCTGCGCCTGCTTAGCGAGCTTCTCCTCACGGGCCTGCGCCTTCATCTGTTGGACATCAATGGTGTCGGGCTTGCGCCTGCGCATGTACAGCTCGTGGTTGCCCATGCAGAGAGCGAGGATGCGCTTGTTGACGCGGACTCGCGGGGCGAAGAACACGAAGTCCGGCGCCTTCTTGTCGATCGGCTTGATGATAAACTTGCGGTCGTTGAACGAGATGTTGCGGATCTCCGACCACGGGAAGCCGATTTTTGGCGTCAGTCTGGAATGGGATTGAGGGTTAAGTTCGGTTTAAACTTAAGGGTCTGAATTGACCGTTAGTAGTCAGTTACTTTATAGACATTTCTATAAATATATTTCAAGCCTATGGACGTTTTCACACTGCGACGGTAACGACACGACACGACACCACAGAATAGATAAGGGCCACCGCACATATAATACAATTTCAAGTTGGCTGACTATCGTACAAACTAAATTGCGTAGTGTCACAATGTAATTGGACAACTTCATCGTGTACGCTGCCAGCCGCAGACTTTTAGATTTAGTTGGTAACGGTGTTGCTAGCCTAGCGACGTGCGTGTTAAAATGCGTAAAAAGCACGCTTTTATTGTGGTACTAATAAAACGAAGGCGAAAAGAAATGAGAATATTTTGGGTGCATTCAATATTAAGTGACAGAATATTAGAATTAGTACGATATTCAGTTTGTACGATAGTCGGCCAACTTGAAATTGTATATGTGCGGTGGCCCTCTATTCTGTGGTATCGTGTCGTGTCGTTATCGTGCAGTGTGCAAACGCCCTATGCTTGCAGTTTTAACTGTAGTTGCGTTAAGCTTTACATTAAAATTTTCAATCTAGAAGTAAACCATTTTCGCAAACTAATAAGTCAGGAAGACTTAAGAGGCCGGGTACACTTGGAATTTCTCATACATACGTAATTCCAAAATCATTTTCTCATACGAAAATATTTCACATGATTGAGTTGTTTTTCAGTTTAAAATAGTAATTAGTAATTACCTAGGTTCCTGCACAAAAACTTACTTCAAAATATTTAAACACAAAAAAATTTTTTTTGCTTTAAAAATTTTTTTAGTAAATTTACTACTAAATATTTAAACACTAAAAAATAGAGTAAAACACTAAAAAATATACAAATAAATAGTTAATTTACTACAAAATATTTAAACTTTAAAAAATATTTTTTAGTATTTAAATATTTTGTAGTAAATTTACTATTTATTTATATATATTTTTAGTGTTTTACTCTATTTTTTAGTGTTTAAATATTAAGTACTAAATTTACAAAAAAAAAATTAAAATCATTTTTTTTTTTAATGTTAAATATTTTGAAGTAAATTTTTGTGCAGGAACCTAGATAATTACTATTTTAAACTGAAAAACAACTCAAACATGTTAAATATTTTCGTTCGTATGAGAAAATGATTTTGGAATTACGTATGTATGAGAATTTCGAGGGTACCCGGCCCCTTAATCTTTATGGGAGACTATGTACACTCAATTTATTAGGGTCTATGAGGACAATACCTATAATTTTACCGTGACTTTGTGTAGTGCTACTAGTGACATACAGTTACGCTTTTTGTGCATTTGGCGTTAACACCGTCGATGACATAATAGTCATTGACCTTCAAATTAAACATTATAACTTGCTCAAACAGTTTACCGGTTATAATACAAAGATTTCCGTAATTATAGATGTTAATTACAAAATGCGTCTATACTCCATACTAGCGCTTGTCGATACGACCTCAAAATAAATGAATAAAAACACTCGTAAAAACTTAAGATAATATGACTTCACAGAAATGGTATTGGCGTGTGTAACACAAAGGCGATATGTGCGTACGCAACGTTCGTCGTGTACTTAACGATAGTAACAGCAAATGTACACTGTACAGTCAGCATGAAAATTTATATATTTTGTACGTAAATCGAATCTGTGGGCACAGCGGTGCCCCAGTCAAGTCTAGAGCAAAGGCCGTAACATTCTACCCCCTCCCCCTCCCATTTCAACCCGTTCGCGCCAGAAGTTTTGTGTGTTGTGCATTGTTCTGTGATTGTACTTTGTACCTATGTAGTATGTATGTTTGTATAATTTGCATTTTATGTTTGATCTTGACTCTAGGGTATCGTTTTTGAGTAATGGAGGATACACATAATATTTAAGTTCGTCAAGACAGAGTGATGAATATTTATTTTTAGGGTTCCGTAGTCAATAAGGAACCCTTATAGTTTCGGTCTGTCCGTCCGTCTGTCTGTCTGTCTGTCTGTCCGCGGTTTTATTCAGAGACTATAAGACCTACAAAGCTGTAATTTAGAATGAATACACATATTAATGATGGCAACAAAATGGTACATGAAATCGTACAAAAGTATTTTTTTTATGGTACGAGGGCTGCTATTTATGTATCCGGAATTAAAAAAAGAAACAAACGTATATCATTTAATATGGTTTTATTGCTTTTCAAAATATTCGCCGCGATGATCGACACACTTTTGCATACGCTGGAACCAATTTTCATAGCACTTTTTCCATTCTGATTGAGGTATCTCCAAAACGTGCATTTTGAACGCATCAACAGCCTCTTCGCGGCTCGAAAAACGTTGACCACGTAATTTGTTCTTCGCGTATGGAAATAAAAAGAAATCGTTAGGTGCCAAATCAGGGCTGTACGGCGGATGACCAGTCAATTCGATCTTTTGACCGTCCAAAAACTGAGTTGTTTCAGCTGAGGTGTGACAGCTAGCATTGTCGTGATGTAATATGATTCTGCGTTGTCGGTTGTCCCTTCTTATTTCTTCAAAGACTTCTGGTAAACAAATGGTCGTATACTATTCAGAATTAACCGTTTTACGATTCTCTAATGGCACTGTAGCCACATGTCCATTAATTCCATTATTATTATTTTTAACAAAAAATTAAAACCGACTTCCAAGGTAAAAACAATAATAACATTAATATAAACTAAAAAGTATTAAATAATTTTTACTATCTAATAGTGCCTTTTTCCGAATTCGGCTAAACCTCAACTATTTCTGTACTCAATCTTCATTATTTTGAAGTCGGTACCAGATAGCTGAATCTTCAGTCCTCTGACAGAATATTTCAATTTTTTTGAACTGGCACCGACTTCAAAATTATGAAGATTGAGTACAGAAATAGTTGAGGTTTAGCCGAATTCGGAAAAAGGCACTATTAGATAGTAAAAATTATTTAATACTTTTTAGTTTATATTAATGTTATTATTGTTTTTACCTTGGAAGTCGGTTTTAATTTTTTGTTAAAAATAATAATAATTTCACTCTTTTTAGTTACACTAGTACGTAAACCTTCGCGTATATTTTACGTATTTTATTACAATTTGTTAAGTGTTGAGATTTGTAAACTTAATATTTTCTAAGAAAATTTAGTTCCGCAATTCAACAACAGATGTCGTTGTTAAGCGTCTGCATCGCGGTATCGCTTACTCGACGGCATTTGATATAACTAATTCGCTACAATAATTTTTTTCTTCTCGCTCACACTCACTGATTGTCTTAATTGATATTACGCCAGAGGGATTAACGTCCCAGGGTTACAGGGTACAGAACCATAAGACCAGTTTTAGGCGTAAGACGTAGACGTCTTTTCTTTACATTAAGAGTCACAACTCACACTCACAAAATAATATATTATCAGTGAAGTGAACAGTAGTTAGTAAAGTATTCGATCTGTATAATATAAAGTAGTAAAATATTCGATCTGTCGTTTGCCGCCACGCGCCGCCCGCGCGACACCGTCGCCTCTGTAGCGCCGACCGCCGTGTATTAAACAAACAGGTGTTGTTATGTAACAATACATAATTATTATTACGAGTTAGTATATCCATACCTATGCCTTGCAGTACTACTATCTATTCTGTGCCATGAGACATTGGTGACCTTAACACGACGTGGTAATGATGATGATGACGATGATGATGATGATGATGATTATGATGATGAATATTAATTGCATAGTAGCATATGCTTTCTGTTCTTAAAACAACGCCGAAACTCCCAAACGTGTATCTATAAGGAGTCAGGAGTTCTCTCAGCATCTTCGAAACCATTGTATACCTTGACCCAATATTTGACTTTTTGGCAGCATATTCTTAGTACACTTCACATAAAACCAAAATCACCATATGTTTCCATATAAATTTCGAGGAGTTCCCTCGATTACTCATGGATCCCATCATCAGGTCACCACTTTTGTGAACATGGTACCAAATTGGAGTGAAACCTAATACAACAAAACAAAAATTTCGAAAATCGGTTCACAAACGGCGGAGTAATCGTTGAACATACAAAAATAAAAAATATATCCACAGCCGAACATATAACCTCCTCGTTTTTTGGAAGTCGGTTAAAAAAAACAGGCGACCATTTGCTTCAAAGTACTTTTTGCACTAGTAACTCTTGTTGGTTTCGGCTCATCTTGGAACACCCACACCGTTGACTGTTGTTTAGTTTCGGGGTCATATGCATAGATCCAAGATTCATCACCTGTGTAGATATTATAAACGGCTTTTGACGTACCACGGTTGTATTTTTTTATCATTTTTTTGCACCAATCGACACGAGCCCGTTTTTGATCGATTGTCAAGTTGTGCGGAATCCAACGCGAACATATTTTTTTTACAGCCAAATGTTCGTGTAATATCTTATGTATGCTCGTCATACTTATGCCTAAGGACGCCTCTATCTCGCGATATGTAACATGACGATCACGCATTATTAGTTCCCGCACAGCATCTATATTTTGTGGGACAACAGCTGTTTTTGGGCGACCTTCTTTATTTTCATCCGTGAGCATAGACCGCCCACGATTAAACTCACTGTACCAGTGATTAAACTCACTGTACCAGTGATATATTGCGTGTCTTACGCAATTTTCAAAATGACGCCACAATGGAAAAATAATTGACAGTCACATGAAACAAAATGTATTCTTCAACCAAAGAGTTCTATTTTCAAATGTTGTAATTACTTTTTAAATATTGTTCTTGTAAGTGGCCAGTTCCGGATACATAAATAGCAGCCCTCGTACCTCCCCTACACATCAAGCGGGGATGAAAATTTTTTTTCGCGCCCACTCCATCGTGTGGGGTGTCGTTGAATAGGTTTTTTTTTAAATATTGCGAGTATTCATAGATCATTTTCTGATTTAGGGATCCGTTTGTGAAATATTAAGTTTTAAAGTGGAAAAAATCGTTAGAGTCCAGTGTCCCCCCCCTTCTACCAGCTAAACGGTTGGTTCTGGAAATATGAAAAAATTCACGGGAGTAGGAAATATGCTGAATTTAAAAGGAAAACTACCACGGCTAAGAAGACTTCATAAGTTTTTGAGTAATAGTCGATCAACTAAAAAAAAATGTATTCGGCGAAGTATAAATGGAACTTTTCGTTTAAACTCCTTTGAAAATAACTGAGATGATGTTGTTAGTAGTATAAAACACGCTATATATACGTTCATTGACCATTAAAAAATTGTCAAAAACTAGCGGTACTACGGAACCCTATATTGCGCGTGGCCCGACACGCACTTGGCCGGTTTTTAATTTAATAATCAGTTATTTTCATTCCATTACAAACCACGCTCGCGAGTGTAGTGAGGTTCAAAGTCCAAATATTTTTTCTTCTACTAACAATTAAAGGAATGTCCTCTTATCTTATCGCATAACATGTATTACAGCCGGTTTATTCAGTCGATCAAGATAGGCATGTTAACTGAATTTTATTGCTTGATAATATACACCAAAACTCAGCATTTAAAATACAACTTCGAATTTAACTTCTTCTTTTGTCTCGAAACTAAACAATATCTTTCTCATTAATATTGTTCTAAAAATTAAAGGTGAGTGTAGATGAAGTCTCACAACTTATCCTTTTGCCTCGACACACAGTCAAAAAAAAAAACAACCTGTCAAAGTCAAACTCACTTGTCATCCTTCTCGTAGATGTTGAGGCCGAGCGCGTCGACGCCCAGCCAGAGCTCGGTGTTCTTCTTGTTCCTGATCTCGAAGTAGTTGACGCCGTACATCTCGAGGTCCTGCGCGATCTTGAGGTACTCCATCATGGCGTCCTCGCGCAGCATGCCGCGGTGCTCCTGCCACCAGTTCGTGATGCTCTGCTCCCACTCCTCGCGGGACATCTGGGGAAGACGGCGGAATGAGTAAAAATAGAGATTATAGAGTAAAGACCGACAATAGAGAATAGAGACTATAGAGTATAGAACGTGGGCGGGAGCGCCGCGGGTAAAGGAGAACTGTCAAAAACATGTCAAAAAAGGGATTTTTAAATTTTTGTGTGATGGCGGCGTTAGTACCTCTTTTCGCAGCGTTCATTTACAGCCTTGTCGGTGGTCTATAATAGGTACATAGTTTAAAAAAACCAAAAACATACGCTTTTATAATTTTTTTTATTAATTTTATCAAATTATTGCATCAATGTCATCTTAATACGTATGCAAAGTTTCGAATTAATTAGACTATTGGAAATGGGTAAAAATAGTGCTCAAAGATTCCGTTACATACATACAGCCCAAGCTTATAAAAGCGTGTTAAAAATTCTAAGAAGAAACGGCCTTACCGCAATTAATTTTCCCCAATCTAAGTTATTTTTAATAACTTCTTAACGTAAGCAATTGTGACGTCAAGACCCAATGTAAATAACTTTTTAATTTATGAAAACTGCGTTGAAGTAACAATATATTACGCAGATATTTTCATGTATATTCACAAATTATTACTGCTCATGATTTTGAGATCATGCGGACTTCGGGTTGTAAAACCACGCAGAAGACCTCTGAACCCGAAAAAAACTAATAAATATCTATACTGCTCGTGTGCGAAGCCCTTAGATCTTGGTGAATGGAAGGATATCCTCCTTCCTCCACACATAACTGCGAATTCGCATCACAATTTGATTTTTAGTACTTATGGGTTTTGCTGCAGATATTTGTGATGCAATGCGAGTTCGCAGTTACGTGCCAGAGCCCTAAAGCGTGAAAATTATGCCCAAGATCCATAATATACAGGGTGTAACAAAACATAGTGTCTGTGTAACTTTTGTTTTGGAAGTACATGACGCTGAGGCCACAAATTTTTTGCTCTTTCAGCGCTGCTACTTTCACACTTAGCTTTATATTAAAAATGTGTATGTGACACACCCTAAAGTATTATCACTATGTTTTGTTATACCTTGTACCATGGAGGAATTTGATTCCTAGGCAGTTGACAGACCGACGCGACGTCATTTGGACGGATCATGTCAATTCATTGTATTGTAATCTGTCGGCTGGGTTTGAAGTTACGCGACCAAACTACGTAGACCGTCCCTCATCTGCCTGGGAATAAACTTCTCTGGTAGAGATAAACTACGATAACATGGCGCGCCCCTCCAAATTAATGTTTCAATGTGTGCAGTCAACATCGGAAAGAGTTTTTATGTAGTAAGTATTCAACCAATTCAACCAGTGCTCGTAACATTTTACTTAATGTCACTTATTTTGTTGGTCAACTAATCATAACTAGCCGACCGCGCAAGACAACGCACTTCAAAAGTTTTGACAACGCGCTTCAAACGTTTTGAATTTTGGGGGGGCGCGCCATGTTATCGTAGTTTATCTCCAGTACATCAAGGATGTGGGATCATACCTTGTGCTGGTCGGTGACTCTCTGCGGCAACAGGCGGTCGTTGGCGAGGAAGCCGGGCCCGTGTATGCCGGGGTTGTGGTCCCCGTGGCGCGCCTGCACCGCGTACGACGCCAGCAGAACGGATGTCTCCGGCGGGCAGTAGATCTCGTCAGACAGGATGGCGTTCTTCACCTGGAATTCAAAAGTTCCAATGTTAAGAGTGGATTGCACGAACTAACTTTAACTTTAACTGTAACTTTAACCTTAACTTTGACAACAGTGCAAAATGTCAAATCTTTGGTTGAAGTTAAATATGGCGTCCAAACACCCCATATGCTCATACGACACCTGTCAAATTTTCCGGTTAAGGTAACTTTATTAAAGCTAAAAGGACGCCATATTTAACTTTAACCTTAACTTTAACTTTAAACACGCCTCTGGTGCTACGCAGCCTAAATATGTCTGTAGGCCTAGCATAACAACAGTAGATATGGGAAAGAATCGACTTTCTTTCTTTCGACTTACTGACAGATTTAATCGAAAATATGGCGGATTTCCATTGGTTTACTGTCACTTTGTCTATTCTTCCGTAGAAAGAAACCGTTTCTATCGTGACCATGCTAGCCTGCTGGAGTTACTTGGGGCTCCCACACATAACGAATACGCATCACAACGCAAACATCTGCGACAAAATTCATAATAAAAATGACATTACGATGCGATGCGATGCAAATTCGCAGTATTGTGTGAGAGTCCCTATGCCGAGAGTTATAAATTACTTAGCTCTTAATGCCAGAATTTAGAGATGAAACGATAAGCGAATTATGATGTTTCCAATATGACAGACAGACAAGCAGATCTTGAATATTTTGGTTTGGATCTCGAGTCTACATGAGTTCTCAATTACGGACTAGTATTTATTTTAAATGAAATCACCAGAAGATCCTGTGGTACACCGCCCTTTTAAATTGTATGGTCAGATAGAGGGTTGTTTGTTGCAGGAGAAGTCTTGTTATGCAAATATTATTCCAAAATCTTTGCAGCAAGAACCTGGTCTATAACCATTAATGAACCAAAAACCGTTCCCAATAACAGAGGCGTCAAATCACAGACATAATAGGGAATAAGTACGAAAATAATATATCTATGACACGTAAACCAATCGTTAGTCTATATTAGATACATAATATGTATTTAATAACGTAAGTAATAAGTATTCATTATCGAGTACAGCCTACATTATTGCGATTTCGTAACGACGGCTGGTATATTTTGTCACGTATTAAACTAGTTCTACTTGGTATGCGATGGCGTGATGTTTTATTGAATATCTTATCAATCATTAAGTCATTCCTTAATTTAACTAGCTTTCTTGTTACGTGTACAGCATTTTTGAATAAAATACTTTGTAATATTCTTATTCGAATATTAAGCCTTTAGTCGAGTGACTACAACTATCAAATTTGAATGCGCATAACAATATGAGAGCGATGTCTGGGAAATATTATGAGTCATAATGATCTTGATTTTGACATAAGTTGACAATAGGTTGTGAGATCATGAAGGTGCCTCCCCAACCTACGCGTGGTTTAAGTGCTAAACATTGCCCACCTGTAGTCAGTTTAAGCACGACAAATAATATAATCGACAAGGTTAGTTTGCTTATGACAACATTATCCTCCATAAAACTACCGTCTATACTGTATAGAATGACTTTATCCTAAATTGAAGCGGTAAAGAGATACGCCATGGAAGTTATCATAAAATCGACAGACGTTTGTTTCACTAAACATCAAAGGTAAACGATCCCATAAGAGAGAAGGAGAAAGAAATCTACACCATTGATCACAATTTTGGAGTCCAAATGTGCTACTAATTTAAGAAAATCTATAGACTACAGGGCAATGAAGGATGTGATAGATACTTAAGGGCGTTCATTCCGAAGATTCCGTAATTAACCGTATTTAAAACCTTATAAACTCATAATCTGAAAGCTACAAAGTTATAATAAAAATACAGGAATAATCTCCAGTACTTATATCAACATTCCTTTTGTCGTTTTAAATTTTCTATTTTTGTTTCTTATACTCATGATATCAGCTTCCAAAGTAATACCAATTTGTTAAAATTCAAGCATACATTCAGCATCTCCTCAGAATTTACAAATTAGTTTTATTTGAATCTCACGCCAATAGATCGACAATATCATAAACTACATATTTGCCGTTTTAAATTTTTTTAGGACAATTTTGAACTAAGATAAGTAAAAATAATAGGGTTTTGGCGCGATCTCGGCAACGCTGCAAATGTATGGCCAAGGTCGTTTGCTCGGGGGACGGCCTTAAGGTACAATTCCGTGCATCGCGATCGATCACGGTCGCGCACGACCTACGACTGTCGTCGGACGCTCGCGACCAGTCAACGTATGAAAATGTATGGCACCGCTTCCGAGGCCCGCGACTGACGCGCGCGGCCTACGACTGTCGCGGTCGTAAGCCGCGCGCGATCGTGTCTTGAAGTTATGACAGTCGCGCACGACCGACGACAGTCGTAGGCCGCGCGCGTCAGCCGCGGGCCTCGGTAGCGGTGCCATACATTTTCATACGCTGACTATGGTCGCGAGCGGCTGACGTCAGTAGTAGATCGTGCGCGACCGCGATCGATCGCGATGCACGGAATTGTACCTTTACGTCATAAAATAGGACTCTACCAGACTCAACAACCGTTTAGTATATTATGGTCTCTATGCTGTATTGTAATTTGTAACACAGCGATGGCGAACCTTTTCGTATCAACGTGTCCTTTTCTGAAGAAATCTTTCTGAAGAAGTCATAAAAGTGCCATTCAATATTTTTTTGTGATTCGGTGCGTATTTCAACATTAACCTAATTTGGTGCTCATAGAGTTGGATCTTATAACCTTCATTGTTGGTAAAATATTTATTTCGATACTAGTTTTGTGACCGCAGTAGCGTGTTGCAAATTCTATGTCACGTGCCACTGATGTGCACGCGTGTAATTGGTTCGCCATCCCTGCTGTAAGAGATGCTTGTACTTCTATTGGACATTTACAACTGTTTGTAACCACTCCATGCTATACCTCTACAATACTCTATCTACTCCTCAGGGTCAATAATTCAGACCGCTACGCGACGCGTAGATATGCATTTCTAAATTTGTATTGAATTGACATACATATTTAAAAGACGTCCATATCCAGAAATGCATCTACGCGTCGCGTTGCGACTGCGTCTGAATTGACAGGTAGTCCTTACTCTAAAGTAGCCCGCAAACAATCAAACATCAAACCGTCAAACACGTCAAACACGTAGTTTGTTTGACAAACAGCAGCGCAGACGATCAAACGTGCATCAAAAAAACACGTTTGTCAAACAATTAGCTACAATCGATTTGAGATCATGAGATTTTGTTTGACAAACACAGCGGAACACGTTCAAACACGTTTGTCAAACGCTACGTAATCCAAATTTTCTTCAAACACGTCAAACACATAGTTTGTCAAAAAAACTACGTGTTTGATGTTTGATCGTTTGCGGGCCTACTTTAGGGCCATATTGGTGACATACCTGCAGGTAGAAGAGCTTGAGGGTGATCTCCTGTATGAGCTCGTCCGCGACATCCTCGGGGTAGAATTTGGCTCGGAACTTGAACTGTAGCGGATTCTCCTTCTTCACATCTTGTTGCATCACCTACAAACAAAATATAGAATATTAAAAATTGATCAAATAGAAAATATGACACACTATTAAAGAAAAATAGGTTCAAACATTTAAAATGAACTGGATAAACGGGGTTTTCTAAAACGAATTGGAGAGCAATTACTTGAAAGATTTACTTAAATAGCCTTAAAAATTAGATTATGAAAATAATATTGCTAGACGGTTTTGGTCTTTAAGATTTACATCTTTACAACCGTATCTTATTTAAATACATAGACCTCACATGACTGCACGTGTTAATTAGTAGCTAGCAAGTAGGAAGTATCAAGACAGCTGTGTCACAAATGTTTCACCCATTAAAACAAATTGATACTTGTGGGGGACTTCCTTTAGGGATTTAATTTCAGGCTATTATAGCAGTTACTCATAGATAAAAGCTGAGGACAATCATAGCATAGGTATTATTTTGTTCTAGATTCTAGATCTTTGGACAAAAATATAAAAAAGTAAAGTGTTATTTTGCAGTCCATTACAATTGGACACTTTCCAGTATTTTTAACTGTACACATCCGTTGTATTTTCGCTCTCATGGAAAATGTAAACAAATTAATGTTTGCAGTTCATAATCTCAGAAGATTTATATTGCATTTAGATTTTTTATTCTTTTGCCACTTAATTTTATTTTTGTTTTAATGTTAAACTGACAAGAAAATTATTTTAACACTCTACAATAAAACAAGTGGCAATGTAATAAAACCATTGTTTTCTCTTTTTTTCGGCAGTATTCGTTGCTTAACGAATACTTAATTAATTCGAAATTAAATTACCCATCTTATGAATAAGCTTACCCATCTGGAGAACGGTAGCGACCCTGACTTCGTTGCATGCCCAAATGGTCCAGGGAAAGCGTTAAAAAGGCAACAATTAATTACAATTCCGTGCCAGTTTTGACAAAAATTATTATTTTAATAAAGAACACACTCCTACTAATAATATATCCACCCTGCGTATACAGGGTGTAACAAAACTAAGTGATAATACTTTTGGGTGTGTATGTATCCCCTGTATAGAGTTCACTATGAAAGTAGTAGCGCTGAAAGAGTGATTTTTTTTTAATTTTGCATGGTCTGACCTGACGCTGGGGCGCTTGTCTGTACAAATCTAAAAAAATCTTTTTCAGCGCTGCCACAGCCTAAAGTTTATCACTTTGTTTTGTTACAGCCTGTATCTAGACGTTACAGTTAGACAATTTAATTTGTCTTAGTTTGTCACTTTTCTAACATTTTAGACAATGATGAAACATTGTATAACTGTGACGTCCGTACACACTGTGGATAGTAAATCTTTTTATTACTGACGGGAAAGACAAAATAGAAAAAAAAAAAATAACATTTCAGAATATCTAATGCCTTCACACCTTGCTTGTTTCCTATGCGAACCTTGAATTCAATAGATATATTGACGTCAAAGTGTGGTGACTGGTATGTCACTTCTACATACATTTATACATAGAAAATCTAATCTGAAATGTGTTTATCAATACCATATAGCGTTTAGCAATAAAATTTCTACATAATACACAGCAAGTCAGACCACATCATAATCTAATGTGATTTGATGACGCTATTTCTTATCGGTATGTGAGCTGTGACTCATAACTTAGAAATCCTAAATGATATACCATATTTATAGTTAAGTAGAACTTAATTACTCATTATACAAGCACTATTAGCTGATTCAAATAATTGGGCATAGCTAGCTTGGCCATTTACTTTAAAACGATTTTAACGGTCCTAATATATGACGTGGAACTAAAACTTGTGCTTGTGTTGTGGACGCAATAGGAATAGCATGTTTCTCGCGTCCTCTATCTCTACTGTTATTAGATAGTTATTTACTTTATTAGATAGGTCGTGTCACATCATTATTCAAACCATCCATATTCAAATCGAGATCCCAAAGACACAAATTCTTTAGCTTCTTTCCCTTGGGAGATCTCTCGCCATAGGAGAAAACAGGAAAGAGCTAGTAAAAATAACTGGTAGAGTTGAAGCTGCTAAGTCGTAAATAGTTTGAAATATTTTATCTGCGAAGGGAGCGTAGATGCGATAAGATATAGTTGGTAACGTTTACTTGTGAACTGTGTTATCGTACGGCATATTTCACAATCATAGTAACGGCCATAATCGGTCTACGGATTAAGTACGATTTGAGATTGTATTTGAATTCGTATTTTAGTTTCAAACTAACATCGGAAATTGTCCTTGTATAGCTGGGAAAATCCTAACGTATTATAAGTTCACAAAACTTCTTAAAATTCTAACGTCTTTAAAATATAATTATCAAATACTAAACTATCTATATTCGTATTATGAATATAGATAGTTTGCATAGAAATTAATTTAAATAAATTCAAATGGTGAATAATAAGACACAACTGTGACTATATTTAGCTGTATCATAAAAACATATTAATCAATAAATATAATCAATAAAAATAGTAAGTAGTAAAGACGCATATAAAATTAGAAGTGAAGTAACTAGCAATACTAAGCCGAATGAAATGTTGAGTAATGGGGAATACCGAACAACAAGTTACATTTACCTGTAATGCTAATACATATTGCATACTAAATAATATAAAGAATTGGAAAGCTAAAACTGTGTGAAGAGGAACACGATAATATTATAAAGTTAATCGTTTGTAACAATATCGCGCCTTTCATTCATTGGTAGGAAGAGAAGAAAGGAAGATATAGCAAGCTGCAAGATATTAAATAGGCCATATAAACTTTAACAAGCTTAGGAAATTGGCGTTTATTGGCTAGAGGAGCATCCTATTAAGCACTAGCCATTGGAGTCCAATTTTTCCTTGAATCTCGGACTGATAAAATCGCAAGAACGACTATCGGAGATACGAAAATAGGGAAACATAGCAAATAACATTTACTTGCAAAAAAACGTACATTATTTCTTATTGGGCATCCCGCATATTCGTTGGTCATTTGATATTTCCCGTCTACGAAAAATCCAATAATGTCTTTTTTAATTTTCGACTTGCACAGTATCCCAATAAAGTAAAACAAGTAAAACAATATTTTACTGTTAATTACACACAGTTTCGAGAAATTCGTGTCTCATACTCTACATCCTGTTTCTGAATGATGCGACATTGTATGGCAACTTTAATGAACTAATTATTATAAATTCCATGTAAATACGAGGATAAAACTCGCTTCATATATGCCTACACATAGATAATGATGATTCATGACTCATTAATCATTATTCAATTTACTTATAAGAATTCAACAGCAAAACAAATTCTGGTTTCCAAAATTCAAGATCGCTATGAGAAAACTAACAGTTTTCAAGTAAGTGTAGAGCTCTTATATTATTAATTGGCAGAATAAGCCCAAGATATTCTCTTTTGCAGACTTGTACATAATATTATTATCAATCAAATAACGCGTAGCCGCAGCCGTATCTTTACCAGTTTATATAAAATCTTATAATATCTTCCTAGTAATCAACAACAACGTCAGGTTCCAAAACCAGCAAGATGTTTGCAGAGAATTTATAAAAAGAACAATTAGTTACAGCTCCTTACGTTTGTTTAAATTCACTATCAGCTCCATCAAATATGCAGTGCAAATATACAATGCATCAATAAAAAAAATACCGTTAACAATACGTTACGTATTTGCGCCAAATTAGTTTCCAAACTTAGTATAAAATCGCCTCTTGATGATGAATATTACTTACAATCATTAGCCATTTGGATACAACTAGCTTAAAGAACACTTCAACACCTCTAGCTTCTACTCCACGGGACCTTACCAAATCATCTTCTCTGTCGTATTCTACATCCTCGTCGTTCTCCGGTGATACCAACTTCTTGACAGCGGTCGTTACGCTTTTTGCTGTCTTTCCCATTATAGTTTCCGGCTTGATGGAACATTTTGCATGATCAGATTGTGCTTCGTAATATATAAATGTTGCTACATAATTATTGTGCAGTTTTATAGACTTTGAACCTGTCCGCTCATTAAGTGTTATGAACTTATGATTAATTTTGTTTATGCAAAAATAGAGAAAACGTTAAAATGTCAAAACTGAAGAGGAACGGCAGAGTCACGGACTGGATTTCTGCAAAACAATGTACTCAGTTCCGGCGGATTAGGAATTTATTATTTGTAACATCGCGGATGTGTCAAATCAAATTATTTCAGCCACCATTCGACGCAACGATTGAAATTAATTTTGTAATATCCTTCGAGTGTCCAGATCCGTTGAATTCAGTAAAATCTTGATACAATCTAGCCGATGTAAAGTTAGCATTAGACCCGTGCCGATTAAGCAATGCTGCGAACCGTGGGAGAGGCGAAAGTACGGTCAACGACCTAACGACCGAGTTCGCTTACAATCAGCTGTTTTTTTAATGTTTTCTTATGAGTCTATCAATTTTATTGGAACGAGTCATTATCATTAGCATTCAGCAATACAATATAAACTATTTCATTCAAGTCATTGCGTCAACAAAAAGATGCGAGTGAAATTTTCCTTAGACCTTTACTAAAATAAATATAGAAAGGGCCGCATTCTGTAAAAGGGCATTTAGCAATCCATTGATACATCGTCTCTCTTTTGGGTCAAAGAGCCTACAAACATTCACATACCGATAGCGCCAATAGCTTTGTTTCGATGTAAATTGTAAGTGAAACTCGAAAACGTGTGAGACATTTCTCTTTACCATTGATACGTTCGCACGCGCATTGCATCGACCGATTTATGTAAGGTGCGAAGAAATTTTACCGAGTTTTAAATCGTATATCACCAGTTCCAGCATCGCGCTTTCGAGTTGTTTATCATTGCTTACATCACCAAAAAGGCTGGGTCCAAGAAGGTTTAGATACGAGTCGGCGTACGCGCAGGGCGCAGGCAAGGTCGTCTCGGGCCACGTCACAGTACTTTCTCTGCGTCTGAGTCTCGACTCTTCGACACTTGTCATCTGCGTACCTGACCTACTTGCTTGTAATAAATCATGGAAATCTTTATTATTTATTTAACTCTCATCGTACGATGTTTTGATATCAAAGTTTACTTTATTTGCATCATATTTGAGTTTACTTCGCACATCCTGGAGGATATTTAAGAAGAAGATCAAATGTATTAGATGAGAGCTATAAGAATCAAAATCCTTCTAAAAATTTTAATGATCACGATACAAATCTGGATTATTGTGCATTACCATTGAAAACACAAATCTTAACGGCGCACAACGCGATGCTCTGGTTAATTTCCAAAAGTGGCGTACGATATTCTAAAATTATCATAATGATAAGCGGCGCTATCACGCAACCGATCAGCGCTGAGCATCTTTTACCTACAAATAACCTTGGAATGGCGATCGAGCATCAAACCTATGGGTGTTCGGAGGTTACCACCTGCATTTAGTGGTCGTGAGAACGGGGTCACGCGGGCGCATCGTCTCGCTTCGCTGGCCCGAGTGAGCATCGTATGTGCCGATTTGGCGAAGCCAGACAAATACTTTGGCCATGACTCCACAGGTCAAACGTCTCCTTTCAACGCTGAATTGTTTCTTTCCAGTAAGTACTCGCTTGCTACTATGTTGTCATGTACAATATCAATCAACCGGACACGTAATTCTATGCAACACTCTTTAGAATCAGTAAGAAAAAAATTAAAAGCCTGGCAGTTACGACTGTCACATAGCCTGGCATAAAATATTGTAATAGTCGTGCGTACAGGTAGACAGGTGGAGGACGGTGCAATGATACCACGTTTTAGTGATAGATCAGTCGAACGTCACTCGTGCCGTGACGCAACTCGTCAGCAGTATTGAGGCCGTGTTTCATGTGCTGCTACGATCATAATTACCGTGCGTCGGTGACAAAAAGCAGCATTCCGCGATCGCTGGATAAAGATCGCGTGCGTGGGATTCCGCACGGAACCGGGTTACTTTTTAACCCTCGACAAAAAAGAGGGGTGTTATAAGTTTGACGTGTCTGTCTGTCTGTTTGTCTGTGTGTGTATCTGTCCGTGGCATCGTAGTATCCAAACGGGTGGACCGATTTTGATCTAGTTTTTTTTTGTTTGAAAGCTGACATGATCGAGAGTGTTCTTAGCTATAGTTCATCATCATCAGCCTGCTCAGTGCTGGACAATCAGGGTTTATCTGGTTCATGTTTGTGGCATCGTAGAATCCAAACGGGTGGACCGATTTTGATCTAGTTTTTTTTTATTGAGAGCTGTCATGCTTGAGAGAGTCTTAGCTATAGTTCATCATCATCAGCCTGCTCAGTGCTGGACAGTCAGGGTTTATCAGGTTTATGAAAGGCCTTTAGCAACTTGTAGTCATTTGATGGGTTTTATATTTCATTCTAGTTCGTGAAATTTGTGAACATACAATATACGTATTACACATAATAATGAAAAGTTGGCCTGGTGATGCACCATCACCTGATAATTAATAGGATATCCAACTCCTCGCCAACTTAGAGTAGACGGTTTCGTGTTTAGGCTCATTTTAATTGCGACAACCAGTAAGAAGTAGATAAACAGTAAATATATTTTATATGCTGCTGCTTAGCATCACCTGAATTCTATAGGAACCGAGCTTCGTATGAACCCAAAGGGGAGGTTTCATGTTTGGGCTCATATTGACAGCCTCATCGAAAAGGACATTGATAGATGGTAATCATGAGAATACTTATGATTCTGTTGATAGGAATTATTCTGCACTTTAACCAACACAAGTTTAAAAAGTAAAAAGTAAAAAAATAAAATTAAATTAAGAAATTAAAAAAAAAAACCCGCCAAACAACTTTAAAAAGTAATAAAATAATATTTACTGCCTTTAAGTCCAAATAATTCCTAACTTGTGTAAAGTAATACTTTAGTCCATAATTGTTGTCAAGGTGTGTCGGGGGACCGCTAATGTAGATGTTTGATTTCACAATCAATTCATAGCGAACTGAATCGAGATAGTGTGACTTGGCGGTTAAGTTGTATGTTGTAGTTTACTTGGCGGCGCGGTCCCCCGACACACCTTGACAACAATTATGGACTAAAGTATTACTTTACACAAGTTAGGAATTATTTGGACTTAAAGGCAGTAAATATTATTTTATTACTTTTTAAAGTTGTTTGGCAAGGGTTTTTTTTTTAATTTCTTAATTGCAAGGATGTAAGGGGAGCAGTTTTGAGAAGGGCCTTACTGGATCCTTGCAGCTTTATTTTAAGCCGGTACATTAAAATTAAGGAAACAGAAAAGCAAATTCCAAATGGTAACTCCCGGAAAACTGTTTCTAATTAGATTCGTCACTCATTCTGTAACGAGTAACAGATGAATCAACCATACCGGTAAATAAATTACTTGAAGTGACACAATGAGGATCTGAAATAAGTATGACGTAAATCGATGAAATGGACATGAACTACTTATGGAAGGTTCTATGTCAATAAGGTTCCTTCAGCGAGTTTATTTATATCTTCATGCTATCAAATAATGAACAGCGGGGCCAAAATGGTCGCTTTGGAGAGTCATATATTATGAATCATAATATGTAATATGGTTAATTTTTTAAAAATCGCATAATGGTCACTCTGCTTGCAATTCATGTCTAGTAATTCGTACTAATTTGATATTCGTCAGTTTCACAGTTTTGACAATTCGGTTTCTGAATTGATTTGAGAGGAATTGAAAAATGTGATTATTTTAGCCCGGCTGGCCTTGGAAGGGATTCAGCCTATTTCTTTCCATTTTACCACATGACCGTGTGCCTACCATGTCATTACACGTGTAGGCGTTCAAATTATACATAAAACATACATCGAACATGGGAGTAGTATCTACTTCCCTAGCATTATATTCTATCAATATTAGATCGAAATAACATCTTTTGTAGTTATTTTATTGGCAACACTGTCTTGCAATAACTTTTAATCAAAATAAACGTAATACTACGTTGAACACGTACATAAATCGTTGGCACGTACGATACCTTTTAGCCAATGTCCATAAATAACTTGTTAGCGTAAGTTATTATTGCCTTTGGAAATACATTAAGAACTTATTGCGTGAGCTGTTGAAGCTCTTCTGCAATAACTGGGAGCTAGGAATCATTGCTGGCCATTGGCATTAGTTTCTAGCTTATTTTACTCTTCACTAGTATATTCTCTTGTCAAATCATGAATCCTTCTTATGATAGTATTAATATTCAATTTGAATCTACCATATAAAGCAAGTACAGGCCGGAGTCGAATACGCAAAGTTACGTAAGTGTCAGACCGAACGCTAAGTGATTTGCATGATAAAGAGACATTAGAAACGAACAGTAAGATAACGCACAGTTACAAACGTTACGAGCGATTTGAATATAACCACAGTACAGTTACGGCTTGGCGAGCACATCTAGGTGAACGGAAAATTAGTGCAAAAGCTGACACACAGAGGTTCGTCGAAATCGTTTCTGGTATCAACACCGAACGACTTTTCCTTAAAACTGAGATTCTGTGAGGTCACATTTGCCTGAATAAGGATAAAACCTTATCCTCATAAAAGGGTAATTTGCATGTAGGGAATCCTACGATAGTGCTTCGGTTGCAAAATTAATTCAAGTACGTTAGGTAAGGTCCTTAGCTTGAACTGTTAGAAAATTTATTACACAATAATTATTCCATTACGAATTTCAATGCAAATTTTGACCTGGAATTTTCTTCCACTGCTGATAAATTCCAGTTGTTGAAGACTAATTTCATTCAAGTCAATGATACTGAATGTCTGATACTCGTTATCGTGACGCGCGGCGCGCCACATAAAATATTTGCACTGCCATTTTTAAATTTCCATGACATTGAAGTTACGTTATTCGTTTCTTGATGTAATATCCTTGATCTACCAATAAGATTCATGGCCAATGTTTTAATCTCCTTTAGGCTGGTGTAATTTGATAGAGAAAAGTAAAAAAGAATTATTGGTATCTACACAAAGTAACTTTTTCATTATGGTGTGAATGTAAGTAGAATATAAGAGTACGTATAGTAAATCATGCAATTTATAGCAATCGTCCATCCACTGACAAGTAATAAGTATACATTGACAACATTATTTATAAGACTTTCGAAACCTTATTAGATTTTGTGATTAAGACAAATAATTCTGAGGCTTACGAAATTAAATCGTCTGGTAAGAACTGGTTTTGTGCCTTAAATTATAGTATCTTGATATCATCTTAACATAAAACCGTCTACGATAAGTTTAATATAGCATTACAACGACCGCTTAGCAACATTTTTGCTCATGCCAATGTAGTTGAATTTTGGTCGTCACTCGGTATACTTACAGTAATAAATTTTATAATGCATCCTGCAACCTTTGCTTATTGCGAAGACGTTTTTCTATAGTACTGAGTACATACATCAAATCAATGACGCCAATTATGCCAGCGTCTCAACTGATATATTTTTATTAGTTTTGTAGATTACTCCAAGATTTGGATTTATCCTTGACGGTCAATTTACATCACACGATCATGTATCATAGGTACGTATAAAAAGTGATTCTTTATTGAATGATCAAACTTGCAAATTCGAAACAGGATTCGTAAAAAATTGAGAGGAAGAGGAAAAGGAGGCGCATTATTCTTCTGCCTTAACCAAATTAAGGTATTAAATGTTTTTTTTATTCTTTAAGGATCTCATTAACACAATCGTATCACTTTCTATTCAGTTTAGCGTCCTCTGTTTTTTTTTCTGTGATCTTTGGAAAACGTATACAGTATTCAACTTTACTTCGACGTCTCTTTCGCATAGAAAAAATTTGGCACACGATTGCGTCCAATAATTTAGTGGGCTACAACTGAAGAATCGAACGCATTAGCAACGTGTGGGGAAATATCCGTTTGAATCGAAAGTACGCGAGTTATTTCATTCAACTGGTCTCGGTTTATAAGTGGAAAGCCAACGAGCGAGTACGCGCAGTGACACGTGCCTGACGCCATTACAAATAGAAATCAGACAACAAACTCATTAACACTTTACGCAGGCCTCAACATTTAACGTACGATCAACGATGTTCCCGGTGCATTGAATTCAATATTTTGAAAATTCAAGCATAAAAAAACACAAGAAAGATATTTTCGTGTTACTTTTTAAAATAAACAATTTATAAATTTAGCAATCATGATCATGATCAACAAGTAGAGCCTAAGAAAATGTAACTCTGCTAGGTAATATGATAGGTATGCAGAGTTTTAAAAAGAAGTGAATGTATGCAGTATAAACTCATGTTATCTTAGTAGCGTTAATTTATTCCTACTACTGCTAAATATCTAGATACACTGAAACCATCTGGAATTTTAACATTTTGAACGTGCAATGAAAAATACACGTTTAATTTTGAAACTTTTCGATGTACTCTACCTACAAGTAGGTACCTAGTTGTCCTTATGATAAGTCTGCCGGTAAATCAAGTCTCTGACATTGCTGTTGTAGGTCAATGTCAGTCGAGGGTAAAACAACAAAATAATTAATAGCCAGCCACCAAAACCATGAGGGCTTTTTATAGATAATATCCATTTTCAGATGCATATTGACGGCGAATTTTATAAAAGTTCCTGGTACCAAGGTCCTTCCCTTCCTAAGGGATGAATCGAGCTTGCCAAAATCAAGAAACTTTTGCGCACCCTAATAAAAATCAGATAAGAGATGTTAAACTATCTTTCTATACAAAATTACTTTTCGATGCAGACAAAATCGTATATCATGTAAGAGGTAAAGAAGAATCACATAAGGGAACTAACCTTCTTATAGAGCTTGATCCAGGTGAGGTCCCCCTTGGAGTCGGTGTACTGGAGGCCGAAGAACCAGACCTCGCGTAGGCCGATGGTCTTCACCACCTGGTCGAAGAGTTGCTTGCCGGTGGTCGTCTGCTGGATCGCGAACTCCAGCTCCGCGTCCATAGTCGTCACCCGGACGTTCATCTAAGAACAGAAAACACGTCAGATTCACATAATCGAAGATCCTCATTTATTAAAGTTTTTAAAAAGTCAGTCAGAGAATAAAATCAGTGAAGAATTACTCTGGTGCAAGTCAGCAAAATATAGCAACGTACAACACGGTCAAATTAACTAGACGCACGGTTTGATGACGTCATTACGGAGCTCCCATGTTAATTTGACATTTCGATGCGTCAAGTTAATTTGACCGTGTTGTATACGGATGCAAACACACATTCTAAAATACATAAGTACCTATTTTATGTTTAGTATTCTTGTTGGGTGTAAAAAATACATAAATCATGAAATATCTGAAACGGAAATCTGGTTTTCATTTCCTACGATTTTGATTATTAATTCAGTAAAATAAAGGTCTATATTTCATTTCTCGTCATGTCCGTTAAGGAAAATAACTATATAATCAGAAACAATTTTACTAACACTAAAACTTTAGGTCGTACAAGAAAATATCGTTTGTATTATTAATGCACGGCCGAGGTCAATACTCAGTCCCAAGAAGCAATATCCAGAGAATTTCAAATGAAACGTTTGCAAGGTGGTTTTACTGCATATTGACATTCTACACAAAACAGATTTGCAATAGCTTAGAGAACAAATATTAGAGCAAATAGAAATCACGTCTACATTCTACAAGATTTTGTTAAGTAGTATCTACCGTTAGTAAAATACAGTACAAAGAGAGAATATCATAGTTAGTAGAAGTTATAAAGTCATAACATTGAAGTTTTGGTTTGGACGTTGTTAAAGCACTTTTTATTGAGTGGGTTATAAACAGTGAAATATATGTATCCCAACCCAAGACATCCCTTTGAATCCTGAAGTCAATTAAAAAGAGACAAGCAGTTACAAAAATAGAACAATGTTTGCATCTAAATTTATCCGTTGAGTCGGTGCCAAACGGATGTGATGTTCCGGGGCCGATTGTGTCATCCTTATTTACATATTGTTTGATGCAAACAATTAGAACTGACCATTTAGTGACCGACCTGTGGATGATAGAAAGTCAAGTTCACGGCGAAGAAAGGAATATCTTTATGGCAGGAGAATGATTAAGATTTTAGACACTTTTATGAATGTTAAAAAATGAATGTTGGTAAGTCCGTAAGGCATTCTAAAGTTAATAATTACTGTAGGTTCCAATTGGTTCCTGCTATTTCGTTAATTAATTTTCAGTAGGTAGGTATTAATAACTAATACCAGTTGCTGATATTAATTTTGTTTCCTGTGGTAAATTGGTGGTTTTTAAGGGAAAAATCCTATTAATATTATGATTTAAGTATTGTTATTGGAAATAGCTTTTTATCGTAATTGTAATCATATCCCGCGTAATTAATTATATTTATACTATAGCTGTAACATAGTATACCTATATAATATAGACTAATTTAGTTTAAACTTTCAACCCCTATTTCACCCCCTCGGGGGTAGAATTTTCAAAAACGCTTAAACACGTATCCAATCATTTTTAATCAGTAGCCCAAACATAAAATTTCATGCTACTAACTCAAGTCGAAATAACGGACTTCCATTGAAACTTTCAACCCCAATTTCACCCCCTTGGGGGAAGAATTTCCAAAAACGCTTAAATACGTCATCAATCCATTCATTTTTAATTAGTTAAAAGATAAAGTTTAATGTTCCTAACTTAAGAAATGACGGACTTTCATTCAGACTTTCAACCCCTATTTCACCCCCTTCGGGGTAAAATTTTCAAAATTGCTTCCTTAGTGGATGTCTACTTAATAACACAAACCTACTCACCAAATTTCGTGGCTGTAACTTTAACGGTTTTTGCTCAGCGATAATGAATCAGTCAGTCAGTCAGGACAATTAATTTTATAAGTATAGATTTATTGTCGATAAATAAATAATAAAATTTCATGATGTTAGCCATTGCTCCTATGTATGTAGTGACTTTCTGTATAATATTATGTATTTGATGAAAGGTTAAATTCCATATAGGCTGTAAAGATTTTCCTACTTGGATTAGCTTATTCAGTATTATGATAATTTAGTGATAAAAATTTTGCGTAACTGCTACGAGATATGATAAAAAATTTGTTATCATAATGATGTCGTTATTCAAAAATATAATCATGGTGATAAACAAGAATACGGACACACACGCAATCAAAACAGTAATTAAAAGTTCCTAGAGTTCCTAGAGTCATCCTGATTAGTCAGGAAAACCTAAATATTAACACGTCTTGTACAGTAGAACGGACGGACGACAAACTGCAGAACGGATAGCGGACGGGCATGCAATTTTGTATTCTGATATCTGAGATATTTAAAACCAAAGAGACAAGAGATTTTTAAAAAGTTACCAAGTTGATGGAGAAATAAATTCGAATATAAGACAATTATTTCCATAAAGGACTAAAAGTTCATAAGCTGCAGCACAAAAAAGTTCATAAGTCACAGTAGCAATACTCCAAAACATAATTGAGGGAACAATAGCGAGCAGTTGATCATTAGATCGCAAAGGCAATAAACAATGGCCTCTGGTCGCGATACCCTCGGTTGGATGCTGGTAACAATGTACTTTATAAGTTGAATAGCGTTTCCGAGGTCGACAACGAGCCTTGATTCCTCCTCATTATATGGATTAGCCCGCATCGACCACTTATCATCGCGGAATTGTTCCAGTCGTTTAAACGGTGCAAAAACACGAAATTTATTTCCGAATCGAGACTACTTAAATGTGGGATTATTGTGTATTGTCTTTAGGCAATTATGATGTAAATTATTCAGGAATTTAAAAATTTGTATTTATTGGATACGATATCAGATAAGAATCTTTTATTCTGCGTAACGAAGCGAAGATATCAGCTTCCTTGTTTGGTGGAATGCGACCGAAATTGATGATACTACAATCTCTGTGGACACTAACTGCTGTCACGAGACACAAATCGGCATATCAAAGGATGAATGAAGAGCTAATCGTTCTCGTTGTGAAGTAGCCGCTAATCGTGAGGCCGGTGAATCACACGGCCAGGAGATAAGTGAACAGCTACGACAAACTCCACCTTATCGCGATAAACGGATGTTTATGCAAGGCTATACCAATTAAGCAGCACTAATGACTGTTTTAATATTAATCAGACTAGTTATTTAGGGACTACTCACTAGATCAAGAGTTTTCTGACATGAATGTGCTAGGAGTACTGATAGATAAATACTAGTAATAAAAGATTTTTTTTTTTTTTTTTTTGCATAGAAAAGGACATTCATATATAACTAAATAGTATACGAGTAACATATTAAATTGCCTAATAACGGTAAAATTAATTAGACAAGAGGCTCATAGCACAAGTCGCACACAAGGATTAGTAAAAAAAATAGGATAATACAATTACAGGTAAATAATAAATATGTATATTATGGGCAACATGTCAAGGAAACTAGCACCCAGACCATGCGGGCAAGGTTACAAAATACCTTTAATTACTGAACATGGAACGTGTAAAAGATAACAAATGCAAGAATCTGAATACGTAAGATTCATATTTTCTCGAATTTCAAGTAATCAGACGACCTGTAGTACCCTCGTAAAGAGAGGTACCAACTCAATTTATTATTTTATAAAGTAAAATAAAGTAACAATGTAATTTTATCATATTAAAAAAAAAACCATTACATGAATATTCCAACTTCAAACTATTCATTAAAAAATTCCTTTACACATTGTTCAAGGCAAGACAGACAAAAAGAGTCTCCCGAGACTCGCAAAAAGTTGCTTAAAAACTTTGCTAAATTTTAATAAAATGTGAGACATTACCGCATCTACATTTACCTTTGCTTTTTCACTTTTGTTGAGGGAGCCTTTTCGAATTTTAAATAACTTGAAAAACATTTTGGAGGTGAACGCTACGACGAAGGTAACAACTAATTAATGCAAGGAACTATCGAGAGTGACTGATGCAGGACTTCTCATCATCTTATCAGCCTTCTAATTTTGTAGAGATGATTCATGTTAGAGTCAGAAAGTAAACAAGTGCTATAATTTACTGCATCATTAAATCCATCCTAATTAAGTCAGACCCAAAATGCTTTTATATGCCATCGATTTATTTATGAAATAAACTAAAAGTTGGTTCAGACTACATATTTCTAAGTTATTCATACCTTTAATAAAACTTATAATTCATGAAGAGCCTGGCTGGTAGCCTGGCAGTGACAAACAAGTTTACGTCAACTACAAAAACCTTGATGATGTAAAAATAACGATGCATAATTGTTGTTAATTAATATAAGGATTAATCTTTAGATGTACATTCACATACTGAGGTTTTAAGTTTCATAAACTTAGAAACAACTAACAAGGTAGTTACTACTGGACAAACGATCATAGATCCTGTGGAGGACTGAATTTAAAAATTAATCATTCAAGCCCCATAAGAGCACCGGTGATCGCGACAACAATAATTATAGAATATAATAGCATTTCCAAGAATCCGCGATCGAAGGATTAAATATAATTTACAGGCTGGAGATCACAGCAACAGCTACAAAGCTTACAATCGAGTCATTTTTTTCTTGTTTTACCAAGTTCTTGCGTCGTGTATGTTTGTTTTCAACGTTATCATGTGTGCAGGACCGTGATAATATTTTGTCGTTAAGTGAAATGATGTCATCACTTTGCGAGACGCGATAAATTCAGTAAACTACTCGCTCACACTGTCGCTTCTTTATAAAGCGGCAATTAAGTGCAAATTACAATTTATTTTGTAGCAGCTTTTGATCCTGGCATTTCTTAATAAGGAGATGGCTGGAGAAATAAATCTGCTGTCCGTTCTCGAGTTGCTATCATTTTGTCGGCAGATATTCTTGGAGAGTTTAGTGATCGCAATCGTTCTAAATAGCGTAATTTCGAAGATGACTTTGGACTCTGGAGGATAAGCATTACAAACTGGATTTCAATAAATGTTATGAATATGACATTTATTGATAATAATGTGATGGGCACCAAACGAGTTCCTTAAAATTTTCCATAATAGAAGCAATAAATGATTTTCGTCGAGTTGCGACCATGAGATACGTGTGTTCAATGATTTTCTATGGATATTACCCATTGTGACTGCTACGGTTGACTTTTAATTTACAATGCGTCGAACAAAGGCCTATTTTCCAAGTATAAAGCCTGTTATAACCTGCTGCGATATCAAAATCTTTCAAACATGTTGATACACATTGCACACATCTCACCACATTATATAGGTGAATCTTGAAAATACTTGGCGTAAGAAACTGCAGTCAATTTTATCTAATAATCTTTTACAACAAATTCATTCACAAATTCATTAATCGCATATTGACATACGATAATTTTTATTTTAATGTGAATACAATATGTAACGCTTTTTCACTTCATTATTTTAAATAGAAGCAGATAATAATTTTATATCGTCCATTGTTACGGAATTACCTGCAATTTTTTGTTGTCAAAGAGACATAATATCTGAATTTTATCAAACGTAAGTACTCCATAATTAATGAAATGGCCTTGTTTAATATTTATTATAAAATCCTTAGCAATTGCAATTGTAAAACACTAATTAATTATTATATAAAAAAATGCAATAAATCACACGCGTAAGAAATAGTTTGTGATTAATATTCGAAATTATTTCATTCATCACGTAAGAAATGAAAGTAATCACTTCTATTTTTATGATTGTACGAGATTCCCTAAAATTTAAAGTTTTATTTGTAATCCAATCTTCCAATGGTTTGGTTAAAACAGAACATTATTTTATTACTGATATTGAATAAAGAGGATCAATTTTGCCATGACAAATGAGTAAAGACATTTACAAAAATACATCATTTGCAGATCATAATAAATTAAAATTTGTGTTAATATTAACCCACCAAAAACATGGAACGTAAAAATAACCTCCTCGTTTTTTGGAAGTCGGTTAAAAAGGTCGAGCCAGCAAAATATTGCAGGATATTCAATACTTCTGTCGTAAAAAGTTTTTAGATCACATTCAAGCCAAGCCTTCAACTTATTTTGTAATTTAAATCAACATTCAGTAAAAGTATCAATAGATTTCTTATTTTATAATTATTAAAGTGACTTGGCAATGAGCACAAGAGAAACAAAATATATAAAACTGCAGTTAGACTATATAAAAATGCAGTTAGATGTTATGACGTAGGCATCCGCTAAGAAAGGATTTTGATCAATTCTACCTCCAAGGGTAAAAGGGGATCAAAGATTGTACATAATAATACTTCTTAACGCAAGCGAAGCCGCGGGCAAAAGCTCGGTTGGTTGAGAATTGACTTAAGAGTCAATTCTCAAAGCTTCAAGACTTAAAGGTAATTATTTTAGCATTACCGTTGAATACATAGCAGCACTGATATAAGCGTCTCGACGTTCCTCGCAGGAAAGTAGCACACCTTATTTCATGTGATAACTTAAAACTCCCATAATATATCGAGCGAGTAAGGACTAAGGAGTGTATATCGCAGCACTGATTAAGTGATTACACATAAAATATTTTTAAATATAATTATTGTTTCATTGTCAACGTTGTTAATACTATTTTTTATTTAATTAATACCATTTCATTAAGTACATAACTAATTTAAAGCTGTTCTTGCAAAGTTACAAACATAAAAATATTTTATTGTAATAAAGTATTTATTATTATATTATTTTTCAGTTTTTAGGTTTCCCTGCCCAAAGAATGAAAACGGGACTATTATTAATAAGTCTGCGCTGTCTGTCCGTCGACCATCCGTATGTCACCAGGCTGGATCTCGAGAACCGCAATAACTAGATAGTTGCAATTTTCACAAATTATGTATTTCTGGTGTCGTTATAAAAGCTCAAAGTCCAATTAAAATAAAATAAATTATTAATGGGGGGACTCATTCAATAAACACGATATTTTCCCTTTTTTGCTCTATATCCATGATGGTAACAGTAAGGTTTTTGAAAATTTCAGAAAATACTGAATTATATTTTGACTTTAATAATTAATAATAAAAATTAAATAAACTTATTATTTAAGGGGGGATCCCATACAAATTTACGGTACAGAACCCATATACGCCAGTCCGACTCGCACTTGGCCGGTTTCATAATTTTTCCTTTCATTGTGAATAAAGACCTATTCGGGTACCAAATTTCAGGGTTCTAAGTCTGCTAGAAGTACCTTAGAATTTTGATGATCTATATGTCAGTGAGTGACAAAATGTAGTAACTTTGACCATCCGTAACTATTGAACTATTTATCGAAATTTCATGTAATTTGGAGGTTAAGCTAGTTTTAATACTTGCTCCTAGTGACCGAAATTCTAAATCCCTAGCTTTGTTAACGTCGAAGATAAAGGGGGTGTGAAATAGCCGCGAACCGCTTCGAGAAAAGTATGGTACGGACGTGCCTTTGCTAAAAAGGTTGGCTGGGGCACTGCCGTGCCCCCAGATGCTGGATTTATCATGCAACGTCTTGTTCCTCAACAGTCAACTCCTTGGCTAAACTGATAAACTCACGTTAAATTGACAAGTGCCGATCGTGAAGAAATTAATTATTCATGCAAGTCTTGAGAGCATTGGAATAATATCCACTCGATGAGTCAGGATTTTGAGCACCAGTCTAAGTTTTTTAATATTGATCGCTGGGTGAACTTCCATAGTATATGTTTGGACCAGTGAGTACTGAATGCTTTCTGAGTTGTCATCAAAGTGGTACTATCTGGTACTATGCCTTTTTACTCTAGGTGACAACTCACAGGTGACGACTGACAACATTTCTGACGTAAATAAGTAAAAAGAAGACCAAAGTCAAGTCATAAAATTATATAATTTATGCTAAACCGCCGTTGAGGGTCACAACAACAATAGGTTGTTCAAGACTAATGGTATTTTGTACCTGAGTAGCGAGCAAAGATCTTGGAATGAAATAAACAATTAATTAAAATGAAACATTGAGCTAAGAGTGCCGAGACATTATTCATAAATCATAGCTGACAAAACGGAGCTGTAAGCAACTAGTAAGTTAGGGAAGGAAATTGTTGTAAATCGTCCCTACGCAGCATGTAGTGATAAGCTTGAACATGAAGCTCCCCAGGTGTTACGGACTTACGACATACGATCTGCACAGTCAGTATAATACGCTATAACATGAGGTATTCTACTTCTTCGAATAGAAATGATAGAAAGTTATTTGATTACAAGAAAATTGACGAAAATAATGGTCCCCCATATAATAATGGCCCCCAAATGTGAAACGCTGCGTAGTCATTAGTGACATTACTAAAATTTGCTTTGCTGCAACAACAAAAATCATTGCAATGACGTTGACTGAATATTCAAAAGTTGTTGGTTTTAACTTCTTACTCAGAAAATGGTTTCATTAAAATTTGAACTTAACGTCATTCCTAAAAAAACAAAGAACATCCATCCAGCTAACGATGACCCAAGCGGGTTCGGAGACAGGTGCGCGGCCGCAGGTGCCAGGAACACGTGGCTTATATCTGACTTAATAAAAAAACTAAAAGTTACAAGGAGTACAGATTAAAATACACCGTATGTCACTTTTTGGCGGGATAGACAGTAAATATCTTCTCAAAATCTTATTAGATTGATAATATTCACTGTAGCATTATCGAAGATTTGTTTTAAACAACACGAGCACCTAAAGAAAATAAACAGTTATAATTTGCTTTTAAGAGATGTAAAATGATGACGCAAAGAGTGAAACCGTGAAATGTTGGTTACAGAGCATAGCGACCGCCAAATTAAATTCAAGTACAACGTTAAACGACTGCACCGCTGTCGGACCACATGTTAAAACCGGCCGAATATTATGTGATTCGGGAAACTAAAGAAAAAATACAATTAAATGGATTTCCCACACAAAATTAATACTTACCACTTAAACGAAAAAAAAAATACCAAGTTAACCTTGTTGAGTATAACATTAAATATACAGACAAAAAAATCAGGAAATATAATATACGTGGATGAATATAACTGTAAATAATAACATATTAAATATGTAGTTAATAAATGAGTCATTAAATAATTTTCATAATAAATCAAGAAACAATAATATAGAGATCTCTCGCTGAGGAATCATCCTCTACACGTGAGAAGTTAGCTCTATAGTCTATAATGTTATATTATCTATCTACTTATGCAGATGTAGTATTTTCCGTCATCATTTAATTCTCAGAGCTGGCAACAGTTATCATAGCATCTAAATCTAAAGTTATTACAGCATAATATTTTGCAGTATATATTTCTGGTGGACAATTAGCAAAAAATAAGCCATCAAATAACTATTATTTTGTTTAAAAAAAAAAAAATACATAATATAAATAAGCAACTAATTCGATTCGTATTTTAATATTTTACATTATTATTCATGATAAGATTAATATGTATTTTATACATTATCTATTAACAGATACAACGACTATAGTAACATAAGATAATCCCGGAAATAATGAATTTTTCACATAAAATATTTTGTTACTAAGATTTTTTGTAATGCCATAATGAGATGCCTGATAAGGAAAAGCCTTGAAGATGTAATCATTGTACATGTCTAAAGGTTGACTTCGCGACCTGTAGGTTTTTTCATTAACATGAAAATATTGTAGAAGACTTTGCGATTGAAACCTTGGGTCCACTAGAGTTAAATGAGCAATTAAGAAATGAAAATACTCCTAATAAAAAGGTGATCATCATAAAATACGTACTATCGAAGAATTCAAGATAATTAGAAACACAATTTTACATAATAACCGACAGGCGACAATAGTTGTAAATGTGCTACAACTTATGAGTACCAAAGAAGTTTATAGATGGAAGACGATATTTTCGGAGTAGTATATAATCAAAGTTTCGGTCATACTTTGACGGCGAATTCATCTATTGATTAGCGAGTAATCATGAGAATAATAGTAATGTTATCGGAGATAACAATGTAAGGTAAAAGAAACAAGTTGAATTACATTAACCTAATCAGTTGGAATTCAGTATACTCGGGGTTGTAGTCTGTAAATCGTTTGTAGACTAAGACGTTCGTATATTTTATTGAATTTAGAAGAGTTTTGTAGTATTTAAGATTAATATGTTTCACTTCACTTAAAATTTTTATTTATTTCCCTACTAGATGTGGAAGAGGGATAATGCCTGATACAGGCTAAGCCTACTTGGTATTTTTCAACGGGCTTTGGCCCACCACTGTATCTCCTGTGTCACCAGGATCGACAGCGGTATCCAACCACGAAAACCCCGAAGAAGCCTACTTGGTAGCTTCCACTCCATCACTGTACTTTTACTGTAACTTTTGTTAATGAAATAAAGAATATTTATTTATTTATTATTGAATTGCCAATGTCAATATAAAATCTCTGTTTAATTAATTATATCCAATATCCATGCATATTATTGTTTCTGTTTTCTCAACTTTTTCCTTATTTGTTATATATTTTTCCTCTGTCTGATTGTATTCTGTTATATTATATTGTGGTCATATATTTTGTGCCTTCGAAGCGAATAATATACATAATTATGAACTATAATGATTATCATTTATCTTTAACATCACAGACTTGTTACAAGTGGGTCTACATTTTTAATCGTTATCAGTACCTTTCGTAATAGTTATTTCAATATGATTTAATACTTTTATGAATCATGATCAAATCGATGTAGCAAAATTATGTACGTTGTACGTATACTACATGGGCGATTTTAAATTCCATTTAGACTTAGTAATACAGGTAATGACGTAAGCTCTAAATGACTTATTTGTAAAATATGTGATAAAATCCATACGAATATTATAATGCGAAAATTTGTCTGGTACCTACACACCCAAACCGCTGAACCAATTTCGCTGAAAATTGGTATGGAGATACTTCGAGCCCTGGCAAAGACATAGGATACTTTTTGTCCCGGAAAATGTTTACGTGTTTTGGCACAAGAAAGTTGCGTGCATCATCTAGTTAAACAATCTTATAATAGAATTTTGCGAACCTACGCAGACATACCGATGCATTGGACCCTAGCCGTCTCTTTTTATTCGAGAACAAAGGACAAGAAAAGGGAATGAGAGACGGTTAAAACCGTTCGCGACCGACAAAATAAACAATAAAACCTCAACCGACCCCATCTTGCGAGGTTTACGTTCGTGATGACATCATCAATTCTTATGAATTGAACATCATCTTGAGACACGAATATGAATTATGTGGTGTTTTAGTACTGTTGCTAACCTCCTCTGCTTAAACTACGTTAATTCTGACATGTTTTGTGCCCATGCCCAATCAATTCATAATAATTTAGGTATGTACATGGCCGGTACATACATTTATATAATCTCAACTCTTAAGCTCTAATTATTGCTTTTATTTTTACTTTTAATTTCACTAGGTGAAATCTTATTTCACTCGGACATGTAAGGAGCTTTTTTAAATCTTTTTTTTATCGTTAGTATTATAAATAGTGAATTTATTCTCATAGTTTTAAATAAAATTAAAAAGGAAAGGGGCCCAAGAGCGCCCCCTGCGGGACACCCTATGCCGATTTAACCTTGAGCATCGCCCGTTCAATAAAATTCGCATGGTTTCGGCAAAATATTGAATCTTATATAACAATTACCTGTTTTCCGCCGGCGACCATTTTGATGATTTAGTGGTAACACAAGTACAAAAGTCACGGTCACACACACTGGTTTGTTACTAAGGTAGTAATTACTGTATGGGGCGGCGCTAAAGCCGCGTCTGCCGGACGCGGCGGTAGAGTTTAAACTGAATGACCGTTGCGGCCTGCGGGGATGCGCCTGCGCCGCCCCGAGGACGAAGGCTGACGCTCACCTGACGCGCGCCACAGCCATCTACAATAAGCGCTACAAAACCGCGGAGGAATGCTATCAAATTCATTTTATTTGACACATCGGCGGACGGCGATTCATTCCGATACTCCATAAGCAATAGGTCGTTCGAGTAGAAGTCATCGCGAAGATTAATGAGACTCGCAAAATGAATAAAACTTCGTCCATGTCTCGGCGTGCGGCCAGACGGCCGCCTACGGTTTCGCGAACTTTTTTATTACTTTTGCCTTAGGTGAATGGTGATCAAATCGATGACACAAGCACAACTTGAAGGCCTATATTTAGATTCTTGTAACTTAAATACAAGTGTAAGTTAAAAAATAGTAATTTCAACAAGTACATAATCAGCTTGTGAGGATACTACAAATACAATAGTATGGTTGTTTAATTACAATATGCAGCCATCAACAATACTGGATGGATCTCTGGATATTCACTTCCGATAAAATATTGATGATCCTCTCTATAGCTGTTAGTATGTAATGTGTCATTATGTAGTTGTGTTTCACCTCCAACCTTGGCAGTTACGTTAAGCTCCGTGGTAACAACGTAAAATTAAGCGACCTTATCTTATGGCATACCGTTTATTACGTTACTTGTCATATTGTATCTCAGCAACATAACTGGATGTCTATCATTTTAACTACTTTTTTGATGGCCATCTAGAATTCTAGGGTAAGTACTAAGTAATTTTTATGTGTGTGAATATAATCCCACCAAATTGTACAAGCAAAAATTTGCACATGCCTTAAAAATTTACGTTTATTGAACCATATTTTCGGCTGTAATGATCCTAGCCTGGACTAAATGTGTTCAGCAGATTTGAGTCTCAAGGTTAGCCTTATTACTCATATTATAAATTTGTTATCATGAGTCACTTTCGGTACTTTAACGGCTATTGTAATATTGGTACGGGTGCAGTGCAGCGGTTGGTCGTAGCAGGTTAAAAGTAGATCTAGTGTACTGTGTAGTAAAAGAAACAAGTTTCTTTGACACGAGGAAAGTTGAATGAATGATTCTTCTTGATTTGTTTTGCTTATCCAGCAGTAGCATACCTTTTTTTTAAATGTTTGCGTTTAATCTGTTGCTGTCCTTGCTATTCTCACGTATAAGACAAGTAGCATTTTATAACAACTCCTTAGGGAGATCGCAGACGACAGACTTGTGCGATCAAAGTCTGCGGCTTACATATATACATCCGCAGACTTTGATCGCACAAAAGTCTGTCGTCTGCGATCTCCCTTAAAATATGTCCAATATTTTTACTATCAGAATTGATAGTAAAAATATTTAACTGATATCTTTATTCGATTCGCGTCGTCACCCGATTCTAAGCTATGTACAATTATTATAAATTATCTATATACTTATAAAATTACATGTCCTGACTGACTGACTGATTCATCATCGCTGAGCAAAAACTGTTAAAGTTACAGCCATGAAATTTGGTGAGTAGGGTTGTTTTATTAAGTAGACACCCACTAAGGAAGGAATTTTGAAAATTTTACCCCGAAGGGGGTGAAATAGGGCTTGAAAGTCTGAATGAAAGTCCGTCATTTCTTAAGTTAGGAACATGAAACTTTATCTTTGGGTTACTGATTAAAAATGAATGGATACGTATTCAAGCGTTTTTGGAAATTCTTCCCCCAAGGGGGTGAAATTGGGGTTGAAAGTTTCAATGGAAGTCCTTTATTTCTTGAGTTAGAAGCATGAAATTTTATGTTTGGGCTACTGATTAAAAAATATGATTGGATACGTGTTTAAGCGTTTTTGAAAATATTACCCCCAAGGGGGTGAAATAGGGGTTGAAAGTTTAAATGAAAGTCTATACTTATAGGTATACTATGATAACGCGGACGAAGTCGCGGGAAACAGCTAGTAATTTATAATGTTCGTGTATGGTGTATGTGGGTGCACTGACGCACTGTAGTGTCCACTAACTAGATAAAGCGTGTCCCACTTTCTAGCTTCCTTCCTATGACAAGTTCGCCAAGTACGGTCGCTAACATCTCGTATACATATTACTTCGATCTTATTGCTTTAGGAATATGGTCTAAAAGTGATGCCATTTCGCTGACCGGACATACATAAATACTCTCGTATTGCACAATTTCAAGATTGTATAATCTATGGTTCGATATTTACCTTGCGCTATCTATTTCGAATAGTTTGTAGTTTGAACGCGCCTTATAATGAACTAGCTGTTGCCCGCGACTTCGTCCGCGTTGGCATAGTAGATCACATCCCAAGTATTATTTATTAAACAAAAATATTCAATGTACAGAATTGACTTTCCTACGATTTTATTATATTATATAGATGTTCCGCGCGGCTTCGCTTGCGTAATTTAGGAACTTCACGCAACCGTTCATTCTTCCGCAAAAAAATAGCCTATATCCCTTCACGTGGTCTATTCTTCATGTTTACCAAATAACATAAAAATTGCTCCAGTAGTTCTTAAGATAATAAGCAATTTCATATATAATATCCCCCGTTTTTTCCACATTTTTCTCTATTTCTTCGCTCCTATTAGTTTTACCGTGATAAAATAGCATATAGCCTTTCTTGATAAATAGGCTATCTACCACTGAAAGAATTTTTCAAATCGGACCAGTAGTTCCTGAGATTAGCGCGTTCGAATAAGCGCTTTCATATAATTTCCCCCGTTTTTTCCACATTCTCCTCTATTTCTTCGTTCCTGTTAGTTTTAGCGTAATAAAATATAATAAATGATTAAAAAATGATTAACACAGACATATCTTTTTATACGCTGCTAATTTAAGTAGTTTTTTCTATGTTATAATGAACGAATAAAAGGACATGTCATCAATTACTTTAGGTCCATAATGAAAAATTGTAATAAAATGTGATTGTTTGATAAATTAAACTGTTTAGTTTTAAAAAGTCTACAAAGTTTAGTATCTATGTATTAATTAATTCTGTTTTACTAAAGGGTAAAGCATAAACATAATAATGTTGAAGATGAAGAAGACTGACTTTATTTGTAACAAAGTGCATTGTTACTATGATTTAGATAACTTTTAGCATATTTTACATGTTGTTGAAGATAACGAATGCGAAGATACTTTGCATTTTTCTTCTTCTTGGTCATTTCGGATACTTGAGCAAGGTCAATTCCTTTTCCAATTTTGATACCTAGGTGACCATTCACGACCTTAGACCTTTATTGCATCTTACATGAGTAAATTCTTTGAGGCTTCATTATAACTTCTACGGTGGACAAGTCTGGACAGTAAAATATATTTCTGAGTTGATTATTATATTCAGCTTTAACTGACTCTTGAGCTTTTCTGAAGGTCGTAATTTTTAGTATTACCGTTGAATACAGAGCTGCATTGACCTAATCGTCTAACACGTTCCTCGCAGGAAGAAAATAGTATTTCATCCCAATTTGCGATTGCCAAATTGACTACAGAACACCTTATCAATTCTATACTAATATTATACAGCTGAGATTTGTTTATTTGAACGCCCTTATCTCAGGAACTACTTATCCGATTTGGAAATTCTTTCAGTGTTAGATAGCTCATTTATCGAGGAAGGCTATACGTTATAAATTATAGCGCTATGATTAATAGGAGCAAAGAAACAGGGGAAAAAGTGAAAAGAACGGGGGAAATAATTTGAAAAGACTTATCTTACAAACTCTATTGGAGCAAAAAAAAAAAGCCCATAAACTTTTTAATTTCTAGAATAATCATGCACCTATGTCTCTTTAGATGTTTAATATGAGCTTTTCCGGAATTTTTTTCAAGCCCTTCTCAACCAAGCGATACCGCGTTGTAGAGGGAGTCCATCTATCAAGTAAACAAGGAGTGTTCTTAATAGATTTTAATTAATTTTACATAATTTATTAGCATTTTTAATACTGTTTTATTATAAAATAAATAACATTCATATCCATAATTAAATAAATACATATCAGACTTCGCTTTCTATCTGTCGTCTGTTTGTCTATCACCAAGCTTTATTTCAAGAACCGCAATAGTAGAAATTTTCACAAATTACGTTTTTTTGTTGGCGATATTTAAAGAAATATAGTAAAATTAAAATAAAATAAATGATTATTGTGGGGCCTTGTACAACAAACGCGATTTTTTTGCTCTATATCGATAACGGTAATGTCCAGATGGTTGTTCATCATGAAAAGAAGCCTCAGACTCCGTTGCAACTATTATTTCACGTTGCTGATTATTTATAACACTCAGATGCTCATATTGGTTTGAAATTAATTGAATTTGTGCCACGAGTCCCGCTGAAAAAGAACTAAAGTCTCATAATAACTGAACGTAAATGGTAACAAGTATTATATAAATAATTCGCTACCTTAGAGGTAGAAACGGACATGTACGACATGACGCGGGACGGCGCGTAATTTCCAACGCGGTACAAGACGGTAAGTATAGATGTCCGCATCTACCACAAACATCTAGAAAAAAAAATAATAATGTAGGAATATGCGTCTCATTATACGGAAATGCATGATGCAATAAAACATTTTTGCTATTTTGGACATGACCTTTTATACGTAGGGACCGTCGAGATGTAATACTTAATTATGCATAACAGTGCCATAATACGAGTAATTTATTGTGTCATCCTGGCAGAAGCATCTTACGAGGGGCTAGGACCCCAGGGTTCAATACTCCCAAAACTACATGATTTAGTGGATAAGACGACGGCGCCATGCTCAATTTCAGTCCAATTTATTTCATTGCTTGTTTTATTAACAGAAATTATTGTGCCTCGTAACCAGAAGTACATATTTTTGGTTGAAAAGTACTTAATCATCTTGTTTTAGGCAAGTGTAAGATATAGTACATACCATACAATGTCATTTTTCCTTTTTTTTACATGAATTTGTCTATTGATGGTATGGTGAATGGTTGGATTAGATCATTACTAGACAAATTGAATTAATACCTCGATCGTGGAAAAACCAGACACAATAGCTTATCTATTGTTATCACACCACGTGTGGCCGCTATGCAGTTGAAGCATTAAATAAGATGTCACATACAACAAATAAAGGCGAATGCTGCCTCCCCATATAGACGAACGCACTGCCAACGCGTTGGCCAACGCGTTGGCGGTGCGCTTGGAAGGTCATGTCGGCACTACATATAGGCGAACGCGTTGGCCAACGCGTCGGCCCAATGTGTAGAACGGGCGACTCGCGCGTTGGCGGTAGGTATTTAGACGTTGGCCGACGCGTTTTGTCGGCACTACATATAGGCGAACGCGTTGGCCGACGCGTTGGCCAACGCGTGGGCCAACGCGTTCGCCTATATGTAGTGCCGACATAAGAAACAATATTTTGCTTCATATTTGCTTGTTCTGGTTTATTATTATATCTTGTATTTGCATGGTCGCATGAAGTCATCACTCATCCGTGCCCAGTGCATGGCAATCAGCTTGCGTTATAACTGTACATAATAATATTATACATATTTTTCGCCTCAACTCTGATGCTGGCAACTCCTAAGTGGGGAGGCTTACGCCAAAAGAAGAAGTAGAACAAAGGTTTAATTTGCATGTTGAATTTATATTCCGTAAATCATACCTAAGTTGGGACTTAAAATATAATGTCAAAGAGTACTGCAGTTGTAATTTACAAAAAAAGTAAATAAAAAACAAACAAAAAACAACCATGCAAAATCTTGTTAAGGCGCAAGCAGAAACTCAAACTTTTATTATCTAGGATTACATGATTATTATAGGGTTAAGCCAATTATAATTTTGGAAGACTAATTACGTATTAATATTTTAATACCATGCAAAACAAGCTGTTTTTTTTGGCTGGAATAGAAAAAAACCTGGCCTTATACATAGAATAATAAAAACCATTGATATATTTACATGGTGCATAAACAAAAACAAACAAAAAAGGAATAAAACTGGTCCAATTCTGACATTCAAGAGCAAAACAAAATACTACTTATTATACTGAACTGAAAAAAAATTTACAAACAGAACTGACCACTGTACTATCATTTCCTTTCAGATAAAACGCTTTACTTAAATATTCAAGAATCTGAAAATAAATTTAAACAATGTTAAAGCGAAAAAATATATTATATGAATGTATTTAAAATTTTGAAATAATAATTTACAACAAATAAACTAAGATCAGGTGATTTATCTACTATTCTATCATCACTATGATGGGAATGACAATCAATTTTATGATTGCTCATAGAGAGAATTTTTTGGTTTTCCATACTATTTTAGTTTCCATACTATCTACATGAAATTATAATAAGCACTGCATAATTAAATAAAATTGTTATATTAGATTGTTAGGTGTGTTAATATGCTAGGCAAAAAAAAAGCTGTACAGCATATTTTTGTGTATGGAACTTTTTATACTAAGCAGTAATGTATAACACACTATATATTTTTTAAATCATAATAATCTACTAAAAGAAGTTATGATTGCCAAATAACATATAATATAACTGGTCTATAATTGCAATAAATCAATACATGTGCCAGAGACTTGGCAAAATGGATTGCAATTTGAATGTCTTGCTATGAGAAGACGAGCAAATTGGTGAGAAATGTTGTATTATTTTAACTTTAAAAAATATTTTTGGGTACCTAGTATTATATATCGTAATCATAGTATGTATTAATATGCAAAATGTGTAGCTAGCATACAGTTTTATCTTAAAATATATGAATTTTACCGACTAAAAAATTCAAATAGATTGAAATAAGAAACTCAATATAGCCATTTCATAGCATGAAATTTTGTGATAAACCATAGCAAGATCATATTGAATTGTACACTTTCCACTTATCTTTAGGCTTTATATCAACTCTTGATCTCAACAGCTGATACTGGCTATCCTATTAATACAACACTTAATAGTATCTCATAAAACATCACTTTTACTTTTTAATATTTGTAAAAACATTACACTTTAGAAATTCATTTTCAACTATCACATACATTATAAAAAGCGAGTGTTTAGAGACTCGTTCAATGATTTAATATGCTGCCTGATCACATTGCATTGGAGAAATCAGTAAAAACATGCAGTGGTCGACACTGTCTTAGGTCATAGTCCTATGTTATGTTAGACAAGTTTATTGAATACGAACGTAACTTACCGATTTCGGCATGTTTGCGGCTTAGGATTTTATCTGTAACACGAAAGACGCGTATTATTACCAATTTACACAAGATTACACGTTCGGCGAGGGACGTTTTTGACAAATTAACTACTTACGAGCACCTGACTTGTTATGGTTTTGCTAACAATTTTACACTATAGAAATGTATGTCTTAGGGCTCCTTATACCGATTCTTAAGGATATTTGTTAACAAAATAAGTGTAAACGGGCTAGAGACGGTGAATACGAAATCACCGGCGGGGGATTAGTCAGGTACGTGTAAATTTTACGTGACGGCGAGTGGTCGATTTTGGAGAGAATAAATACAAATAAATGGTGCAAAAACTTACCCAATAAAAAGAAGAATATCACCTAATAATCCACATAAGTAGCACAACACACATGAAGAAAGCACACACCCAAAAGAGTCACAAAAATATCGCAAATCGCAATGTGATGTGACAACTGCTTGCGTGACGTGGTATGGTGTTACCACAGAACACTATTTTCTGCTATTTTCCAAGTGTTACCTAGCGCAACATATTATTAAGAAAAGAAATATTTAAAAAATAATTATTGTTCAGATACCGTTTTCAAAATATGCTTAAAATATCAAATACCACGTTACATAAATTGTTCGTCCGGTACAAAGTACGGTAGGTACTTTTGAGTTTTGAAAAGGCTATGTTCCGATATGTACTGCGACCACTGCACAGTGCTATCACTGTAGAAAAAATCGTCCCGTTATGGAGTTGCAGTACACTGCCGCAGTGCCCTAGTGAAATATAATATGACGTCATCAATCGTCGCCATATTGTACTGTGAGTAGGTACTGGCGTTTTCGAGGTAAGGCACTCGTGGTAAGTACTTTGGGCTATGTTCCGAAATGTACTGCGACCACTGCAGAGTGTGCCGTCATTTTAGTATACTGCTACTATTTGTAACGGAACGCAATCCAGTATATTATCAGCCGCATTTTTGACAGCTCGTATTGAACATTTTCAATACAGTCTAATAAAGTTATTTTTTGCAATTCTCCCAATGTTTTATTATTATTAATTCAAATGAATTACAGAAATTTACAACTTTGGGATTAAACTGTAGGTATTGTTTTAAAACGTTAGAAACTCGAGTGGTTTTGACACTTGACAGTTAATTGATCACGTGATCAAAGTACTGCGAGTGCCTTACCTCGAAAACGCACTGGCGTTTTCGAGGTAAGGCACTCGCTCTGGCTGAGTACTGACTCACAGTACAATATGGCGACGATTGATGACGTCATAACATATTAGGTATATGTATTTCACTAGGGTACTGCGGCAGTGTACTACAACTCAATTACGGAACGATTTATTTTTTCTACAGTGATAGCACTGTGCAGTGGTCGAAACTTGGTATGTAGATGTAGTATATCAACCGCATTAAAATTTTGATACAAATAATTTTTAGGGGTCCCCATAGGTACAACTGAAACAAAAAAAAATAATTTTTCATCTAACCTATCCGTGTGGGGTACCTAGGATAGGTCTTTGAAAATCATATTGAGGTTTTCAATATCATTTTTTTCTAACCTGAATAGTTTGCGAAAGAGACTCTTCCAAAGTGGTAAAATGTGTGTCCCCCCCCCCCCCCCTCTAACTTCTAAAGTAATTGAATTTTAACGATAATTCTGAAAAAAATACATGATGTACATTACTATAAAAACTACCAACGAAAATTGGTTTGAACGAGATCTAGCAAGTAGTTTTTTTTATATGTCATAAATAGTAAACCTTAATTTAACTTTCATTAAATCAACTGAAATATTAAAATAAATCAAAAATCTTTTAATTTCATAGAAATATTGCTGCTGCGGAACCCTACATGGGCGAGTCCAACTCGCACTTGGCCGGTTTTTTTATTTTGTGAATACACAACTCGCAAGTCGCACGGCAACACAAAAGGAAGAATTAACCTATCAAGCCCCATAAGACTCATGAGAGCATCGTTGATCGCAACAACAATAGAATAACAATAGATTTCCAAGAATCCGCGATCGAAAGAAGACAAGTCACAAGACAATAGACATGCTACGGTCCAGTGGCAAAAAATCATGTTAATATTGACGGGAAATAGGAGGGAGTAAAACTATTGTCAATCCTGCGTTAATGTCAATTTTGACAGTTGGTAACAAAAATCAAAATTTGATTTTTGTACTCAAGTGATTTGCCGCTCCTTCATAGATAATACAGTATATATACTGAGATAGATTTGACACAGGCAGAAGCATAGCCAAGTTTAAGGTCCTCGACTTAAGATGGCGCTTTTAGACGATAGCAGCGCCATCTAGTTGAATGGTACTTAGTATTCCTGGGCGTTACTAGGTGGCGTTTTTGAAAATTAACAGCGACATCTACCGGACGCTCATGAATATTGTATTTTAATTTTGGTTCAAATTTATAGGCAATAAAACATTATTTTATTTTGTTCAATTATTTTTATTGACATCTAAATTAAAAAATAACACTGTTGACTGTACACATGCACGACATCAAAGTATAGTTTTTTTACAAAGATGTTTGGAAAGAAAAACTTCCTTCACTTACAATTTCATTTAAATATACAAGGTGTAACAAAACAGTGATAATACCATTGTACTTGAGGCTGTGTATGCATATACATTGTATTACGTGCGGTGTATGTTAAGTTCATACGGCACAATCCTGCACGTTTTTTGCATTATACGTCATAGTGGCGCATACAATATTATAATGACACAACAAATCGTGCAGTACAATCGACGTATGAATGGTTCTATAATAATTATAGTATACATTGTACGCGCCTCTGAAACGTGCAGACTGCAGGGCAATGCCGTGTGAACCTAAACTTAAATTACAGAGTTAACTGTGAAAAGATCAGCGCTGAAAAAGCAAAACTTTGTGATTTGTATATGGGCAAGCAACCGTGCGCCATGAATTTTTCTGAACGAGGGTGAAAAAAAACCTTAACTGCTACTTTCACAGCGAACTCTATATACACACCCTAAAACAGTCACTTGGTTCTGTTACATCATGGTTATAATATGGCCTTAACTAACAAAAAGACCACTTGTGTACCACTTATACGGCAAATCAGTTGGGTATATATTAGCATAGATTAAATCAGAACGAAATAAAATTTAATTTAATTGATGTAATGTAATCAAAGGATAATATTAGTATTTTTAGGGTTCCGTACCCAAAGAATAAAAAATGGGACCCTATTACTGAGACTTCGATGTCAGTCCGTCTGTCTCCAGGCTGTATCTCAAGAACCGCTTTAGCTAGAGTTCTAAAATTTTCACACAATGTGTATTTCTGTTGCCGCTATAACAACAAATAGTAAAAACAAAATAAAATTAATATTTAAGGGGCTCCCATGCAAAACAACACAATTTTTGCCTGCTTTTGCTCTATGACGGTACGGAACCCTTCATGCGCGAGTCCGACACGCATACGGCCGATTTTTTTTGTATAATCAACCCTTTATTAATTTAAAAAAAAATCGGCCGTGTATATTTATTATTTAGCCTCAACTTCTGGCGCAGTAGCGGCACGCCGTTCGCCCTACATTATACATAACATTATGCATAGATATTCATTTTTAATTGTACCTTTATTATTTAAAAAAATAGGGTCTACAGATGAATATGATATGGAATGAAAATGGGAATAAAAAGACGATTCGACTCTGTGCCAATATGAGCTGAGCCTTAATCCAAAAAAAACCATAATTCTATAAGCACCAAACAACAGACATGCAAAATAATAATAATAATAATTCTAAAAATCCCAGGCTCCCTACATAATAAAAGTGCAGTTTTTGCTAATTTTCTGGCAAAAACTGCACTTTTACAGTGAACTCTATAGAGTAAGAGCCTGCGATGGCCATACCTTCCTCAGTTTAAGAAAGCTGAAAGTTTACCTGTTTGTGATCTTTACAGAGGTAAGAACGACCAGCAACTGTGGAGTTTCGGTCGCGATTACTTAAGGAGGTATCCAGTTATAAAGGTCTACTTGACCTTCGAGAAATTCATATTTGCTGGTCGTTTTTACCACTAGTTAAACTTTCAGCTTTCCTAAGCTGAGGAAGGTCTGCTGGCCGTCGCAGGGTCTTGATCCATTAGTACATCTCCTAAAAATAAAATCACATAATATGCAAATATTTCAGGTGCCATGTTAGTAACATGCAAAATAATATATTAATAAAATATTCTAGAAATCTCAAGCCCCTGTAAAAGTGCAACATTAAATGGGTTTATTTTTTATGACAAATACTCTTTTTTTATTATGTATACCTACTTGAAATTTAAATTTTAACTATGCATAATAAAGTAGAGAGGAATTAAATACAATTACTAAAATGCTCTCTAAGTATTTAAAATATTTTACTTGTTCCTCGGTTTTCTGTGACTTTTATAGTAATTATGAGCTTGTAGCTTTATTTTGTCATTCTGATCAAAAGAAATAATTTTCCCAATTAAAATTCTATTTACTCCCTTGCACCAGCTATTAACTATTAAATTTAAGGATAAATTAATGATGTAATTGCATAAATCAGACTTATGATTGGTACAAGTAATTAGAGAAAAATCACACCTACAGTTTATACAAAATATGATTTTTTGTTTTAAGTAATTAATTTCCGGAGACTCCCTTAAACATGTAACAATCATATAATAAATTTCATTAAGCAATTGAACAAAATTATTATTTGCATTAAATAAAGACTTTTTCGTATAATCAATCATATAATTGAAAGAATTAGGATTAATTTCTGTTTTAACCAGATCATTATAGCACTGTTTACAACCTTTAAATATAGCACTTTTACATTTTTTTATAACGTATCCCGCAACATAGTTTTTTGATTCTTCATGCACTATAGAAGTACTGGATACTATTTCATTCATGGCTGTAATCAATGAATCAATTTCACATGCAAAATCAGGATTTAGTGTGTCACATTTCTGTGACAATAAAAAATTCATTGATTGTAATGGTTTGTAATCATCTTTCTCGCAATTAGCACTGATTGAATGAGGCGAATTCAAATTATTAAGTAATAATGTTTTGTAGGCATTAACAAATTGTAGGCATGTAGGATTGATATTTCGTATTCCATTGCTTCTAATGCAACAAAAGAAGTTCTCAAGAGGGTCTTGATTAAAATTCCTTGTTAAAATATTTCTAACTTTATATTTTTTATGTATATATGACCACATTTCTGAAAATGAATTTATATTATGTACCCAGTTCTGGATCGATGGCACTTTTTCATATTTTTTTGTATATGTACCATCTGGATTTTTCACAATCTTTTCAAAACAAATAGATTTTAATAGTGGTAAAATTTCGTTCCAAAATTTAAAATGTGGAGAATTATTTTTGATACACCCCTTGAGAACTTTAGCCGTATCGTGGTACAAGTGGCCATTAAAAGAATCAAATAATTTGTCAAAAACTAACAATATATCTGCAGTGTCTTCACACTCCTTCGGTATAATTTTGTTTTCTGAAACAAGAAAGAAATTGTTACTTAAATAATAAAAAAACTTTATAGTATTGAAAGACTAAGTTGGCTAATCTTTAAAGCAATCCAATCTAAGGGCAATCGTATACAGGCAAGAAATTATCGCTTTCGCCTACCAATTTGCGTCCTGATACGCGCACGCAAAATAGAGGTCATTTCTCACAAAATACTGATAAATACTCCAAAACAAAATAATGCAAAAATCTGTTCCTGTATTCATACTTCCATAAGATAATATTAACATTAGGGTATAATATATTATAGATTATAGACGGTCTACAAAAATATTTTTAAGACCCTAAGGCTAAGCCTAAACATCAAATAAAATAAATAAGTCCAAAAATATATATTTTTTACTTTATAAAAATGTTCCTAAAGTAAATCTTTATAATATGATCTAAAATAAATAAACAAATATTAGAATAATTGCATGCTTGTACAAATATTCTTTTTGATTCTCAAAATAGATAATTAGTCATCAAAATATAATGTCTTACACAAAGATTAAAATTACTACACTCTAAATTAGTTTGACGTCATTCAAAATATCATATTGAACACAGACTACTTTAATGTAGGACTAAAATTTCAATTGCTTTCCTTTAAAAAAAATGTTTCAGCTATTGTTAGCTTTCTTAGCCTACCAAAACCTACCAGAATAAAACTTGTGACATAAAAATATATTGGTAACACCGAACACGTATTTAATGACAACATTTAGTCTGAAGTGAATTTTAAAGTCCATATATTTTTATCACAGCCAATAATAGGAAAAATTGTATTTATTTGAATAAATTGGATATGCTATTCATAAATTATATTCATAAGTTAAACCATAAATCATACATTTAAAGTTTCTCAAGTGGGTATTGAACAATTAATTTCCATAGTTATTTGTTATTTTAAGGTAAATGTTGTAACACTTACTTGACAAAAATCTTATAACTGCAGAAACTCGTTGACTGAATACCTGTGCAGCGTATTTGACCTTCATTTTAGGCACCTTTGCAGGATCTACATGGTACTCAGTTAACTTCGTTAAAATCCTAATTTCGTCTTCTCCTATATCTATTTCTAATAATTTTCTTAAATGTTCCCACTTAGCAATTTTTTCTTTATTGTCTTGTATGTACTTAATATTTTTAGTCATAAAATTATTTCTTACACCCTTTAATAAATGTGGCGTATCAAACAAAGGAAATATTTTATTATTTTTTATCTCAAATGCATTTGAATTGAATTCTTCGTTTCTTTTTAGGTATTTTTCCTTTGTTTCCTTTTGTAACAGTTTTATTGCGCTCACATTTGAAGTGGCCTGGTCACATATAGTTGAAATTATAATTACTCCAGCCTCGCTTAACTTTTCTATTGTCATTGTGATTATCGTCTTTAAATCAAATTTTTTTGTTGAGCTTTTGCAGAAATGGAACAATATTGGCTGCTTCGTTTTTGTTTTTATCCCTTTTATCATTATAACGAGTGCATGGTCAGCTATATTTTTATTTCTTATACTTCCGAGGTCTTCGAATCCTATTATTTCATTTTCATTGAAGTAAAGACCTGGAGCCAAGGCCACTTCATCAAATAAAAGGGTGTATAACCTTTTTTCAATGGGAATTTTTTTCATGGCCTGTTTAATATGGCGCATTATTTTTTCATTTATGCCTGGTTTTAGGCGAAAGGTACTAATAAATCTTTGCAGAGTGCGCTTAGATGGAAGAACTATTAATTTACTCAAATAATTGTAGCCCTTCTGACTTTGCTTCCATATTGCTGTTGCCATAATTTTTTCTTCTAATGTAAATTTTCTCCCTTTTGGTTTTTGTTTACTTTTTATCTGCATTTTAATAAATGTTTGAATGCTATCAGGCATAGAATCAATGGTTTTTAAAAATGAATTTTGCTCTGAAAGTTTTTTGGCAGCTAAGATTCTTTTAGATACACATTTTGACTTTTGAGTCAATTTCACAATTTTCTGATTTAACTTTTCAATCATTTTTAAATTGTGGCTTTCGTTGGTGACACCTGAAAAAAATCACAAATTTTAATATGTTATTATACCTAGCAATATCCCTCAAGAAAGTCACAAATGAATTAGGAAAAACTATTTCAATAATTTTTCTTAATTTTTACTAAAGTTGCCATTATTGATTACGAGCAAAAAAGGCCAAAAAAACAAGTACTTAAGTTGTATCATTGTATGGGAATTGGGAGCTACCCTAAAATATAAATTTCACTTCGTTTTTAGTACCTATTTGTTGTAATATTTTTCGATGCCTTAAAACATTAGAGAATTTTTGCTACCAATGACATATCGGGACGCCATTTATCATCTGGTACGATTTGGCCATTGTTCTTTCAGAAGTTTCGCTATGGTGGATCAGAAATCTCAGTTATAGGGTCCCGTTTTCTTACCCTTTGGGTACAGAACCCCCAAAAAGTGATCAGATTAATTTGCTATAATTTTACACCAAAGGTTCAATATCAACTCATCTAGTGATTTATAACAAACCTTGCATAGATTTCTTTTTCTGCGATCTTCTAGAAGTAGTCTGTCGAATGGTAGTGGATGTTGCAGGTCCAGGGTGAATTGTTGTGTTGTTCGCTGCCACAGTAGCTTTAGGGTTTGCTACTCTTTTAACTGTAACAAAAACTTGATTAGTTTACCCAATACCCAGTAAAACTGTGTAGATTTTATGTTTGGGTACTGTATAAAAATGAAAATTAGTTTTAAATTATTATTGCCAATTTTATGCTGTATTGCTGTTGGTTATATGGGGGCCACTCTTAAATATAAATTTAATTTATTTTTTAGTATTTATTGTTATAGCGGCAATAGAAGCACACAAACTGTGCAAATTTCAAGTCTAGCTATAGTGGTTCTTGCATACAGCCTGGAGACAGATGGACAGACATTGAAGTCTTAATAATAGGGTTGCCCTTTGGGCAACTCATCTAGTGATTTATTAACAAACCTGGAATAGAGTTCTTTTCCTGTGCTAATATAGAAGTAGTCTGTTGAATGGTAGTGGTTGTTGCAGGTTCATGAGGTGTTGTGATATTTGCTTTCACAGTAGCTTGCAAAAGATTTTGTTCACCATTTGCTTCTTTTTTAACTGCAAGAAAAACAAAATACTATGTTAGCATGTAACACAGTAAAACTGTGCAGATTTTATGTTTATGGGTACTGTATAAAAATGCAAATTAGTAAAACCTACTAGTGTCTAGGATATTAAAAGATTTTAAATTATTATTGCCAATTTTATGCTGTAATATTATATGAAAAAAATATAAAAAACTTGATACACAAAATACTTACATTCTAAATGTAATGTTGGAACTGAATTCCTAGTTAGCTGTTTGCTTTCTAAAACGTAATATTTTTCAAAATGTTTATTGCATAACTTGAATGTGTTATAGATGTACTTATCCCCTTTTTCTCTAATTTCCTCACATAACACAGACTTCCACGCAGCAAATCTTTCTGGGTTATTATGAGGCTTAGGGAAGTGATGCAGCGGCCCTGAAATTGTTAAGTATTTGTATTATAAATTCAATAAACAAAATTGCTTATTTTAGTACTTAATTCTCAAATTGCCGAGCTAAAGATGATAAAGAATTAAAGCTAAGAACAATTCAGAGAATAACTTGTTAAGTTTTATTTGTAAAATTATATTTTTTAAATTTAGGTAGGAAGTTTATGAGCACCTGATATGATAACTTTTAAATACTTTTTCATGGTCAAACACAGTATATACATGCAAGCAATCTCAATTTGTAAACAAAAGAATAAATTTCTTAGAAAGTTCGCTATGCATGATGCCGAAAGTTATGTTCATTGCAAGCTAGGATAGTGAAGCCACAAAAAACGTTCACAGCTGTGCAGTTTTTACTAATATTAGTAAATTAAAAAGGTACTTTTTATTACTCAATCGTTGTGATTTTGTCGCTATTGTAAGTAGCTGTAATGCTATAATATAAAGGGTATCATTGTATGATAGACAAGCTAAACCAACCAAAGTCAAATGATTGATTGACGTTACATGGAGTTTACACTGTATCTACGTCTAAAGAATATCTATTAAGGATATATGTATATTAATTAAGGATCTATAGGTTTATTTCACTTACCTCCTTCGTCACATCCAAAGTAACAGTGAAATCTCGGGTATTCCGGTATCTTCGCCATAGTTTTGACCACAAAAACAAGCCAAGTCTTCAGAAAAAAACGTGCACGTCCAAGTCCATAAAACGAAGCCAGTGTCGATCGGTATAGATTGGGAATCGGAGTCCGTAAGAAATAGCCAAGGGTCGAAATCAATAAGCAGGAACTATCAGATACCAGTAAACAAGCCGAAGTCAAAAAGAATGCACATAAATCCAAAAACCACAACAACAAAACACAACAAACGCACGCGAAAACTTTTAAAAAGTGAAAATTTTCAACAACGGTTTCTGTCAATACATAGGTGTTGCCAACATGTTGCCATTGTAAAAAATAGTTTATTTTGTCATAGAAATCTGTGATTTTAAGCGTCTGTATGTGCTGATTTAAAAAAACCTTTAGATTTTTTTACAATTTATATTTAATAAAATGTCATAAATAAATAAATTATATTCCTTCTATAATATAGTGACATCTAGTAGAAATCAAATGTATCAACGGAAAAAAGTTTGTTGTATTATTTGTAAGATGGCAGCACGCTCCATACAAATATTTTTTTTACCAACAATGTACTATGTGTCACCCCCATGCGCTCCTTATTTTAATTAAAATAATACTAAAATCGAAGTTTTTGTATTTGTAATTTGTATTCTCTCTTAAACAAGAAAACAAGTTACCCGTGTTTTCATTTAATATGCATGAATTTTGTTTAATGGAGTAAAAGTGTTCGATTACTAAAATATAATATGGTCAATTAAAAATGCCGAATCATTTTCACTGCAATTTTTAATGTAACGGGTAGTACCGATACTAGAAATCAATATGGCAGGTCCATTTAAGAGACTGTTACATTGGGGTCCTATAGCAGTGCTGTGTAAGTCAATATTTATACATACAGTACCCGGCGATAAATATTGCACATCGACCTTTGGAAAGTGACAGTCGGCTAATTTCGGTTTTGTAGAGCGTTATCTCTTACGCACGAAATACAAAAAGTCCGGTATATATTAGGAGCTGTTAAAACAATTATGGTTTGCTTCTTTTGACAATTTTATTATTCTTTGTATAAAATACACCAAATTTTCTATAAGTTATGGCTTTAGGTTCGGGTAAAATAAAATAAAAAAGGGTGTTCAAATTATGTTTACGTATTTAAAATTCGTTTGGAAAATTACAGCTGTAGCAAATTTAGGGGTGTTAACAACTCTAGATATATATTCTGAACTGGACGCGACTGCACTCTATTGAATTTGAACAACGACTGACATAATGTCAAATAGGTGTGTGCTACAAAGATAACGCTCTATGAAACCGAAATTAGCCGAATGTCTCTTTCCAAAGGTCGATGTGCAATATTAATTGCCGGGTACTGTAAATAAATTATCGCTATGACCACTGTGACAATATTATAACGAAATGCTACATGTAATGTTCATTCAATATCATCGCCTCCCCGACCTCTGTGTCCCAGGGTAAGCGCATTGAGGTTCAAACTAGAGGGCAGGTCTGGATGTGGTAATAGTTTTCAACCAATCACCACGGCCCTCTTAACGGGATCTGTCATCTGACTGCCTCAATGTGAAGCCTCATAATTAATTTATCATTATTATTTTTACAGGCATTATTAAGCTTATAACATGGGCAATGGTGCATATGATAGGTATGTGGTGGCCCCCCTCGAATTCTGTAGGAGGAGCCCTGCATGCAGCCACGTTTTTGACACTTGCTGTATCTACTCTGTACTATTTCCTACAAGCACTTCTTGTGGGCCCTGGTTTTGTGCCACATGGCTGGAGACCAGTAAATATATTTTTACTAATTGCTTTATGATGTAGCTATACTAATATTATGTTCTATTTCAATTAGATTTCAGCAATTTCTATTATTGCCTTTTAAATAAGCCATATTTTATTTAAAATATTTTGCCTGTGTGTTGATGATAATAGTAAATTCATTTGACACAAGAGTAACTAAGCATGTAAAATTATTGCTTACAGAAATGTGAGACTGATGAAAAAAAATTGCAGTTCTGTTCAATTTGTAATGGATTTAAGGCACCTCGATCACATCACTGCAAAAAATGTAAGTGTAATCATGCTTAATCCTACGATCACCAAATCCGGGAAATCTTTTGTTCTCGCGGCCCATATGGGCCTTACGGGGCTTAATCGGGGTTAAATCTAATAATCTATTTGTTTACCTGTTTGTTTTTTTAAGGGATGAAATAAATTAAAATGTAGAACCCAAAGTATAAAAGAAAACTGCCTTAAAAATGTCCTGCTATTAACTATTTTAATTGTTTGTACATAAAAATAATGTGAAAATATTATTATTATTTTTCTAGGTGGCAACTGTGTGTTGAAGATGGATCACCACTGCCCGTGGATCAACTGTTGTGTCGGCCATTTGAATCACAAATATTTTGTGTATTTCCTCCTGTCTGCTGTGTTGGGTTGCTTACATGCATCAGTGGTAAGTTTTTTGTTTTGCTTAGTAAAAATATGTCACTTTGTTAAATATCTTGACTTTAAACATTATTGATTTTATGTATTTAATGTTTATTACTACTTCAAATATTAATTTTGTTTACAAATTAAAAAGTTAATTTTTCTTTTGTTAAAATGCTCGAAAGCCCTATATAAAAACCTAACTTTTGATGATTAGCTGAAATATTATCTAAATAATATACATTTTTTAACCTTTGAAACTACTATCCCAAATTTTATTTGCTTTCAGGTGCTAATTATTTGCTTATACCATGCTGTTCACCGTTTCTGGTACATACAGTATGGGAGGGGGGATGAACCAATCATCTATGTGACGTTGACAACTCTGTTGTTGTCACTACTTGCTACAGGCATGGCTGTTGGTGTGGTCTTGGCTGTAGGAGCACTCTTCTATTTACAAGTATGTAGTTTTTATGTATAAACAGGGAAATTAATAATTAATAGGTAGATTGTGGAGCTATATGATTTGGGTAGGTTTTCTCAAGCCTAGTAAACAGAGCAATAACATGGACTTGATCTGTCATCTCCCTATGAATTTGTGGGATCTGTGTGAAAACTTCGATAGCGTGATGCAGGAATGTTAGGCGAATTGTACCGCCACAAATTAATTACTCTGATAAATAATTAATAAGTATATTATGAAATAATGTTCATCTATACCTATACTTATTATTAATCAAAGTCGCTTTTTTTCCCTTTCCCTTAGCCCTAGCCCTTTCAAATAAATGGGGGAATTTATTTGAAAGGGCTTATCTCTCGAACTACTGGAGCAATTTTTATGTTATTTGGCACAGATAAGAAGTAGATCACGTGAAGGATCATAGGCTATCGATTCATATCATTCATCATGATTGCAGTGGAACTTTAAAAATTGCAGTAAAACTTACAGCTGAACTCCCCCTCACCTCTCTCTTTTCAAAATTATATTTTTTCTCCTTACAGATTCGTAGTGTACTAAGTAACCGAACTACTATTGAGGAATGGATCATAGAGAAGGCTGTGTGCCGTAGACAAGAGCAGGGCTTGCCGCCATTTCAGTTCCCGTACGATTTGGGTTACAAAGAAAATTTGCGACTGTTTCGGGATGGAGAAAAATATGACGGTATTGATTGGATCATAGCAGAAGGCTGCGGAAAATATGATTTAACAGTAAGTTCTTTATTAAATTTTCATAAACGTACATCATCTTAACATTAAAGATATAATTTTCCTTTTGAAAGAAACTATACCTTTGAAAATAGAATCTTGTTTGAATTTGTACATTTTCCCGCTATTAAAAGTTGCTAATATTCTACTCAATAAGAATAATCGATTCTTACCTCTTTATCGCATAGATAAGAACGGGAAAGGTTCTTCATGTTTTTTCTAAATTTCCAGGTTGAGCAAAAAGCTCAAAAGGTGGAGAAGTTAGAGCGGTCGCGCGTGTACGTGGCGCGGGCGGCGTACAGCGGGCGCTGGGTGCCGCTGTGTGCGTACACGCGCGCCGCGCTCGCCCCGCCCTGCTCCGACGAGCCCCGCCTCCCGCTAGTCTCCGGCGACACGGTCAGAGCTACCCGGCGACGCAGGTGAGACTTACAGTTGGAGCGGTCGCGCGTGTACGTGGCGCGGGCGGCGTACAGCGGGCGCTGGGTGCCGCTGTGTGCGTACACGCGCGCCGCGCTCGCCCCGCCCTGCTCCGACGAGCCCCGCCTCCCGCTAGTCTCCGGCGACACGGTCAGAGCTACCCGGCGACGCAGGTGAGACTTACAGTTGGAGCGGTCGCGCGTGTACGTGGCGCGGGCGGCGTACAGCGGGCGCTGGGTGCGTACACGCGCGCCGCGCTCGCCCCGCCCTGCTCCGACGAGCCCCGCCTCCCGCTAGTCTCCGGCGACACGGTCAGAGCTACCCGGCGACGCAGGTGAGACTTACAGTTGGAGCGGTCGCGCGTGTACGTGGCGCGGGCGGCGTACAGCGGGCGCTGGGTGCCGCTGTGTGCGTACACGCGCGCCGCGCTCGCCCCGCCCTGCTCCGACGAGCCCCGCCTCCCGCTAGTCTCCGGCGACACGGTCAGAGCTACCCGGCGACGCAGGTGAGACTTACAGTTGGAGCGGTCGCGCGTGTACGTGGCGCGGGCGGCGTACAGCGGGCGCTGGGTGCCGCTGTGTGCGTACACGCGCGCCGCGCTCGCCCCGCCCTGCTCCGACGAGCCCCGCCTCCCGCTAGTCTCCGGCGACACGGTCAGAGCTACCCGGCGACGCAGGTGAGACTTACAGTTGGAGCGGTCGCGCGTGTACGTGGCGCGGGCGGCGTACAGCGGGCGCTGGGTGCCGCTGTGTGCGTACACGCGCGCCGCGCTCGCCCCGCCCTGCTCCGACGAGCCCCGCCTCCCGCTAGTCTCCGGCGACACGGTCAGAGCTACCCGGCGACGCAGGTGAGACTTACAGTTGGAGCGGTCGCGCGTGTACGTGGCGCGGGCGGCGTACAGCGGGCGCTGGGTGACGCTGTGTGCGTACACGCGCGCCGCGCTCGCCCCGCCCTGCTCCGACGAGCCCCGCCTCCCGCTAGTCTCCGGCGACACGGTCAGAGCTACCCGGCGACGCAGGTGAGACTTACAGTTGGAGCGGTCGCGCGTGTACGTGGCGCGGGCGGCGTACAGCGGGCGCTGGGTGACGCTGTGTGCGTACACGCGCGCCGCGCTCGCCCCGCCCTGCTCAGACGAGCCCCGCCTCCCGCTAGTCTCCGGCGACACGGTCAGAGCTACCCGGCGACGCAGGTGAGACTTACAGTTGGAGCGGTCGCGCGTGTACGTGGCGCGGGCGGCGTACAGCGGGCGCTGGGTGCCGCTGTGTGCCTTACAGTTAGGGTCAATTCAGACCGCAACGCGATGAGGCGAGGCGATGCGCGGCGCGGCATTAATTTATATGGATTTATCAGATTTCAATTGCGCGAGACATCTTGCGAATCTGTTAAATCCATATTTTGTAATTGCATCTACGCGTCACGTTGCGGTCTGAATCAACCCAGAGCGCCGAGCGGTCGCGCGTGTCCGTGACGCAGGCGGCACGTGCCATCGCAATGTCATTTTAGTATGAGTTTTGTCAGTGGTTTTGTCGCAGATATTTGCGATGCGTCAGTTATATGTGGGAGCATGGTGGGAGCCCTAAAGATATCAGAAAGGCATTATGCATGTAAAAAAAGTTTTTCTATGTAGGACTTGTGAAAAATAAGATTGCAATTTGCAAACTTTCAAACATTTTTGATGCTATATCTATTGCGCCTTCCAGTACTCCTCTCTTCTATTCGCTGGTATGTGTATTCAGAGCGATTAAACGACGCAAATGAAATCTGCAGAAAATTCTAGACATAATAAGTATAGCGGCCTAATATCTTGATTCGCATGTCCGCAATTTGTTGTCCAGGTCTGAAGGCTCCCCCTTACAGGCGCGTTATTATCGGTCGATAATATCGCGTGTGTTATTGCAATATCTATTTTCAGTACATTTTGTGTTAGGATGGTCATGTAGTTCACACTGCTGCGATAATAACGCCGCAATGGAAGTAGGACGTTGCGTTTCTCATTCCTGCGATATTCTGATATGAGTTCTAGAATGTTTTGTATCAGTACGCAAACGACCGTACACACACCTGGGTAAGGCCGAGAATTTTTACACTTTTCGAAAGTAAAATGTGTCCCAATTTTTGTCTGCATATTATAAAAAAAAACTAACCAGTAATTTTTAATTCAATAACTTTTATTGTATTTTGTAGGGATCTAAATCATACAATTTCATATCAAAGTTAAAATACTCTTTATGGTTTAATAACTACAGTGAGTTAAATTCGTCCGTTACCCCAAATACTGCAAAAAACTCGCTGTCTTTTTCATGTATAGATACTCATGTATACCTACTTGGAACTAAAATTTTCTATTTTTTTCCACTGAAAGACAAATTCTCAAGAACTGACTTAAATACTCTGATACTTAGCAATTTAATCGTAGTGGTTGATCTTTTTAAATAAGCAGATTTCATGACTATCGAAATTTAAATGTTTGTCCCCGTATTTTCGTTTCTATGTTACTATTTTGTATGTTACCGTAATTTCACCTCTAAACAATGTTAATCTTTTGTGGCACTATTTTGTATTGACACTGGCAACACTAAGTATCTATGCGAATAATAAAATTGTCTGTAGAGTCGAGCAAATGTGCACGCATGTGTTTGGTCGGGGTTTTTTTTTAATGAATTTAGACGATTTCAAAGGTAAATAACAGTTTTTATTACACCTGTTTTGAATAGAAATATGAATAAGCGGAGAGCAATGCGTGGCGTGTGTTTTTGGTCCAAATTGAGCTCAAATTATCGATTAATGGTCAATTAAAGCCTAAAAAATCTCGCTTCTATGTTACCGATAACGTTCATTTGTTGTTTTGCGGGACGCTGTCCCTTACACCCCATATAAGCCATAAAGTTTTACATAAAATGTGCACTATAAAATCGGCCTTACATACTTTACTCGTTACTTTCGCGTTACTTTTACGTTACTGTAACATAGAAGTTTCTATGTTACTCTATGTTACTAAGTGTAAAAATTCTCGGCCTTACCCACCTGCGATAATAACGTTAGTAGACCGTACTTGTAGGACGTTCGGTTTTATCGACAGTTTGAGAATTGAGAGTGGATGACTGTAATCTGTATGAGTGTCCTAAAAACTTTTCTATAATATGGATAATATCATATCTTAAAATACGCAAACACATAAATTATACGCGCTGAGTCTTCCTTGCATGTGCGTTCACTGCGTTGACTTTTTTGCGTACCTGGGAGAGATGGTACAATATGGTACAAACGCGGTGCGGCAAAAGGCGCGGCGCGGCGTTCTCTCGTAAAAATCAGTAAAGCCGTTTCGGAGGAGTTCGTGGACTAACATTGTGACACGAGAATTTTATATATAAGATATCAGTAATTTTTAAAATATATCTAAATATCTTTTGTTTATTAAATTATTTCAGGCATTGGCTGTTCGGTGAGCGCATGACTCGGTTCACGGGACCAAAAGGACCTCGCGGGTGGTTCCCGCGTGAGTGCGTAGCGCCCTACGACAAGAACAAACCGGATTAAACCGAATAAAACCGGACAATGTATAGGCCGGACAGGGTCTAAAACCGGACAGTGTATAAAACTGGACAGTGTACAACTGAGGATGATAAATATATAGCATAAATATAATATAAATAAGTTTATAACAAAAGGAAACTAATGATCAGTGTATAATATTTTTAAGCATGAAAAACCTACTAGTGTGTGTAGTAATGTACAGTAGTCAAACAAGTTTTGTTGATTACATAACCCTAAAACAGAACCCTAACCAGCTGATTTTTTGTATATTGGTAGGTTAATAGTTATATAATTTACTAGCGACCCGCCCCGGCGTCGCACGGGTATAAAATATATATCCACTAAAAAAAATTATGCCTTTAGCCTTCCTCAATAAATGGGCTAACTAACACTGGAAGAATTTTTCAAATCGGACCAGTAGTTCCTGAGATTAGCGCATTCAAGTTAGCCCTTTCAAATAATTTCCCTCCCTTTTTTCCACATTTTCCTCTATTTCTTCGCTCCTATTAGTCTTAGCGTGATAAAATATAGCCTATAACCTTCCTTGATAAATGGGCTATCTAACACTGAAAGAATCATCAAAATCCGTTGCGTAGTTTTAAAGATTAAAGGGAACAAAGGGACATGAGGGAAAAAAAGCGACTTTGTTTTATAATAAGTATATTATATAATTTAAGAGTAACATTGTCCTACAAATAGAACAATCCATATTTTAGGACCATCAAATCAAAGTATGAAATCCTTTCTATCTCTGTTACGAGTAGCTACCACTTTAAAAATTTTTCGCAGATAAAAAAGTGGTTTGTCTTATCAAAATGAAGCTACTCACAAAAAATTTGCTTGTTAGTAATTTAAAAAATAATCGGCCAAGTGCGAGTCGGACTCGCGCAAGAAGGGTTCCGTACCGTTATAGAGCAAAAATAGTCCAAAAATTGTATTTTTTGTATGGGAGCCCCCCTTAATTTTTTATTTTATTTAAATATTATTATTAATTACTAGCTGTCCCGGCAAACGTTGCTTTGACATATTATAAAGTACCTATTTCGCCATTATTTCGCCCATATTATTTTATTGAAGTGACTAAATACTTATGTCAACATGGCAACGTCGCACAAACTCAATGGTCGCCGTCAGCAACCGTCAGTCTCAGGTTGTAATAATTTACTATTATTTATACAACAAATGCACTTATCAATATATAAAGTACCGAGTAGCCGATTCTCAGACCCACTGAATATGCATATAAAATTTGGTAAAAATCAGTAAAGCCGTTTCGGAGGAGTTCGTGGACTAACATTGTGACACGAGAAGACATTCACCTATGTCGAGTCACCTATGTGACACGAGAAGAGTGACACGGTTATATATAAGATTAAAGTACAATTATATTTAAGGCCTTCGTTAAAGTTTCAAGTGCCTACCTCTTATCATTATTGATTACGAGCAAAAAAGGTAAAAAAAATCACGTTTGTTGTATGGGAGCCCCCCTAAAATATTAATTTTATTTTTATTTTAGTATTTGTTGTTATAGCGGCACCGGAAATACACAATCTGTGAAAATTTCAGAACTCTAGCTATAGCGGTTCTTGAGATACAGCCTGGAGACAGACAGACGGACAGACAGACATCGAAGTCTCATGAATAGGGTCCCGTTTTTACCCTTTGGGTACGGAACCCTAAAAAATGATGCAGGACTCCCGTACTATACAACTGAATAACGAGGCTTAAGTTGTTTAAGAACAAACTGTACAAATGTTTAGTGGCACAAGTTGTATAACAAGAACTATTATACATTTTGTTTGTAGTACTTAAATTAATTCGATATAATACAAGGTGTAATGTCAGTATTTCAAACTTGCTATCGTATTATGAATGTGTGGCGGTACTCACAATTCGCCTAACAATCCTGCATCGCGCTATAGAAGTTTCGGAGAACGGCAAGATATAACTTCTGAAATGATGGCTTCGGCCTGACCGAGCATGCTATCTCGCTCGGTCGGAAAAACTTCCTTTTCAGACGCCACAAACAATGCTAAAAATGAATTATGTAAGTAGGTAATTATTATTTATCATTTATATTATGTTTTCTGTGACATAATATACTGATGAAATCATTCCAACAGCTATCATAATCTGGGTAAAAGGGTACCTTCATAATATTATATTCCCGTTAAGATATTGTAATAACATAATAAGCAGAGGCGTGCAGAGGTTTTTGACATGGGGTAAGCAGTGGTATTGGTTTAGTAGTTTTGACGTGAAAGCAAAACAGACAGACAAACAAAAAGAGATATTTTCGCATAAATTGTAATATTAGTGTAGATATACATTAAAAACTGTTTTCTAAACTATTATAATATATGAGTACGTTCTGTTATAAAGAAACAAAAAAAAGCCATCTGTTGTTACGTGTTGGAACTACAATGAAAGTTCATTTGCGTTCACATGTGTGCTAAGCTAAAGTAAATAAAAACGCCATCTATTGTTATATATTAGAAATGCAATGTAAATTCATTTTCATCGATATTTCCATGGAAATTAGATACATAATATATTTTTGTCTTATAAAAATGTATGTATGTAATGTATGTCCTTTCTCAGGCTCTAGAATAACTGTGTACAAAATTTTATTACAATCGGTTCATTAGTTTTGGCGTGAAAGTGAGACAGACAGACAGAGATACTTTCGCATTTAATATAAAGTATATCTAATATATAAAATTCTCGTGTCACAATGTTGGTCCACGAACTCCTCCGAAACGGCTTTACTGATTTTTACTAAATTTTATATGCATATTCAGTAGGTCTGAGAATCGGCTACTCGGTACTTATTATATTGCATTTGTTGAATAAATAATAGTAAATTATTACAACTCGAGAAAAACGACGACCATGATAGCGATGGACGTTGCCATGGTGACATACTTTATATAGTCACTTCAATAAAATAATACGGGCGATATACTTTATAATATGGCAAAGAAACGTTTGCCGGGACAGCTAGTAATATTATAAAATGATAAAATAAATTAATACATGAATATGATTAACATGAAACTTTCGAGTAGTACTTACATTTCATTTTTGTTGCTGGTTTAATTGTTGTAACTCAGATACACGTACCTTTCGACACAAATCACAATTAGAATCTTTTCACTGAATGACAATTGTGAAAACTTGTTACCTATTTTTAATTTTTAATAAACACACATTTTCACACAACACAAACCTCACAATCAAATAACATTTTTAAGAAATCAAAAAACGCACTCAATATAGAAATTAGAAACTCAGTAATAACAAATATCTAATAAACTGTTAAATGTACACACTTTTAAATGTTAAAATAATAAAAATCTTCTAAGAAAACTATAAATATACTGGCGCAAACAAAAATAATATGTTACAGTGCTCATCACATGAAAAAATGGCCTCCCAAAATACAAAACACTTCTGTAATGTAAACAAATATAAACCGTACTAAACAAAAATGCACTATGTGCATATGTGATTAATTAGATTTCCGTCTATTATTTTTACTCGGATTATAGGCAACGAACATATCCGATTACAATCCGAACGCGCCATTCGCCGGCTCTCGGAACTCATGCCGCAGGATCTCTCCTAGTAAATCGCACACGCACACACGTTTGCGAACAGTGTACGAATACGAAAATCTTAACTCACACATATAGGTGGGGTCTGCGTGACATGGAGTGCCTGTAACCACAGATATGTAGTATAAGGGAGAAGACCTAATGGCAGACACTATAAGGAAACATGCAACATTTGAATGTTATAAAATATATAATTTATGAAAATAAAGGATTGATAACTTCTTCCATGTCTTCAGTAACTCTTACAAAATAAAACTATTATAATTGTTCTCTGACAAATCAATTAAAAAATATATTATTGGTCTTTTTGTAAACTTAGTCATAAGCACTAATAGATGACATCACAAAAAACGAACATCACTAATAGTAGACACCAATATGAACTAATAGTTGACATAGAACAATACATTACATTTTACATATTTTTTTCTATTCAATTAGGTCTTTATTTGCCATTTTTCAAAAGATTTAATTTACTTCATCATAGTCACTACATGCATCAGAAATATTATCCACGTTGTCTTCAGATTCTATTCATTCTTCTGCCATGCTGAAACTATCTTTCCTTTTATTTTTATTTTTCATATTTTTGAAGTGAAAACTTCTTTAGCGGCGTTGAGCACTTTTGTGGGATGGGTAAAAACTGTGAAACTCGCGTCAGATTCTCGTGCTGATCGAAAAACCTTGGAAAAACCGTAAGACGGTTGAAGAGTAGTGTTTTGTGTCGAACTCAAACTCGAATTCGAACTCGACTTGATTGTAAGGGTTTCGATTAAGTAATTAAAAAAAACCGGCCAAGTGCGTGTCGGGCCACGCGCAGTATAGGGTTCCGTAGTACCGCTAGTTTTTGTCAATTTTTATATGGTCAATGAACGTATATTATATAGCGTGTTTTATACTACTAACAACATCATCTCAGTTACTTTCAAAGGAATTTAAACGAAAAGTCCCATTTTTACTTCGCCGAATACATTTTTTTTAGTTGATCGACTTTTACTCAATTACTTATGAAGTCTTCTTAGCCGTGATAGTTTTCCTTTTAAATTCAGCATATTTCCTACTCCCGTGAATTTTTTCACATTCCCAGAACCCACCGTTTAGCTGGTAGAAGGGGGGGGGGGGGACACTGGACTCTAACGATTTTTTCCACTTTAAAACTTAATATTTCACAAACGGATCCCTAAATCGGAAAATGATCTATAAATACTCGCAATATTTTTAAAAAACCTATTCAACGACAACCCACACAATGGAGTGGGCGCGAAAAAAATTATCATCCCCGCTTGATGTGTAGGGGAGGTACCATAAAAAATATTTTGTTGCTATCATTAATATGTGTATTCATACCAAATGACAGCTTTGTAGGTCTCTGAGTAAAACCGCGGACAGACAGACAGACAGACAGACAGACAGACAGACGGACAGACGGACAGACGGATGGACAGACCGAAACTATAAGGGTTCCTTATTGACTACGGAACCCTAAAAACGATTTTTTAAAAATCGTTTTTCATAATAAATGGGTAAAAAATTTAATCCATTGTAAGGGTTTTGATTAATTAAAAAAAAAACGATTTTTAGTAATCGTTTTTCACAAAAAAAAGTTAAAAATTTAATCGATTGTAAGGGTTCCGATTAATAAAAATATCGATTTTTTAAAAATCGATTTTTATTAAAATTGGGTTAAAAATTTAAGCGATTGTAAGGGTTTCGAATAATTAAAAAAAAAACGATTTTTTAAAAATCGATCTTTTGAAAATCGATTTTATGAAAATCGATGTTTTAAAAATCGATTTTCATAAAAAATGGGTTAAACTTTTAATCGATTGTAAGGGTTTCGATTTATTAAAAAAATCGATTTTTTATTAATCGATTTTCATAAAAAATGGGTTAAAAATGCACAACGTTAATAATTAAGTTTTCACTTCTGCCGGCACTCCCGGAGTGCAATCCGTCTTTTTTCCTAGCAAATTTATTTTCAGTCTTTAGTCTCCATGCTCCTTTTTCTTCTTTCTTTTCTCAGCTCTCCTTTTTCTTTTTTTTTACTGCTAAAAAACTAAAGCAATCGATTTTTAGATCAGTACAAGGTCTAATATTAGACACGTCCATTTTTAGGTGCAGTAGTTCTAAGTTCTTAGATTGTTAATAGAATTATATTTTCAGAGAATAGTGATGATTTTTGCAGTAGAAGTACAAAATAATTTGAGTATGTATTGCAAAACTCAAAGATGACATCCATGTCATCTATTAGGTTTTTTTACATTTTCAAGAACTAATAGTAGACACCCTTTATATTGTTAGGGAAAATGGATAAAAGATCATAAATAAACATTAATTAGTGTAAACAACATGACCAATAGTCCAATGAAGTCAATAGAAATTACAAAAAATCTAATAAATGTATTCAAAACTTACGTGCAAAATTTCCCCTTCCTTAACCTATTTGCTAAGAAATTGCCGGGTGCGTGTTGACGCGGTCACATCATTTACGAAAACTGATCCCATTTTAAAATTTTGTTCCCGAAGGCATCCCTAATATATTTTTTCACATCAACAGATAGCATAAGAAGCTTATAAAATTTACAGTGTTGAGAAATAATTACAATAATTCTTATTTTTATGGCATTTTTGTCGTAAGTGTCTTCTATTAGTTCAGTGTCTACCATTAGCGCCTTTCCCTTAATATTGGTGCGTACCTTCGCGCGGCGCGCCTAGTTACCACTTACCGACTTATGTTTAAGTAGTTTTGCAAATTAGTTTTCGCTATTTTATAAATTTAGGCGTTTTAAGTGTATTCATTTTTTACTTTATATAATTAAAGTTAAATTAAAATATGTGTATAGCAAGTATTTATCATTAGGTAAGCAGTGCTTTTATGCCTTTATGGTACGCACGTCCGTGATAATAAGATAAAAAGGCTTTTGACTATGTTTATTGCAATGCCAACATAGTGTATACTTTTTGTTTTCTTTCTACTAGTTCCATCGTACATGTTTCCTAGTCTAGTTCCTAAAATAGTGTTGTTGCATTTATTTTTCCATTATTATATTATGTATAGACTAGAAGTTAAGAATTTATTTTTAGAAATTTTTATTTTGTGTAAAGAGTAAAGACTCATTTAATTATTATCAATAATTTTACCAGGCCTGAGGGCCTAGACAAGTGGCAAGCGATTATCGTAAACGCCAACAAAATGTATGGGATTTGACATTAGTATTCGCTAGCGAAGCGATAACTTATGTCAAATCGCATACATTTTGTTGGCGTTTACTATAATCGCTTGCCACTTGTCTAGTAGGGCTGTTAAAGTTAATCATATTTTGTTAAATATGTATAAATTATAATGTATATTATGTTATCTCTAATGTTTATCGTAATTCGTATCAACTGCGTCGTACCAACGATCAACACTTGTTGTTAATAGATTTCGGACTTGCTATAGTTCTTGCAATCTAAGAGTGCGCGTCGCCCTTAGTTGTGTGAGTGACCATTTCTATACACGCGTACATGGCTCGCTCGCTACTGACTGCTCCGTCGGGTACGCACACTAACGAAAATGTCTATTCACATTTCCAACTACAAATAAAGGCGACGCGCACTCTTAGATTGCAAGAACTATAACAAATTTTTCATATCACACAATAGAGTTTATAGAGTTTATAATAGCATTACAATGTGCTGTAAGAATTTGAAAATGTAAGGCTATATTTACAAACTATATTATTACTAAGTCAACGTGCAATTTGTTATGTATAATATTATGAGTTAAATATTTTAGATCTCATGTGAATTAATGGATTTTGTACCAATTACAAAAAAAAGTAGTAAAGCTATAAAAATACTTTCTTTTATGTAAATACTAAATTGTAACGGTCATAATATTACTTCTTATTACAAGGGGGAAAGTAGTAACCTCATACAGGATTTTGTTATAATTATTGTAAAGTATATTGTATAATGTTTAAGATGTAATGAATTATACGACTTATGCTAATCACGATTTGTGTACTTCATAGAGCTAAGCTCATAAGTTTTTGATGAAATATAATAATTTTAAAGAGTGAAGAAACATGTCATGCATTTAAGATAACATTTTTTGTCCCCAATTGTTGTACGGTCTCTAATCTTGGTTTGGTTCTTACAAAAAATTGGCCAGACTAAGGTACAGAACAAACTTTTTATTACTTATTTTTTGCTACGAATACTTTTTATAGTTATTTACATCTTTATAGTCTGCGAACCTATGATATTTACGAAATATTTTATTTTTACTAAGTTTTTTTTTGTAGTTTTACAAACTATAAACTAATATAGGAATTATGCATAAACTGATATAGACTTTTATTATCTCTTTTTTATCGTAAAGAATAATTTTAATTACTTACATAAGAATTACTTTGCTTATCGTGTAGGTACTTACGTGAAAAAATTAAAGACCAAATAAAGTGTATAAAATTTATTGTGCATATAAAATAAATTATTAATTCATACTCTATCAAGCACAAGTATCTCTTAATAAATAGGCATCTAATATAAATTATTAAGTAGGCCTACTTTAAATGCATTATAGCAAAATAAACATATTACAAACTCAGTGAAATGTAAGTTTGTACTGTTAATACATTCATACGTCCAAGCAGTTTTCTTATGTCTAAATTTCGGTCGTTTAGACGTGGGAGAGTCATGCTTCGGCACGAATGGGCCGGCTCGACCGGAGAAATACCACGTCCTCACAGAAAACCGGCGTGAAATAGCGCTTGCGCTGTGTTTCGCCGAGTGAGTGAGTTTACAGGAGGCCCAATCCCCTACCCTTTTCCCTTCCCTACTCTTCCCTATTTCCTTCCCCACCCTCCCCTATTACCCCTTAAAAGGCCGGCAACGCACCTGCAGCTCTTCTGATGCTGCGAGTGTCCATGGGCGACGGAACTTGCTTTCCATCAGGTGACCCGTTTGCTCGTTTGCCCCCTTATTGCATAAAAAAAAAACTGAAAGAATATTGTCCCTTAAATATGCTGTCTCTGTCATTTATTGCTATCTCTATCTATCGAGACTCGAGAGGAATTACCAATAAACAATAAATACATAATTATTAATAAACCTTTGGACTCAACAAGTTACATGATAATTGATAGAGAAAAAGGACAATATTATTTAAAACGACCAAATTACTACATATTCACTATTGAAATGTTATTAATGGTCAGTCGTAGTCTATGGTTTATAAAACTTAATATTAGTGGAGTCATGGTCCTAAAATAATTTTAGGTCCACGAGTGGAGCATAGATTAAACATTGGTATAGATTGACTACAATCTATGTGGAGATTTAGTATTCATTTTCTTCATCGAGTTCTCCCTCGGTGGAGTCAACTCCTACTTCCTCATAGTCCTTCTCTAGTGCTGCGAGATCCTCTCTCGCTTCGGAGAACTCTCCCTCCTCCATACCTTCACCGACGTACCAGTGGACGAAGGCGCGTTTGGCGTACATCAAGTCGAATTTGTGGTCGAGTCTGTAATGGAAATATTTATTAAGTACCGAATTTAGTACTTCGTTTCTACCTTCGTTTGGGAATATTGAAGTCTCAATAAGCTTAAGGACCACCTATACAAATCTAGGTGAAGGGTAAGGCCGTGTTCCACTGACGCGGAGCGGAGCTTAGCGGTGCCGAATTGACCAATCACCACGCTCGAAATCTTCGATGTCATTCCGCTGGGAATAGCACGATTGGTCAATTTGGGCACCGCTGCTCCACTCCGCTTCAGTGGAAAAACACCCTAAGGCTGCGTTTCCACTTTCCACTAAAGCGGAGCGGAGCTTAGCGGTGCCGAATTGACCAATCACCATGCTCGAATTCTTCGCTCCGCTCCGCTGTCATTCCGCTGGAATAGAACGATTGGTCAATTCGGGCACCACTAAGCTCCGCTCCGCTTCAGTGGAAACGCAGCCTAACACCCGTATTTTTCGTTTAAATATCGAGGAAACGTAATGTTCATGCAAGGGAAGGAAAATATGTAATATGACTATCAAATAGCAGTGATCTGAGAAGACCAAAGACTTCTATTTGTAAATAGAATTTTTTGGAGACAACAAGGAACGTGCGCAGCGATAGTGCTGCGATCTGGCGTCACCTATCCGAAACTTAAAGTTGATTACCTAGCAAAATGCCTCTGGGCTCTGCTTTTTGCCTATAATAGTTCCTGCACGGTCTGTGTAATGTTCTTATGTATTGTCATTCTTTCTTCTTTGTTGTTTTATCTCATCTTTTTTTAGGGTTCCGTACCCAAAGGGTAAAAACGGTAACCTATTACTGAGACTTCGATGTCTGTCCGTCTGTCTGTCTGTCTCCAGGCTGTAACTCAATAACCGCTATAGCTAGAGTTCTGAAATTTTCACAGATTGTGTATTTCTGTTGCCGCTATAACAACAAATTAAAGTAAAAACAAAATAAAATTATTTTTTATGGGGGGCTCCCATACAATAAACGTTAGTTTTTTGGCCTTTTTTGCTCGTAATTAATAATGGCAACAGCCCCTTAAATTTTCATATAGGCCTTATAATAACATTTAAATAAAATAAAAATTTAAGGGGGGCTCCCATACAAAAACACAATTTTTCGCCTGTTTTCCCCTATAACTGTACGGAACCCTTCGTGCTGGAGCCCGACTCGCACTTGACCAATTTTTTAAAATTTTTTCAAGGAACTCTCGTCACTCTCGTGTATCTCTCACCTGGCCCAGGCCTCAGCGATGGCTGTGGTGTTGGACAGCATGCAGACGGCGCGCTGCACCTTCGCCAGGTCACCGCCCGGAACTACTGTCGGCGGCTGGTAGTTGATGCCGACCTAAAGACGAAACATTTTGGATCGGTAAGTTATATTTTATGTTTCTTTGCTTCGTGCTTGTTCTGAGCGAGAAAGTGGGACTACGATCTGTCACAAAATGCCGCTCTACCCTAAAATTTTATCATAATACCTCGGATCTCGCGACTCGGGCCGTGCGTTGTCTTTATTTATTTTAATATTTATTTTGTTACTGTTTGCAAGCGGTTATACTGTACTCTTTGTGTGGTTGAGATGTAAACTACAAAGGCAGCTGTGACACAGTTCATACCTCATACTAGTACGGCTGCCAATGTTTCCCATATCAGTGTACTTTGTATAAATGTATTCGTTTCTCCATTGTAGAAAATTGTAACGAAATTGAACAATAAAATCTTTATCTTTATTTAAGATAAGGCCAACAAAATAATAACCTAACAAAGAACACATTTATAATTCCTATTGAATTTACATTTTAAAGGGTTCCATATATTTTTTTAACCTCATATTATGATGTGGCGAAATTGGACGGTCAAATGCTATTTAACGAATAAGAAATAGAGAAAAATACCTTGAAGCCTGTCGGGCACCAGTCGACGAACTGGATGGTTCTCTTGGTCTTGATGGTAGCGATGGCAGCGTTCACGTCTTTGGGCACCACGTCACCTCTGGAAATACGAAATTAATTTAATTAAGGTAATGTTTTAAAGTTTTTGTTAATGATAACTCAGGACAAAATATGTTAAGTACTTTAAATATAAACACCCTCGACGTTTTCACATTCAAAGACCAAACACGGGTCAACTTTAAATTGTACCCTTGCAAACAGGGTCATAGTAAACTAGGTTCAATTTAAAGTTAGAGTATACAATTTTTTTATGAAAAATAATTAAGTTTATTTACCTGTATAACATGCAGCAGGCCATGTATTTGCCGTGTCGGGGATCGCATTTGACCAGCTGAAATACAAAATCAATTTAAAAAGTCAGTCAATTTGCAATAAGGACGAGTGTCACCATAGACCTCAAGTGCCATAATTTATGTAAAATAGGAGAGCAATAAATAATCCCGAGTTGGGACTTTGCCAATTCGCCGGTGTGATAGCGATCAGCTGCATTGCGCTACCTGTCCCGAACTTGTCACATTACCTCGCCTACTTATTCGGGGTAACCGAGGCGGAATAATTTATACACCTCGCTACACTGCAGAGGGATTAATTTTTTAGCGGGAGCTTAGTCAATAGTTACTAGTTAGTTATAGCAAGTCGAGTATTTTTGCTTAGCGGGCACTTGGGTTAAATTATTGTTCTTTGTTGACTTAATTTTATCCTTCCACGTTTCTGTAGATATGCTATTTTTAATAGAAATCGTACGCCATATACAAAGCTATTTTAGCTCAGAGACATTTAATTATGATTAACTTTCAATTTAATGAAGAGTTTGACAGATAATAATGTATGCGGCTTATGTCAAAATAGTTAGAGAGTTATGCCCGGTTAACAGGGGTTTATCTAGATTCTAGTCACTGGCGCTTCTGTTTCGCTAACGACACTACATCAATAAAACATTCAATGACGCTGTTGACTAGAAAAAGCCCAGTCAAAAACTTCAGAAACCGCGTAGGCATTAGGTAACTAGAATTAATGAAGGTAACAACAGCAACATATTTCTATAATTCTTTCTTTTCTGAATACTGGGCCTCTGTAAACTCTTACAACTATGGTCGCAACACATGCTGAGTAAGCACCAATTTGGTAGATAAACGGTTTTCAAATGTTTTATTTCCTCATGATATTATAAGTTTAAACACTTACGGATTTTGTCGCGGCGCACTTTTATTAATCCCGACGTTTCGGCTACTTTGCAGCGGCCGTGGCACAGAGTACTTTATTATATACTAGCTGGCCCGACAGACGTTGTCCTGTCTTAACGATGATTATTAATTAATTCGAATTGGCATAATTAATAAAAAAAGTGTGTTTATTTTTTAGTTCCATCGTGCACTCATCCCAATTCCCAAACTATTAGTTTGCTCTGCTGCAACACTTTGGCCATCGCTAAATTTCTCGAAAGGTTGCAAGTTAGTGTTTAATTTATTTGTGGATTCATTTTTATGTATATTGATATATAGATATATTAAAATTAGTATCTCCATACCTCATCAAAATAGATTGAATAGTTTAGGCGAAAATCACAAAAGTTTATTGTGCGGGAACCGCACATTTTCCGGGACAAAAAGTATACCTTGTCTTTCCCGAGACTCAAAGTATCTCCATACCAAATTTCATCAAAATAGATTAAATAGTTTAGGCGAAAATCATAAAAGTTTGTTGTGCGGGAACCGTACATTGTCCGGGATAAAAAGTATCCCTTGTTCTTTCCCGAGACTCAAAGTATCTCCATACCAAATTTTATCAAAATAGATTGAATAGTATAGGCGAAAATCACAAAAGTTTATTGTGCGGGAACCGTACATTTTCCGGGACAAAAAGTATCCCTTGTCCTTTCCCGAGACTCAAAGTATCTCCATACCAAAATTCATCAAAATCGATTGAATAGTTTACGCGCAAATCATAAAAGTGTATTGTGCAGTAACCGTACATTTTTCCGGGACAAAATGTATCCTATGTCCTATTCCTGGTTCTAAGCTACCTCTCCACCAATTTTCAGCCAAATCGGTTCATCTGTTCTTGAGTTATAAGTAGTGTAACTAACACAACTTTCTTTTATATATAATTATATAGATTATACTGAAAAACATTATTTCCATGGATTTGAGCTTTCAGAATTACATTATTTAACTTAAACGTTAATTTTATTGAATTACTATGTGTTTTATTATGGTTTTATTTAATAAAATTAATTACAAATTTTCATTAATTGCACTGGTAGCACTAACAAAAACTTAGGTTTAAAAACGCCATCTTACACATAATTTCCAAACTTCGTTGTACGCACTGCCATCAATATTTTGAGTGAAGTAGTCTAGTAGTACTACGTAACGCTACCAAATTAAAAGGTCGGTTATAGCATTACAATACAATGCTTTTTGATTGCTTCATTACTTAGCATACTAATAGTAGTAAAATTTCCAGTTTCATAGTACTAAGATTGTCGACCCTGGGCCGTGGTCACCTATGAGCAAGGAAGTCTATGGAGAAGCCGTTGTCAGCATATATAAATTTTTACTTATACAAATATCAGGCATTTATGGTACAGAGCGTTAAATATAACTTTGTCTCTTTCATTCTACAGTGTAATTGCATTTGACGAAAGAGACGAACATATTTCAGTTATTGCATATTCTTGGTAAAATTCTGTCAAAAGTTTAGGTACGTGCCAGATCCGCCATCTTTTGCAACGAGTTTCGTGGTAGTTGTGCTGTCAAGAGGCTGTTTATTATTTGGAAAAAATGAGTTTTATCGATTTAAATACGAGAAAATAGGATAATAATTACGTGGAAGTGTGAGAAAACTTTTTATCAAAATGACTAAATGTTGTATTGTGATGTGTGGTGCAAGAACCCTAGGCAATGGCAGCCATTTTATGTAACGAATCTATGGTTTAGGTATGCACGTTTTTTTGTAGGTATTTCAAGTCCTCTTTTTTCTTTGGTCTGAGGTGGTCACGGGCGGACTGAGGTGACAGGTGTCCAATTTCTTGAAGTTATCCAACTACCCGACGACTCATCAATTTTTGTTTGCGTTCCGATCTACGCAGAACGAACTCACAGTGTCTTGAAGCCGAGGTGTCATGGATTTGTGCTTGAGTTTGTTTATTACTGGATCCCAACTAGATGGCAGCACCCAACCATCTTCACGGTTAAAATTAGGGTGTTTTTTAATTTCTATGGCCTCGCGTATCATCCTTGGGCGGTATCGTGCTTCTTTTGCCAGTACTTGTGGCTTATCAAATCTTATGTAATGGCGAGGTTGATCCAGTGTGTGTTCACATTACATAAGATTACGATGAGTCGTCGGGTAGTTGGATAACTTCAAGAAATTGGACACCTGTCACCTCAGTCCGCCCGTGACCACGGCCGCTGCAAAGTAGCCGAAACGTCGGGACTCGGGATTAATAAAAGCAGCGACCACTTATAAAAGTGCTCCGCGACAAAATCCGTAAGTGTTTAAACTTATAATATCATGAGTGATACTCGCGAAAACTTAAGAAATCATTATGTTTTATTTCCTCTTTTAATGTACTATCAGAGAAGTTGATTCCTATGCAAATCGGGGACCTCAGTAGTTTTATCACAATTAACATTGAATTGACATATTCGACCAAATAACGTTGGTCTATCAATTGCATATAGGAATCAACTTCCTCGATGGTACAATTATTTTTACCAAATAAAGTTTCTGTCTTTCTTTCTTACAATCTAATCTTTTTTGCCGCTGCTCTTTACACAAAAATTACCACTTATCTAAATTAACAACAAGTTTTCCAAAGAAATAAAATACCTGGTTGGCGGGCTCGAAGCACGCGTTAGTGATCTCAGCGACCGTTAGCTGTTCATGGTAGGCCTTTTCCGCGGAGATGACGGGCGCGTATGTGGCGAGCGGGAAGTGGATGCGGGGGTAAGGCACCAAGTTGGTCTGGAACTCCGTCAGGTCCACGTTGAGAGCGCCGTCGAAGCGGAGCGACGCGGTGATTGAGGATACGATCTGTGGGGAAGATAGAATATAGGTAAAAGTCCACAGTCCACAGAATATATTATAATAGTAATGGTATAGATTACACCGGATTATAGATTACACTGGTATAGAGCCAAGTTAACTTGATTTTTTTACGAATGTTGCGTGGCGTACTAGACGGCTTATCCATTATTATCACTGATCTCCATTATACAAGTACTGTATAATGGAGGTCTGTGATTATTATAAATCTATACAACGTCACGCGTCGCTGCCGCTCCCGCCCCGCTGCCCGCTGATTTCGAGACTGAAGCCTAAGCTATGGCATTTCATTAAAATACGTATGTAATCATAACTATGCATGGAAATTATTACCAAGTGCTGATTTGTACCCAAAAATTTAATAATTAAGAATCTAGACGCGAAGGCACAAATCACAATATCAAATGATTAAGGATGCACTACATAGTAGACTCCATTAATCACCAAGTCCAAGGTAACTTAAAGAAAAAACCTGAAAAGAATAGGTACCTGTCCAATAAGCCTGTTGAGGTTGGTATAAGTAGGTCTCTCGATATCGAGGTTCCGTCTGCAGATGTCGTATATGGCCTCGTTGTCCACCATGAACGCGCAGTCAGAGTGCTCCAGAGTGGTGTGGGTTGTTAGGATCGAGTTGTAGGGCTCCACTACTGCTGTTGATACCTGGATAGCAAGGAAAATAAATATAAGAACGAACATATTATTATATATAACATTCCTTCTTTTTGGAAGTCGGCTTGCGAAATAACAATATGACCTTTTCATGAAGCTGGTTGTCTAACGAGCGAGCGAGTCTATCCGAGTGAGTTGAGGGTTATCTGTAGACATCGGATTATATGCATTTGCATACTTGCATATGCAAATGCATATAATGGTACTTTTTAGGCGATAGTGCATATTTTGGTAATTTTTCGTTGATAGTGCATATTTCGGTAGTTTTATGCCCTTGTAGATGCCTTGTAGTCTCCAAACTAGCACACCGAGACCACAAAACAGAGGTACTATAGATCAAATCACTTCAAATATGTGGCTCCATCCCCATTTAAAGAATGTAATACATCCAATAGGTACATTATCTTTCTAAAAACAAATTTTTCATTATAGTTGGCAACATAACCAAAAAATTTGAATAAAGTAGTTAACGATTTAATAAACTTCCATGGGCGATTACAATCGAAAAATTCTCATTGGTGCTGTATGATTGGCGCTTTTATTAACGGCACCACCGGAAAACTCTTCAAAAAAGTAATAAATTTTAATTTTTAACCCGTCAAGCCTAAGCGATCGAATTCGACCGCGATAACAATAGAATAACAATAGATTTCCAAGAATCCGTGATCGAGAGATATTAAGTGACTTTTGATTGTCCATATTTTGTGCATATTTCGGCCATTTTTTCGTGCATACTCGCATGCATATTTCGGCACTTTGATCGTGCATATAATCCGATGTCTAGTTATCTGTATACTTCAAATTTAATAATATGATTGTTTGTAAAGACTTCAACGACGACGATCTCTGTGGCTCAGTGGTGAGCACTTTGGTAGCTCAAGCCGGGGGTCGCGGGTTCGAATCCCGCCGACGGAACAAAAAGTTTTTCAATGTTCCCGGGTCTGGATGTGTATTAAATATGTATATTATATAATAAAAATCTTAAATATATGTATAGTATCAAAGTATTAAATATATTTCCGTTGTCTGGTACCTGTAACCACTGTATGTGTCCGGTTATACTCGTGTTGTATTGTTTTGTTTTTATGTTTGTATAAATTCTAATTGTTGATGTTGTAGTGTAATGTCCTATTTAGTCAAATAAACTTTTATTTATTTATTTTATTTAACACAAGTCCTTCAGGTACTTAGCACGGGGCCAGACTGACGTGGTGTGAAGCGTCCATAGATATTATTATTATTATTTCTGCTCTACAAACAGAACACTAAGATTTTGAACTCTACGTTTTTTTAATATGGTTATATGGTAGAACAAGATGAGATGGCATGCTGTGCAATAGGCACTCTACGTAACACTTTTGATAGCACATTAATTGGTATAAGCATGTATAAGGAACAAATTTTGTTATAGATATAATATACGTTAAAGTTGAATATAAAAGGTGAACTTACCTGAGGAGCTGGGTAAATAGAGAACTCCAGTTTAGACTTCTTGCCGTAGTCGACAGACAGCCTCTCCATCAACAGAGACGTGAAACCGGATCCAGTGCCGCCACCGAAGGAGTGGAACACCAGGAATCCCTGTGTACAAGACAAACGTCAGATTTTTTAAAAAATAACACCTCAATGAGGGAAAATGATAAAGCAATGATCTTAAAGGTTCTCTAATTGAAATAATAGCTTCGTTTTGAATCCATAGATGCTGACTGCATAACTGGTAGTTATTTAATAATTATTCTCTCGAAAGTGTGACTCTCTGTCAGTTAAAAGGTAACAACCTTTTCGTGCTAAAGGTGCTGAACCGATTTTAGTGGATATGGCAACTATCCTTTGTTATCCCTCAAGAGTAGCTTGAGAGATGGCAAATGATAGTTGTCATCACGTCAAATTGTATCCGGTCTGCGCGACCAGTCCATGAGTTAACGGGGTTTACGCTTTACGGGTTGTTCATCTAGTTTGTAACAAACCTGCAGTCCAGTGCACTGGTCAGCGAGTTTCCTGATCCTGTCAAGCACGACATCTACGATCTCTTTGCCGATGGTATAGTGGCCTCGGGCGTAGTTGTTGGCGGCATCCTCCTTGCCAGTGATAAGCTGTTCCGGATGAAACAACTGCCGGTACGTGCCGGTGCGGACCTCGTCTGTAAGAGATGATGCGAGAGATCGCGTTTAGGACCGACGAGTCCTTTGAGAGGACTTAGGTTGACTATGACTAACTGTAGGTCTATGAAAATGCCTTTGATAACTATAGTCAATTCCTTATTCACTTTGCTATCAGATTTCAATATCTTATACCCTATTTGCAGGCCTAGGTACACACATATAGATAATAACATTAATATATTAAGTTTAAGTCATAGACAATATCCCAATACATTTAAACATTATTGATACCATCATATTATTCGGTATTAGGTAGGTACCCTTTGTCCATGAAATCTGCAATATAGCATCTATAAAACAACGTCTGGCTAAGGATGAAAACCAATAAAGCGAGAACTGAGAAGCTTAAACGCTCAAGTGGGCTTAATGAGGGTTTGCACTTATCGTACAGCCCAGTAGATTTAATTAATTCATATTTATTGCGCTATCCTGTACAGAAATAACTGACAAATCGCAGCTGCACTGTTAAGTGGCTGTTGACTGTTGAGCCATGGATCGCCAAGATGATTAAAAAAGTTACGCCAGTCGCCTCTTGTAGCTTAGTTTCGTATTAAGTAGGCGAAGCGAATCATTATTCGCCTACCAGAATTGCCAATGTAAGCTTTACTTGATTACATAGTTCGTAAAACGTAGGTATCCAAAGATTTCTAATAAATTGTTACAACCCAATATTTTTTTATGCTGCTTTAGGTTTGCTGTTTGCATTTCTTAATCATGAATACCCATCAGTCACGTTTATTATCGAAGTCATTCTGCCCACGTATTTATGTTCGTGCATATTATGCAGAAATTCAAGGACCTTTAGTGAATGAGTTTCTTTGTTAATTGTTCTATTTGCCACCCAAAAAGGAATGTATGGAACGTAACTTGTGTTCACTTGAAGAATTGCACTTACATTAATTAATATTTCAGATGTACGTGTGTATTCTGTTTCTGTATGCCAATGCTCAAGTAAATAGGAGTCATTGCGGAGCCAAAAATACAGCTCAAAACTTCTTATTTTTGTGTAGCAATTTGATAAAACCGGAGAGTTTTATCAAATCACTACAGTGCTAACTATATAAATTACATTTAATACATATTATTATAATAGCCCTAATTGAAGCCCTAAAATACTAAGAAATACATGAGTATTTTAGGGCTTTTGTCCTTAGTTGTTGGTGACATCTTTAAATGATTTTAATTAAAATCTGCACAGATTGCTGTTAATTTAGTTAATTGAGAAAGACGTAAAGTCAGTCACGATTTGCCAAGTGTCATTTCAATGATTTCATCACGTTGCTTATTAACATGGGGTCAGTACCACTCATTATAAGTATTATGGCTGAATGGCAATTTTCTAATTATATTATAACAATTTTAGGTTATTGTAGAGTCGTTGCGGTTGATGGTAAACGATGGCTGCAACTTATGGATATAATTACAATTCATTTACTTCGTAGACAGAAAACCGTGGAGCTCTTTTACTTTTTCCTAACATTCTTGACCCCTTGAGCTTATCATTATTCAAGAAGGAATGTATCTTCTTCAAGTATGTTAAGGCGTGTCAGATCACATTTCGCATTATATGCGCTTATACACAATCCTATTATTTTAACCATGCTCCGTCGGCTGCAGCTACAACCCATAGATAATCCGGTTACACGACATACAACCATTTATATTTTACGTGAATATTTACATGATCATGGTATCTTGCAAATTACTATAGTCGTAGATGGTTAATACTTCCAAATCACATTTAAAGAAGTTTGTGGATTAACTGGATAAGTATCAACTTATAATATATCTGGCAATTACTAATTTTTTCCCTTATAATTTGAACAAATCTTGAAACTTATCTACTTCATTATCTGGCTAATTATCTGACTATACATAAATCCACATTTTCTTTTATCTCAAATAATTTTTCTGATCCATAAGCCTCTATTTATGCAAGAAAATGACAATTTTAAAATTGTTAGCTATTCACTTCCTCCACTAGTCGTCTTCATTTGCAGCATTTCGATCTTTTGATAATTACGAACAACGACAAAGATAACTCGATATTTAATCTATTGCTGTTGAAAGTCGCTCTCATAAATCGAAGAAATCCGTAATAGATTTACAATGAAATGGATTTTAGCGAAGCCCCTTCCAAAATAAACACATTGAACATCTTAACTTCTTCACTTCGAACACTGGCATGAGAATCGGTCCCCAGTATTTATATTCTCATCAGCTTTATGTTACTGGTGGTACTGTGGGAGGAAGTGATAACGTTACAGTGCGCTCAACTGAAGCACGTCCTCCTTTACCTTATATTATGGTTTTCCTTTAATGTGTCCATTTGTTAAGTTAAACATGATAGGTAGGTACTACATTTTAGTTGCTAGGCTTTGGTGTCATCCATAAGAGGTGTAGGTATGGGCTATGGCATATTATGATGATATGAGGTGGTTTATCCATAGGCCACCGTGGTCCAGAGCCTAAGAGCGTGGCTCTTAACTCGGAGGTCGTGGGTTCGATTCCCGCGTTACTTGGAAATAATACGTCGGTTCTAACGTATTATATTTTTCAAGTTTGGTTAGGAAGGTGCATACCGATCACCTGATTATCTGGGAGTGCTCTTGTGTACCACGCACACACTTGGGCAGTTTTCAGAATTAAGGAGGAGATTGTAAATATTTTGACGGAGACATTAATAACCTAGCGACTTTTGCAAAGGCCCATAAATTATTATTGTACTCGTATGAACTCTAGAATGCTAGAATTGAATCTAGTATTTACCTAATGCAAACAAACCAGACTAAACAATTATTTCAGTGTCGGCGTAGTCGAATAAAAAGCTAACTTCCGTTGTTTCTATGCAAAGGATAATAGATATTGTGTCTATTACAGATCCATAGACATAATGACGGGTTGTTCGCGAGGTAATAACAGGGTACGCGGGTTCGATGCCCGCTCCGGCACATTTAGATTTCGATGATAACTACGGATTGTTTTTCAGTAATTCTATTATTGGCTTTTAATAATAAGCTCAGAATGAAAATTCAGAAATACAACTCTCCCAACCCAAGACTCAATGGTTAATGGAAATCTTAATTAGGTGGTAGATGTAGAGCTTGAAAAAGTCGAATAAGTATTAAGCAATCCTTTTTTACTACATTAACAATTGATTTATGTACTACTAGCTGTTGCCCGCGACTTCGTCCGCGTGGACTTCAGTTTATAGCGCGCGGTGTCAACAAAATTGGTGTCAAATTTAAAAGCTTTTTAAAACCCTGGTATCCCTCAAATCAAAATACCCAAAACAGCTGTGCAGTGTGCACATAATATATATTTTTTAATTAAACTTTTTTATACCAAATTTTAAAGCTTATTTAGCCCCCCATTACACAACTTTAGCTTTACCAGAGACCAGTACTCTATGGCTTTACCCATAAACTATTTAATATTATAAAATTGCCACCTTGGTAAATATAATAATTATTAATATCTATAATTTTTATATCGTTTGACAAACTCTAGTCTCGATCTAAAAGACTATAAAAAGTACCAATAAAACGGTCATAATGGGACGATGCATGGTACTTATAATGGTTTTAAATGGTAGTGATGATGATAATGATGATTGTAATTTGCATAGTAATAGTAGTAGTAGTTGCTTTCAGTTCTTAAAACAACGTCGAAACTCCCAAACTTGTATCTATAAAGAGATAGGAGTTCTCTCAGCACCTTCCGAACCATAGTATGTATTTGCACCAAGATGGTGCAAAATCTTACTTGTTGGTAGCATATGCTTAGAATACTGCTAACGAAACCGAAGTCACCACATGTTTCCATATAAATTTTGCGTAGTTCTCACGATTTCTTAGGGATCCCTTCATCAGGTCACCACTTTTATGAATGTGGTAGCAAATAGAAATGATAACCTATACACCAAAAGAACAATTTTGAAAATCGGTTCACAAACGGCGGAGTAATCGTTGAACGAACATAACACCTCCTCCATTTTGAAAGTCGGTTAAAATTATAGCCTATGTGTTATTCTGATATATAAGCTATATTATTGTAAAGTTTCATTAAAATCCGTTCAGTAGTTTTTGCGTGAAAGAGTAACAAACATCCATACATCCATACATCCAAACTTTATAATATTAGTAGGATAGATACGCCTCCGTGGTCCAGTGGTTCAGAGCTCGGCTCTTGACAATCATCTCAATTCTCACCTACGACAGTCGGTTCCAAGTCCACGAAGACGGCTCTGGGCACGTGCTTGCCTGCGCCGGTCTCGCTGAAGAAGGTGTTGAAGGAGTCGTCTCCACCGCCCAGGGTCTTGTCCGACGGCATCTGGCCATCAGGCTGGATGCCGTGCTCCAGGCAGTACAGCTCCCAGCACGCGTTGCCGATCTGGACTCCCGCCTGCCCGATGTGGACTGAGATGCATTCCCTCTGGAAAATTGTTTTACTGTTAAATATCTTGTATGGGAAATATTTTTATAACTAGATGTCGCGGTGAACTTCGTGTCACTTATAACTTATAAGACGTCTTGGACTTTTACGATTAATTTGAGACTAAAATCTGCTAAATAGGTTCAGCTATTCTGCCTATTCTCTATCAATATATTGCGTTGTAAAAGTATCTCTTCTCATCAGCTTAAAATTGTAGAGTTACAATCTTAATATACAGAGTTGAGGGCAGGGAGTATAATATAGAGAATGAAAGATGATTTTTTTTGCAAAGCTGACAAATTTCTTGCACCTCATCAACAAGAGAAAGAAAATTAAAGAAGTATTATAGTATATAATAACATTGTTCACGGCTATAAACAATTTGATGAAAACTTAAATTTATTGATTTAAAAACATTTTAAAACTTATCTTCAAACGTTTAGGCGACTTATTTAAAAGGTTAATTTCACAGTAATTAATACATTAATTTATAACTAACTTTCAGTTTTGACCTAGCTTCTATAATATTGTTATAATTTGAATCGATTTAGGCTTGGAAAAAGTGCGTGACATTACAGGCTTTGTATAAATTAGGATAGGGTCGGCTGGAGGGCAATGAACCTATGGTAATAATACAGATCTCTATCATTTCAGTGCTCTATTTGCCTTTATGTTTCTGTAAGCCTAAATGACAAGAATAAGGCTAAAGACAAGATGAAGTGATAAAGAGAAAAGTATTCAACATTATGAGTCTTTTAAAGGTTAATTTAATTTAAATAACGACGCCTGTGCTGTGTATGCACGATTTGGAGAGTCTTAATGTATAAGAGTGAAATACATTATGTTTAGTGTCTACCGGTGTATTTATCGAAGGGCCAAAACCAGGAATAGGTATATGAAGAAGATTAAAAGACTCTGGCTATCGCCACTCGAAAACCAGCCCAGACAAAGCCGGGTCTCTAGAAAATGGATCTATAATCTATTTGTATTATATTGGTATAATATACCGTATAGGTATAAGGCTAGGTCTACTGAGACCGAATTGTGCAGTTTTAAATTTTTGTGAGCAGTAGCAGACTTATCTCCACTTAGTAACAGTTACCACTAACCAGATGTTCAACAAACAATAGTGTAACTCGTCATCTTGTGATGGTTGATCGGTTTTGGTTGGTCGTGAGCGTCGTTATCGCCTTTTGTCTGTACCCACTGGTCCGGCACCGGAATAGTTCAGAATTGAGATTATGTCTGAGGGAGTGTAATTGCTGGAAGTTTCTCGGTTGTTACCTCTTTTAAATATTTGGCAGTTAAGATATAAAAGGGGAAAAGAAGACAAATTTAGAAATCTATAGGTCTACCACAAGGTTCGCGACAAGATTCACGTAATGTTAACTAGCAGGCACGCGCGGCACTCTTTTGGCAATTTATGTGTTTTCATTACTTAGTAAGGGGTTCGCTGTTACCTGGAAATTGTAACAGGGGTTCGTGGATCCAAAAGTTTGAGAAACCCTGGTCTACCAGAATCTGATGGCAAAAAGTGAGAAAGTAAATTGACTCTAGCAATACCGGGGTAATTGGAATAAAACATTTTGATCTTTTTCCCTTATAGCGGCTGAATCTGTGTGTGAAACATGCAATATATAAATTTATCAAATGATTGGATATTTTTTGAAAATCTGCTGTCAAAATTTGCCATCAGATTCTGGTAGACCAGACCACTTTCTAAAGCTTGGAATACCCACGTTCGTTATTTAGTTAACTGTATATAGGTATTTGTAGGTAATCGCTTGTAAAGGTTTATGAGAAAACCCGAATCGATAAAATTGTCGTAAAAGCCCAATGGAGCCCGTAAAGTTTCAATTTGGTAAAGTCTCTGGAGTCTGAAGACTGAAGGCCAGACGAATTATGTCTCAGCACGTGTAAGAAATAGTAAAGTTAAACTATATTCCATTTCGCTCAATAGATAAGGCCTTTCCCCCTTACTATTAAAATATTTACCCAGCAATTCAAGGTCCGCTGCCTATCTGTCTTGTGACGTACTTTTCAGTATGCCATGCCAGACAAAGACAAACAGATCTATCTAAGTTATTAGCTGCGTAAATCTTTTTACCAGCTAATGAGTATAGTAATGGCCAGTTTTCAGTAAGGCTTTTTGAGTTTAATTTTTTAATGGAACATAAAAGGTGAACGGTAATTCAGCCCCAATTTCGGAAACTAACTATCAAACAGGTAAGTGTCTGAACACACTAGGCCGAAAAACGCGGCCGAAGTAATCCTACTTGGCGTAAAATAATTACACTCTTTCATCGACAATATTAATGATAGTTGTTTATGATACTGAAGTGGTTTTTCACACTTTCTATAGTCTGTTTCTTAACAAAACCTCCAAGTTCCTTCCAATTGCCCTACATTTACGTGCAGCCCTCAGTTAATACCTTTTGATTGATGATTTTGTATCCGGTACCACCCTGTACTTTACTCTGATCCTATTGCGATGCCTTGATAAGGTTTTTTTAAGTCTGCGGTCTTGGAGCCCTAAGCTTGTACGTCGATTACAGTTTATTTGTACTTTAATTTCAGTTGAAATTGAGTTGAAATTAGACCGTTATAAGCTCTAGCAGTTATACTCGTCGAATTCATTTAATTGTCGAAATTCGTTTAGTCTCTTAATCATTATGATTTACCTATGACTAACAAAAGTGATGCAAATATATAAAATAATATAATATTATCTTGTTAAAAAATTGGACGACAAAAAAAATATTTACAGCTAAATTGAGAACCTGCTACTTTTTGGAAGTCTTGAAAATTGAATACCGTACAACCATTACAACAAATAGTAAATACAGAAAATCTTTTATATAGAGCCACACAATTCACTAATTATTTTGTTTTTAAGCTATTTTAGGTAACTCTAGTCTCTACATTATAATGTCTGGCGTTTGATGAGCTTAACCGTGATTAAGGTTAAGCAATTAAAATAATATTAGAACAATTATTACAATAACCACCAAAAACGACACAATATCACTAATTAGTGTTCTCAACGGAAACCTTATAATTATTGTCATTTTGGTTGACATGATCCGCCAAAATGTAACATCCAAATTCATCTTTAACGTTTACAGTATGTTTACAGACATCATCGTCACAATTTTGCTAGTTTCTCTGTATTAACTTTTTTATTTACTTGTAAAGTTAATATATCAATATAGTAGGTATCTGATAGCAGTAGTTCTCTAACGCTTTATAAATTTTGCTTAGTTTTAATTAGGATTACGTCATTGTTGAAACAAAGGACACGGTGGCATATGGGGTAAAGTTTCGATGACACACGCGTATTTCCGGCAAAGGGAGTGACCGGTAGGGTATACTTCCCGCTTTATTACGGGTTCTTGTAAATAGTGTTAATTAGCTAAATAACCTTTTCTGGTAACTGCCTACAAGAAGTCACTGCACTATAAATATAATACAACGAAGTCTTAGTAATAGGGTCCCCTTTTTAGTTTTTACCCTTTGGGTACGGAACCCTAAAGAAGGCTTAACAGCTGTTTGAAGTCTAGCGTAAAGCGTTTTTACAGCGTGTTCTCTGATTTTATTGTTTTTTAGAAAGTATTTCTGGAATTAGAGGCTATTTTGCCTCTACATATAAATCAATCAATAAAGTCAAGTGACACGTTACAAAAATCGACCTATGCGAATCTTCCCTATTTTACATATAACTATAACTATTTGTTAAACCTAGTTTTAGAATAAATTGAATGAACTAATCTTACTAGTTTGTAGAATTTATAGTTTAATAAATATGTTATTCGCCCCTTATCTGAAGCTCAACATGATGGTCAATAATGAAAAACAATACTTTACTTATACAACTCAACATGCTAAACTCATCTTGATATTGTAATCGAGTGCGCAAAATTGATGGTAATCAAATGTAATGGAAACCTCATGTAAACAGCTCTAATTCCAGTAGCAGTTAACACAATATAATATCTGTAACATTTTGTAATCGTAAAAGGAAATATTCGAATAATTTTTAGAATATACAACTGGGTATAATGTTTTCGTCTTCAACTCAGTCATTTGAGGTTACAGATAAAAATAGCAAAAAAATATACATCGGTCTATAAAAATAGCAAATTAGTTAATAATTCTTCATCTTGCTAACTGATTTTGGATAAAGTACCTATAGCCATCCAATTTCATCAAATCAATTGATAATCCTTTCTATCATCTAATAACAAACATATGCCACTTTACAACACTCAGCAGGCATCAAAACACAAAAACGAGTGACGTTAGCGCATTGTACATCTCAATATTGTTAATTTCATGGTCATTTCTCCAGCTTCGACCGTTGTACCGACCATAACTACGAGATTGCACGTCGGTCACTGAACCTATTAATTTCCTCAGCTAGACTACAACAAAAACTTCTATAAAAAAGCCTGTGATTTTGGACGTGCAAGGTTTTGCATTTTGTTGCTATGCTGCTTTAAATGCTCACTGCCAAGTATGGCCAAGTGTTATAGCTACTGTGTATAGATTAAAAAAACCTACTGTGTATAGTTTTTTTAAATTCACGAACATTTTTTTAAATAGTTCCCGAACCGGTGGTAGGCACCAGTAGTATCAACATTCTGAAAGCATTTGCTACAAATCTATTCGGAAATAAAATATTTTTTTTTCTTTTTTTTTACTAATCCTATGTTTTAAAGCTTTAACATCCTTGCTTTTGTTATAAATGCGAAAGTGTGTCTATCTATCTGTTACCTCTTCATGCTTTAAAGGCTGAACTGATCCAGTATTTCTTTCATACTTTATACCTATAGGTGTAGGTGGCCCAAAATATGGAAAGAACTGGATCATAATTATTTCGGTTTAGTTCTCTCAATTTTTTGCTCCCACCAACATTTGTCTGTGGAGCATACTTTTTCGACTTTTTTTAATAATAAAGGCTTGTCCATGATACAAAGGCGTATGATCACAGCCATGGGGGTTTTTAATTAGTGAGCTGAGCTTTATTAAGCCAGACCTCGCTGAACTTAACTTGTATAGTTTATCTAGTAAGTAATTGTCAAACCAAATTAAAATATTTTATTAAAAATAAAAGACTTCGCACGTACAATATCAGCTATGATACCTTTACGTAATCATAAATATAATTTACTAGCGACCCGCCCCGGCGTCGCACGGGTATAAAATATATAGCCACTAAAAAAAAATTATGCCTATAGCCTTCCTCAATAAATGGGCTATCTAACACTAAAAGAATTTTTCAAATCGGACCAGTAGTTCCTGAGATTAGCGCTTCAAGTTAGCCCTTTCAAATAATTTCCCCCGTTTTTTCTACATTTTCCTCTATTTCTTCGCTCCTATTAGTCTTAGCGTGATAAAATATAGCCTATAACCTTCCTCGACAAATGGGCTATCTAACACTGAAAGAATCAGCAAAATCCGTTGCGTAGTTTTAAAGATTGAAGGGAACAAAGGGACATGAGGGAAAAAAGCGACTTCGATTTATATAATAAGTACTATAGATAGAAGTAGGTATGTAAATGCAAAATAATCTTTATATTTTGGCTCCAGCCCCAAAAATATTTGCAAGTCTATCAATCTTGTGTTTGTCGCTACGTCCTGATTTCTACCCTAGCGTCATTCAGCTCAGCTAAAATTTTAATAAGTCTAGACGCTCCCCTAAAATCACCCTCCCGTTATTCACAGGGGTGGTCAGTCCCTAGTGCTTAAATGACAAAAAGGGGTTGACGGGGTTGTTTTGTGATGTTTGAAGCCCCTAAAAAGAAATCAATAGAAGACTCCCGCATCAGTTACTAGAGGGGTACAGAGAAATTATTTGTAAAAAACGCTTGTTTTAAAATCTTCATCAATCATGTTTTTCAAGTTTATTTTTACCCGACTGCCGGGAGGGTTATGTGTTTAGCGCGTATCTTGTATGTTTGTAATATTCTTCCTTACCTTGTAATTTTAGAACTGCTGAACGGATTTTCACATTTGAGGTATCGTTAGATTTGTCTTAATGACCCAAGTGTTCTTAGGTAGGTGACATTAAAAAAAACTAAAATGGCAGATGTTTGACGCCATATTGTGAGGTAAAAAAAAAAATTCTACCAAGCATATCGAGTGGGGTACGAGTATCAAAATTTAACAATTTTAATACTTCAAGCCCGAAGCGGTCACCGGCGATTGCGATAACAATAGAAAGGCTATTGTGTCTCGTTTTTCCACGATCGAAGGATCTATCAGATAAAAAATTGTACAAACTTGCATAGGATGTAGCGTAGCATAATATTTAATATTATCATAATTATTGACAGCTGTTCTTGTAATCAAGAATTCAAATCGATAAGTATTTAGTGCACCATCTATCGATTAATAAGTATAACTAATTAAAAAGACACTTAATGACTTTGTTTTGTTTAAATGTTCTTTTTAAAATAACTTTATTTTAATTCTATTTGTCTATTAAAATTTTATAAAGTAGTAAAGTATTCGATCTGTATATAAAGTAGTTAGTAAAGTATTCGATATTCTGTCTTCTGCCGTCACGCGCCGCGCCGCCGCGCGGCGACGCCGACCGCCGTGTATTAAGAACAAACAGGTGTTGTTATACAGTACATCATTATTATTATTAGTATATCCATACCTATGCCTTGTACTATTATCTATTCTGTGCCATGAGACATTGGTGGCCTTAACACGACGTGGTAATGATGATGATGACGAGATGATGATGATGATTATGATGATGAATATGAATTGCATAGTAGTTTAGAGCTTTCTGTTCTTAAAATGACGCCGAAACTCCCAAACGTGTATCTATAAGGAGTCAGGAGTTCTCTCAGCATCTTCGAAACCATGGTATACCTTGACCCAATATTTGACTTTTTGGTAGCGTATTCTTAGTACACTTCACATAAAACCAAAATCACCATATGTTTCCATATAAATTTCGAGGAGTTCCCTCGATTACTCATGGATCCCATCATCAGGTCACCACTTTTGTGAACATGGTACCAAATTGGAGTGAAACCTAATACAACAAAACAAAAATTTCGAAAATCGGTTCACAAACGGCGGAGTAATCGTTGAACATACAAAAAAAAACCACAGCCGAACATATTATAACCTCCTCGTTTTTTGGAAGTCGGTTAAAAATACACAATTATATAAAAAACATACACAACACTATGTAACCTTCTATTCATCCTGGCATGAAACTCGTAAGCAAGAGTCGTATCAAATAAAACATGGATTCGATGCCCCCGGCAGATTTAGGTCTTGTTTCGTTCTTTTTAATTAACATTTTTGCAGTCGGGTTTTTTGATTTTTAATTAATTTTTACTAGTTGTTGCCCGCGGATTTTGTTTGCATCAATAAATAATAACAAAGAAAAATAATTTTCTCTGTTCTTTCGTTATTTTCCGCTCATAGCGCCTACGCTGGTTTTGAAACTTTATTTAGTTTTTAGATTAGCGCGTTTAAACAAACAAACAATTCTTCAAAAATCTAGTAACATTAGTGTGATGAAAGCAACGTGAAGCCTATGAAAATGTATGTAAGTAAAATTATTACTATTCAAAAAAGGCAGTAACTAGACAGAAGTGAAATAAATGCTGTCTTAGAATTATAATGCCTAAACGAGTGTTATATTTCAGGAGGGTGACGTCAGCGAAGAGGTCTCCGGTGACTCAGCTGTTTGTCTACAGTCTACACAGTGTTCATTATTTACTTATGTTTTATACATTTTGTAGCATTTTTGGGATTAATTCAATACCGTACATTTGTTTAGTATCTAATAATCATTATACAGTCAAAATCTGTTATAACGACATCGAAGGGACTACTCATATTTAGTCGTAAAAACCGATGGTTGTAACAACCAGTAACAGGTATTAATAGGAAAAATATGTAATGTAAAAACCATATTCTTTTGCCAGGTCTTTGTTTGGAATTCCTTTCTTTTGTTTTCGGTCAATTTTGATTGATTATGGTCAATTTAACCGGTATGTACAAAACGATGTCGCCATAAACGGTTTTGACTGTATTATAATATAGACATTGACGCTGACGAGTTTCAGGCTACTTTCGACTATTGAACTTGAGGACCTTATAATTTTAGACATTGAACTTGAGGACCTTTTAATGTATAATGAGTATTAATACGCTTTAGTATATAATAATCATTACGAGTATATTTATTGGAATTTTTAACATCATATCTGTTAATATAAAATGTTTTGCCTACAAAGAGATGCTTTAATAAGTATATGTTGAAGACAAGTTGCCTACAAATACGTTTCGCCGAAATTCGTTTATTACAGGTGAACTCTACATATTTTCTCCTTGATTAAAACTTCTTTTCGAAAAAAAAAAGTTTCTCCATACCAAATTTTTATAAAAATAGTTTGAGCATGAAGAGGTAGTAGGCAAACATGCTTTCGCCTGTATAATAAGTGTATAACTGTATAATATACACAGAATATACGCTTGTATTGTAAGTACATTATAAGCACGCAAGTTTATCTAATAACAAAATAAGCTTCTCTGAAATTGCGTGCGTGCTGTGAACAATATCCATTATAGTGGCTTACTGTAATTTTAACTTGCTACGATCTTTTTGTTCTAACTTGGTTTTATGTCTTGTTATTAACTATTACGAATACAATTTACATGTTACATAATATCTCTACTGTAGTCTAGTCTAGTAATATAATAATTAATTCTCTACCTTCTTTGTATTTCCACAAAAAAGTACGAAAATCCACCGAAAGCATGACGTCTTGGTCGTAATGTTTACTTTGAAAATGTAGAGCAAAATTCGTTTCTTGAAGCATTGAGCATTGTGTTTAACTTCCCCGCCTGATAATCGCATATTTCTTGGATTTAGTGACCACGACAAATCTTAAATTAATCATGTATGACCTGTTTGAATGATTCAGAGCTATTAGCAGTAACGTGAGTATAAATAACAACACTTATTCATATTGCTTCCTTTCTTCAGCTGGGTTTCAATTTCATTCTTATGACGATGCAAATTTTGCTTTAGTGCCCTTATTCACAATGCGCAATCCGACTGGGATTCAAAAACTTCATCGCCATCCAATAAACGCTCGCCGCCCTAGGCATTGACCAATGACGGCACCGTAAAGTTTCCGGATCCGCGTCGAAAGGAAATCGTGAATCGCATTGCAGAAAAGGTACGCGATTGGAGTAATAGAAACAATGTCAAAATCAGCTCTATATGTAGGCATGAACGTTACGTTTACGTTGTTTGCTGGTGGACCAACTCCCAAACATTATCTTTGAGCAAAATCAAATTTATGATGTATTGATATTGTTCGAAAGTTTCATAAGTACCTACAGATAAGAAGAATTAGCCTGAATATAATCTGGACCGTTTCCAATGAAATCAAAATATGAATATCATTGTACGTTATACAGTTCATCAAAACATCACGTTTCCATATAAAACAGCTGCTGTGCTAAGTATGGTCTTATGGTTCAAAGTTTCAAACACATTATGACGGGTAGCAGCGATCGGAGCTGCATTTCTCATATTTATTCCTTCAAGCCCCATAAGAGCACCGGTGATCGCGACAACAATAGAATACAATAGAATTTCCAAGAATCCGCGATTGAAGGATTAAATGTGGTTTTATAACCTAAAGCTGGATTTATGCATCCGCCCAAACGCGGGGTTTGGCGGCTACACCGCGAGATAACATGAAAATATATGTAAAGGGCCCCCGAGACGATCAAACGGTTTGACTCAAACACGTGAATTTTGGTTTGACTCAAACCATTTAGATTGTTTACAAAGCTAGTTTGAACGGTTTGTCAAACATTTACATGTTTGAAGCTCGTTTGATGAAATTTCATATTTTTGTTGTGTTTTTTGGAGTACATTATTTTTAACCAACTAAAAAAGAGGATGTTTGGAAAATTCGATGCGTATATAATATGTACTTATGTAATATAATTATGCATCTTTTTATGTTTGTGTTCGCATAATATCTCCGGAACTACAAGTCCGATTTAAATATTTTTTGTTGTACTAGGTATTGTTTAACTTGGGAGACTTCTGCAAGTTTCATCAAAATAGGTTTAGTAGTTTTTGAGATAGGGAATTTTAATTCTCAATTTCGTACAATTTTTAAGTCGGTTTAATCTTTTAAACAATACAATTTATTCGTCACAAGACGTGTGCTCGACAGCGCGTATTGAACCAAACTGCGCAGTGTCGTTTGACAAACCGTTCAAACTGACATCAAACGGTTGCATCAAACACGTAAGGTTTGAATCAAACCGTTTGATCGTCCCGGGGCCCTTGATTTACATATTATGTACGTGTGCTTCTAATCTTGCGGTGTAGCCGCCAAACCGCGCGTTTGGACGTACGCATATAAATCCAGCCCAATGCGCGACAGCGACTAGATTTGCGGCCCGCTCCTCTGCGCCCCGTCGTAACGTACTCGTACCCTTAGCTGGAATTTATGATAGCTTGTGCCATGTTCGATATACTAGTGAGTGACGAACAACCACGCCCGAATCTTTTAATTAATTTCGACCGAGGTGCGGTAACACGCACACAATAATATAATACGATTTTATTACAACGAAAGTAGCCTTATTAACTCATTACATTACCCAAACATGTCTTCACATCTTAATTAGATGAAATATCAAATAGTAATAAAGTAAAATAATGACGAAAGATGTTAATTTATTAACTTTTTTATTATTCCTTAAATCAGCTAGTAAGAGAAACGCAGTTACTCTATTATCACAATGGCCGATTCGTTTTCGTCGTATCTCGAGTGGATCGCTAAGGAAATTGCAATAACGGTCTACTTGTTACTATCGAAGGCTTCATTTTGATCAGGGCTGCCAAAAATGATATTTTAACAACAAAGAAACAGCGAGTAAAACAATGGTGCCCTATACTTATGTTATAACTTCTAAGTTCTAGGGTACCATGGAAACATTATCAATTATAATTTTATAATAGTTATAGGCTATAACCATTATAAAATGATGTGATGTGATATTTAGTCTCTTTTAAAAATATTTACAGACCTTAAATATACGCTGTGTAAACATGCTTAGGTATTGGTAAGGGGTTAAAGATTAAAATTCCGTTTCAAATCCATCATACAATACCGGAATAGGTATAGACACGAATTTATTAGTTTGCTGAGATTAATATCTTTCCAGCTCCCTAATTTCTTTAAGATATTTTGCATTTCAAGATTAATTAATGTAAATGTGTTAAATATTATGAAGGTGACAGCCCTAATAACAGGCATATGGAAAGCAGACGTGTCATGAGCTAACGCGTTAATAATCTGCATTAGAATATTTTTAGCTGCGTTTTTCCGTTCGTGCGGAAATAGTTTGTTTATTCCGTGCTAATTATTTTATCAACGCACTCTTGCTAGATACATGCGTAATTATCTAAGAAAATCTAAGTCTAGGATTCTATGCTGAGTGTACAACTACAGGTTTTCTAATTAGATTGAACGCACCTAATGCATAAGGTACTATTATGTATTCTGTGCCTAATGTAACAAGATGTATAGAGTACCTGCAACTTACTGTGTTAAAGTTAAAATAAAAATTAATAATTATTGTAATTGTTGACTATTGTATTAACAAAATGAGGTGTTTTGCATTATACAATATACATTTAAAAGACCTACATATTTAAAAAAAAGTAGTGTAGAGGAAGATGCAAAGAATAGAGGATATTGTCAGTTTATCACTTAGGACGGACCGGCATATAAATTTTAATAACAGCTTTCGTTATTGTCTTAATAAAATAATTAATAGCCTTGTGTACAAATTAAATAATAACAATTAATTATTGTGTGTCTGTAACCGTTTGAAAATTGCATCCAAATTTGTAATAGACCCAACAAATTAGATATTATAGAAAGGAAGAAGACCCATAAAGGTCGTCCCTTCTTTTTTACCTAGATTCTATTTATACTCTATTTTATACTATTTAATTCCACTAAGCACAGTAGTTAGTAGCTTTCTTTAACTGTCGCAACTCGTAGTTACAGTCAATCTTCTAAATTGCCTAGTTTCTACACTTATTCGAAACCACAAACTCAGCGTGTTGGGTGCCGTTAGACAAGACGTACTTATTTTGATTATAAGTTGTTATTTATTAGAATGATAAGCAAGAAAAAATATCTTTGATCAAAATAAACTGTGGAGTGTTAGTAGAGTTAATTCTACTCAAGTCTCAAATTCTAACTCCGTTCCAATGGTAATTTTACTAAGCTAAACTTTTTTTGCCGTGCTTGAATTTATTTCATTCTTGATATTGTCAATTAAATAGAATACATAAGTTAGCATATTCGTGAGGACAATGTGGCCCAGCTTGCATTTCAATGCGCTCAGCATGTGAAGTGTGAACACGACCTAATAGCTTATTTTGAGCTATTGATATTCAACTGACAATAGGCATAATAATATGAGAAAAAGAAGGCAATACGTTCGTAATTCGTAAGTTAGCATTGCCATGTATTGGATTGTAGAATTATATACAAAAGCTTTCACGTTTCTTGGCGTTAAAAAATTAATTTTTGTGTATTTATGATATACTTATTTCATATTTGGTTAAAGGTATACAATGTATTACAAAAGGGGAGATTAAATGCTTTACGTTTCTTGCAGAAACCTCAAGAAGTATTCATATACGTTTTTTGGTGATTTCCAGTACAATGTTTAGGAGGCACGTATAAACATAAAACCCTAACTTTTATCAATTTTGAATACTTGATCATGTTCATCATTTAAATTATGTTAATTAATACATGAGATAGGTATTTCTAATTGCCATAGTTAAGTGTTAATGTTAACAGCTGTTTATTACTAGGTAATTACCACTGGCGCTATATTTGACCCACATCTGAACAAGATTTCCTTTTTCTATCTTAACCTTACTATAACTGGCGAGTGACTCATTGTCCTTTGACAAAATATAAACAGTAAATACTACCTAAATACATTTATAAGACAAATTTCCCGTGCGAGTTTCTTACCCCGGTTCTCGCTGGGTTAGTTCCCGAACCGGTGGTAGGCAAAATGTAGTTCAACATGCTGAAAACATTTGCTTCAAATTTATTAATTATCATATCAGTATCGCAAAACAATTTTATTTTTATTTATTTACTAGAACTTCTCTTATGTCTTGTAGACTAACCACCCTTACGAAAAAATGTACATATTTTGTATGCCGTGAAAACGGACGTTATAATTATTGGAGTTGGTAGAGAAGCAGTTTTAGTATTATGTGCATAGTTTTTCGATGTGTGAATATTGTTATATATCAGAAAGTGAATAACCGTGTGTGATGGGCTGAGGGTACCTAATTTATTTTGGCACAGAATTAAATTTTCAGAGCATGTACTATCAGAGAAGTTGATTCCTATGCAGATCGGGGACCTAAGTAGTTTGGTTGCGTTACGTCAAACCCAGCCGACAGATCACAATTAACATTGAATTGACATATTCGACCAAATAACGTTGGTCTATCCTCGATGGTACATAATTGTACACTTTATATTTTCTTCGCGCACCTATACATTTTTTACCTCAGTGTATTTTATTTTATAACATTTATACCTGAATTGCTTGTTTCTGAAGTATAATAATTTTTAAAATGCCATCGTCGCTAAAACAACAACAAATTGCGTTGATATTTTAGTTGACAACCCTATTCCGATAAATGGGTAATGCTTGGAGCACACAACAGGAAAATGAATTAATTTTAGTGTTATAAATTATAATAAACCAATGTTTATCGGTAACTTTGGTTGAAATATTGTTATTTACATTAGATACTTGTTTAATACTTAGAAATCAAATCTTTCAGGATTTTTCAGCTGTTCAGTACAGGCTACAGTCTACACTCTATACTACATAGCATTCGGAATTATTATAGATTTATTATAGTTGTGTCGTGTATATGTATGCACACATTAATATAATTTAATATTCAGTTTAATTATAAATAGTGCAATATTATTTATTAAAGAAACTAAGGCTTTAATTATTTTTTTTATCTAAATTCATTCTATGTACTATAAAACTTAAAGTTATTATAAACAGTTTTACCAAAAAATAACACCTAGATAACCATATTATTTTTAATTTTTTCAACAAAAAATAGGGCTGTTAACCCTGCATAATTTAGAAAGTTTTAATATTCCTGAAATCTAATAAAAAGGACTTACCATGTTGAATAGGTAATGTTCCTTAAGACGTATGAAATAAGAGCGAGAGTGGCGTGGCGAGTTCGTTAGGCAACGCACCGGGCCGGACTGATGGGGAAGAAACGTCCGCGACGCTTTTATATGGCGATGGTGGTGCGCATCGCTTATTCTGGAACTAGCATTATTGTTTAAAAAGTTGTGATTTTCTTATTTATTTTTAAATTGGTTTGACTAAGTTATTAAAATATATTATGTGATGAAAATGATTTTGACGTGACGCATCACCAATCACCATTTGAATTTTAAATGGACACAACTGGATTGACATAGGAAACTTAAACAGGAATACTTCTATAATATGTCTCTAAGATAAGAAGTTGCAAAACTTACAATAATATCGAAGTGTTAAGTAGCCCGCAAACGATCAAACATCAAACCGTCAAACACGTAGTTTGTTTGACAGACAGCAGCGCAGACGATCAAACGTGCATCAAACACGTTTGTCAAACAATTAGCTAGAATCGGTTTGAGATCATGAGATTTTGTTTGACAAACACAGCGAAACACGTTCAAACACGTTTGTCAAACGCTACGTAATCCAAATTTTCTTCAAATACGTCAAACACGTAGTTTGTCAAAAAAACTACGTGTTTGACGTGTTTGATATTTGATAGTTTGCGGGAAGCTTAAGGTTTTGTAGTATTTTATTTATTTATATTATAAGCCGAAATGTCTTTATTAAATATAAACAAATAAATAACAACGTGACGATCTCATTGCGACATCGTTTTTGCAATCCGTAATAAGACCACTGATTCACAGCGCCAGTATAGTGTGTCCAGAACTCCAGACATCCGACTTTTTTTTTGTTAATTTGTCGGCAATCTAATCTGTTGCTTATACAATTCTATATTCAGAACTATTTGGGATGACCAATTCCTTGTAATTTCTTGTCGCATACAATCTTACGAATTACGACCCTATAATATAGTTATTTTATTATCATACTTATGGCAGCACTTAGAGAGATTTAATGAAACTTAAACTTATTAAATATTTTGACATGTAAAACTTTTTGTGTCACTCTTCAATACTTACATCAAAATAATCACTGTCTCTAAGTGCATCTATACTAGTGAATAGTTCTTACTTGTTTCGTTCTCTTGCTTGCATAAATAGAGCTTCTTAAGTAGCCCGCAAATTATAAAATTGTTTGTCAAATTTTACGTGTTTGTCAAACAGTTTGATCGTGTACAGCTTTGTTTGAAGCGTTTGTCAAACAAACTACGTGTTTGACGTGTTTGAAGAAAATTTGGATTACGTAGCGTTTGACAAACGTATTTGAACGTGTTCCGCTGTGTTTGTCAAACAAAATCTCAAGATCTCAAACCGATTCTAGCTAATTGTTTGACAAACGTGTTTGATGCACGTTTGATCGTCTGCGCTGCTGTTTAAAGAAAACGTAAATTACGTCAAACATGTTTGTCAAACAAATTTGATCGTTTGCGGGGTACTTTATACTGTCAGTAGGGGTTGAATTTACCCTCAAACAAATACTTATATCCTCTTGTTAACATTTGGCATATCTAACAAGTTTACAAAATATTTGCATTTTGCCAAAAAAACTATTGTTTAAACTGTAGACAGATTACAGTTACATGAATCATTGGCCATTTTATATCTACGATAAGAACGCGCCGACTGGCAGATAATTATGCACAAAAAACTCAACAATAGAACGATTTGGATAAAACTTTATAGAGTTGAGTGACAAATACTTAATTATGTCTAAAAAAAAATGAATGTATGTTTTGTGGTGCATTGAAGTTCTATTGTGTCTGCAATACCCACGACATGATGGATATATATGATGATAGATATATATAGGTGTTAAATAAAAATAAAAAATAAACCATGTCAAACATAATAATTATGTAAGTACTTCGTTTTAATTAATTTCGATCCAAATGTTCACGAAATCTTGCAAGTCAGTATATAACCGCCATTGCGCTTTTTATTGGTGTATGTTATTGACGTCATTATTTAATATACTTAAATAACTGCTACTAGTTTAATACCATTATGACCAGTTTACATTATTTCCATATACTCGTAGTAATCCAATTCAGCGCTGGAGTGCTACTGAAATGATGTAAACTGGCACTGGATTGCATTCCAATGCATTCCACTGCCGTTTACATTACTCCAGCGAATATCCTATATTGGAATAATGTAAATATCCGCTATTATAGCCTAATTTCGTAGCATTATAACCATCCCAACATTTAGATCAGTTAATCGAAACACATAAAATTATGGTCACCCTACTCAAAGGGATGAAATGCGAAAGGGAGAGCTCAACCTTGACCCTTGAGGTTTGAGTGATCTATAGATCTTGATTTATGTATGGGATGGTTAGGTAGCATGTGGACTTGTATTTTGTAAAACCCCTAATTGGTATTTTTGACGTCTGTAATTTTCCACTTTCTAGTATTAAAATCAAAAAAGTTTTAAATTTAAGAAAACATGGACTAATTTATTAATTTTTTCGTTTTCAAGATGTTGGTCAAATATTACTACGTAAGTCGTATGAAGTTGTTTGAGTCAGTGAATCACAAGGAAACAGAGCTTCAAGGTATTAATGTACCCTTTCATTTCATCTAATTTAAAATGCTACCAAATATGGTTTCAAATAAAAACGTCTTAATACGCTCTTGAAAGACATTTATTCCAAATTGGGTATAAAAAATTGCTTCCAAAACTGAACAGTTTACTCCCACAGCTAATAAAACGTTCAATTGTTTCTCGTTGCTCGTGGATAGGGCTGTTACACCATGAATTAAAAAAAATATTTTCATTTTATTAAGAAAAAGGTACCCAATATAGGTTTCACTCAAACACCATGGATACACGTACATAGGGAAAATTTTCTTCTTTTCCTGTTGTCCAAAAGTACATTTTCAAATGCGGTTAAAGAGATATGTCAGATAGTTAAACAATTTTGTGGATAAAATGTTACTCTATTTTGTAGTACTTATCTATTTTGTAGTCTAGATCAGCGGTCGGCAACCTTTTGGCTGTCAAGGGCCACAAAGTGGCAAAACAAACTAAAGGCGTGCCGCAGACCTCATGCTCGTATTAACCCTTGAAGGCAGAAGCTCAATTTACCACACATAATGAAAGGAAATAAGTTTTTATTAAAAATGGCACAAACAACTACGTTCTTAAGTGGCGATAAGCGATAATTACTGGCAGTAATAGGAAACTTTGTTTTTGATACACAAACTTATTCACAAAACATTCGCGGGCCGCGTGTTGCCAACGGCTGGTCTAGATCAACTTGATAATAACGTAATTTTTTATCTCAACAAAATGTAGAGCTTGCTATTAAGACAGCTTTCTTTGTGGGCAAACGTATCGATGATTTTACGAAAAAATATGATTTAAAATTAAGTTTTGGCAAATGTACACTTAGTTTCAATTCGATCTAGATTCTAGATATTATAAACAAAGTTCGAAATGTTCTGCTGCTGCTGCTGCTGTACGAATTTAAATATCACAAGCAGGGCCCCCGTAAAGGGCTACTGGCGTATGTGTGCAAAAAAGGATTTTGGCGCCCATTTTTTGGCCCTTGGTTTTGGCGCCCCTAAAGGATGGCGATTTGGCACCCCTAAAGGGTGGCGCCCGTGTGCATTGCACACATTGCACATATGGTAGCGGGGGCCCTGATCACAAGTCATCGGTATTAATAGTGATATTAACGCCTCCGTGGTCTAGTGGTTAGAGCGTGGCTCTCGACTCCGGAGGTCGTGGGTTCGAATCCCGCGTTGGAAACATGTTATTTCCAAGTTTGGTTAGGACAATGCAGGCTGATCACCTGATTGTCTGACAAGTAAGATGATCCATGCATTGGATGGGCATGTAAAAAGTCGGTCCTACGCCTGATCTCTCGCCAGTCGTGTCGGTCTTCCGTCCCACTGGGTTATGAGAGTAATGGAATAGAGAGTGCTCTTGTGTACTGCGCACACACTTGGCCACTATAAAACTACTCCTGCGTAACAGGCCTGGTTTCAATGAAACTGGCCACCGTCACCGAAACCGGTGTGGGGAGTATTATTATTATTAGTGGTATTACCCGGGAAATAAAGAAAAATAATGGTAGGTAGATCAATATATAGTAGAGTTTCATTGTTCTGTTTAATTTTTTTAATGTCTTAGAATAGAGTACAAAATAATATTATTAATTTTATGTTAAGTATGGCAGCCCTGGTCATGGAGCTAGACATATTATGTGGCAAATCGATTGAACATCGATCTACAAGTAATTACGCCATATGGCCGCATCGTGCAAGCCACCTACGTCCTTAAATTTATTACACTTAAGATATAATTTACTTTAATTTGTGGATAATTGCAAGGATTTGTCGTCGTTTTTTGTGAAATACATGAAAGCAATGGAAAACAAGCACTGAATGTCTTTCCACGGTCAACATACAAGATGAAAAGTTATGGCTTTGTCTCTCTACCATAGGGAGAATAAATAATCGTCAGATTTTTTAAATATTGTATATTTTGTTTTTAGCACGCTCCAGGTTTTGGTCGTCAGAGTTTTGGGTGCTGTGTTCATCATAGTCAACATATTATGGTATTTTTTTAAAAATTTGCTAAAAAAGTAACACAAGATCTACAGACATATAGCTATGCGATACTTCAAGATACTATATGAATCTTATAAAATAGGTAACTCTATCATAGAGATAGAGTATCTATGCAAGAAATGATTAAATCTGTATTGTCTATAACATCGCGACTCATACGGGTAAGGCTCCTAATGATCCGTGAAACGTTTGCATATATTATAACTCTAGGATAGGTGAGGCATCGAGATATTTGTATAGCAATCTGTTAAACAAAACAAGACAAACAACCTCAGAAACTGTATTATACTGAACTGTGTAAATTAATCAAGGATGTACGTTTTAAGTCTTGATCTAAGATTCATTAATGATCTAAAGATTTATTCATGTCTTGAAGTCTTGAAAATTTGCTCAGGTTTTTATAACAGGCGTTAAAAATCCTCAAATTGAATTGAGGAATAAAATAAAGATATATTTTGAAATCGCTTTTAAATTACACGTTTCAAGTAAGCTTAATTTCTAAATAATTGTTATCTACTTAAGTGTTACATTAGACATTTATTTTAGTACCTTACAATTCACAAATAACATAACAGGACTTCTTGCATAGATTTATTTTTACACAGAAAAAAAAACAATTTCAATACAATATAGTAAAAATGTAAGTAAATAAATAAATCTAAAAATAAATAAATCTGTTGCAATAAAAACTATTCCATCTCCCTTTAAAGTTTAGACTCAAAGTTACATTGAAATCATTTCAGTGGTTTAAGCGTGAATTAGTCACAAGCACATAGACACATTTTCTGATTTAATAATTATTAATTATGGAAGCATGTATTAGTATGCATTCTATTTGTAGATAAAAGATACTACATCTCAAATTCTAATAAAACACTTTAATTTCGGAAATACACTTTCAAATAACGTTTGAGCAAAAGAAGATGAGGTATCAATTTCTAATCTTCATTAGATAGCATGACATTTCTCCTACCTTATTAATTAAACATATAGCTTATAGTAGAAAAGTTAATAAAACTAGATTGAGCGAACATGAAAATAGAGCTATATCCAAATTACAGTATTCACGTACTTCTATAGAATATTTACAATTGTATTGGCAGCGAATTCACATAAGAAACAATACTTAGTATTAACATTGTCTTAATCTAGGACTAGTCTAGGACTAGCCGGCTCACTTATATCTAGAACATTTTGTAGGTTATCAAAACTTTGGTAAAACTCTACCTTACAAACTAAGCTATAATTTTGGGGAAAAAAATTTAGTTACCAACTTATTCTTTTAATAATACAACAATTACGATTATGCAAGAAGCAATTTAAAAATCTACGATACTAAGTTATTGAATGAATATTTACAAACAATATAACTTATACTATTATAGCATAATACTTAAACAATTTCAAGCCTAAGTACTTAAATAGGAAAATTTTAAGTTAGTACTTGCAGTGGCGAAACATATGCTATCAACACAAATAAAATAACTAACAGATAAAGCGGTGTTTGACAAGTGAAATAAACGAGAGGTATGGTTTTGATGAAAATATAATCAAAATGTTTAAACAAATCTCTGTATGTCTGTCGCTTATAATAATTGTCTAGTCATATTTTGGTTGCTTCAATGAGTTCAATTAGTTTTGAAAAGTATGGTTGTAATTTATAGGTCCGAACTTCTAAGAAAGTAGCTTATAGGGCAGAAAATGTCGGAAAATTCTCTTTGCGTGCCAAGTCCTAATGTATTTATCAGTCGAGCGTGAGCCTTTGACGCGGATTGACGTACGCAGTAAATTCAATTGTTCTAACTACCCGTACACTATGAATAAGTGTGGAATTTGTAAAAAAGCGGTCACGAAAAAATCGCCCGCAATATCTTGCAGCCGATGTGAAATTGCTGTTCATGAGAAGACGGAATGCAGTGGTCTAAATAACAAACAAAGAACCGCTCTCCGAGCAACTGAGACGCTCGAATGGGTGTGTAGTGCATGTCGCCTCTCATCAACTCGAAGAACATCATTCCTATCAGCTGAAGAAGATGAGGACGAAGACGAAGATGAAGTTAAGTCCGACACCATGTCTGGGGTTGATGTAAAGAAAATGCTCGATAATATAAGTAAAGAAGTTCATAAAATTGTAACGAAGGAGTTGGAGCAAATAATAAAATCAATGCAACATATAAGTGATAAATTTGATGAATACGAAGAACATATTTCTGCAACATCTGAAAAAATAAAAATACTAGAACGTAAACAAGTGGCACTAAAAAATCAATGCACCCACCTAGAAACAAAAATGGCTTCTTTGGAACAACGTCTAGAATTGGGGGAACAGTCGGCGTTGGTAAACTGCATTGAAATTGCCGGAATACCGACCCAAAATAATGAGGATGTGAACAAACTGGTAAAAATAGTAGCTAACTTAGTACAAATGGGCATCGAGGATAAAACCCAAATACAAGTTGCACGACGCCTACCCGCACGAAAAGGAAAAAATGGTGCTATTTTGGTGCAGTTACATGACCAGGAACGGAAAACTCAATGGATTACCGCTGGCCGAATCGCAAGACTTACCGCCTCCTGTGTGCTACCTAACTTATCTGGAGAAATTGCAGCCGAACCTGTCTACATCCGAGAAGCACTAACCCCACGTACCAAGTATATTTTGTCCAAGGCCAAACAAGATCACAAGATCTTAAGGAAACAAAGAAATTTAAATTTGTATGGTGCAAATATGGTAAAGTTTTTGCTAGGAAGTCAGAATCAGATAAAACTGTTTGGATTAGGTGTGATAAAGACCCCCCCGATGGTTGCTCGCCTTGTCGCGGCGGTGGGGCTCTAGTAACCGCGGCTTGGACAACCGCGGTGAAGCAAAGAGGCAACCAGGGCCGGCCGGTGTCGCCGCCTGGCCCGAGGAGGGCGCTCCCAGCGGACTGGAGAAGTCCGCTGCGGATGCGCACCGAGGTGGGGCCGCAGAGGAAGAGGCAAGTAGGTATTACGGTGCGCCGCTTGCCCTATCCTCTGCGGCCGAGGTGTGGTCGGTGGCAGAGCCACAGACCTGATCTGCCACATGGCCTCCAAGTAGCAGACTCGGGGGGCGTCTGCTACAGCCCTGGTGGGGGCCGAGGAGGAGGGCGCACGTGTTGTGCGCCCATCGTGGAGTCTTCGGGCCGCTGGCGGGGTCGCAGATGTGTGTATCGTTCCTGTGGCCCCGTCAAAAGGCGGCGTGGCGGAAGATGGGGGGGGTTTTAGTGGGTATACCGTGGTCTCATTAGCTACGGGAGTCCCACATCACCACTCGGGTCGCCCCCTGCGCCTGGGTGGTATGCGTAACGCATTTCCCCCTCCGGAAAAAAAAAAAAAAAAAAAAAAGGTGTGATAAAGACATAGAATCTCTTGCTTCCTAAATATTTTATCATATTTATTAATTTAGTAACATCAGTATTTAAAACTACATATTTTTATGGATAGCCACTATTTATCTAGTAATTGTAATGAATTATTTAATTGCACTGATATTCTTAACTTTACTAAACAGACATGTAAGAAAAATTGTAATAACCTTCTATGTATTCACACTAATATAAATTCCCTAACTAAACACTTTAGTGAATTAGAGCAAATAGTTTTGACCCAATGTAGACCTCAAATAGATATCATTGTTATCACCGAAGCTAATATTTCATGTAAAATAAGTCATTTGTTCCAATTAAAAGACTATACAATGCACAGCCTACTTCGAAAAAACAAAAAAGGTGGAGGTATAGTGATTTATGTTCATAATAAACACAAATTTAAGCAGATTAAAGCAACAACTGTACACTTTGAATGCCTTATCGGCAATATCGAAACATCTACGAACTATAAGTTCACTATATGTGCAGTGTATAGACCTCCAAAAGAACACAAACACTCATTTATTTCCGAATTAGACCGTATTTTATCATGTAATTCGAACTTAGACCTAATTGTTATCGGCGATACTAACATAGACACTAAGTTAAACATTCCTGCAACGAGGGCATACGTAAATATGGCGAGCCAGCACGGTCTGGTAAGTGGGATCTCAGATTTTACAAGAATCGAACAAAGAAAGAATATTGCCACTAAATCGTGTATAGATCATATACTTGTGAGATCCCGCTTACGAGATGTTCACTGCGCCGCGCTCTGTACAAAACTGGCAGACCATAGAACGATCGCAATATGCATAACACAGGAACAGTTTATACAGGATGCTCCCTCAATTTTACCTAGAATAAATAAAATTAAACTAAAGGAACACCTTCAGAATATTACGTTTGAATCCTATAAATCACTAGATTCCCCTGTAGATATTTATAATTTGTTAAATACAAAATTGTTAGAATGTTATAAAAAATCCACATACCTTAGTAAATCCTCTTGTTCGAAGAGAAATAAAGAATCATGGGTGTTAGGGAAAGTAGCGAGAGAGTGTAAAAAAAGGGATAATTTATTTAAGGAGTGGTTAAAGAATACTCAGGATAGTACAAAAAGGTTAGAATATAATAAGCAAAGAAACAAAACAAATAAATTAGTGCAAAAACAGAAAAATATATACTACAAGAATAAAATATATAATAGCAAAGGTAACATACGAGAACTATGGAAGATTTTAAATGAAATTACAGGCAAAATATCAACTTCTATTAATGGCCATATAATAAATTCCTTTAAACACCTAAATTCTGAAAAGGAAATTGCAGACTTATTTGCAAAATCGTTCAAAGAGAGTGTTCAAAACATAATACCTAATTGTGACAAGAAACTGTTAGATCAGAGCTTATACCGAAGACCGATTAACAAATCTATGCGTTTCAAAAAAGCCGACTCATTCCAGATTAGGAAAATCATTTTTAGTATGAAAAGTAAAAAAGCTCCGGGGTTAGATGGTATTCGAGTTATAGATCTAAAGCTAATAGCAGACAAAATATCTGAGGTAGTAGCGCACCTAATAAATACTAGCGTTAAATCTGGAATATACCCAAATGCACTTAAAGCTGGGCTAATAAGACCGATCTATAAATACGGTGACCCCAAAGACTGTTCAAAATACCGACCTATAACCATGCTCCCAATTGTAGATAAAATAGTCGAAAAATTTATCACCAAACAAATACATGAATTTTACACAGAACACGGAATAATATCAAAAAATCAATTTGGGTTTCAGGCTGGTAAAAGCACTAATCTGCTGCTGTCGCGTTTCTCGGATGAAATTAATCAATATTTAAATGATAAAAAACATGTCCTCATTGTTCTAATTGATTATAGTCGGGCATTTGATACGTTAAAACATGACACACTTATTGATAAAATAGACGACACGGGAGTTCGTGGTCCCCTTCTTGACTGGAATAAGGATTACCTGAGTAATCGGACCTATCGTGTACGTATCGGTGAAACTCTCAGTGATGAGATTTTGGTGACAGAGGGCACAGCTCAGGGATCTGTCGCTGGACCTCAACACTACACATCCTACGCGAACGACATGAGTAATGGTTTAAAGCATTGTTCTGATTATGAATTCGCTGACGACACTTGCTTAGTGGCAGCTGACAGGGATCCAAAGGTAGCTGAAAAGAAACTGCAAACAGACTTTGATTATGTATGCCGCTGGTCGCATGACATGGGACTAGTGCTAAATTCTGAAAAGACCAAACTGATACACGTACACTCATCTCACTCGAAAACAGTATCAGAAGTTAAAATAGTCTCACACAACCATGATTGCCTACATATACAAAATGCAATGTGCACATGTCCGTCCATCCAACAAGTAGAATCACATAAATATCTAGGGCTGATTCTGGACAACAGGTTCAACTGGGATAAACATATAGACGTGGTTTGCGACAAGCTGCGTGCAATCTTAGCAAAGTTTTATATAATTCGTAACCGTATTCCCTTTGATGTTAGGCGAACTTTGTATTTGGCACTTGCAGAGAGCATAATTTCCTACGGATTAAGTAGTTACGGCCGAACGTTTAAAACACACTTGGACAATATTTATAAACTACAAAAACGACTTTTAAAACTTATTATACCTTACCATGTTAAAACAAAAATTAAAAATGATTTTGATTTATTTCAATACTGCAATATACTACCTGTTCACATTAACTTTAAATATCAGATACTAAAGGAACAATATTTTAGACAAGACATTCAGTATCTCACTGACTCCCACAAGCTAACCAGGAAAGTCACAAATAAAATGCTAATACCGCCCAAATTTACAAACTTCTATGGTCAGAGAACGTCACAATATCTAATACCCCATCTTATAAATCAGATCCCAACAGATATTAAGGAAAAAATTACAGTCCAGAACCTAAATAAAACCATAAAGAATTACCTTTTCGAATCATATAAAAATGCTTACCTTTCAGATCATCCTGTATAACATTATTGCGAACCGGTTGACGAGTTGTTATCGTGCATGTATTGTACTGTGTAGTCAGTAGTGAGCGATGCACCGCGGCCGTGCGGCGGTGTGTCGCCTTTCACTTTACCCGTTAAAATATATTTGCATAGCTTGCGTATGCGCTCGACATCGAGGTTTGTATTAAACTAATATAAAACTAATACTTAACTAATAATAATTACTATAGTCGTTAGTTTAATATAAATATGGCACCAGGACAAACCCTTGTCGGGTTTAATGGTTCTGCCATTCTATTTATAATATATTGTTATGTATCCTATGCTTAATAAATAAAAAAAAATAAAATAATAAAAAATTTAAGCGCCCTACTTGTAAATCGGCATTCGCTATAGCTATAAGGGTTTGATTGGGACCGCACACTGCGTATACTGAATAAAATACACCAGGTATATTGAGAAAAAGTGCGTGTAAAACAATCAAGATTAAAATAATTTTAACGATATTAGTGTTGTTAGAAATTCAGTACCATATTATATGTCATGTAATAATATATCTATATTTATTATTGCCATAAACAGTAAAATTGTAAATAATTAAATTAGATATATTTTTCAGGTTTTGGTGGTCTCAATATATAAGTATACTTTTATGCGATCGAAGTTACTAAATAAAATCTCCCATTTGCGTTTGATAACTAAATCACAAGCACATAAAAGTTTGCTTTACATGACAATTATTTTGCGTTCAAGCAACTAATTAACAAAAAATTAAAACCGACTTCCAAGGTAAAAACAATATTAACATTAATATGAACTAAAAAGTATTAAATAATTTTTGCTATCTAATAGTGCCTTTTTCCGAATTCGGCTAAACCTTGACTATTTCTGTACTCAATCTTCATTATTTTGAAGTCGGTACCAGATAGCTGAATCTTCAGTCCTCTGACAGAATATTTGAAACTTTTGGAACTGGCACCGACTTCAAAATTATGAAGATTGAGTACAGAAATAGTCAAGGTTTAGCCGAATTCGGAAAAAGGCACTATTAGATAGCAAAAATTATTTAATACTTTTTAGTTCATATTAATGTTAATATTGTTTTTACCTTGGAAGTCGGTTTTAATTTTTTGTTAAAAATAATAATAATTTCACTCTTTTTAGTTACACTAGTAGGTAAACCTTCGCGTATATTTTACTTATCTTATTACACAGTTCACACTCACAAAATAATATATTATCCGTGAAGTGAACATATTGTGCTAAGTAATTTAACAATTTTAATACTTCAAACCCCAAGCGGTCACCGGCGATTGCGATAACAATAGAAAGGCTATTGTGTCTCGTTTTTCCACGATCCAAGGATCTATCAGATAAAAAATTGTATAAACTTGCATAGGATGTAGTGTAGCTACTCATCTAATATATAAAATTCTCGTGTCACAGTTTTCGTTGCCATACTCCTCGGAAACGGCTTGACCGATTCTCATGAAATTATGTGAGCATATTGTGAGGATATTGGTCTGAGAATCGGCCAACATCTATTTTTCATACCAAAAATTATTTATATGGCAAAACAACGTTTGCCGGGACAGCTAGTAATATAATATAATATTATCATAATTATTGACAGCTGTTCTTGTAATCAAGAATTCAATTTCAAATCCATTCAAATCGATACTTAGTGCGCCATCTATCGATTAATAAGTATAAGTAATTAAAAAGACACTTATTGACTTTGTTTTGTTTAAATGCTCTTTTTAAAATAACTTTATTTTAATTCTATATTTTGTCTATTAAAATTTTATAAAGTAGTTAGTATAGTATTCGATCTGTATATAAAGTAGTAAAGTGTATTCGATCTGTCGCCTCGCGGCGCTGACCGCCGTGTATATTTAAACAAAGTGTTGTTATACAGTATAAAATTATTATTATTATTAGTATATCCACACCTATGCCTTGTACTATTATCTATTCTGTGCCATGAGACATTGGTGACCTTAACACGACGTGGTAATGATGAAGACGACGATGATGATGATGATGATGATGATGATTATGATGATGAATATGAGTTGCATAGTAGCATATGCTTTCTGTTCTTAAAACAACGCCGAAACTCCCAAACGTGTATCTATAAGGAGTCAGGAGTTCTCTCAGCATCTTCGAAACCATAGTATACCTTGACCCAATATTTGACTTTTTGGTAGCATATTCTTAGTACACTTCACATAAAACCAAAATCACCATATGTTTCCATATAAATTTTGAGGAGTTCCCTCGATTACTCCTGGATCCCATCATCAGGTCACCACTTTGTGAACATGGTACCAAATTGGAGTAAAACCAAATACAACAAAGCAAAAATTTCAAAAATCGGTTCACAAACGGCGGAGTAATCGTTGAACATACAAAAATAAAAAAAAAAAAAAAAAATAAAAAAAAAAAAAAAAAAATATCCACAGCCGAACATATAACCTCCTCGTTTTTTGGAAGTCGGTTAAAAAATCAACTTTAAGAACAATAATTCATAGCATAGGTACTTTTAAAGAATTTAATAGCTAAGCTAACAAGAGCAAGTTTATAGCAACAACAAAAATACTCAATTTATTAGGCTCGATGACATTTTTTTTTCTTATTGGTAATTGAAAGACCCTTAAAAAATTGAAACATCGCTGTAAGAATTACTCTGATAGCTTAAAAATTCACCAAGATATGACAATTCAAACATCTTATAAAATAGACTTGCCCGAAACGCTCCATACAAAGTGCTACGAAAGACACTCTTTCGTAGTTTGTATGGATCGGGAGAGAACTTTGTTCGATAGGTATATTAAATATTACGTTTATGAAAGTGGTTTCATAACAAAAATTGCTTTTAATTGCATAAGTTATAGAATGGTATGCAAATATTAAGAAATTTAATTAAAAAAAATTCGACTTGATTATCCAACTTTGAAGGCGCATAACAAAAAAAAAATACAAATGCTATCGAGCTGAAATTTTGGGAACACTTATTTTTTACCGTGATTTCTTTATCTTATTAACGAAATTCGCTAATCTTTGACCTTGTCATCATCCCTATTCGAGAAGCACTCAGTTTTTTAAAGCCAAATTAGAAACTTATCTGCATTATTAATAACAAAATATAGTTTGAGCAACGGCATAATTTTTGAACCGGTGCCCTAACATTAAACCTTTCATCTAACATTGTTATTTCACAAAGATTTATAAAAACTTAAGAATTATTATAATTCATACCTTTATACCTTACATAGTTTTTTTACCCCGTTAAAGGTAGAGTACTCGTATACCATTAAAATATTACATAATTTTAATTTTAAAAATTTACACTAGCACCATGAATCGTGATGCATCATAGGTAGAGACGACGCATTTGGATGTTGAATTAATATGTATAAAGATGTCGCTCAAACCATGATCCCAAACACAATTACTAGAATTGGAAAATCAAATGTATTTTAATCTATTCATATAATAAAATCATAGAAAAGTCAATTCTGAACATTGACTATTTTTGAAAAATAATACTTGGAACGTGATCTACGATCGACATGGAAGCCAAAAATATAGTTTTTAGAAATTTTGTCTGTTTGTGTGTATGTATGTCCGGGATAAACTCAGAAAGTACTGAACGGATTTGCTTCAAATTTTGCACGAACATTACTTAGAGGTCGGGTCAACACATAGGCTATAATTTATAACGATATCACCCAGGGTGCGGAGGAGGGGCTCAAGTTTCAATATTTTTAGTTTTTTTGCTCATATCGCTTAAACGGTTAGTTGTAGCAAAAAATGTCCGGTACAAAAAGAAAGCTCATGAAATTTCCTACAAATTTGTCCCTTACACTATGTATCTATCTCCACTCCTTGCCTTGCTATCAGCTTTTATGTATCTTATCTATACAGATTTCGAGTGTCGTTTTATTACTTGAAAAATTATACTTGGGACGTGACCTACTATGCTAACGCGGACGAAGTCGCGGGCATCAGCTAGTAGACCAATATCTTCGTTTATAGAGTGAACATAAAAAATATTTAAAAATAAAAGTTACAATATTTTCATGCTCCGAAAACGAACAAATAACAAAAAATTATATTCTTAACTTTCAATCCAATAACTTTTGGTTATTACTGTTTTTCTGTAGAATCAGAAATGCATGCGTCGTCTGCAAATAGAGTGCATCATCAAGCTCCAATTTATTCCTAATTTAAGCTATTGTCACGTGTCTGTAGCGCCATCTTGCTGGCCAGTTTCGAAGTAGGACTTAGAGTTCTTGTTGGTGAATATGAAAGGTGCGTTTTTGGACGGGCACTTGAAGGAGTGCATCAGCACTGGAGGCACGTTGTCCGACTTGTTGCCCACTGGCTCCAACAGATTGTTCCACAAGAGGTTTGCAGCTGGAAGTTAAGATTTGAGGGGTTTACAAGGACAGATAGGGTGTTTCTAGTTACTACTATAGGAGCGATAAAGCACTGTATAGCAAACGCAGTAAATAATAGATGTGCGTTTGCTGAAAAAACATTCCATGATTTAAACCTGGTTTTTGATGTTGTTGCTTATTTATATCTAAACTTGCTTGCTATTTAAAGCTAACTTGCTAAGTAAGTCTCACCAATATATATTCTGTGGTCACACGCGGATTTTATTCGCGCGAATTTATTCATATATCCGTTTTTTTTTCATCCGCAGTGCGGATATTCTCATAAGATTCAATGTGTTACAGAAGTGCGAAAAAAATTCGCGCGTTTAAAATAAGAAGTGCGGACAGTCCCTATGGGCTTCCACACAAAATTACAAAATCGCATCGCAAATATCTGCGACAAAACTCATAATAAAAATGACATTGCGATGCGAATTCGCAGTTATGTGTGGGAGCCCTAAGGGCTTATCGTTCGGTCTATACGTTGTTAAAGATGTGGCTTACTTATAGCTAATATATATTCTGTGCTTATAGCAAGTAAAGTTTCTCTGTAGAACTCACCCAGCGCGTGTCCCTTCTGCGAGAAGTGGAAGCAGTCATGCGTGATGTAGGACTGGTGTATGACGAGCGGCAGCGGCGCGCGCGGAGGGAGCGGCGCGTTGAACAGCTTCATAAACGGCTGGATGACCACTGTGAAGTCGTCGCGCGTGTCGTACCGACCGCTCGCCACCTGGAGATTATTTGGTGAGAAGGTAAGCTAGAATACTGATAACAGTGGCGGGGCAAGACCTAAATCTGATGTTTGCAAGATAATGTAGATGTGGCGGAGAAACGAGTTTTTTACACAACCAATTTCCCTCATAAATGCCAGCAAAGCTGGTGACTCCTCTACTGTTGCTGGAATTTTAATCCAGAGACGATGTTTGCATTATTCGGCTCTACGTCAGCAAATCCTTTGTCCTATGTCCTTTTCCGGGACTCAAACAAATATCTCCTTATTATTAAATTTTAGCAAAATTGGTTCAGCGGCTTGGGCATGAAGAAGTAACAGATAGGCTTGATAGACAGGTCAGCAAGCTCCCAAAGTAATCATCTCCTGAGATCATATCAAAGGTTTTTCGTGGTTGGATACCGCTGTCGATGCTGGCGACACAAGAGATTCACTTGCGGGAATATGTGATGGCCCGTTAAATATATAATAAAGGTTCCCAAAGTGGACTCACCAGCGCCGTCTCCGCTGCCTGGTAAAGTCGCGCCTGACGCACCAGGTCCAGCAGCTCGTTGCCGCCGTTGTGGAAGCAGCGGCAGAACAGCGGGTGCATCAGACGACACATCATCGGCCGCAGCACGCGCACTGATACCGACACGTCTGGAAGTGACAGAATATTCTAGAAAGTCACAGAATATTTCAAGGCCACGATAATATATTATACCTTGTAAGTCTGATGGTTATCAATGATCATCTTTATAAGTGTAACATTTTCACGTTTTCAAATGCTAAATACACAGGTGCATGATGTTCGGATGAGTTACTACTACTCATAGTTGTCAGTATTACCTATACCAGTCCAAATCAGAAGGGAAAGGGGAATAGGATTTATAAGGGAGCTGAGGTAAGCCCTCCAAATCTTTATGTTTCATACTGATTCCCCAAATCGATCTTATGACAGCACCTTTTCAATATACCCACCTAAAACCGGAATCAAATTGATGATAGTCCTCGGCAGATGCGTTTGGAAGTAATCCAGTGCTCGAGCCAGCTTCCGCGCATGAGCAGTTGGTGACCACGACACGGGCGACAGGCAGGAGGCCGAGCACAGGTCGTTCGCGCCGAGGAACACCGTGATCATCTTCCAGTCACGTGACACGTCGATGTCGGGGGAAGACTGCATGCGAGCGACCAGGATCTGGAAATGATGATGAGCGTAGTGGGAAAAGAAAGTTCGAATTAGTTGCTTTGAGCTTAGATCGATAGAATAAAAAAAAATATCCACAGCCGAACATTTAACGACCTCGTTTTGGCAGTCGGTTAAAAAATCCGTAAAAATAGGCGGTCTTACCGCCAAAAGTGGCTTCTTTCACACAACCTTAGGTTGTCTGGAAGACCTTAACAACCTTAGGTGGGGCTAGGAATTAGAATAATATAATAATGAAGCATATTGTGACGTCCCGTAAGAAAAAGAAAGTATCACTGACCGAATGACTCTCCATCAGGATTCTAGATACATCTTACAGTACCCATAAAAATAAAGCTGAAAATATTTAAATTATTATAATTATGCAAGGTTGTAAATAAATATATCTTATTGCTGATAGAAATCAGAACTGCCAGGCTACTTCTTTTAAAATGAATATTTAATGTAATGTATTTAACCTTATTCAATTATGTATTTAATATTTTGGATAATTATATCGCAAACCTGACGTAAACTTTAAATCATCGCCTTAACCTTTAAAACTTTCTACCTGATATTACTCAATCAAAAATTATAAAACGCATATTATTCTTGCTGGCTCGTCCTTTTGAATACTTCTGTTTTTTGGGTTATGTCACTTTCTTATATTTCAAATGTTTTTTTTTCTTTTTAAGTGCGTTTGAGAAATATGTGTAACATTTAGTACTTGACTTTTCATTAAGCACACAAGTAGTTTTTTTACCTAAACAATAGACTTGGTCAGTTAGTTAACACTTAACTGTTAAAGCCACATTATTTTGCTCATTGTATTTGAAAAATAACTTACCTACCACAGTAACGACCGGTTCCTTCATTTCATAATAACCAAACCTAGATACTAGATAGTGATTAATGCCTCTAAATTGCAAATCGACGATTTAACTCGAATTTCATTTTACAGACTTAAGTCTGTGGAGCTATTATGTTTTAGCTAGGTTTTAGCCAAGATAAACTACTTTGTTACAAACATTTAAAATATTATGATTACGGGGAAATTAATCGAAGTCGATTAGGTAAGCGTTGTACCATTTTGACCCGTGACGACATCTTCTTGCATACGTGTGAATTGTGATGTGACAAAGTAGTACCTGTCAGATTGTCACACATTCACCCACAGGTTTTTAACGTTTCCTGACTTTAAGCCTGGGTATGCCCCTTTTTTACATGGGGAAATGTTTTGCCCATCCTCGGTGGATTGGGGACATCGGCCGGGGTATGTGGGACTCCCCGTAGGATCTACCCACTAAAACCTCATGGTGCTCCACTCTCCCCTTAGGTGCAGTTACGGACACGATCAACCTACCGCAACTCTACCAGCGGTTAAGCCTGGGTGTGTCATACCTTAGCCTGTTTATAAGCGTCCTGGTCGGAGGCCACCGGAAAGGCCACATTGAGCCTGGCGTTCTTCGTCAGCCACTCCCCCGTGCCCGTGGAGTAGCCGCGAAGTTTCGGATTGTATTCCTTAAGGATGTTCGGTAACGTTAGGAACTCGCGCCATGTGCTGTCACCACCTGAAAAAGAACAAAGGAAATCACAGAAAGAAAAGACGTGTATAAAAACTTTTTAAATATTCTTTGCTATAATAACTGCATTAAGTGCCAGCTGAACTGCTTAGCATTTTTTGGCAGGAAGGCTTACTTGCTATTAGGTGCCAAGCGCATCAATCAGGACCCAGTATGATAAAAATACAGACTTTTCGCGTTTTTGAGGATATAATATAAAAATATTGAATAACACACTAAACACTAATTTCGTAGCTTATCATTGAACATCAATTGACATATCAGGAAAAGTTGGTACCGAAAACTTCTATTACCTGCACACCAAGAAACTCCCCTATGCTCGACAATGGCTCCCAACGCGAACTCCTCCAGCGCGCCACTGCCTGCCACCAGGGAATCCCCTATCGCGGCCACCACATCTATGTCCCCTGGCCTCAGACGGTGGACGGAAGTCGGCACCTCCCTACTCCGGCCCCAGGGTATGGAGTCCTGGCAGGGGAATGGAGTGTCCGGAGAGAAGGCGCGCTGCCGACGAATGTTCGATTTGCGAGGTGGATACTTGATGTCAAACTGAAACAAAATTGATATTTAGAACTTAGAAGTATAGTTCCAGAATAGCAATTGCCACTCAAGGCTTATTCTTCTTCAGAATAAAGTATCGCGGCAGTGCAATACATTTAGACGACATACTTTAAAATGTAAATGTTATAGGAAAGCCGCTGCAGTGTGCCCAGATTTTCCAGATTGTTAGTAGATATGGATTTAAGATCTATCAGTAAATGAACCGTAATGGGAAATGATCTTGACGACCCACTACGGGTAAGAACACCCGTTTAACAAACATTCTAAGAGGCCGGGTGCCATCGAAATTCTCATACATACGTAATACCAAAATAATTTTCTCATACGAAAATATTTAACATATTATTTGAGTTATTTTTCAGCTTAAAATGGTAATTACCTAGGTTCCTACTCAAAAATTGCAAGGTCAAGTCCTCAATTTAACGAATTATTGACCCAGGCTTTGACCCACAAATTAATTCGGCATACGCAACTGAATCGCGTACATAACTGCTCACAATTCATTTAGCGGCTAATGAGAAAGTGTGATCGTACGCTGCATTTCAATGCATTTGGAACGCATAACAATCAGGGTTGGAACGTCTTGTTCGTTTTATAATTCATATTATTTTTAACAAAAAATTAAAACCGACTTCCAAGGTAAAAACAATAATAACATCCTTATAATATGATCTAAAAAGTATTAAATAATTTTTCCTATCTCATGGTGCCTTTTTCCGAATTCGGCTAAAACTCGAACTATTTCTGTACTCAATCTTCATAAAGTCGGTACCAGATATAGCTGTATCCAGATGCCAGAATATTTTAAACATTAATTGTAACTGGCACCGACTTCAAAATTATGAAGATTCAGTACAGAAATAGTTGAGTTTTAGCCGAATTCGGAAAAAGGCACCAAGAGATAGGAAAAATTATTTTATACTTTTTAGTTCATATTATAAGGATGTTATTATTGTTTTTACCTTGGAAGTCGGTTTTAATTTTTTGTTAAAAATAATATGCTAGGCTTAATCAATAATCCCCCCCGATGGTTGCTCGCCTTGTCGCGGCGGTGGGGCTCTAGTAACCGCGGCTTGGGCAACCGCGGTGAAGCAAAGAGGCAACCAGGGCCGGCCGGTGTCGCCGCCTGGCCCGAGGAGGGCGCTCCCAGCGGACTGGAGAAGTCCGCTGCGGATGCGCACCGAGGTGGGGCCGCAGAGGAAGAGGCAAGTAGGTATTACGGTGCGCCGCTTGCCCTATCCTCTGCGGCCGAGGTGTGGTCGGTGGCAGAGCCACAGACCTGATCTGCCACATGGCCTCCAAGTAGCAGACTCGGGGGGCGTCTGCTACAGCCCTGGTGGGGGCCGAGGAGGAGGGCGCACGTGTTGTGCGCCCATCGTGGAGTCTTCGAGCCGCTGGCGGGGTCGCAGATGTGTGTATCGTTCCTGTGGCCCCGTCAAAAGGCGGCGTGGTGGAAGATGGGGGGGGTTTTAGTGGGTATACCGTGGTCTCATTAGCTACGGGAGTCCCACATCACCGCTCGGGTCGCCCCCTGCGCCTGGGTGGTATGCGTAATGCATTTCCCCCTCCGGAAAAAAAAAAAAAAAAAAGGCTTAATCAATAATCACACATAATCCGCGACCCGCGCGTGATTAGTGAGTAGTGACAGGCTGCGTCCGAATATTCGAGGTACTAGAATCGGACTCCTGTCGTGACTCTGCCATTAAGATTTGCCAAAATAGAGCATGTCTAATGAGTCGCAGAAAAGCCATCAAAATTGCTCATCCAAAAGTTTCTCACGAGTGTAAAGTGTACACAGATGACGAAATATTGAAAGGTAACAAAATATACATTTTCTTTGTACGTGGGAACGAACACTTATGACAATAATAATGTTTACATTGCACTTTTGAACTGCAAAAATATTTTATAAGAACGTAATAAGAAATTATACGCCGATTACGCTTAAAAATAGAAGTGTATAAGTAGATGAAATAATTTTCTGATTTTCTCACGTCCTACTTATGAAATCAAAATAAAAGTATTGCGTTGGAAACAGGTTAAGATTTCAAGTGATATATAGGACATCTCTAGAAATCTTACTACGACTTTTCTAGACTTTTCAATTTGCCCCTTAGGTAAAAACACTAAAGTCTGGAGTCTGGACTCTGAAGATTTTTGAAATATAAATTATATTTCAAAACTCTTTAGAATATATGGAGCGTTATAAAAACTCTAGCGATCCTTATGCAATTGTGAATAAGGATGTTTGTGACTAGAAAATGATTATAATGCTCATAATTTCGCCGGTTGACGGTATCTGTAACAAAACAAGTGATAACGCAGCCTTAAACTTGGCGCACAGCTGTGCAGCTAGACGTATCGAGTCGCATTTTCGTACAAGTTTTACAACCCATTCGCACTCGGTCATAAAACTTGTACGAAATGCGGCCCGCCCCGGTGCGCACTGTTACAATTTGCGCGAAGCGTATTTTGCGTTTGGTTTGCGTTGCCACTTGCCGCCAATCTGACTGTCAATAATGGCTGGTTTACACGTTTTAAGTAGATAAGTAGTTAACTAAATTTTAACTAAATTTTAAGTTACCTATTGCATGTTATAACACAATTTAGTAGTAAGTAGCAAGTTAAAATTTAGTTAAGTACTAAACAAGGAAATTTGAATTTTGACTATTTTCTGTTAAGTTTGCAGGCGGCGCTTGTCACTTGACACATTTCGGGCAGGCACTCCAAATTAAGTTAAAATTTAGTTACTACTTGTCTACTTAATACGTGTAAACCAGCCAGAATAGCTTTATTCGACCGATCGCGATGATTGCACCTGCAAACCCGTTTCATTCAACTCATTCAGTTGTAAACCGTCTAGTCATTGACCCCATATTATGATTTATGAATGACTCATCTTAATATAATTTATAAATCTTCTGTACCTACGTGTGTTTGTAATTATTGAACTCTTTCTAAACGGCTGACCATATTCTGACGAAATGTTTTGTGTGTATTCAAGGGGGTTTGAGAATAGTTTAAATGTACAGTCCGGCTTAAAAAAATATGTGGATAGTTAGAAAATTTAAGAATTCCTTACCAACGTATAGAATTATGTCAAATTACACTGTTAACAAATTAAACTTCATAGATATGACGGGCCGTAGTCGGGTCGTATTATATAACTAGCGGTCGCCCGCGGCTCCGCCCGCGTGAAAAATGATTTTCCCTGTTTTCCTGCTAGCTTCTTGAAGTTTTTTCTGCTTTTTTTTCTATAAACCTCACGGAGCCCGAGACCTTTCCAACGAATGCAAAACTGTGGAAATCGGTTCGTGCGTTCTGGAGTTATAGCGTCAGTAAGGAAAACCCGACTTATTTTTATATATTAGATTTATTATATTACTTAACTTGGCTTTGACCTCTAGTACCTAAGGCGGCCTACAACTAATGCAAGGCCTAACTTGCCACTGCCTAGTTTTAGCACTGCCAGCACCCTGGGAGAGACTTTTTCGGTGCCCAAGGTTCTGGAGGCCCCACTGGGCGGTCGCCTTGCATCCTTACTCCCCTCCCGGTAATCGGGATGGGGATAGGGTTGACCATGGACGTATAAAAAAAGGCGGACGGAGTCCCACCATACACAAAACTGTGTCGTTCCGAGTCGGCCAGCTGGCTGTATGTACAAGGCCCGCACGCACACATTACGAGTATTGCGCTAGTCCATACCATTTGACAGGCGTCAGAGCGTGTGCGTGGCCGACTCAGAAGAAAAGTGAAGACACAGTTTTGTATATGACAAGACTCCGTCCGCCTTTTTTTCTACGTTCATGCGGTTGACATAAAGTGGCCAAATTACGTAGGTCCCCCATCTGCATAGGAATCAACTTCTCTGATAGTACATAAGAGTTTTCATATTTTTCCACGGCATGGGAGCGATGTCTTTAGTGAAGATTTATAAGTTCCATCATAAAAAACTATGATTTACAATTTACATCCAAGATCACTTTTCATGACAGTCACAAAGATTTAATTAATTTTAATATTGACGTCCTCGAGTATTGGACATGTCTCACCACTCACCAGTCATGTTGTATTTTATAAACTGAAAGTTTAGGATGTAAACTGTTCACTGACAAACTACACTCACTCGTTCATCTCGCTCACTCTATAACGAGATGACAGAAACAAATAATATTATTATCAACAAAATAACACAAAGTCTTGCCTAATGTAAGGGTACAAGCAGTAGCGTAAGTCGTAACCTAAAATAAAGTTGGATAACTCGCGACGCAACCTTTCAATACAAACAAACAATAATAAACCTCCATGTATGGCCGGTACAAATTGCAGGATTATCACTGTTCCACTCGAAACATTGTTAAAGCGTGAATCTGGGTATCTGCGAGTGGTTCCGTCAAGTTTATTGAGGTGACTTAGCTAACTGCACAAAAACGTGCTACTGTGTTTTAACCGCGTGAAATTAGTACACAATATACTGTATTATGTAACGTGCTAAAGATAAACGTGTTACAAAATTTACAGATACTCTCAGTGATGAGGAGGATATTGACAGGGAGCGCAGGGCGCTATCGATCCGCGGTAATATGCTGGCACACAGGTTTGCCAGGTGTAAAGCGACTATCAAGATAATGCTTTTTAAAGCATTTACACCTGTGGTCTGTGGGCCAGCTTTACTCAACGGACCTATGGCGCCTTGCATATTCAGGTCTCTATTGCGGCTCCCTCGATACTGCAGTGCATCCGGGATGTTTGCCGATGCAGGAGTCGACGATTTCTACGCGATTATGCGGAAAAAGGTAGCGTCAGTAGTGCATAGAGTTCGGGAGAGCCGGAATGGGGTCCTGAAGATGATAGCGGAGCGAATTGACTCTGCACTCCTTCGCAGACTCACTGAGCTTAGAGCTACATGTCAGAGTAGCAAGATGAGCTGCATTTTGATTATTTGTTAGTTCAATTTAATTTTATTGTCACAAAATCATTTCAAATATGGACTTCTTTGTCTGAAAATAAATTATTTTTATTTTTATTTTATATTATATTTATAAATAATTTTTGTTCGAACTTTACTGTGTTAAGTTTAAGATATACTAACTAGAGTCTAGACGTTCCGCGCGGCTTCGCCCGCATAAATTAGATATTTCACAACAAATTAGTCCACAAAAATAGCCTATGATCCTTCACGCGGTCTTCTTCTTATCTGAACAAACAAACAAACTCTTCAGAATTATAATATTAGTATAGATAGACCTGCGGGACCAGCCTGTACCTATTGAGGTGTTAAGTTTCAAAAATTATAGTTTCTGAATTTTTGCTCATGGTTAGCTAGTGATGTTTTATTAGTTTATTTCTTACTTTCTTGTCATTTCCGATAATGGCTTTTTGGGTAAATCAAAATTGCATAGTCAATTATTAAAATAAAAAAAAAAATGGTATAAAATTAGCTGACAAAAAATTATCTTGAAATAACGATATAATTTCTTGTTACATAATATTTAACCCCCGACAAAAAGAGGGGTGTTATAAGTTTGACGTGTCTGTCTGTCTGTCTGTTTGTCTGTGTGTGTATCTGTCCGTGGCATCGTAGCATCCAAACGGGTGGACCGATTTTGATCTAGTTTTTTTTGTTTGAAAGCTGACATGATCGAGAGTGTTCTTAGCTATAGTTCATCATCATCAGCCTGCTCAGTGCTGGACAATCAGGGTTTATCTGGTTCATGTTCGTAGCATCGTAGCATCCAAACGGGTGGACCGATTTTGATCTAGTTTTTTTTTATTGAGAGCTGACATGTTTGAGAGTGTTCTTAGCTATAGTTCATTATCATCAGTCTGCTCAGTGCTGGACAGTCAGGGTTTATCTGGTTCATGAAAGGCCTTTAGCAACTTGTAGTCATTTGATGGGTTTTATATTTCATTCTAGTTCGTGACATTTGTGAATATACAATATACGTATACACATAATAATGAAAAGTTGGCCTGGTGATGCACCATCACCTGATAATCAATAGGATATCCAACTCCTCGCCAACTTAGAGTAGATGGTTTCGGGTTTAGGCTCATTTTAATTGCGACAACCAGTAAGAAGTAGATAAACAGTAAATATATTTTATATGCTGCTGCTGCAGCATCACCTGGATTCTATAGGAACCGAGCTTCGTATGAACCCAAAGGGGAAGTTTCATGTTTGGGCTCATATTAACAGCCTCATCGAAAAGGACATTGATAGATGGTAATCATGAGAATACTTATGATTCTGTTGATAGGAATTATTCTGCACTTTAACCAACACAAGTTTAAAAATTATGAAATAAAATTAAATTAAGAAATTTAAAAATACCCCCGCCAAACAACTTTAAAAAGTAATAAAATAATATTTACTGCCTTTAAGTCCAAGTAATTCCTAACTTGTGTAAAGTAATATTTTAGTCCATAATTATTGTTGTCAAGGTGTGTCGGGGGACCGCTAATGTAGATGTTTGATTTCACAATCAATTCATAGCGAAATGAATCGCCGGTAGTATGTTGTAGTTTACTTGGCGGCGCGGTCCCCTTGACAAAAATTATGGACTAAAATATTACTTTACACAAGTTAGGAATTACTTGGACTTAAAGGCAGTAACTATTATTTTATTACTTTTTAAAGTTGTTTGGCGGGGGTTTTTTAAATTTCTTAATTTAATTAAACTGATATACTTATTTTAAACAAGTCAGTCAAGTAAAGAAGACATGGCATTATGTGTCACAACTCACAGCCAGCAAGATTATAACTGCAAAGAGCAGAGGTCAGCAAGTTGAACACCACACCGCATACTCATAAACCATGTAACCACAGAGGGCAGTAATTAAATATGTCCTAACACAAGTACCCTACTATTATAAACTAGAGTCTAGAGGAAAGACCTTCAGAAAAAATATATTCTAAGAATCTATTGGCAACAAAAAAAAATCGTTTACACTCCGGCAGTAATGACAAAGAGGAGACATACATTTTCGACAGGCAATAGAAGAGCGGGGAGGTATTCCTCTCCGTTACGGGGCCGCGCCGTCGGCGTGGCGGTCTTCTTTTCCTCTGTTTTAAGAATTTCCAATCTTACTCAGCCGAAAAAAGTGTGGAATGTTGTTAAAGAAGTTTTCACTTCAATAAATACAATAGCTTGCACTCCGGAAGTGCCGGCAGTAATGAAAAAGAGAAGGCATACAATATACATTTTCGACAGGCAATAGAAGAGTAGTCTTTAAAGAAGTTTTCACTTCAAAAGTTATTTACCATAAAAACAATAATATGTATTATACGGATGAAAAAGTAGATTCTGTCAAAAGCGATTACCTTCTACAAACAAAATGTTATCTGCTAACGTAAATATCAAAGAGAATACAATACTATTTCGTATTATGTAACGGAACCCAAAAAACTTGATTTCGTAAATATTCCGGTGTATGTGACACGTGTTATAGAAGGAAATATAACGGATATTGAGCTAACATTACCTCAACAACAAAATTGAGTTTGAGAAGTGTATTGCTGTTTGTATGTGTCCCTTCGTTCCTCTCCGCGTGAAAGAGTCAAGCTGTGATAGGTCAATGGACAAATTTTTATTTGGCCCTCGACTATGTATTGTTACTTTTTAAATGACTAAGAAGCCGCATGTTTGCTTTTAGCTCTTTACATCTTATATATCATTGTGCTTCGTGGCGTCAAACTTCATATTATACAAACTCATACTTAAAAATATCTTGACCAGTTCCGTTTAGATTTCGTAGATATACATAAAATCTCTAGGTATATACGGTACCCAAAATTAGAAATCATTAAACCCATGGGTTTGGAGAATTTACCGCTAATTTATTTTGTAATCATACGTAATGAAGTTTTATACATATACCTACGGTGTTATGTAAGGACTCTTCACTCAATATCTCAAGATGGATCACGAACTGTGTCATAAGACGTCTTTTGTTTAACCTTTATGTTAAAAAACCATCGCCATAGCTCAGTTCACACGTACATAATGTGATTTGACTTTCATTAGGTGTTTATGTTTGTTTAATGACTGTTAATATTAAAAATGCGAGAGTAGATTTATCTGTCTGACAACTATATATTGCTTAAGTAATTTAGATAAAATTTGGTGCAGAGATACTTTGAGTCCTAGAAAAGGGTAAAGGATTGTCTTCCTAAATAAACTTCGGCGTAACTAAGTTGCGGGCAACATGTAGTTATGTTTGGTAATACTAATTGGCGCGCTCAGAGACAAATGTGAAGTACTCAACTGTTATAAGATCAATATTTTGACATAAACCCCATATTCCATGAATTATCTACCAAATCTTCGTTTAATTACAGTTGACTGTTAAGTAATTAATATTCGTCCCCGATGCGGCCATAAGAGGAGCATAAAGATCGAACTGCCTTTAATCACAATTTGTATTGGACAAAATATTATTAGAAAGCCTACAATTTCTTTTAAGTTTAAACTAAAGTAAAATTCAATAAATTTCAGTAAAAAAGCCTTGAAATGTAAAAGTACCTGCTCGTGCGCAATAAAACTGTAATGTATATTCAAAGCACTTAATATTTCGTACATTAAAATCCTTGTAAATGTGCCATAACACAGCTATCAAGTCAAAACAAAAGGATTATGAAATAACATATTGAGAATTAAAGTATTGGTTTACAATAAATTTATCAACTTAGTAGCTTTTAGGGTTCCATACCCAAAGGGTATAAACACTATAAACGGGACCCTCAATTCCTATTACTAAGACTTTGTTGTCTGTCCGTCTGTCTGTCTGTCTCCAGGCTGTATCTCAAGAACCGCTATAGCTAAACCTATGAAAAACAAAATAAAATTAATTTTTCCCATACAACAAACAATTTTTGGCCTTATTTTTTCCCTATAATGGTACGGAACCCTTGGTGCGCGAGTCCGATTCGCACTTACCCGATTTAGTTTAGCTTCAGCAAAAACCAGCATATCAACAATCCAATTATGAATTTCTGTAAAAATTCTTCGCTTACTTAATTTCACTATGGAGAGAATTTCATAAATTATCATCATTTGTCGCAGCAACTTTACTGATTTTTATGAATTTCTGTAAAATTCCCATCATATCAATATGAAATTAACCAAGGAATTAAGCATAGAAATGCATATTTAAAACTAAATATTTAGTAATGACGCTGCCACAAGTAGTATGCTGAAGCACGCTGAAGCATCGTGTCACTTACTGGAATCTACTGACTTGTATGACGTTGGAAATAAATTTAATATTAAATACCATTTCTTTCGTAAGCTCGCATGCGGCTATGGTCATAAACTTAGCACAAATGCCTTATTGCTAAGCGTCGAAACTTGTATTGAATTTCTGTCATGCCTTTTACGAACCTATTATTATATTATTATTGTCGGTGTATGAGTATCTAATAAAATTTTATGCCTTATGATTATAGGCTGTCATAGAAACACAAGCTTCTTATCTACTTTAAGGTTTCGTAAATCATGAAACTGGAAGAAGATGAACATGAAAGTAACCGCAACGACAGGAGACATAAAATAAGATAAATAATCTTTATTGTGCACACATTAAATATAAATACATTTTTAAAACAGAAGTATAACACGATGGCGGCCTTTTTACTAATTAGTAAAATTTCTTCCAGGCAACCGCGGATAGAGGAAAAGGACATAGCCGAACTAAATGTGTGCGCGCGTACCTTTCAAAGGCAAAGTAAAGCCGTATTTTTTTTTTTTCATCAATTTATTTAAGGGGTTTTGTCGGTGACCGACAATGCCACCCCCATAAAGCTTATAAACAAATCAGCCACAACATAATATTATAAACTAATATCTATACCTAATTATTACTTACAACGAAATCTAAATATATGTCTAGTAGGATACGGGCAAGCCGTATTTTCACTAGGGGACATGTCGCTGTGACAAGTCTTCCGACATTTACGTAGTTTGTCCCTGCAACACGTAGGTTTGTTCCTGCAACTTTGTCCCTCGACATATGACTTGTTCACACTATAGTCAGTGGTGAACAGAATGTCGCCAGCGACAAGTCCCGCAACCCGTAAATGTCGCTGCGACGTCGGGCGACATTTCGCGGGACACGTACATTTCGTGTTGCGTAACTAGGTCACGAGACAAAATATGTCCCCTAGTGAAAACACGGCTTTAAGAGATTTTTGTCGTACGGTCGAGCGGCGACTTCAACCTGCCCACGTAAGTAAGTAATAGGGTCAGTTATCGAGATAAATACATCGGAACGGTGGAATTACGACACAATATGTAAAAAGAAGCAGCAGGTTATATGACGCAACTGGTAAAATACTCTCAAAAATGTCAACGCCGTCGGCGCAAATACAAAAACACGATATATCTCGTGCCTCTTATCTCTAAGACTTTCTACAAATGGAATGATGAGGCACGTGTACATGTTAATTGTTGAGTTATCGGAAGAACTTAATTTAAAGTAAATATTTTCATTCATACTCGCATCTGAACTAAGGCATACTTAGCTTCCTACTAGAGAACTAGTTATATACACACACATATTATGTTATTTTCCACGTTTTTGGTAAAAGGTGGCCCCGTGTGAATTTCTTACGCCGGTTCTTCTCGCCGGGTTAGTTTCCGAACCGGTGGTAGGCCTCACAGACGCGACGTTCTAAAACTTTGGTAACCTATTTAAAAATAAATATTTTCATTTCATTTCATATACTCCTACTCTACCCTGTCTATCCCGATAGTATACAAATTACCTACACGTACAAGCTAAAGCCCCGAAAAGCTCACCAAGGCCTCACTCTTAAAAAGTCGTGCGTGAGGGCTGGTTTACACGTATTAAGTAGATAAGTAGTTAACTAAATTTTAACTTAATTTTAAGTTACTTAGTTGCGTGTAAACACACAATTTAGTAGCAAGTAGTAAGTTAAAATTTAGTAGCACTAAATTTTAACTTGTAACTTGCTACTAAATTGTGTGTTTACACGCAACTAAGTAACTTAAAATTAAGTTTAAGTACTACTAAATTGTGTGTTTACACGCAACTAAGTAACTTAAAATTAAGTTAAAATTTAGTGCTACTAAATTTTAACTTACTACTTGCTACTAAATTGTGTGTTTACACGCAACTAAGTAACTTAAAATTAAGTTAAAATTTAGTTAACTACTTATCTACTTAATACGTGTAAACCAGCCATGAGTGAGCCACTTGCTATGTGTATTCAAGTCACGCGAGTAATATGTGCATTTTGTGGTGTTTTGTATGTGTCACAAGTGTCAACACGATGTCAATAGTGATTAACCTTGAATAAGTCCACGTTATGCATTTGTTCACATTTTCCTTTTGTATCATCAACAAGTCTTTTTCATTTCGGGCAAAGAAGAATTGAGAAACACCATAAGAAATTAAAAGATAATAATATGTTTGTGCTAATTTTATATAACTGTATATTAGGGCGGTTTAAACGTTTCGGAATTAGATACGTTTTAAAGTATAGAGGGTTGAAAATGTCTGAATACTTTCAAAACAAATCAAATTCAATTCAAATCAAATAAAAGAAAAATATCCTATCGACGAGTCTGAAATATTATAGTGATCATGTCATATTTTCCTTTCTGGCAGACTTTTAAAGCTATATTTTTGCAACTGAAAATGGATAATAAACCTAAATGTAGTGTTAAAACGAGGCACGTATTCAGATAACACACGTCTAGGCCGTGACGAATTTGCAACATACATAATAGTAAATACTAAATATTAATATCATGTTCACAGTTCAACACGATTTATTGCAAAGAATTACAAAACGGATGTTGGGCGTTTTCACATCTCAATGATCTTTCCCTATGTGATCAAATTTTGTGTTACGATGTGGCCAATGTTAAGATATTTGCTACTTACTAAGTTGCTAAGTAGACAATATACGAGTACATAACGTTACAGTTACGTTTTGATGTTATATGACAGAACTAGCGACCCGCCCCGGCGTCGCACGGGTATAAAATATATAGCCACTAAAAAAAAAGGATTAAAATCGATAGCCTATGATCCTTCACGTGGTCTACGTCTTATATGTGCCAAATAACATAAAAATTGCTCCAGTTACCAGTAGTTCGTGAGATAAGCCATTTCAAATAATTTTCCCCGTTTTTTCCACATTTTCCTCTATTTCTTCGCTCCTTTAGTCTTAACGTGATAAAATATAACCTTCCTCGATAAATGGCTATCTATAACACTGAAAGAATCATCAAAATCCGTTGCGTAGTTTTAAAGAGAACAAAGGGACATGAGGGAAAAAAGCGACTGTTTTTATAATATATTATTGTATAACTATAGATATAGATAGATAAATATTAAATAGTGGCTTGATGAATTCGAGCAAAGCATTGTATTACCAAAGTAAAGATGATATTATACCAATTTTTTATTCCCTGGTTTTAACTAAATCGTATATAAGATGCTTACTCATCTAAAGGAACATGCATGATGCATCTTCCTTTAAATAAGTAAGGGAAATAGGTAATATTTTTATAAATCCATTAACCAGCTCACTAGCTATTTTCTGGCTGCAGCAGCTTAGTTGTCGGCACTAATCAAAGACATGCAAATAAAAAGTATCTACGTAACTTAGCTTGATACGATCTAGGAGTAAAACTAAAATATAATATTTCTCTCACGTTTTCCTTTACATACATATCACATAAAATACCTTTGCAAAAAAATTTGCGTAAGACCAGCGAGCCCAATTTCATCAGAACAGGACGAAATGCCCGCATTACACGAAAGTAACGCCAAGGTTCTGCATTGTAGCTATGTTGTAAACGTAAAACGAGATTATTATCCTTCGTAATTTGTAATTATTCATCGAAAATTAATATGTAAATTGCCAATTTCAAACAATTGTGTAAAAGTATGCTAGATGTACCTAGATACTGTTTAAAAATATTATAATTATACCTCTCGAGATCTAGTTTAAAAAAAATTCAGGCACTACAACGTGGAGATGCGTTTACACACGATTACGTACGTACAATAGTCATATTTTGATTTTAATCTTCAAGAAATTTTAGACTGTTGCCAACGGGGCTGGTAGCATTTTTTCATTTTTCCATCTTTAAAAAGGACCTAATTTGTATAAAATTCAGTAAAGCCCTATTTTCTCCGACTTTCAAAATAATAGTGACAGCTGACAGCTTAGCCAAATGATGTAAGTGGTGAATAAGGTGAGCGGGCCGCGACCGGTGCATGTGCACAACCCGCCTAGCCGGATTCACGCAGTTAGAGCTGGCTGGAAGTGACTGCAAAGATTTGATAGAAAACCCCTTCTTATAATCATAATAAAGCATATTAATAAAACCGGTCGAATAAAAGTTATACGTTCTGAAAATATGCGGGTCATTTTCAAATTTTTCGTTACTTTTAAACATTGCGACTGTTTTGAAAAAAACTTGTGACGTGCAAATTGCTACGCGCCTGCTTCATATCCTGGTTTATTATCAATATCAATCAGGCTTTTGATGTTTTTGATCTTTTTAGAAATTAAACAACTTTTATCTTGAAAATTAAAGAAACTATGTCAGGCTGCTGCAATAAAGGTTCAAGAACTAGTTTAAGTTTATGATATTGTAATTATTTTTAATTCAATTATTAAAACTAAAATAAATTATTATAATTTTGTTAAGAAACATATTAAAAGCGAACAATATGAATGTCAATAGAAACTTTTCTTAATTTCGCTATTAAAATTCATGGTCGCATGTTACAATGTCTGGCTGAAACTCCTTATCAAATGAGTCAGGGCTCATCTAGTTTTCGCAATCAGTGTCGAAATCTCTTACCCAACGAATAAGGTGCTGTGATTAGACATAAAAATTCCCTGCTACGTTTACTCGGAAAAATGTGTGCCGCTCTGATATCTATCTACAGATCTTTGATCGAATGCAGCTATTTATTAATAAATATATGTTCAATATTTTATATAACGTTTGTATGTGAGAAAAGCTCCGAGGGGTACGCGAAATAAATTTAAGGGCGTGTTTCCACTTGAGATGTGCGAGGACGCGTAACGATGAATGTGTTTTTCAAGAACCAATAGAATTACAACAATTTCTGAGCTGAGCGAGGCAATTAAATGAAGTGGTTCTTCTGGATTTAAAAAACCCAGTTTTCACATCCTCGCTTGACTTATATGGATAATGGATATGCCCTAGGAAACACAATAAGCCATCGTTTAGATCAGAGGCTCCCAAAATCATATTTTGTTACATGGACCACTTTCAAAATTTTGCTGGATCCGATGGACCTTCTGTTCCAAGGTCCCTAGAGTCTAGACTCCTTTTTACTATTGTGGACCCCTGTCGAGTCTCCTGTGGGTCCTGGGGGTCCACTTGTATCACCTTTTTTATTTATTTATTGAATAAGGGGGCAAATCAGCAAACGGGTCACCTGATGGTAAGCAACTACCGTCGCCCATGGATACTCGCAACATCAGAAGAGCTGCAGGTGCGTTGCCGGCCTTTTAAGAGGGAATACGCTCTCTTCTTGAAGGTTTGCAGGTCGTATAGGTCCGGAAAAACTGCTGATGACAGTTCGTTCCAGAGTTTTACAGTGCCCTTATTTTATAAAAAAAACAATGCTTGTTTCAATATCTCGGCTGAAATTACTCGACCAATTATGATAAAATTTCTACAGACAAAATAATGACATAGTCAGTAGACTATGTCATTATTTGTTGTATTATACACTCTATATAATATTTTATCTACTATTTTAGAAAATGTGCGGATTCTGCGAGATTTTAACTTTGCGCGTGCGAAGTTATTTGGCATCGTCTAGTAAAATATATTATGTAAAACGATGTCAATCATGATAATTATACAACTAAATTTAATCCTAAACTAATATCGATTGGCTTATGATTCAATTAAATTTTAAAAGAGCGCAAGTTTTCAAATTAATTTAGTAGAATGAGAATTTCTTCACAAAAACAAACATTCTGCATTCTTTAAAAACATCTAGCGGCATCGGTCTTCATTAACATTATAACTATTGTAAATTGTTATGCAGACATTTTTATTACATTACAAATGTTTTTGAATAATATAAACATAAAATATAAAGGTTGCAAAAGTGCAATAAATATACTGTGGCCTTGGCTGGTTGGTTCATCGCTCAGGGTCAGGGCATACACGGGCATTGAATTACAAATTATAGGTATACTCCGTTTCGTTCCATTTCGTTCCAAATGTAAACAGCCTTTAGTGCGGGTGAATACGAATGTTACCAATGTCACAAATGAAGAAATACAACAAGAAAATGTCAACAAAAATATCCAGTATCATTTTCAACCGATCAAAAAAAAGAAGATTCCATGCTCGGCTGTAGATATTTCTCTCCGTTTCGCCAAGATTCATTAACGAGCGGGAATCGTACATTTTTCGGGGATAGAAGTATTTTATGTCTTGGGACTCAAAGTATCTCTATGCCGAATTTCAGCAAAATCGGTTCGGTGGCACATTGTTCACGCCCAAACGTGAAGAGGTAACAGACAGACGGACGGACAGACCGTCAGACAGGCAAACTTTCACATTGATAATAATATGAAAGTATGGATTTTGATTATTTCGGATTAGGCTCATTTCGGATACAGAAGTCGACGTTGAAGGTCGAATGTGTAAGGATCAGCGTAAACAAAAATTTAATCTATTGCAAAATATAAATTATGTACAATGACTCACAACACTTCAAGGCTTTAATTTTGCAACTGAATTTAAAACCAATGTCAAGGACTTTCATATCATATTCTACTCTAATAATATATACCTCTATTTAAGTAATATCAATTCTTAATTATTCATTGTTTTAAAGGCTATATTGAAGGTTATATTATAATATAACTAACAATTATCATATAAAAGTTGTGTAGACTGTAGTTATGAATTTCAGGAGAAAATTACGAAGAAAGACGTCGTCATAGAACTACATCGATGGATATAGATTTTCTGTTAGTCTATTAATTGTAATGTAATAAATTTTATATCCGAATATGGCAATTATAGTTTAATTTAGGGTTAATTATAGTAACGAATAGAAATAATTACCTTAAAATGTTATAAATAGTTATATGAAATTACAACATTTTCGGAAATCCTGTTATTTTCGTAATTTAAAATTTTCAAATTACTACCAAATTATCTATATACATACTACATAAAAATTAAGATAGTATGGTACTAAAGTAATTTTATCATTATTCAATAAAAGTTTATGAGTGTTTCTATACATATTATAAAACAAAGTCGCTTTTTTTCCCTCATGTCCCTTTGTTCCCTTTAATCTTTAAAACTACGCAACGGATTTTGATGATTCTTTCAGTGTTAGATAGCCCATTTATCTAGGATGACTATAAGCTATATTTTATTACGCTAAGACTAATAGGAGCGAAGAAATAGAGAAAAAAGGTGGAAGAAACGGGGAAAATTATTTGAAAGGGTTAACTTGAACGCGCTAATCTCAGGAACTACTAGTCCGATTTGAAAAAATCTTTCAGTGTTATATAGCCCATTTATTGAGGAAGGCTATAGGCTATATTTAATAATTTTTTCAGTGGCTATATATTTTATACCCGTGCGACGCCGGGGCGGGTCGCTAGTAAATGATAAATCTTAACTGTATGTTAATTTTAAACTTAAGACTTAATTAAAGCATTCATAATTAAAAGGACATTGAACAATTTGTTAACTTTATCTTTACTACCTAAACCTTCATTTTAATTATTGCATACTGAAATTAAAATTAATTTAAAATTGTGTAACACACAATTTTAAATTGCGCGCGTTGAACTCTTTTGTATGTAAAGATAAATGTGCCGGTCCATGTGTCGTCACTTTAGTTTTTTTTATGATTTGCACCTATACACAGAAAAATATAATTGTTTTTGGAGAAACTCCAATGTATTTTACTTGTAATTTCTAGTCTAATATGAAAATATTATATTCGCCGAAGCCCGAATGTGATGCTTCAAATGATGGATACAAATAGCGAGCGCCATTAAATATAACGAGATAATCTTATTATAATTTCCCTCTTTAAAATGATTTAGATAATATATTTTGGGGATCGACGACGAATCGAAAACTCATGCCTGCCTAGTATACGCCAACGAGATATCTCTCTTTACATGTTTCTCGATGTTTGATAGTTTGTATCTTCATCTCTATTGACCCTAACATGACAAAAATTTTTTCTCGTGTAGATAGTGTTTTGTCGAGATAATGTCGAGATTTTGACATTATGAGACGAGTAGTTTTTAATTATCTCGAGAGTGAGATACAAGATATATCTCGTTGGCGTATGCTAGGCAGGCTGGAAGAGCTACTGGTCCATGAAGACGCTGATGAAGGGAGATTTACCAATCTCCCTGAAACGCAGACTCGTCGACATGTGTATTTTGCCCATCCTAACTTACGGCGCTCAGACCTGGTCATTGACCGAGTCGCAACGGTCCCAGCTCGGGGTTTGCCAAAGAGCGATGGAGCGCAGTATTTTAGGGGTCAGACTAGCGGACCGAATAAGAAATAGCACACTGCGCTCCAAAACTGGTATTATGGACGTCGGCATAAAAGCTGCCAAGTTAAAATGGGACTGGGCGGGTCATACAAGCCGTATGCATCCGGACCGCTGGGCAAAGATTACCACAGAATGGATACCTGATGATGGACAACGCCGCCGTGGCCGGCCTCGAAAAAGATGGCGCGATGGCCTAGACAAATACGAGCCAGGTTGGCCTACGGCTGCGTTGGATTGAGAGGATTGGAAGACTTTGGGGGAGGCCTTTGCCCAGCAGTGAGACAGCATAGGCTCTTAAAAAAATTTTTTTTGGGGATCTAGAATATTTTATAAGTTTTTGTTAATTTTGTTTCAATTCATATTATGTACCTACAACATGTGACTTATTACTTGGCATTATTTTATAATAATGCCAAATGCCTTAGACTTATGTCTTATCTACAATTTTATTTTTTAGGATTTGATTCGAGAAATTATCTTACAGCTTCGGGGTGCAGAATACAGTGTTACATACTGTCCCTACTGGTCACCATATTGTTGGCAATAAATTATATAATGACGTGCGTTTATTTATATAATTGATATTACGATTACAATTATACGCATAGAATTTTAATTGTACTGTGTACATGCCATGAGCGAAATTAAGGTCTTCAACGAATAAATTAATTCAATATCTATTATGTGATCGTTGCATATCAAGCCTTTCCCAGAAACTAAAACGTTTTTTTTTCTTTTGGAAAGCCTTACCTCATGACACGTTTATTGTTTTGAGGTGAACTATTGACATAGAAAACACATTAACTTTTACACACTGATTAATATTTTTAATGAGTGTAGGCTTCATTTCAGCCACCCCATGTACGAAATTGAATTTGAAAATAAAATATTTGAATTTGAAATCTGCCGCCTTCCTAGGACGATGCAAGCCGCGGTCTACACGGCCTATTTACTAATCCTACAGCCCTGGATTTACTGGAACTAGTAAGAGCAACTCTTGATTCGAGTGTACGCTTAAAAGGCTTAACCAATTTTGATGTGGTATGAAAATTCTTTGAGAGACAGGAAAGGACGTAGTTTTTGTTGCGAAGAATCTACTGTCGCGGCTTTATCTCCCCAATTGGCGTTGCAAACGTATTAGACAAAAGCTTTGGACACACTGTACATTTTTCTGTTCGTGCAAGGGCATGCGTTATAGCGCAGTCAACACCGAACGTGAGGCCTGCCCGCGACGCATGCCCTCTGACCATATCCAAAACTTCAAAAATGACATGTTGGCGTTGTGTTGGATGACGCATTCAATCATTGAATGCACCAAAACGAAAGTTGAATGAAAGAAAATGACGAAAATTGAAGACGAAAGTGCCTAGTGTGGACATAGCTATCGACAGTCACATGGAGTAGATCCCTTGAGCGCATCTTAATTTTATTACAAAGGATGTAGACTGTAGAGCCCTATAGGTTTTTCTTGTAAGACGTAGGTTACACGCTCAGTTTTCCATCAGTTCAGTCCATCAATCTGGTAAGATTGACGCGAAACTGAACGTCTAACCAGTTGATTGACTGTACTTTTTAGCCATAAATTTGTCATCAATCTAGCGTCACTCCAGATTGATGACAAACCGAAAGTGTAACCTACGACTATGCAGGACAGGCTTATCTTAATCTAATAATTAGATTTTAATCTCTATGCAAAACAAAACAATCTTAAGACACGTCCCAAGTGAGGCCCTGCTCGGACACTAGCAACTTAAAGGCGTTAAGTCGAGGACTTCGTTTGTTTCTCAACTTTACGGACCATAAACTGATAACGAGACTATAAACCTGGTACAATCCCTCACTAAACACTTTCCCATGTATCCTCCATTCTATAGCGTGTATTTGTCACCTTCCTGTTATAAAATTACTCTTAAAGGTCTGCCCTACTTCTTAGGCTATGAGGCTTCTGCATGTTTTATATTTTGTTGTGAAATAAACCAGGCAACAAGATGAAGTCATAATTTTTACCTATGAGCGCTATACACCACGCCAATCAGGTCCAGAGCTAAATACCTGAAAGACTTCGTGTTACGGGTAGGTACCAGTTACCAGACAAATGAAATATTATATTTAATACATATATTGTATACAATACATATATTGTATACAATACATATATTGTATACAATACATATAATAATTCCCTAACCGGTTTTTTGGTGACGGTGGCCGGTTTCATTGAAACCAAGCCAGTTACGCAGGAGTAATTGTATAGTGCCCAAGTGTGTGCGCAATACACAAGAGCACTCTCTATTCCTTTTACTCTCATAACTCAGTGGGACGGAAGACCGATACGACTGGCGAGAGATCAGGCGCAGGACCGACTTTTTACATGCCCATCCGACGCATGGATCATCTTACTTGTCAGACAATCAGGTGATCAGCCTGCATTGTCCTAACCAAACTTGGAAATAACATGTTTCCAATGCGGGAATCGAACCCATGACCTCCGAGTCAAGAGCCATGCTCTAACCACAGGACCACGGATGCGTTACAATACACTTTTAAAGATATTTTGTATTATAGCATACATATTTAGTACAAATTCATGACCCAGGAACATTGAACAGTTTTTGTTTCGTCGGCGGGATTTGACCGCGACCCACGGCTTGAGCCGCCACACGCTAAACCATTGAACCACAGAGGTAGTCAAAGTATTGGCTAAGTCTTCAAAATCTCTAGTTCTCCATTAATAATAACGCTTAGTAAGCGGAAGCCTAAAAAAAAGGAAGAGATTAAAAAAATAGATCAAGTTGGGTCGGCCCGTAACACTCGGTAGATCCTGTCAAAGATTGTGTAACCTATCTGAGAAACCCCTATTGGTTACAAAAGTGCGGAAAATCCGTTTTGTACAGAATGACGTGTCAGTAATAGAGGTCAAGTGCGAAATGCAAGCGCAGAGTGCAGACACGATAGTATAATTTTTGTAATTTACGAAATTACTTATTTTCAGAAATATAAAATACACCATATTTATTTATTTATAAATTCTATATCTGCACAGTGCATATTATAGAAACAATATAAAATAACAATAACAAAAACAACATAAGGCAAGGAATACTTATAGCAAATATATTATCTGAGGCAACCTTTATTTTCTCTAGTTCACATTGATGATGATTCTCGTTCAATATAATTATTTTAATCTATACTTATAAAATTACATGTCCTGACTGACTGTCTGATTCATCATCGCTGAGCAAAAACTGTTAAAGTTACGGCCACGAAATTTGGTGAGTAGGGTTGTTTTATTAAGTAGACACCCACTAAGGAAGGAATTTTGAAAATTTTAGCCCGAAGGGGGTGAAATAGTGGTTGAAAGTTTGAATGAAAGTCCGTTATTTCTTGAGTTAGAAACATGAAATTTTCTATTTGGGCTACTGATTAAAAATAATTGGATACGTATAGCGTTTTTGGAAAATCTGCCCCAAGGGGGTGAAATAGGGGTTGAATGTTTAAATGAAAGTCAGTCATTTCTTAAGTTAGAAACATGAAAGTTTATTTTTGAACTGCTGATTAAAAATGAATGGATATGTGTTTAAGCGTTTTTGTAAATTCTACCCCCAAGGGGTGAAATTGGGGTAGAAAGTTTGAATGTAAGTCCCGACATTTGAGTTAGAAACATGAAACTTTATTTTTGTGCTACTGCCTACTGATTAAAAATGAATGGATACGTATTTAAGCGTTTCTGGTAATTCTACCCCCAACGGGGTGAAAAAAAAGTTTCAATGAAAGTCCCTCATTTCTTGAGTAAGAAACATGAAAGTTTATTGACGTTTGAGGTTTGCTTAAATAGGGTCCCGTTTTTACCCTTTGTAATAGGGAACCACGGAAAGGGGAAACCATTCCATCTTTGTTATTATACTATGTTAACGCGGACGAAGTCGCGGGCAACAGCTAGTTCAATATATTTATCACTTACTACTAGTGATGGGCCGAATGTGGTTTGAACCGAATACGAACTTCGGCCGAACATTCGGCAAAAATGAAAAATTCGGCCGAAATTCGGCCGAACTTCGGTCCAATTTCGCCGCGCTTTTTCGTGTTGTGACTTGTGACTTGTTTACGCACTTGCTGCAAATATTACTAGATGTGCCCCGCCCGCACTCCGCGCTTCCCCGTTAGCCAGCTAGTCATTAATTTGTAAAGTAAACGTTAAGTCAAAATTTTTGTTTTTTGATTAAATAAGAGAGATTTCCAAGGCTCGTTTGGTTAGTAAGAAGAGCAGTTTAATTTTATTTTTTGTTTGTTTGAGTAACCAAAGACTTTTGAGACTGGTCGTTAAAAAGACCAATTTAAGTTTTTTGTTTATCACGTATGATTATTTTTTCTAATTCAAATAAGTAAATGACTATGAATAAGTGTAAGTATTAGACTTATTTTATTTCACGGTTACTACAGATATATATATATATATATATTTTTTTATTAATGTTCGGCATTTTAACCGAAATTCGGCCGAATGACGAAGTTCGGTTCAAGCTGCCGAAGTTCGGTTAAACCGAATGTAAAACGAATTTCGGCCCACCCCTACTTACTACAATCGAGCTGCCGAAGTTCGGTTAAACCGAATGTAAAACGAATTTCGGCCCACCCCTACTTACTACAATCGTTGTCCACGACTCCATAGTTCCACGAAATGAAATCTCAAAAAGGTTATGTCGTTATGTGTTTAACGCAGCACCATTTGTCATTTCTCGCGGTCTACTCTACATTTCGAAAAATTTCATCAAATTGGTCGAGTAGTTTTGGAGCCTATTGAACGCAAACAAACCTTGCCTTCTTATAGTTTTTGTATATAGATAAAGATTTAAACAATACTCATTTATAGATCATTATTAATTATTATAATAAAACTAATAAGCACCATGTGCAAGTACCATATGACATAATATGCTTTGCAAGATAATTATTACTAAACGTTTTAAAAGCTCACCTCCTGAACTTTTGCAACCTTTGACATGCTTTGCTTATTTTTGCGGGCCAATAATAATAATTGTATATTTTCCCTTCCATTGTTATTTGATCATTTTTATCTCCATCTTTTATGTAGTAAACATATCTTTCTAGTTCCTCGTATGTATTTAAGGGAAAATAAAATATTTTAAGCATAGCAAGCAAGCAGGTGGGCCTAAAACTTGTTTTTTTTTAATTCCCGAAAAGAAGGTTTTTAGCACTTACCAGGTCATTGCTGATGAAGCTGATATTGTAGGCCGCCACCCCGTTCAGCAGCAACAGTAGACCAGCCAGCATGGTAACCACATCACAAACACACACTATACCATCATTACACTGCCCTATTCAGGAACCCTTCAAGAAGGAGGACTTTTTAAGCCCTCTCTTACTTTCTCGGAAGACTTTTACATGGACAATTTTCTCGGTAATGGCAGGACTTTTTGAGTCCCTCTCAAGTTTTTGAAGCCCTCTCAACCTGTGTGACCGCATAGGCGCAGGTCGGGTTGGACAATGTCAGCGCACGCGCGCCGTGCGCCCGCGCCGCGCGCTGTTGCTCAACACACCTGATATCAGAGGACTCCCCGCCTGATAGTGGTTGGCCATCACTATCAGCGTAAAGCTCTACGCTATTGAAATACTCGTAGTTTATCAATTCGTCTCAAATCCATAGAGAACACTAATCAAGACGTTTTCTTTGTAGCTTCTTTATAGAATTGCCGATTAAAGTGTATGTCCAAAGCGTAAAAGAAAACGTCTTGGCTAAAGGGCAAGTTTATTGAGAAAATAGTAAAATACTCTTTGATACAGGCAGCAAAAAAGGATGTCCAAGATTTTTTGTAAATGGCTAAGGAAGTGGAACTATAATTATTATCGTATTAACTATATTATGTTGGGGCACAGAATACATATTAGTTTAACAAGTTTGGGATCGTTTTGACGTTTGAATTATAATGTTTTTTTCTAGATTTTTTTTGTGTCCTGATTCTTGAATCCTAATGCCGTATCTTGAATTTTGAAATCTTACTTATTGATATAATATAAATAATTTATATTTTCATTTACATGAATGAAATTGCAAGCAGCAGTAATGATAACCGGATCGTTCGCTGGTGATCTCTTAACTTTCCAACTTGACTGACTGGTGACTAGTCAATTTGTCAGTAAGTATGTGACCTAAGTTACCTAGAATAAACTAATTTATCATAATATAACTAGTTAGATTATGAGACATTAGTTTAGCTTACAGCTATACACATACATTGATACTATATTTATTATAAAGTATAAGAAAAGAAAATAACTATTTAAGGCATAAAGAAATGCAAGGAGTTTTGAAAAGCACTTATTTGGGTAATTTTCACTTCTATAACTGCCTGAAAATTGTATTAAGAAGGTTGTAATCCATCATCGAAGATGACAATATATAATATGGTTGAGGCTGGCCGATTACACTCGTTGTCCGTATGCGATTTCCGAATTTGTTTCCGTATTACGAGTATCGAAGACGGCAATCGTGTGGATGCGGCTAGCCTAATGGTTAAAAAATAATATCAAATAACCGCCTGTCCCGGCAAACGTTGCTTTGCCATAATACTTATATTATGTATTTGCCATATTATTTTATTGAAGTGACTAAATATGTATGTTACCATGGCAACGTCGATCGCTATCCCGTCGCACAAACAATGGTCGCCGTCAGTCTCAGGTTGTAATAATTTACTATTATTTATTCAACAAATGCACAGCTATCAATATATAAAGTACCCAGTAGCCGTTACTTACTCAATCCAGTCGAAAAGTATCGACATCTGTTGGAATCTTTTGGAGTTAACAGATAATTGTGACTGTCAATTAATTATAGACAAATAATTTGCAATAAAATAAAATTGCGACTATAATTAAAGATCTAAGCTATCCTATCTCTCAAGTTGGAAAAAAGCACACATTTAAAAAAAACATTAAAATCGGTTAAGTAGTTTAGGAATCCATCGCGGACAAACATCGTGACAGGAGATTTATATATATTAGATATATTGTTATAATGTGTTTTCGGATTTCGTAATGACACAATTAAAAGGAAGGGCAGTTTTTATTGTCAAAACCAATCGCAATCGAAACAGTTAGGAAGCAGTAATGTGCAACGGAAACCATATATTGCTGGTATGTAAGTATAACGTGAGTCGTGACCATATTATATTCTTACCAAAGCGGGACATCTAAGTAATCGCATTAAAACAAAACAACGTCATCTATTAGGACGCAGAATTTTACCTACAAAGACGGTGAAAATTGTACAATTTAGTAGAAGTTTGTCTAATAGAAAACACCGATTTCCTAGGACAAGGGAACGAGTCGAATAAAGTGTTCCTCTGGCGAAAAGTGAGACAAACGGCCAGTGGCGGGACAAGACCTTATCTTATATGGGCAAGATGTATCTTGCGAGGCCTCCTAAAATTAATTTTGCGAGGCCCCCTGATGGATTAGAGGACGGATTTTTCGAGAGAAAGAATTTATTCATACACAACTTTCACTCATTAAACTTTTTATTTATGAATATTTCAGTATCTTAACTAGCAAATCCGAAAAAAAAACCTCGTGGTCCAAGGGGCGCGAGGCCCCTTAGACCGCGAGGCCGTGGGCGGTCGCCCACACCGCCCACACCGCCCACGCCTTACGCCGCCTCTGCAAACGGTCTGAAAGCGGGACTGTCTCACCGAAATCGGGACGTATGGTCACGACAGACGTTAGTTGATATGTAGTGCTACAAAAACAGTAGGATGTTACAGTAAGGCAGTCGCCGACGCAATAACGTTTACGTGAACTACGTGACGAGCACTTGTAATAAAGTACGGGGTCACGTATTATAAATTTAATTTACTTAAATTACGTACGCGCTGAGGGCCAATTTTCGCAAATAGTTAGCAGTATTCAGCCAAAAGTTTTATGGGGTCACCCGAAATGTTAGAGGGATTATGAATAGTTATACACATATAGGTACACAGTTTCTATATAGAAATCCTCACATAGTTATTACTAATTAAGTAGTTACCTACTCTTTGGTCATCGCTTTCTTGTCTCATAAGTCGTTTTCAGCTTTACTGTATTTCGGTAAAAATATACATATAATGGTAAGCAAATATTTTCTAAAATTTCTACTCCTTTCTTGCTTCTGAATAATTTTATTCATCTGTGATATCAAATTATTCAAAAGTTTTTGTGGTCAGTTGCCACTTTTGATCCTGGCTAGTGGCTATACAGGAATAGTGGGATTTTCTTCTCCTATCTTACTTTTGATTGATTTCGCTACGGACTCCAAAACTGAATTAGCATGTACTCGTGTGATAGGCACTCCTATGAGTATCCCTTAGTTAGAGCGAAGCCAAACGTGAGGAATTTGTGAGTTGTGAGTCGCAAAATTTCGGTTTGGCAGAATTCTGCTGCATTCAATTTTAGTTTCATACAAAAGTCCAGTTTGATTCACACACAAAATTGTGAGTCATGATTTGTATGAAAAGATATTTACGCGGCAGAAATTCTGCGACTCACAACTCACAAATTACGCTCGTTCGGCTTTACCCTTACTCCTTAATAGTCTGTGCTCCAATGATCATTTCAAAACGTTTTAAGATTGCCGACCACTGTTGATCCAAGCTTGTAGCTACACAGATATTGCAGTGGTTGATTGCCATATTCTGGCCATCGAAACACAAGGGCAAGTACTCCTTTAGAAGTCTTTACGGCATTATTTATTCAGCGTGCGGAACTCTCACACGTGTGACTTGTGAGAGACGGTTAATATTCACGACCGTGTCATCATTACGAGTTCACGCCAACTGTGTCAAGGAGTGTTGCTTTCCACCAAAGTGAATGTCGCTTTATTAAAACGCTCAATTTTACCCCAAAAACTATTGCGCAGGCAGACCTTTATATAGTTTATTGATTGATTGGCTCGATTGAACTGCAGGCATGGTCACCATAGAAAGGTTATTCTCGGCGTAGACAAAGTGTATTAATTTTCATGTTAAGGTCTTTTTTGCAATTTACTATTAATAAATCATCGCAAGTTCGTGTATAATCAACAAATCTTAACATTTTTATTTCGAGATTTAGATTTAGAGTATCTAGAGCCTAGAGTCTAGACTCTAGACCATAACAATTAGCACATTATTAACTACAAATCCACTAGTTTAAAAAATTAGTTTACGTTAAGCTTTTATATTTCTCAAAAACAAATTAAATATTTTTGCTGGTCCTGACTATAAAATTTTTAAATATAATTTCTCTAAATAATCTCCTTATTACAAACGGCTCGGGGCCGCGGAATGGAATGGAATGGAAGCGCCAATTTCGCCTCATGACCGGGGGAATCGGCACCGGAGAATTCTCGAGAACGACGCGCATCCAATATTTTGGCTCGTATTTAATTTGTGTGTTATGCTATTGCCATAAAGTTAATTTTGCAATGTACAGTTTCGTTGCTAAAAGTCGCTTACCATTCCATTCCGTGGCGGTGTAAATTGAGCCTAAACGGTCAGATTCCCTTGATTATATATACTGGCGTTTTAGCCATTTTGGATACCACGTCATTTAGATTGACGGCTCTATACTACTTAAACTTAAAAGGGCTGATAAACAAGTAGTTATCGATTACATAATGTATCGAGCCGAGTTTACCTGATTAATATAATTGCCTATGTAAAGTGGGTCGAAACGGCACGATGTGTGGGCACATGAACCGATAAACCCGTAACTTACCTAACATTGTACGAAATTATCTTTATTTAAATTTCGGTGACTCTATCTTGGCTAAAGTAGAGCTTACGGTATGAATCGATCGAACGCTTAGAAGACTTATTTCTTCACGAAGGTAAGACATTACCAAAAACAAAACTCGGTGTCACAAAAACCTGAAGGGTTATTACATTAATTACGGCTTCCATCCGAACGAACACTTTTCACCATTATCGCGCGGGAACCTATATTTTGTTTAAAACAAAATTATAATATCATGATTTATGTCCTGAAAAGGCATAAATTATGATATTATAGTAAATTTTGTATGCACAATGCATATATTCATTTATTTTTAATATTCATTTAATATTTATAATATTCATAAATTTTATCAAAATCAGTTCAGCGGTTTAAGTGAAGAGGTAACAGACAGGTTTTCGCATTTATAATATTTGTAGGGATTAAACATTATATAATATTATGATAGGTTTCGTTCCAAAAATCGCGTTCATTAAAATAATCTTTTCGCGAAGTTGCTGGCAACATCTAGTTCAGGGGTTCCCATCTTTTTCAGCCTGCGGCGCACTTACAAGTCCGTATTTTGTCACGACGCCCTACTCTACCTAGCTATTACAAAAATATACATAAGTAAATAAACACCTTTAATAATAATTATTACATTTACGTTAAGCAAGTAAATAATAATAAACAAATATTTAATCATCTGCCTGCTTTGTTTAATAATTCATATAATAATATTATTTTATAATAGTTGTTGAGGTATAATGAATAATGATGGAGGATCGACTCGTGGCGCTCCTCTTGCCTTTCCACGGCGCACCAGGCCGCGGCCGCGGCGCACAGTTTGGGAACCCCTGATCTAGTTCATTTTTTTATGATATAAGGGGGCAAACGAGCAAACGGGTCACCTGATGGAAAGCAACTACCGTCGCCCATTGACACTCGCAACATCAGAAGAGCTGCAGGTGCGTTGCCGGCCTTTTAAGAGGGAATACGCTCTTTTCTTGAAGGTTTACAGGTCGTATAGGTCCGGAAATACTGCTGTTCATTAGGTACTGGCAGTAAATAATACATTGAATGGAATTATTTAAATGTCTATCATTATTGTACAGCGGTTAAACGACAGGTGCTAAGAGAATTCCTGATAAATACAGCTCTATGGTTAACCATAGCGATTATACCCTGGTAGAGTAGAAAGTGATTTACTATTTCATAATCAGAAATCAAAAAGTGGCCGATGGTTTGCCAATATGTGCATAATAAGTATAACTCGGCTCCGCCTATGTAAATAAGGTATCTATTTCACGATAAATTATTTGATTTTTTTACAATTAATATAATGCGACTTCTCTTGGTTCGGCCATCATGAATATGTAATAATTGTACAAGCGACTAACAACCAACATATTATTATAGAGTATTAGTCTACCAGTCTACCTGTCTACTGTCTAACCACACTAGGCCGAAATAACGTCGCCAAATTAGCGTATGCGTAGCGCATTACAGGCGTGGTCATGTCGAACTTTGGCCGCGGTTTTTTAGACACGAAAGACGAGGCGTTTTGTCTATGATTGTCAAAGATAGATGTCGATTGATGTCGATTGTCGCATGCCATGAGAGTTTCGCAATCATGGTGGCAAGCATGGTTAGATCATGACCTAGAGGAGGGTCTTTATACTCCTTAATTCGTATACAACGACGCCCCAAGCCCAAACAAAACATATTTTACATAAGAAACATAATATCAGTCGGCATGTAAGTGAGATGAAAGTTATGACACACATTTGCGAAGAAAACCCAAAAGTCAAGTGTCGTACCCATCACAATTATTATGGAGGAGTTATTACGCATATTTTAACGATAAATGTTTTAAAATTGAAATGAACACTAATTATATGAAAATAGTCTACATTCAACTAATTGAAATGATACTTCGTTTTTATCTTTACGAAGAAACTGTTACTAGAGACTTTCCTGTCATGGAAATGTTATAAATACATTTAATACCTAGTAATAAAGGGACTTATTAAATAATGCACCTACTTAAGAAATTAATATCAATCCGAATAATATTTAATTATGAAACGGTACACATGCTTTACTTATACCTTTATACCACTGAATATATTATTAAGAGTCATCGCCAGACAACATATTATTATTATCATTATTGTCTTCTTATCGCATCAGAAAGCTTAGGAAGATATTGGTACAGGAAAAACCTACAAATACCAATTATTTATTAGATATTTGTAGGGCAAAGCACTTCAAAAGTTAACCCTTCGTGCGCGAGTATGACTCGCACTTGGGCGATTATTTAAATTCTTTGTATGAAATGATGTGAAACTTCGCACATTCATCCGCACCGTACGCGCCGCATTTCGTGTACTATGCGGCGCGTACAGCAGGTACGGTTCTGACAAAATATGTGCGATCAGCTTTAGTAGTAAATCCGACCCTGGTTAAAGAGGCTTCTTGACGTGTTGTCTTAATGTACGGTACATAAGAGGCCACATAAACACCGGAAACTCTTCCTATTGTGCAACAATACAGAACCTGCTCACCGCATTGTCACTTCATTTGCTAGCTCATCTATCATCACAATCACCGTTGTTTAATATCTACAATCTTATATATAAAATTCTCGTGTCACAATGTTAGTCCACGAACTCCTCCGAAACGGTTTTACTGATTTTTACCAAATTTTATATGCATATTCAGTAGGTCTGAGAACCGGCTACTCGGTACTTTATATATTGATAAGTGCATTTGTTGCATAAATAATAGTAAATTATTACAACTCGAGAAAAATGACGACCATGATAGCGATGGACGTTGCCATGGTGACATACTTTATTTAGTCACTTCAATAAAATAATACGGGCGATATACTTTATAATATGGCAAAGAAACGTTTGCCGGGTCAGCTAGTACAATATAAAATTTTACTTGTTTAAGAAGTTGATTTGACATGATAATTTGAAAGGGACATATATTTCATAAATAATAATAAATAAATAAATAAAATATATTTTTATTCAAAATAGGTATCATGATACTCTTTTTGAAAGTCGAACGAAGAAGCTACGTTGCCTACCACCGGTTCGGGAACTACCCCGCCGAGAAGAACCGGCGTAAGAAACTCGCACGGGGCCATCTTTTAAAAAAAAATGGAAAATTACAATGTTATGGCTTACAGCTATGTAACAAAAATAAAAGTAACCTGCATGGAGCCACCCTATTCCCAAGGTGTGCTGTCCTCGATGAAATCATTGACTTTATAATACGCTTTAGCACACAAACGTTCTTTAACTGCTTTTTTAAATTTGTTTAAAGGCAGATTTTGAACAATTTCTCGGATTTTATTGTATAGGCGTATACATTGGCCTTTAAAGGATTTGCTTACTTTGTTAGTTAGTTAGTTACGTACTGGGAAACCGCCCATTTAAGTTTTATATTAATTATGTTTATTTTAAGTTGTTGTTGTTGTTTTTGTTCAAACATTAATTCCATCTCTTTATATGTAACTATAATATTTTCTTCACATTTTCCATAACTTTTATGAGATGAACAAATATTGATAGAGTTGTAAATTAAAGAGTTGAAGGTTTATGAACTTTGGCTCTATTAAAGTATAGATTTCGGATCCTTGTCAAACAAGAGACATTCTAATAAATGTGGTGATTGGTCAACCGAAAATTAACATCACATTATTGATTATATACGTATTTTATTACTACATGTTGACATTGACTTCATAAATTCAACAAAATCGACTGCGGTAGGTATATACGAATAATAAAATGTCACCTACGTGTTCATAATATTAGTAAGGAACTTTAGGATGTAGCAAAAGAAAGTCCTGGTGGGCTATTATGACCTCTTATTTCCAGTCAGTTTAAGCTCAAAATGTATCGTTTTCGGGCGTTAACTGGCTGGAAATAAGAGGTCATAATAACCCCCCTGATAACTTCTTGCGACAAAAATAGTCTATGCATTCTCCCTTGTAATCTCTACCTATATTAGTTTACGAATAAAAGAAAACATACTTTCGAAGCTTACTCAATGCAATTTACAAAGACATTTTTATCTAAGTATACATGTAGCCTATAGGCTACTTCTTACAGCCACATAACGTATGATTCTCTAGCCTCAACAATTACAACTATTAGGTCACAAACAAAATTTTCCACTGTGTAAGTTCAAAAGTCAACGACTGTTATTGCACCGGAAAGGAATTATGCTTTTGTCATAGAGCTTCTTTCTTTGAGACGCTTTAGTTATTGAGCTCGTTTTGTGCTTTAAAACATATATTATTCTTAATTATATTCATATTATTACTAATTAGTTAATTACAGTCAGCTTTCTTCGAACGTATCGTAAAAAGGTACCCTGCGTAGTGCGTATGTTGATATCTTAGTATGTCATTGATATGCCAAGATATAGAAATAGACTACATAATTATTGTCAGATGGCAGTCCTATGTAAATTTTACTCATTAGAATTATACCAAACAAAGTTGCCGGGTTAGTCAGTGTATTTAAATTTTATGAAATTTCCTGCGTCAAGAGAAAAAGAGTTAAACGCGTTCAGAGTCGCGGTCAAATGCTATCATTTAAAAATACGCTAATAATATTATAAACACGAAAGTGTGTCCATCTATCTACCTGCCTGTCTTCCATACTAATATTATAAATGCGAAAGTCTGTCTGTCTATCTGTCTGTCTGTCAGTCACCTCTGCACGCCCAAACCGCTGATCCGATTTTGCTGTTTGGTACGGAGCTGCTTCCAGTCCCGGGGAAGGACATAGGATACTTTTTATCCCTAAAAATGTACGGTTCCCACGCGACATACGAATTAAGGTACAACGGAGTTGCGGGCGTTATCTAGTATAAAATAAATCAATAAGGTACATTCAATTGCGTATTCAGTTGCATGTAAATATACATATTTTAGTAATAAAATTAATCAGAAAATGGTGTCACAAAAGCAAGTTTAGTTTTCTCGTCGGAACACGTAAGATACGTTACAATTTTTCATTGTTTTAACCAGATTAAATAACAATTGCGCAATAGAAGTTTTTAAGCTGGATAAAATAACAAAAACTAGATTATGTATTTACAAAAAAATTAAAATAATGATCTGCGCTCCAGCTACCTAGAACGAATTACGATAAAAGACATTGTTAATTTCTGAGACCGCGCAATTTTGCAAGAGTCTAAATAAAAAGAGTTTCGTTGTATTGTATTTAATAAAATAATGTTTACTTAAAATTTTATTAAAACTATTATTATATTTGCTTGATGTCACCTTCCCCCACGGCCCACAGCTAAAAGTGACTTGACGTAACATCACACACCCTGAGTCGTGCGTCTAGTATGCGCGACGTACAACGAGATATTATCTCACTCTCGAGTGTAGTTATACGATAGATTTTGACGACAGATCTACACGAGAAAAAATGTATGTCATGTTAGAGTCAATAAAGATGAAGAGACAAACCATCAAACATCCCACCATCAAACCATGTACGAGACAAAATTTTCTCGTTAAGCGCATGCTAGGCGCACTGACCAAACAACACACGTCCGTCATGTTACATGTACCATCTATTCCTACTATACCCAATACCTCAATAGTAATTCAACCACTCCATAGGCTGCCACAGGCTGAAGAGCCAAAAACTCATGTGAACGTAAGGTGGCAAAAAGCTCATACGGTGATCATTAGTAATTAATACTGGTGACATAATTGTGACCGCTGTCGCAATAAATTACGCCATTGGAAAGCAGCCCAGCGGTTCCTGATGTCGGCCCATAAAAGAATTAAAAATTGGTGTTGCGACTTCGTAAAAAAAATTACCTACCTATTTAAGTATTGAGGTACCGTGCCGCGCCATATCTCAACAGTTAGGCACCGTAAAAAATATAATAATAATAAAATCTATGGACGCTTCACACCACGTCAGTCTGGCCCCGTGCTAAGTACCTAAAGGACTTGTGTTACAGGTACCAGACAACGGAAATATATTTAATACTTTTATACTATACATATATTTAAGATTTTTATTATATCATACACATATTTAATACACATCCAGACCCGGGAACATTGAAAACTTTTTTTTGTTTTTTTTGATTCGAATCCGCGATCCCCGGCTTGAGCGTCCAACGCGCTTACCACTGAGCCTCCAATATGAATGTACTGTGCCCAATGATATTCACTTTGAGTTTTTTTATATAATATCATTGACTGTGCCTCTATGTTTTTATTTTTTTTATTGAAGTAATAATACGATGTAGGTGTGTAAGCCTAACCTAAGCAAAAATATATTTCTATAGTCGTAACTATAAGGTTCTGGTTAGCCCCTACAAAACTTATGCGGAGTCCCAGGGCTCCGCGGAGCGTACTTGAGAATGGATCTAGAATCTAGATATAATACGTATAATTTTTTTTCGAAAACACATTTTCTGTCTGAATAAGTATAGGTCTACCAGAATCTGATGGCAATTTTTGACAGCAAATTTTCAAAAAATATCCTTGATCATTGGATAAATTTTTATATTTGCATGTTTGATGTTTCACACACAAAATAAGCCGCTAAAGGAATAAAAAAGGATGAAAATGTTTTATTCCTATTACCCCGGTATTGCTAGAGTCAATTTATTTTCTCACTTTTTGCCATCAGATTCTGGTACAACTATACCAGAAGAAGGTGTTATAACCTACTTATTGCATTGAGTAGACGCGGAAGTAAGTGATCTACCGTCTAACTTCACACATAGGTAAGACGTCATTAGTCGCTAAAGTACGAGAGGAACATAGGAGTACCTACATGAGACGAATCTTGTGAACTCATCTTCCTCTCGTACTAGAAGAAACTATCTATAGTTACCTACGATTTGTCGCGTAGGTAGGTGCATGTCTTTGGGTATGTCGCGAATCGCGATGGCAGGTAGAGATTCTGAAGAATAATAATCTTTCGCAACTTCTTACTGGAAAGAGTGGAAAGTAAATATAAAATTTCACAACAAACCTTGCAAAAATATAGTTTCAGGCAACACCGGCGCAAAAATTAATATTCAATGATCATACGTGCGAAGCTGCGTGTGACGAATCGTCCTGTAAATTTAGCTCCGTCTGACATGATGGATGTGCAGCGCCTGCCAATGATGGCGCAAATTGAATAACTTCGATTAACGAATGGCATACGGCATACGGCATGCCTAATACAATGAATTAACACCGAGAAACATAAATTACGCACGCGGCGTGATTCAACGTCTTGAATTTTTAAATGTTTTGAAACTGGATTATCTAAACACCGAATATATTCTATGCGATACTCAATGCGATACTATATTTTGCCCGCGGCTCCTTCCGCGTAATTATGGTAATAACTAGGTAATAACCGTTACCACCCAAACCGTTACCCACGGAAACAATGTACTTTTTCGAATTTCGCTAAAATATTAACAGCATAGAAAATTGACATCGTTGATTAATAAACAGTACAGCTAATATTTTAGAACTTAAACTACTCTACCGTAGTCTAATTTCATCAAAATTCATTTAGGTAAGTAATTGGTTTTTGGATAAAGTTAAAAGTAAGTAAGTACCCATAAAATAAAAAAGTCAAAAAATTACTGATAGGTAATAGATTTTTAAAGCCTCGACGAAAAAGAGAAGTGTGGTACAAGTTTGACGTGTCTGTCTGTATCATGTACGGTCTATGTTATTGATCTCAGTAACAAAGTGATGTAACCACTGAAAAGTATTGCAAAAAAGTTTATTACAAGCATCTTTGTATCGCAATAATATTTGAAAAATACAGGTAAATAAGGTGAAGCGCCACTTCAGTAAAGTAAATTAGCCAAACACCTCTCGGCTATCGGACAAGGCCACTTGACGATCTAGATACGATCTAGTGCTTTTAAGGGCCCTCTCTCCCTAAATTAGCTGGTCGATTGTCTGTCAGTGCGAATATCGACGTAAATGACCACAGTAAATGACATTAAAATAACATTCATAACAGCGCGCCTTGTACGGTGGCGGTTACGACGCTCGCCGCGTCCATGATAGGACGAAATAGGAGGAAAAACCTTTTTAAGGCTTAATATAAGTAATACATATTTCAAAAAAATAAAAAAAACAAATTATTAACTTATGTATTGCAAAGCAGTAGATATTTTTATATATTCTTTTGATTAATAATGAAGGAGTAAATTGGTTTCATTCAACGATTTGGAGGTGATTTGGTTTTTTATTTCTTTATTAAATATTATGTGATAACAATAGAAAAAAATATGGCAAAACCAAATTACGTATCATATCATGTAGATTACTAATTGTTTTTTTCAGATATATTTAATTTCTCTGTTAATGCCGATGAAAAGTTATTTCATCTGCACGCTTTTTTCAAAAGAGCAGCCTTAAATGACAAAGTTCCATACATTCACGTCGTTAGTTTATAATAATTATTATTACAGTGCCTATCTGTATTGTCCATAGGTATGCATATCTACTAAAAGAATCGGTATTTAAAATAAAAATTTAAAATATTAATACATAGATATTAGGCCCTAGCGAATTCCGACTTTTTGTAGCGATGTACTTTTTGTAGTAATATACTATCGCGCGTCTGCAACAAGTAAGTGAGTATAATATTTATCTTAATATATTTTGTTCTGTGGTCTGCAACGATGCATCATGATTCATGATTCATAAAATATCAAAATTCATGCAGAATTGCGAAACGGTCACTGTGTGCCCTACCTACTACCTAGCAGACTGGGTAGTGGGTAACACAGATTAATTTATGTAGCATGGTGGGTAATCACTTTTCATTAATTCAGACGCGATTCTGTAACGACTAAGGCCACAACTTTAGGCACAAATATCTCCCCGCTGTCACCCGAGACGATCGCGAGTTTGCATCGCTACAGTAACGCGTGTCAAGTGCGTTAGTAACGATGCAATGGCGCTTTTGCTAAACGTGCGATTGCATCGCTTGAAAAGTCCCCGTGTGTTATAGCTGCCATACATGCTACGGTCTATCGGAGAGTTCCACCTGTCATGCAGGTATGCCTGCGCAGGTGAACCGGAATATGTGTGGGAATAGAGTATAGACGTGTAGTTTTTTGAGCCATGCGCAGGCGACCGGCGCAAAATCGAAAATCAATTCTTTCAAGTGCCACCTGCGTACTGCGTAGTCATAACTGCACAGGTGACCGCTCCGGTAGACCGCGTAGCATGTATGGCTTACATTAGGGCCCTAAAAGTAAGGCCCGCAATAAGCGAAACTTTTGGCTTCGGCCAAACCTACGCGTCTGTAACGCGGGATGCGGGACGGAAGCATCTGCAACGCGAAACTGGTGCGCACACTTTCGCGACTACGGTGCAAAAAAGGCAGATTATTTCCGCACTGCCCGCGTTGCAGACGCTCCTGCTTCACAGTCGCTTTGGTCGCGTAGGTTTGGCCGAAGATTTATGTAGGTTACCTCAATTTTATACAAAGAATATTTTGCTCAAACGTGTCGCGTCGCTCCGTTGCAGCGAGAGCCTGTCCACACGGCACGTTGCGTCAGCGTTGCGTTGACGACTTCTTTTCTCTCGCCCTCAAGGAGAGAAAGAGAGAGAGACTTTAGCATTCTTACTAATTTCAAAACAAGTATAAAACGTCACTTACCATTTACCGTTAGTGACATGTGTCAACTGTCACCGTTTGTCATTTTATTGTGTCATTCCTGAAATTATTCTACTCCTAGCATGCTACTTAAATTAATCTGTGACTCCTAGTTTGGCCTAAATTTAAATCATTAATTATTTATTTATTTTAAAGATTCAATACATGATTAAATATCACAAATAAACTCAACTAATTATTTACCACAATGGCGTACTTAACTCAGCCGGATTATGTGAAGTACGTGTGTTCTTGTGGTCAACTCAAGCCCATTACAAATCTTTATTTCTGTCGTCATTGCTTGAAAATAAGATGTGGGTTCTGCATTTGTCATGAGGTAAGATTAAATCAAAGTTATCTCGCAACAGCTGCAGCTAAAAAGAAGCAATAGAAGCTGCAACTGTTAAGTTTTAAAGTCCATTGGTTATTTCTGGTTTATTCAAATGTGCCCACTCCTTTTTAAGTGTCTATTGTTTGGTACAAGCTAAGTACTCGCCTAATGCCTTTATCTACTAGAAATTGAATAAAATCGAATCATAGCCTTTATATTGTATTGACGACCTCTGTGGCTCAGTGGTAAGCGCGTTGGTGCTCAAGCCGAGGGTCGCGGATTCGAATCCCGCTGACGGAACAAAAAGTTTTTAAAGTTCCTGGGTCTGGATGTGTATTAAATATGTGTATGATATAATAAAAATCTCAAATATATGTATAGTATAAAAGTATTAAATATATTTCCGTTGTCTGGTACCCGTAACACAAGTCCTTTAGGTACTTAGCAGGGGGCCAGACTGACGTGGTGTGAAGCGACCATAGATATTATTATTATTATATTATTATTATTGTAGGTGGACTCACACTACTGTGCTAACTGCTTGGAAAACATGCCATCATCTGAAGCCAGACTGAAAAAGAATAGATGTAGCAGTTGCTTCGACTGCCCTAGCTGTTTCCACACCCTCTCCACGAGGGCTACTCTCGTGCAGCCAAGACCAGACCCTGCAGCGGGTGATGCAAAAGTTGAGAACAAGCAAGCAAAGAAAATGTATTATTTGTCGTGCTTTAACTGTCGCTGGAGCTCCAGGGATGTTGGTATTCCTGATCAGCCTGTTGGTAAGCTAATCCTTACCATATTTATTTTACTTTAAACTTCTTTATAATATTTAGGCCAAAGAATTACTATCCATGTTAGCAATGAACTGATTACAATGTTTGTATCAGTATGTATATTTTTATGTGTAATTTTTATTGATACTATTAATCCCATTTTAGCATCTGGTGGCTGGCCAGAGAGAGTCAACCCTCATGCAGCTCGTGTCAACCAACTCCTGGATTTCTACAAGGCCATAGCACAACAGGAAAAGCAGGAAAAGTTGGACAAGGAGAGAAAGAAGTTTGCTATTAGGGGAAAATATATTACCCTCACTGTAAGTTGTAGAGTGAAAAGAAACAAAACTAAAAACCCTTAAAAATATCATAAAAATTATTTTGAACTACATAATATTATTAGGCATTAAACCTATCAATCCTCAAGCGGCAGCCAGCTGCCGCATAATAATTAAAAATCTATTGTGTCTGCTATACCCACGATGGAGCCTGGAGGTGTTAAGCAGTTTTAAAGAACATAAAAACAGAGCAGAGTTCCAAAGCACTTAAATGATGTGCCTATAGCTTTGTACACACTGGGCCTTTTTTGTTCATCAAGGGCATGTGTTATAGCGCAGTCAACAGCGAACGTGAGGCATGCCCGTGACGCGCGTTGAAATCGTAGCGCTCGCTATGACACTTTTCTTTCAACGCGGGTGGATTTTGACGCATTTAATTATTGAATATGCCAAACGAAAGTTGAATAATCACTCAGGCCCTGCGCGAGCACCGGTGATCGCGAGAACAAAAGAATACAATGGAAATTCCTAGAACCTCCGATCGAAGTATTAAAAAGAAGATCACGAAAATTGAAGATGGAATTGCATAATGTGGACTTAGCTCTTGCCATGTGTTTCTTCCCAATAAATACATTTATTATATTTCAGGATAAGACTGGACTAACTGGTGCTATGGCTCGGAACATTGCTGGTCTGCCATCAAGTGAGAGCTCTTCCCTGGCCATCGCCAATTTTGTGCCCAGCCAAGCTAGTGCCGAGGTTGAGGCTCTGCCTGAAGATTATTACACTAAGGAGGTTAACTTAAAACAAGGTTTGTAGGACACAGTATGTTTCTAAGTGAATCACTTGTTTTTCTGTTGTAAGGGCCACCAGCTTTTGGTTATAATAATAATATCTATGGACACTTTACACCACGTCAGTCTGGCCCTGAAGGACTTGTGTTACAGGTACCAGACAACGAAACTATATTTAATACTTTAATACTATACATATATTTAAGATTTTTATTATATCATACACATATTTGATACACATCCAGACCCAGGAACATTGAAAAACTTTTTGTTCCGTCGGCGGGATTCAAACCCGCGATCCCCGGCTTGAGCTGCCACACACTCAACTAATTGAGACACAGAGGTCGTCGTTATGTATTAGATTATTCTCAAACCATTTATAATTATCTAATAAATAACTATTATTAATTGCAGCTTTAATACTACGCAAAAGGAACAAAATGCAAACACGTCAAAATAATTATTACTTAAAATTTCTTATTTCAAGTTCATCTTGTTAATGTATGGTACTTACGTAATTTGTAACTCAATTTTTTTTAATTTTTCAGTGACGTCAATGGCGCAGCGTCTAGCCGCCCCGGAGTGGCAGCCGACGAGCGCGGCGCGTCTCCACCCGCTGGCCCGCGCGCTCAGCGTCAAGCGCAGCCAGCGCTGCCGGAACTGCGACCACAACCTCACCAAGCCCGAATACAACCCCGGCTCGATTAAGTTCAAGATTGAGCTGCTAGCATAGTAAGTATTGCTTATTTTAAATTAATCTTTCAGGCCCCGTGCGAGCACCGGTGATCGCGAGAACAAAAGAATACAATGGGAATTCCTAGAACCTCCGGTCGAAGGATTAATTATTATTAAAGTTTTGTATTTATGAAAATGTGTGCCAAAAATGTGCAGAAAAAATATGTTTTAATGGAACAGATGTAAACACATCGTAATTCATAGTAACCTTATGTTCTTAGTTCTTACTTAAGACATATCTGTTTCGAAGAACACTGTGCCACTTGGCTTAGGCCTTCTCCTACGTTTTCCATTCTAATCTGGCTAGAGTTATTGTTCTTCAATGGTGTTCAACGGCTAATACAAGATTGTATTCCCATCTTGTTTGGCCACCTTTTTGGCGACACATTGGTACATACAAACTCAAAGTTTTACAAAGGCTATTATACAATTTCAGCTATCATGTCCCAGAAGTGAAGATAATTTCATACGAATCTGTGAAGGCTGGTGCGACCACGAGTCTACTGTTGAAACTCGCGAATCCCACTCCGCATGAAATGCAACTGAAACTACTGCAGCCCCAGGATGTACCACCGAGGGAAGAGACTGAACCGACACTTGACAAATCACTGGAAAAGTCTCTTAGTTTGGAGAAGGTAAGTGATGTTACAAATAACAATTTAAGACTGAACAATCACTTAATTTGAATTTGTGTAAGCCTAAAAGTGGTAACTTCTAATAACGAAGAGATCAGAGGAGGTGACCTGTTATAGATTCTATCATTATAAGTATATCCATAACAGGTAGGTTAAACGGTAATTTGACAGAAATCAGGCTAATCCAGAATAAGAGTGACAATTTTAATAGTCTATCTAAAAAATTATTCATAATTAGGTCTTTTTTTTTTGAGGGACCAATTAACAGCTTATACAGAATTTTCTTAAACTAGTTACATAGCAAAAATATACTTTGTATAGCCAACAACATTAATCACTTATTTATATACAACTTACAATAATTCTTTGGGAGTTGTGCGTGGGTGTGCGTGTACGCGCGCGCGCGCGCGTGTGTGTGTGTGTGTGTGTGTGCGTACGTGCGTGTGTGCGTGTGTGTGTGTGTGTGAGTAAGTGAGGGAGTATAGTTACGTAGTAGCACAATACTGTTAAAACTTACTGTTATTTTTAGTATTACTGTTTTTCTTAATAGTCTATTCTTATTTTTAAAACTTACAATTTTAATTATTATTATTATATTATTATCATTATTTTTACAATTTTTAAATTATTCAAACATTTTAAAAAGTTTAAATTATAATTTTCCATTAATTTGTATATTGGCGCTCTCTTACCATCATTTGTTCTGCATAGGGGCAGAGCAAACGTGTGGCGAGCGCGAGTCGCTCTCATCACAGGCCTGTTAGGCACATTAAACATAAGTTTTCCTATGATATCTTTACAGTCATATTTATTCTTGCAGAGGTCAAACAGAAGCATTGCTTGTAATTGTTGTCGTCTTTGTTTTAAACTCAACATTTTGTACGTATTTAAACATTTTTCATATGACACAAACTCGATTTTGAATTTATAATATAATCTCTTAAAAAAATTTATTTGTACTCTCTCAATATGGTCCTTATAGACATTATAAATAGGATCCCAGACTACAACTGCATACTCTAACTGTGAGCGTATTAAAGATTTGTATAGGTACACTCGGGGAAGTTGATTCCTATGCAAATGGGGGATCTACGTAGTTTGGTCGCATTACGTCAAACTCAGCCGACAGATCACAATTAACATCGAATTGACATAATCGACCAAATGACGTTGGTCTCTCAACTGCATAGGAATCAACTTCCTCGATGGTACATAAAAGCGGACGGATCAGTGAAATCTTTGGTTGTTCTCATTACGAATCCGAACATTTTAAAAGCTTTATTGCAGATGTTATTTATATGGGAATCTAAGGTTAATTTACTGTCGATTGTCGATTTGAATGCCTAGGTCACGAATATTATTAGTTTTTCGAGTATAGAATCACATAGGTTGTAGTTAAAATTTAAATTATGAAGTTTCTTTGTAATAGTTATTGATTTACATTTATTTAAGCTTAAAGTTAATTGTTTTTTAGACAGTAACACGAAATGCGGTTTAAATCCTCTTGGAGCTTATATTGGTCATCAATACATTTTATGGAATGATAGATTTTTAGGTCGTCAGCGTATAGTAAGAAGTTACTGTGTAGAAAACAATTATTAATGTAATTTATAAATATAATGAATAAAAGAGGTCCTAGTATGGATCCCTGAGGGACCCCTGAGGTAACAAAAACTGTGTCGGAGTGAAAACCATTTATGACCACCTTTTGTGATCGGTTGGAGACATAGGAGAGAAACCAACGCCATAGGTTTCCACGAATACCGTTGAAAGCTAGTTTTTCCAACAAAATTCTATGGTCAACTCTGTCGAAAGCTTTACGGAAGTCGGTATAGATACAGTCCGTTTGAATGTTGGCATCTAGATTTTTAAAAAGGTCAGTAAGATAAATAATCATGTTGGTTTGAGTGGAACGTTTACGTACGAAGCCATGCTGTTCATCTATAATGATTTTATGAATGTGTGTATATATGTTGTTAAAAATAAGTCTCTCAAAAAGTTTCGACAGAGCTGACAATATGGAGATTGGTCGATAGTTTTCAACGTTTTTATTGGAGCACCCCTTATGAATAGGAATTATTCTGGCTTATTTCCATATTTTAGGACAGACTCCCTCGGAAAGACATTTATTAAATAGGAAACAGAGAGGTTTATAAATATTATTTGCTGTATTTCTCAGAAATACAGGGGAGATATTGTCTGGACCCATTCCTTTATTTATATTCATTATTTTTAGTTCCTTTAAGACATCACTCTCGTTAATTTTTAAGTCGGTTAGGATAGTTGCAGCAAGGTGAACATCGAGGCTATTAATATCATAGTTATGCGGAATGGAGGAGGGCTCAAAGACAGAGAAGAAGAAAGATGAGAATAAGTTACAAACTTCAGATGGTTCGCTAGCAGACTTATTATTATGTGTTACTGACTCTGGAATACTACTCGTAGGCTTACGATTAGAGATAAATGACCAAAAATGTTTTATATCTTTTTTAATGCTGTCCTGTACTGACAATAAATAATTCCTATAACACCTTGTGCATTCATTTTTAAAGTAATGTCTTAGTCTAGAAAATTATATATTATGATATAGAGATATCGTATAGTGACATCGTAGGTCCGTGTGTGTCAACTGTCGGACCTACGATATTTGGTCAGATTATGTCAATTCAATGATAGCTGTGATCTGTCAGATGGGTTTGACACAACGCGACTAATTAACGTTGATCCGCCATCTGCCTATGATACAATTACTTCTCTGATTGTACTTTTCCAATATAGCCTGAACTGCTGGTATAAATTTTTACAACCTCGCAGGATACATCATGGACTAAGGTGATCGAGAGGCAGCCCGCCCTGCCCACCGCCAGCCGCGTGCTGGCGCCCGACGCCAGCTTCACGCTGGCGCAGCGCGACGATGCCGCCGAGTACGACGATGACACCCAACACGACACTAGCGAGTTAGTATGACACTAATCTGTACTCGGCGAAACATGGCGGTAGCGGTCATTGGCTCCCTGTCAAAAACTTGTCATTTTCTATATTAAACAGTTCGACAAGGTTTTAAGTGAATATGTAAATGATGTCAATGGGCGCTGCTGGTAAAGGAGAACTGTCAAAAATAACGTATTTGTATGATAGAAACGTTAGTTCCTTTTCTCGCCACGTTCATAAACAGCATTGTCAAACTGTAAACCGCGATCGACATCGAAGTGTCAGATGTTATCAATCGCGTCTTGTATAGAAAATGACAAGTTTTTGACAGGAAGTCAATAACCGCTACTGCCATGTTTCGCCGAGTACTATAGGCTAAAGCAGGTATAATAGAATAAGATCCCAGAGCGATCAGACATTATTTTCACATGGTTGAAACCTTATGGAGGCACTTCACATGGCTATTTGTATTTGCTATTGGCAATTTGTTGCATTTGGCAAAATTATTGACGTATACACAAACAAGCAAATAAAGGCAAATACGGCCTTCCACACATGGACGTCAAATACCAAACTTTTACTTGATTTTGTTTACTTGCCTATTTGACTCTTTTGGTGTGCGTCAAAAATCGACAAAGGCACGGGTACGTGTATTTGGTACTGGTCATATTTGTCAAATAGGCAAATAAGGCCAATACTTTGTCAAACATACCGTCTAAACATGGTAATTGTTTGGCGAATACATCAAATACGCAAATACAAATAGCCATGTGTAGTGCCTCCGTAACAATAAAATATATTTATGTCTAATGTTTGTTATTTCAGCATAATCCTCTGGCGGAAGTCCAACAAACTGGCCCTGCGGCTGCAAGTGCAGACCGACGATACGACGAAGCCGGGAGAACCTGCCCGGGTGGCGCTAGCTCTGGAATATTCCTACCGCAACACCGTGCCGCCCGCCGCTAACGCACCGCCTAGGACTGATCATACACTCTACACCACTCTCATACTGGATCTGGGAATTGTTGCCGAGTAATATTGTAGCTGCTAGCATGTTGGGTTTTCTATACTCAGGGCTGCCATCACCTAAATTACCTTCGCGGGGCAGGCACGACAAAAATCGCGGACATTTGGCCGAAATGCGGTTATTTTCCCGGACGCCTCTTAAAAAGTATAACTGTGTATGCTTAGGCTTAGTGAGTTTTCTCTTTTATTGCTGCATGACTAAAAGTTAAATTTCTCTCAACAAAAGTGTACAAATTCCACCCGGACACTTTTCAAAAACCCGGCCGGACGGTACCCGGATGCCTTTCAAACTAGTAGAAATCCAGGGAAATCTGGACGGATGGCAGCCCTACTCATACTTGATCACTCTGCTTGATCTAGGCGTAATTGATGAATTTAATCATAGTGATATTGAGATAAAGTTTGCATATTATGATATGTGCTTTATAAATACGTCAAAAAAGCATTTTTGATTTGAACACGGCAGTTAAACTAAGTTTGGTAACTTATAAAACACATTCCATCAATCTGAATAATCAATAGCACATGATTAGTACATATTGTAAAGTATTTGCTTATTTATTATCAAAAATACGAATTCAACTCAATGAAATAAAGAAAAAAGATAACATTACTGTAATTAAGGAAATCAATTTTCTTTAAAATGGGACTCACTGGCAGGCGGCAGCTATAATAAATCCTCTTCGTACATTATAATATTTAAATGTATACAGGTCACTATCGCTTCTTGGCTTGCTTGGCGATAAAAATAAATAATCCATCAGGGTATTTGATTTTGTCTAAAATATAATCTTAGTTGATAAAAAAAAATGTTTGCACTAATTCACAAGTGGGTAACCACATGAAAATTAAAATAAAATATGTATCATAAACAATTACCTGTACTTAGGGCCTTATCACACTGGCTATTAGCGAGCGATTTGCAAGCGACGCGACTGCGCAGCGCACACGCCGCGACAGGGCAGCGTCATCGTCGCTGTGTGGCGTGGACGCCAATTTGTACACTCGTATTTTGTAGACGAGTGTACAAAATGGCGTCCACGCCACGCCGCGACGACGCTGCGCTTTCGCGGCGTGTGCGCTGCGCAGTTGCGTCGCTCGCTAATCGCCAGTGTGATAAGGCCCTTACTGTTTCTTAACTCCACTAAAACACGAAATTAACTATCAATGAACTAATGTCATTTTAAGCGAAGCTTTTAATAAAAATTAAAAATGAGAGATAATTATATTAAAACACTATTGTACTTGGCTTGATATTTACGTTAAGTTTATAATTCAAAACTCTAATTTAAAGTATTATAATATTCCCGGTTTTTGTACACTGGTATGTACACGCAAATTATTATTATATTTTATTAAGTGTAAGTTTAGAAAGTTATCTATTTATTGTAATATAAGGAGTAATTAAGAATTTGGCAGTACACACAGAGCATAATATCCGCTTTGTCTTTTACTGGCTTAAAAACTTCAATAAACTTTTTTTATGGCACCACAATATTTTTATTTAGTTTAGTTTAACCCTGTGACTTTTGATAATAACCTTTGACTTTTGATAGTGTTATGATAAATTTTAACTAAACAAAGCATTCTCTACTAAATATTATGTTATATTTTAATTTTTTTAATACCAGAGGGAGGGAAGACTATATAGGTAGGTATAGACTATAGAGTATATAATATATTCAAATCTAATTAACCTATAGGCCCAAGTGGGCCACGATAACAAAAGATTTCCAAAAATCGGCGATCGAAGGATTAATTATAATAATATGGACTCTTCTGACACAATGGGCATTGTCCAAAAAAATCACATGTACTTTTTATATTTTTTTTCGTTAAAATAGAGTATTTTAAGAATATAAATTAAATAATTTTGAAATTTATTGGCTAGTTTTTTCTCAATAAATTTTTAAAGTTTCGCTCTGACGTCATCATCGGCGGCCAATTGACCTCTGCAGTATGTTTAAATTTCCTTTCAATCTTATTATAATGGCTGGTTCGTCAAATGCAAGTTCTCATTATGTGAAAACTGATACGACAAGCTTACCAAAAGTTCGAAACGTAATGTTGGTCGAATTTATTGCTAATTTATTGCTAATTTAACGCCATTGAAGGTCAAACTAAGGTTAAACATATTTGTTCAAAAATATAAGTAACTAATGGGTATTTTTTTTGGTTTATATACAGAAAAACGATCACTGACCTTATTCCTCGAAATGTTTTTGTAATGAGCAAAATTAAAAAAAAAATGGACAATCCCCATTATTGAAAAAAACACTAAATTTGTCAACAATTTTATTATAAAAAAAACCTTAACATAAAATATCACAACGTCAGTCTGCAAAAAACTTAATTGTACATAATATAACATATTTCATTGTTATTCCCATTATAGTAACAACTCCCTGTGAATGTAAACTGAATGCAGTTATTAGCATGAAGAAAAAATTAATATTATATTTTTATCTTGACTCTTCTTTTCCAGTTTTCACTTTAAAAATCCCAAAATCTAGTTCAATGTAGGTTCTATCCCTTAACTTTATTGTTGCCCACAATCGTGTGCAACCTGAGCTTTTGCGGAGTAAATAACATCATTTATTCCCACACCATCATAACTGCTACCGACCAATGACAGTGGCAAGTTCTTACTCTGAACATACTCCCTCATTTTGTCGACCCTCGAATAATGTCCTACAACATACTGTGGAATGCATTTATCTAAAATACTAACATTAAAAGCGGCCACTTTCTCCTCTATCTTGAGAATAGATTTTATTTCCTTCATTGCTATATTATAAAGCTCCTCCTTAGTTATGTCTGGGCCAAACTTTTCATTAAACCATCTACCTCCCAACATGACAGTCAGGACTGTGCCATTCTGGTCTGGCATACAGCAGGAATCAAATACAACACCTAATATTGGGGAGTTCTCCAGTGGAGGCACTAGGAATCCAAATGCAGGAGACACAAGAGGTTTGTCTGTTGCAAAATATAAATTTACAATTCCCACAGTCACAAATGGTATTTGTTTCAGGTGTTCAGCAAGTTCGGGATGCTGTTTGCTAACAAGTTTAGCTAAAACATGAGATGGTATTGAGGAGTACACATGACTGGCATCCAAAACTTGGCCATCAGTCTTTTTCACTTTTACTAAGCTGGAGTCAACAAATTCCAATTCCTCCACCTTACTATTCAATTGTATATCTATATCTTTATTTTTGAGATAGTTCATCAGAGTTTTCGGGAAAATTTCTAGACCTCCTTTCAAAGAGTAAACATTCCATCTCTCTTCTTTTGCTCTCTTTGCCAATTCACTCATCTCTAAATTGTCATTATTATTTTCTTTGAATATGGACTTGACCATTCCTTTGATAACACTACCATGGTTTTGCTCATATTCAAAAAGAGTTTTCATTAAAAATTTTACTGAAATTTCTTTAGCATCACCGGCACATATCCCACAAATCATTGGAGATATGGCATAGTCAGCTATTTCTTTCCCAAATCTTCGCTCAACAAAATTGTAAATTGAATCCTCATTTAAAGACTTGTGCGGCTGTGTGAGGTCATTTAATGCGGCGTATATTAGAGGTTTCGAAAATGGTTCGTTTTTCTTGAAAACACTTTTTAAGCTTGATGGCAGAAGGTGTAAACTTTTGTTGACATATATCATTCTATTTTTAGCTGCGGGGTGATCGGGAGTTATAGCGGATACGTGCTCGCTGAGGCCTAAATCCTGCATCATGTTCAGAGTATTTAGTCCTGTTGGGCCTTTTGGTCTGATCGTCCGAGGGCCCTGTTCGAATAAGTAATCTTTCGTGCGTATGGACTTGATCCACCCCCCGCAGTAGTCGGTGGCTTCTAGAAGACATACTTTTAAATTGTTGCAGTATAAACCATTCTTCAACAAATAGTAACCTGTTGATAAGCCGCCCAAGCCACCGCCAAGAATTACAGCCATCACTGTAATTATATTTCCTATGTAAGATCTGAAATTTTCCCTACTTATAAATTATGATTAACTCTAATAATAAATATAAGATGACTTATTATTTATCACGAATAGCCAAAATAAAATGCACAATAAATGTTTTTTTTGCTTACTGACACTTTGATTGAAGTTTGAAGTTTGACAAAAGAAAAAACAGCTGACCATGACACTGACAATTTTTTTTTTAATCTAAACAAAACTGGTACACCGTTAGGGATAATATTGCTATAGGTACTGTGACAACTGACACCGTACAAGCACAGTATAGCAATATTATATCGTACAAGTTACAACAATCGGTGTTTAAGCGTCAAAAACGTGTAATGTTATGTCCTACTTACTAGGACATTACAAAGGAGTCGGTCTGCATATATTTTCATGTAATAAAAGTGTTAATAAAGGTTTTAGTGAACATTTTATGCTAGATATTGTTGAGTTTTGTAGTTCCGCTAAATAATAAACCATAAGAATGGCTACACAATGCCTCAAACACGTGGATTTAACATTAAATACGTAAGTTTTGAACAACGTTTTTTGGGCTTTTAATCGGTATTTTTGTAAGCTAAAAAGATAATTTATAAGTTTAATAATCCCTTATTCGTGCTATGTAAGGCATTAGTCCTAAAAATGTCACATAAATTAATAATTTGGCTACAAAAGTTGCACAGCTTTTTATGTGTGTTTAGCTTCGATCACTAATATACAAGATACACAGTCTCATACAAAACCTCTCGAAAATCTGTCGCCGAGTAATAGAGTTTAAAAAAGTATACATTTATCTAAAATCAACCTTAATTACAGTAATTATTAAAGATCTTTATATAAAACAATGTACATTTGAGTTTACAAAGCAATAAAATTTTTACGTCCGATGCACGCTTCATACTAAATTCAACCGTCCGCGTATATGATTTAAGTTCAAATTTGTATAGTGCCAAAAAAAATATCCAATTTTACGACCGAAATTCGCCGCTGGAACAGGGCGAAGTGGTATGAGTGGAGTCGAACTGTTCAAATTTTTAAAATTATTTTTTACATGTTGTTCTAAATTCTAATGTTATGTCTAATTTTATCATTAACCAAAATATACATAAGTGTACATACATTTTCCGATAGGCCACAAAGGACAACTCACATCACCCAACGCCCATACTTTTTAACCGACTTAAAAAATCCTTAATGGGAACTATAATTGATCGAAGATGGGAACATAATATTATAATCTCCTCCTGGAGAATATAATATTATGTTCGTCTGTTTATATTTTTTGTAATATTGTATTTTTCAACGATCACTTTGCCGTTTGTGGACCGATTTTCAAGATTTTTTCGCTATTGTATCGGGTTAATCCGAATTTGGTTCGAAATTCTTCGCTATTTATACTGAAAAACCCATTTATCTGGATGATATTGTGATTTCGATTCATCTGAAGTATTTCAAATGCAAAGTTATAGTGACTTTGGATAAGAAGAAAAGAAACAGTATCAGATTCAATCAGAGTCTTATATAAATACGTTAAACTATCAATGCAAACTAAAAGACCTGAAAAAAAACCCTCAATAAAAAAATAATAGTAATAGCGACTCCATCAAATGGAACAGAAACATAGCTTATAACCCGAACATTTCAAGTGGGCATGATAAACTACGATATGTACCTTTAGTATGAGTATTCGCAATTGAGATGGTTTATACCTGGTGTTGATTTATTTACAACTTAATTTTAAAACTGTCTTTTGGTGATTTCTTAAAGAAATACCAATATTTACAATACAATTGTAAGAAATATATTAGGATAAAATTAATACTTACCGGAAATATGAAATTCCATCCTTTTTTTTGGTTTTAGACGTATGATTTCTACAATTATTAAACGCGCACTGAGGCATGTTTCCCGGCGGAGCGTTCGAGCACTACTAAATCAAAAGTGCACCAGAATGTTGAGTTTGGTGCTCTTTTGGTGAGGTCGTTTTTTGCCGCGGATTGTGTATCTTGTATATTAGTGATCGAAGGTGTTTAGGGATTCTCATTACTTGAACAGACTGTTCAAGTAATGAGAATCCGTAAACACTTTACTATAGTGCTTTTTAGATGACGAACTCAGCCATGATTCATGAAGGATCATAAAAATGATGAAGAAAGTGATAGTGACATACCTAAAATTCTGATGATGACGAAAACTGATGTAAAAACTTGCATAATTTAACCATATATTTTTATCCTAATAAAAAAAAGACGGGTTGCACTCCGGCATAGATGAAAATTAACGTTGTGCATTTTTTTAACCCATTTTTTATGAAAATCGATTATTAAAAAAACGATTTTTTTAATTAATCGAAACCCTTACAATCGATTAAATTTTTAACCCATTTTTTATGAAAATCGATTTTTAAAAAATTGATTTTTTTAATTAATCTAAACTCTTACAATCAATTATTCGAGCTCGAGTTCCAAAGAGGATGTAAACTGTATACTACGTAACAAGAGATCGGACTTAGAAGAAAAAAAATTAACATCCGTTATTTTTTTAATTTGAAACTGAAGTTAAAATTTTTAAGTGCAAAACCTTACACTCTAAACATACCGAAAATTAAAAAAAATAAAAATAAAAAAGAAATGAGCTCAAATAAATGTTTTATTTCAATAAAAATACTGTACATAACTTAATAAATAGGCTAATAAGGTAAATTAAACAATAAAACAGATTTAATCCACAAGCTTTTGTTGATTTCTATTATGAAATATTATAATATTACAGTACAGTTTTCTGTATTTTATTTATAAATATAATAGAATAGCTGTATATGCTACTCTACTAACTACTTGATTGGCATATACACTTACACAGTAAACTCTATATAGGGAGGGGATTAAAGCTGCGCGTCCACCAGGTCGGAATCGGGACGTACGGTGCGGACGGCACGTCGTGTCGTCATATACTTGTCAGGTGCAGAATGACGTTCCAGTACTTCTAGTGCAGTTCATAGTAGTCAGTACCATACATACAAAGCAACAAATCCGTCCACTGCGTACCTACGCTCCGATTCCTATCCAGTGGACCGCACCTTTATACATACACACTTTGTTTTCTTATACCCTGTATACGACAGCTGAAATCTATCGCGCGGGCTCAGGCCAGCTGCATACCACCTCACTTGATCAGAGGATTTTTCCTTGGTGGCCGTACCAGTTACCACTCATAATCCCATACCTTCCTTCTCCTAAAATCTCCTTGCTTTGAATCTCTTTGCTGCTTTCGTTCCCAAGCGGTCGCATGCGACTGCGAGAACAAAAGACTTCCTAGAATCCGCATACAGTTTACATCCTCTTTGGAATCAGTAAAAAGAAGAGAATGTAACAGCTATTGCTTACATACTAAAATGTTGTAAAGTAGCTGTGCTGTGGACCTAAAAATCTGAAATTAATGAAAATTTTTTCATTTACTACATTTCCATACAGTTTACATAAATTATTTAGTATAGTTATATATTGTTACAATAAAACAATATACACATGATACACATTTCATCATTTTCCAAATTAACTGCATACTGAATACTGATATACATTATAATATTTTCTATGAAATAATAATCTATCTTTTTCATATTAATATTATAGTTCTGGCCTGTTTCACCGCTTCCTGATAAGGTGCCCGATAGGGTTATTTGACAGATTTTCCATACTCCATCTGTCAAATTAAGTGGTGGATAGCCTTATCAGGAAGCGATGAAACAGGCCCTATTGTACAAATTTGCAAATAGTACTAGGTACGACATACTTTGTATTAGAACATGGTATGATATCGTTATGTTTTGCTTCAATTTATCAATTTACGGTTACATTTACATTTTACAATGACTTACCTTTCGTTTTTCATTAATTAGTCCACTTAATTTACAATTTTTGTATTTCTGTAATAAAATAATTTTCACAAAATGAAATTCGAACTTTGAGTTTTAAACTTCTTCTTCCTTTATTTTCTTATGTAGTTTATATTCTCTATGGTCTTTTTTATCAACCAATCACAGTCGACCGTGCTTAAAAATTGTACAGATTATGCGATTTAATTTAGTAGCTACGTTTAAATTTGGAACCCAATTTTTTTTTGTTCGAAACTTGCATCCACCTGACTCGAGTTCGAGTTCGACACAAAATACTACTCAAAGAGGATGTAAACTGTATACTACGTAACAAGAGGTCGGACTTAGAAGAAAAAAAATAAACATTCGTTATTTTTTTAATTTGAAACTAAACGAAAAAATTTTAAGTGCAAAACCTTTCACTCTAAACATACCAAAAATTAAAAAAAAATAAATAAAAAGGAATGAGCTCAAATAAATGTTTTATTTCAATAAAAAATATTGTACATGGCTAAATAAATAGGCTAATAAGGTAAATTAAACAATAAAACAGATTTAATCCACAAGTTTTTGTTGATTTCTATTATTAAATATTATAATATTATTACAGTACAGTTTTATGTATTTTATTTATAAATATGATAGAATAGCTGTCTATGCTACTCTACTAACTACTTGATTGGCTTAAGCCATTATTCCACTTATCCTAGCGGCTAGCTAGGTTCCTAGGTAGGATCCTAGCTTCTAAATGTTGTTCCACGTCTTGACTAAATCGGAAACGATTTAGGATCTAGAAACCTAGCTAGGATAAGTGGAATAAGCGCTTTATACAGTAAACTGTATATAGGGAGGGGATTAAAGCTGCGCGTCCACCAGGTTGGAATCGGGACGTACGGTGCGGACAGTAGTACCACGTGTCGTCATATACTTGTCAGGCGCAGAATGACGTTCCAGTACTTCTAGTGCAGTTCATAGTAGTCAGTACCATACATACAAAGCAACAAATCCGTCCACTGCGTACCTGCGCTCCGATTCCGATCCAGTGGACCGCGCCTTTATACATACACACTTTGTTTTGTTACACCCTGTATACGACAGCTGAAATCTATCGCGCGGGTTCAGGCCAGCTGCATACCACCTCACTTGATCAGAGGATTTTTCCTTGGTAGCCGTAACACTCATAATCCCATACCTTCCTTCTCCTAAAATCTCCTTGCTTTGAATCTCTTTGCTGCTTTCGTTCCCAAGAGGTCGCATGCGACCGCGAGAACAAAAGATTTCCTAGAATCCGTGATCGAGTTAACAGCTATTGCTTGCAGACTAAAATGTTGCAAACTAGCTGTATAGGGACCTAAAAATCTGAAATTAATGAAACATTTTTCATTTACTACAATATTTCCATACAGTTTACATAAATAATAGTAAGTATAGTAATTAATAACCTTATGTATAGTTACAATAAAACAATGTACACATGATACACATTTCATCATTTTCCAAATTAACTGCACACTGATATACATTATAATAATTTCTATGAAATAATAATCTATCTTTTTTATATTAATATAGTTTAAGTTGTAAATTTTTGTACAATTATGCAAATAATACTACGACATACTTTGTATAGAACATGGTATGATACCGTTATGTTTTGCTTCAATTTATCAATTTACGGTTACATTTACATTTTACAATGGCTTACCTTTCGTTTTTCAATAATTAATCCACATAATTTACAATTTTTGTATGAGTTGCTACAAATAATTTTCACAAAATGAAAATCGAACTTTGAGTTTTAAACTCCTTCTTCGTCTTTTTTCTCATGTAGTTTAAATTCTTTATGGTCTTTTTTATCAGCCAATCACAGTCGATCTTGCAAAGATCAAGCACAGATTATGTTATTGGGTCCAGTTGCTACGTTTAAATTTGGAACCTGTTATGAAATTAAAGACAAAACCAAGGAATATTTGGTTTTATTCCAAATAAATTGTAGCACATATTTGTCAATATGAAAAGGTATGACAAACGTATGACAATAATAATTGTTGACATTAATAGACAATTCGAGAGATGCTGAAGAAGGTCTTAATGTACACTACATTCATCCGGCCTTTAGAATTAACGGGGGACATAGTGCTTGAGATAATCTGGAGTTTTTCTTTGTCTTCCAGATCTTCTGGTCCGATCTCTCTCCTCATCACGAGTTACAGCTTCCTCTGTGCTAAAGCCCAGGAGCGAAGAAGGTGCCTCTTGTAGTACTTCTTCATCTTGGTGTAGAGGATCAGAATCGAAATCTTCCGTGTTCCGGTGTGATGAATCTGCTTCCATCCCTTCAACTTCGGCATTACCATTTGAACTCAATGGTGCCATCTCCGTTTCTAGTTGTGGTTCTAGGACAGTTACAGGAGTTTGAGGAAGTGGTGCTAAATGTTTGTTAGATACGGTAGCCTCCCGCCCATCTGCTAGTCTTACGTAAGAATACTGAGGATTAGCTTCAATCAATTCTACTTCTTCTACGTCCGGGTCATATTTAGACTGTTTTGTATAATTCTTCTTTAAAACAGGGCCAGGGCTTAGGAGCCACGTTGGAAGAGATTCACCGTTAGTACTCCGACGAGGGTGCTTAAAAAACCTTTCGTGGGGGGTCATGTTTGTGGACGTACACAGTAGTGATCGAATAGAATGTAGAGCGTTAGGAAGAACGTGTTCCCAATGATCAATATCCATTTGTTTCGACTTTAGGATCAGTCTTATCGTCTTCCATAATGTTCCATTTAACCGCTCGACTTGTCCATTTCCTTGAGGATTGTATGGAGTAGAACGACTACATGCTACACCATTCATCACTAAGAAATCTCTCAGTTCTTTCGACATAAACGCCGTACCTCTATCTGAATGGATATAATGCGGTGTCCCAAACATCTGAAATAAATCCTTAAAACATCCTATTACAGTCGCAGCGGATACGTCTTTAGTGATGTATGCAAAAGGAAATCTTGAATACTCATCAATAATAGTCAAAATGAAACGATTTTTAGTATGAGTAGGTAAAGGGCCTTTAAAATCGACATTAAGTCTTTCGAAAGGCGCAGTAGCCTTAATAAGATTTCCATTTATTCTTGCAAAGCGGGGTTTGATCTCAGCACAAATGCGGCATCCTGCAGTCATTTTCTTAACATCTTCGGAAGTGTAAGGTAAGTTCTTTGACCGAATCCAGTGAGTCATGCGTACAATACCAGGATGACTCATTGTATTATGCAATTCATAAAGTTTATTAGTCGTAACGCTTGAGCACACCCGAGACAGAGTATCAGCTATAATGTTCTCTCTACCTGGACGATAGACTATATCGTATTTGTAGTTAGATAACTCCAGACGCCATCTTTCTATTTTCTCGTTCTTTATCTTACTTTTATGTGACTGATTGAACATAAATGATACAGATCGCTGATCAGTGATGAGTCTAAAATGTCGCCCAGTTAAATAATGTCGCCACTTTCTCAAGGATTCAACAATGGCACAAGCTTCTTTTTCGACAGAAGAATGGCGTCGTTCAGAATCATTTAAAGACCTCGAAAAGAAAGCTACTGGTCGACCATCCTGCGAAAGAGAAGCAGCAAGAGAATGTTCAGAGGCATCTGTTTCAACAGTAAATTTTGCGTCTGGATCTACGGCATTGAGAATTGATTTCCGTATATCTGCTTTAATCCTTTGAAAAGATTCAATTTGTTCTTTAGTAAGTGGAAACTGTGTATTTCTAGCGAGCGAGTGGATCTTCTCGGAGAAGTTTCTTATCCACTTAGCATAGTGAGCAAACATTCCAAGAGCTCTTTTTAGAGATGGGGAATCATTTGGAACGGGTAAGTTCATTAAAGGACCGACACGATCCTCGTCTGGCTGAATTGAGTTATTTTCAACTTTGTATCCTAGTAGTTTAATAGATGACTGTCTATATACACACTTCTCCTCGTTTAACGTCAGGTTGTATTTATGGACGGCGTCTCTAAATCGTTTAAGATTTGTATCGTGTTCTTCAATTGTTTTGCCACAGATAGTTACGTCATCAAGATATGCATACGTACCCATTAGTTTTTCTTTAGTAATGATAAAATTGAGTGTTCTCTGAAACTGTGAATCGATTAATCGTCAGTGAATAGTCTATCACGAGACGCTTACGATGAGTAGTACTTGTAGTAACCAACACTTGTGCTCGCCAAGGAGAATTGGTTGGCTCGATCACTCCATCATTCAAAAGTTTCTCGATTTCATTTTCAATAAATATCGTATCAGCTTCTGAGTGTTTCCTAGATTTAATTGCTATGGGCTTTACATTTTCAGAGAGGTTAGCAAAAAGAGATACTTCGGGAACAGAAGCCGCCATAACATTGCATATTTTAAGAGGTTTCTTCGTACCTCCAAAGGTAAGTTCAACTGACGAGTGGTCACTTAATATATCATGTCCAATTATAATATCAGAGCAAAGTGAGTTAAGAATATAAAGAGGTTTCTGTCTATAGAAATGTTCATTCATTTTGAGATCTACAAAGCACATCCCCTTTACACAAGAAGTGTTGTTTTTGGAAGCTAAAGTTACATTTTCGTTCCAGGGAATGCGTTTTAATTTCAGTTCTCGAACAAGATTCTCATCTATAAAGCTAGTAGAGCTCCCGCTATCTATAAGAGCATCGGCTCTGTAATTATTGATAGTCACGACTATAGTAGTCTTTTTCAAGCTCATAGGGGAGGCGGCCGAAATAGCTCCTAGTAGTTCATTTTCCGATACGGCGGCGTTAGATGAGGCCCCGACTCTCTCACCCCTGCATACTTTGGCATAATGGCCCTTCTTGTTGCAATTAGTGCATGTGACATTAAATGCGGGGCATTTTATGCGTTGGTGGACTTGCCCACCGCAGAAGAAGCATTTCTTTTGGCGAAATTCAGTCGTCGTTTTCACAATATTATTGAAATCCATACTAGTAATTTTGTAGTCTTTACAGTTATTGTTTGCCAATTCAATGGAAAGGGCTTTATTAACGGCCTGATCTAAATTGATATCTAAACTTTGTAATAATTGTTGTCTGATTTCATTTGAATTAATCCCAGCAATAAATGCGTCACGTATGTATTCACTTTTGTGAGTTTGAGCATCTACAGCTTCAAAACAGCAATTTTGGGCGCGTTGCTGGAGCGTGCGCAAGAAATCTGAAATGCTCTCATCTGATTTTTGTACAGATTTTAACAGTATATATCTGGCATGAACCTTATTCTTTTCTTTAATATAAAGTTTGTCTAATAGCTTAATAGCTGAAACATAATCTTTCGCTTCACGAACGTGAATATAAACATTGTAAGATAAATTGTTTAATAGTAACCTTAGCTTGGTTTCTTCCGAAAAAGTTTCTTTTCCCATACCTTCAGTAAGATAGTTTGAGAATGTCGTTTTCCAATGTTCATACTTTAATTCAGCCTCCGGAGTGCCGGGTTCGACGTCGAACTTATCTGGCTTCAGTAGTTGCGCAATTGTAGACATTGTATCTAATACTTTATTTATTTGGAATAAATTGTTATGAAATTAAAGACAAAACCAAGGAATATTTGGTTTTATTCCAAATAAATTGTAGCACATATTTGTCAATATGAAAAGGTATGACAAACGTATGACAATAATAATTGTTGACATTAATAGACAATTCGAGAGATGCTGAAGAAGGTCTTAATGTACACTACAGAACCCAATTTTTTTTTGTTCGGAAAGTTTCGTCCACCTGACGTAACAATACTACTCTCCAACCGTCTTACGGTTTTTCCAAGGTTTTTCGCACGAGAATCTGATGCGAGTTTCACAGTTTTTAGTTTTTACTCATCCTACAAAAGTGCTCAACGCCGCTAAAGAAGGTTTCACTTCAAAAATTAGTTTCACCCATAATTTTATTTTTACATATTATTGTTATAATGTGCATGGATGACATAAGTTTTCACGTTAGGTATGCCTCTTCCTCGCACTAGCATAGCATCTTTCCCCTCACCTGTCAAGGACTTCTGCTGGCCAGAACCACCGGGCATTGTTACCTATCTTCGTAAAATCGCTTAGAGAAACACACATGGAAACACATATATTTTTAACTAAGTATACAGAATAAAGTTTATTTAAATGCATATAATAGTTGTACACACCTTTCGGTCCACCTGTTAGGTAGGTACTTGTGCTGATTCAAAACGCCTGTCAATTATTTTTTTGGACTTTTCAATGCACAAAAAAATCATATAAAATTTCAAGCCTACAGCTGAGCAAGTTTTTATTTTATTTTATTGACACTTTCAAGTGTATAGAAGTTGATCACGTGCAGGGCTGATGCTAGCCAGGCGATGGTAGCCGTACTTAGCATGCCATGACTCATCACTATAGAAATTTCTAGCCCTACAGACACACCGTTATTCGCAGGGTTCAGTAGCTCTTGGTCTATTCAGGAACATTAAAGTTACCTACTCTTTGAGTGCTGCTTCTTTCACAGTAAATTCTATACAAGGAAACAAACATAAAACCACCTACCCAGCCTAAACTATTATCATGTTTGTACTATGTTTAAAAGGGACATAGGTACCTTAGTTTTGTTATTCGTAGCCTACAGTACAACTATTTTCATACCTTTTTTTTTGGTCGGGAAATGCTATTATGCATCCCCGGCAGTACTGGGGACAACCGGGGTATGTGGGACTCGCTGCGACCGATGAGAAGTAAGTGGCCGCAGCTCTACCCACTAAAACCCGACCGTGTTCCTTTCTGCGCCGCTACTGACAGACCCACGGGAAATGTGGGGCCACCGTAGTTCTATCAGCGGGCGTCTGCCTTGTCGTCGGCAGACACATCTGAGTGAGGGTGCTCGGACACCCCCCAGGTCGAACAGAGACCCTACTAGGGCTTGTCTAGGGCTCTAGGCCATTCCTCTGCATTTACGTCGCGAATCGCGATGCACTGGAACACATAGCGCATCGTGACCCGCTCGGGGGCTCTGTGCAATGGACATCGGCGTCCCCACATCAATGCCCCGAGCTCCCAGGCTATGGCGGAACGTTTCGATCGTCATATTATTATGTATGAAATGTATTTATGGTTTTTAAATTAGGTACGCGACAAAAACCATTTTGTCGCTTACGCCCACTCCAATTTTTGCTGTTCCATTGCTTGTTTTCTATGAGAGGCCGGGCTGGCCTCTAATAGAACATAAGAAATCTAAAACGTGTCCAACACGGTTTTTTACTTTAATCGACGCATTATACCACACCCTATAAATTAGCTCCGTGACCACACCAGTGCCTTATATATGACTGGCGATTGCTCTCCACAGCAATGTTTTGGCTAAGTCTAAAGATCTGCCGTAAATGAGATTATCCTTTTAGGACGGTACATGAGCCGTGAGACGCGAAATAGGGTCGCAGTTGTGGTGTCGCGGGCTGATAATGAATTTCAATTTCATGCCTATTGCACCCTCTGCACAGTGGCGTTTATTAGATACATCGGGCACTAGAATTCTATGGAGCCTCTTTTATTTATTTATTGATGGTACTTGGTAGTAAATTATACCTATTGGTTCTAAACTTGTAATGCTATCATGCCATCTGTTTTTTAATGAATAAGCAAAGAAATTAACTGTTATCAAGCGAGTTACACTTGACACTTGGTGTTGTGCACTTGCGTTGTGGTACTCCTATATTAATAGTCAAACCAGTAAATTTAAGCCAATGTAGATTTTGAGGCGTTTATAATTGATATCTAAATAAATCCTAACTCTTAAATCCTAACACTTTACAAACTTTCCGACCTAACTTTGTTAAAAGTTTTTGTAGCAGTTGATTCGTAAAAATCGCTAGAACGTTATTCAAAGAACAAAATAACGTTATGTTAGAAAATAGCACAAGAAAAAGCTACTCCATAGTGTTTACAGGCTCTATATAAGCTGGGTTAAGATTCACGTCGTTTATTTCGTCACGGGACTCGCCATGGTCTCCGCGGAACAAACCAAAAAAGATGAAGTTTCAAAATCGGGTGATAAAAAAATTAAGGCAGCAGAAGTTAAACTTAACAAAATATTTAATAAAATAAACGGTCTGAACTTAAATAGTTCCTTTTTATCGAAAGTAGAATTGCCTAAGAAGAGAAAGTCGCACCTAAACGTTTTTAACATTTCCGGTTTTGTGCTGATTGCTTTTATTTTTGGTTTTGTTTGGTGTACTTTGGGGGGTAAATATTCGGTAAGTATGTATAATTTACGTAGTTACTTACTTCACATTCTTTAGTCCTTATAGTATCAGTACATTGATTTGTGCCTAGTTTATAGTAGATTTTAATATGTTGTGTCCTCTCCTGATACGTTAGAAAATATGCTTGACGACGTGGTGTGGGTTTGCCCTATCTCTGACTTTTTAAATTTTCAGAGCTGCATCCTTGAAATGCCATCAAACGCAAAGTCCATGTTTCGAGCGCCCGAAGACTGCTCGATGTGTATAGGAGTGGACAACATAACGCGACTTTCCGACATCAGCGCTCAGGAGTTTGAGGAATTCTACGCGTACACCACTAAACCTGTGATAGTCACTGACGCTACTGACGACTGGAGAGCTATGGAAGTAATAATATTCCTTTAATATAAAATTCATATAATATTCCTTCTAATATTATGATTTAATGATGCCTAAATATGAAAATATCCACGACGATCAAGACGTTAAATAGTACTTTTTTATGAAATAAGGGGGCAAACGAACAAACGGGTCACCTGATGGAAAGCAACTTCCGTCGCCCATGGACACTCGCAGCATCAGAAGAGCTGCAGGTGCGTTGCCGGCCTTTTAAGAGGAAATAGGGTAATAGGGGAGGATAGGGAAGGGAAGGAGGGTAGGGCAGGGAATAGGGTAGGGGATTGGGCCTCCGGTTAACTCACTCACTCGGCGAAACACAGCGCAAGCGCTGTTTCACGCCGGTTTTCTGTGAGAACGTGGTAAGTATTTCTCCGGTCGAGCCGGCCCATACGTGCCGAAGCATGGCTCTCCCACGTATACGTACTAATATTAGTAATATGGCCTGGGTATGACGATGGTCCGTCAACTGCCTATGAATCAATTTCTTCGATGGTACAATGTTTTGTCCTTGTTTGATACCAGAGACATTATATGTGGCTTGACCGCTTGACAGCCAAGGCCGAGCCAGCCAACAAGTATAACTGTTGGTCTCTATTGTAAGCAAATATTTATAGCAAATACATATCTACCATTTTAATGCAAAGATCGCGCATTAATTCATCATTTCAGGAATTCGATTTCAAATTCTTCGCGGACTTCTACCGCAACGGTAAAATGGGGAGGAAGACGAACGACTGCTTCTACTTCGCCTACAAATCCGGGCTGGGATCCTTGGACGCTGTATTCAACATGGATGATCAGCGAGCTAACCTCTCTGGTGAACCGTGGTACGTCGGATGGAGCACTTGTTACGACGAGGAGACGAGGAAACTCCGGGCTTATTATAAACGTCCGTACTTCTTGCCGAAAACAGCCGAGAGTGATATGGTAGATTGGATCTTCATGGGCGGGCCGGGGCAGGGAGCGCATATGCATGTAAGTAGTGGTTTTGCCTAGTAAAGTAACCGGAGGGCGATGAGGTAAGTAAGCAAGCAATTAAACGGTTGTTGTTTACCTATGATTTGCCATAAATCGTGAAGAATAGGTAGGTACGTCTACTACAATTTACAATTGAAAAAAAATAATAGTTACTACCAAATGATGCAGTTAGGCACGTAGGAATGGAAAAAATGTACGATTCATCCATAGTACATTAATGGTAGTGTAGGTGTACTGTATAATGTAGTCACAACTCACAATAGATCAACGGTTCACACGTGATTCTATTTTGTGTGTGAGTATGTAATAAAAACGTAGTGATTATAATATTTTCTTTGGTATGTAACAGGAAACATCTAGTCACTACTAGAGACTAATCTAGTTACTATGGCATGGATTAAGTAGGTATTAGTTGATGATCATCATCATCACCACCAGGTGGACAGCGTGCGGCACATGTCGTGGCAGGCGCAGGTGCGCGGGCGCAAGCGCTGGGAGCTAGCGCCGCCGCCGGAATGTCTGTACATCTGCGCCTGGATCACCTTCACCGTGGAGCCCGGCGAGATCCGTGAGTTGTATAGGCTGCGAAAAACTTTAAGATTGCATTAGATACAGTTTAATAATAATAAAATATACTTTATACTAACTTAGGCTGCCTTCCCAATAGCGTTTGTCCAGCGTAGGTGTTCGATGAACGTATGCGCAACGCGGCGCATGCGTCGCGTTGTCGTAACGTTTCCTCTGCAGAACTAGTTAGGTAAACACAAGCGCAGCGCAGACGTTACACAATTTATTCGAACAATAAGTACGCGGCGTTAGCGCAGCGTACTGATTGTTCCTAGAGAAGCGGCGCCAACGCGACGCACGCGCCGCGTTGGCAAGGCGTCTGCGGTTGCACAACGTTCATCGAACGCCTACGCTGGACAAACGCTAGTGGACAGCCTAAGGACTGTAATAAATTAAATAGGAAGCAAAACGCGCATTTCACTTAAGTATGTCTTTGTATTTAATTACTTTGAATTGAGGATACAACAGAGTTACTCTATCACATATAATATTATTATAGGTTCAAATTTTTTTACAGTGGTGGTCGACACCAACCGCTGGTACCACAAGACCACGGTCCTGCCCGGGGACATCAGCATCACCATTGGTGCTGAATATGATTGAAGATTTCATTGTTTACCCCAGACTTATAATAAACTTCATGTTGTATTAATGATGTTATCGCTTGTTAACATTAGAGATTCAATAATTTAAACTTTGTAGCCGCAATTTAAAATTAAGTAACCCCCAGGAGTTATTTACTTATAAAGAACCTACATTTATACCTGTATCAGTGTAGGTTCTTTATATTCTTTATAATATTCAGCTATCCCTAACCCGCGGCCCGCGGGCCGCCGGGACTTTATATGTGGACCGTGTGATGTTAAGCCATTTTGAAATTCACGCCCACCGGCCAATTAATGTAGTTGTCCTGAAAGTCGTGACATTTTTCCACATTAAAATCGTTAATTTTGAAGAACGTTAATAAAAGAACCGACAAATTTTTGTTGCGGCCCGCGACTCCAAGACTAAAACTTTTGATTGTAGCCCGCATGAAAAAAATGTTGCGGACCACTGTTCTAGGGATTCACAATGCTAAATTCTAATAAACGCTCTCTGCGCCGAGCGTTGACCAATAAGTACGCGCCAAGGTTCCGAATCTAAATCGAACGGGAATTGCGAATCACCTCGCTGTGGGGCTAAAATGGTCGCTTTGTTGAATCATGATATGAATCATAATATGATTCAATTCTATAATATCGCAAAATGCAACTCTGCTTGCAATTCATTTCTGTATTTTTGTACTGATTTGACATTTGTCAGTTTGACAGTTTTGACAATTCATTTGCTGAATTGATTGAGAGGAATTGCTAAATGTGACCATTTTAGCCCCGCTGGTCTTTCTATGTATAAATATAATCCATTAGAATTAAAAAATCTATTTAACCCATCAAGCCAGATAAGCTCACCGGTGAGCGAGACAATAGAATAACAATAGATTTCCAATAATCCACGATCGAAGGATTAAATAGCAGACACCTTATATTTTGTATTCTTTATCTAATAACAATATAATATGACGTCAAATGAAACAGTAATATGTGCTAGGGAAATTATTTATTCATACTGAAGCTACATCGGTTACAATAAGCACGGTATTAAGTTGTTACTAAAATGCAACATTAACTGATCTATAGGTACATTTTTGTGTAGAGAGAGCCTCAAAACTGAATTTACTACAAGCATTAAGTACATTTGAACTTATAAAATGAGTTATAAAAAACAAATAAAAAACATCAACATTTTGATTTATTAAAATTTAACTACACTTTTCATTATAGCACGATGCTTGTGTACTATTTATGCTATTAAAATCATATCGTATCTAATTCACTCTTCATCGCTTTATTCTTTAAAATAAATTATTATTGATATTGAATGGCAAAGTCCTGCTTTACCTTATAAGTAAATTAATCTATTAAAATCTTTTTGTTTACGACAAACTATGCTATATAAGATAAATAGATTAAGCATAGTAGATTATACTTTATTACTTTAAATAGTCTACAAACGCCTTTCAATCTCTAAACTGGGAATCTGCCACTACATTACATTCGGCATTATTATTGTGCGGCAGACGAAAAAAGTTAACATTCAAATTCGGAATTCACGACTACAGATAAACATTCAACGATTAAATTCTAGATTCAAATTGAACGCTACACGATATTTTTTTACGATTGAAACAGCAATAGACACACGCATTACTCCTCGCCAGTGCCAGCAGAGTCCAGGATGACTTCAAAGGAGAATGGCTGGAAGAGGTACCCCTCGCCGGCGTAGAATTTGCTCTGGAACTCGACCCTGAGGAATAAATAAATATCAATATGTAATTGCTCATATATTATGTAGTAACACTTCTAGTATGGTTAATGGTAGACCAGATTATTGAATATTATATGTGGTTTTATATCTGAAGTAAATATTAAAATCCTTTCTTGTACGGCTTGTTTTAAGGCCTTGGATTTCGCAGGCAGCAGCGTTCCTTTACGCTGTAATTTGCGTCTGTTTCAAATCGCCTCGTCACTTTGTGACGTGAACTAACCCTTAACACACCATGCCGAAGACATGCGGCCGAAGTTCCATGGCCGATTTACGTTCCGACGCATTCGGCTGATATAACACAAGAGCCCAAATTACGCGGCCGAAATTCAGTTGCGTAACTTTGACCGTGTATTCAGTGTCTCGAACGCCGCCGAATTGACGCCGAATGAAAACATTACCGCCGAATCGCTGCCGAACTTACGCTCGACCGAAGTTCGGCTGTACGCTATAACGCGAGTGATTTCGGCATGGTGGTCATCGGTAACTTCGGCCGCGTATATTCGGCACGGCCTGTTTAGACACTTATGTAAAAAGACGTTGATTGTAGGCAAGCGCTTACCAGTGCAGACGCAGGGTGTGCAGGAAGGCGGACAGGCCCTCCATCAGCACCAGAATGGAGACGGAGATGGCCGCCCAGCCCGCGAACACCACGTACAGGAATATACCACCCTGGTAGCCCGCCACCATCAGACCTGGAAACCACAAGTTAGGAGCGTTAAAGAGACAGTTAATGATACCAAATAAAACTTATAATATTAAACCTAATACAACAAAACGGCTCCGCCATCGCCCATCATTCTAATACTATTGATTGGCACATGCAAAATAGAGCCTACTTCTTCACAAAATATTGACGTTACAGGAAAAGTCACGTTTAAGGAGATGTACTCTATTTTTTAAATAAATTAAATACCATTTACTTTGGCCTATTATATGCGTATATATATTCATCTGATATATGATGAGATATTATATAACGGATATTTTGCGAAAATATCTTTCTTAGTAAGTAACTAAATATGTTTCCCACACTTTCCACACAACCAATACCGCTCTTTGCTGCCACTTCTTTATCACCATGCTACCCAGCACGTACCTACTCGGTCGTGTGACGACTGACGGCCCGGTACGAATGATACCTCGTACCGGGCGTACGTACCTCGATACGAGTGATAATTATCCAGGGTGTAACAAAAATAAGTGATAATACTTTAGGGTGTGTACGTGTTCCTTGTAGAGAGTTCACTGTGAAAGTGGCAGCGCTGAAAGACCAATTTTTTTTTCACTTTTGTATGGGGAAACTCGTGACGCTCGGGCCCTTGCCCATACAAAAGTAAAAAAAAAACTTCTTCTTTCAGAACTGCTACTTTCACAGTTAACTCTCTACAAGGAACACGTACACACCCTAAAGTATTATCACTTATTTTTGTTACACCCTGTATAGCCGATAGCGTATGGAATTGGTGGTAGGCCTCATGCAGACGTTCTCAAAATATTAACCTTGTTAACCTATTTAGAAATTATTATTTTGATTTTTAATTTTTGTATACCGCACCTTTCCGCAGCAGCATGTTCCAGGCAACCTCGGCGAGCTGCGCGTGCGCCAGCGACAGCGCCCACAGCCGCAGGTACGACGCCGTGTGCGATACGCTGCCCAGCACGTACTCGATCGTGTGGATGGCCTGTTTCAAATTAAAAAGTAACGTCAAAATATTGACGTAACAACTTTTTAAATTGTTTAAACGTCAAAATTGTGATCGTAAGTTACCAATAAAACCGGCCAAGTGCGAGTTGAACTCACCCATGAAGGGTTCCGCAGCAGCAATAAGGTTTATTTCTATGAAATTAAAAGGTTTTTGATTTATTTTTATATTTCAGTTGATTTAATGAAAGTTAAATTAAGGTTTACTATTTATGACATATAAAAAAAAACTACTTGCTAGATCTCGTTCAAACCAATTTTCGTTGGTAGTTTTTATAGTAATGTACATCATATATTTTTTTAGAATTATCATGCCCCAACTTTAGAAGTTTTAGGGGGGGGGGGGGGACACATTTTACCAATTTGGAAGAGTCTCTCTCGCAAACTATTCAGGCTAGAAAAAAATGATATTAGAAACCTTAATATGATTTTTAAAGACATATCCATAGATACTCCACACGCATAGGTTAGATGAAAAAAAATTTTTTTTGTTTCAGTTGTACCTATGGGGACCCCTAAAATTTTTAATAATTTTTCCATTTTTGTATCAAAATCTTAATGCAAAATCGTAGCCAAATGGCAAAAAAAGGAACCCTTAGACCCCCCGCGCATTAGGCGGCCAGGTCGCGCAGCCAGCTGTCACGCGCGAACTAATTCTTCGCGCGTGACAGCTGGCCACTGGTCGCGTAATGCGCGCACCTACATATTATATCGTAGAAGAATTAGTTGGCCGCGCGACCTGGCCGCCTAATGCGCGGGGGGTCTAAGGGTTCCTTTTTTTGCCATTTGGCTACGGAACCCTAAAAAGGATGACCTATCTAACGTTGTTTTGATTTTGCCATAAACAATAAACATTATACCTTATATAATATAATTTTACATGAATTATACACATAAGCCTTGATCTTGTCTATAATATTATTAGGTACACATTACAGAGTTTGTAATTGACAAAAACCATGGACCAACCATATACGATAAACGAATCACAATTAATGTATATCGAGTAAGATCCACCCAACAAATCTACTTCAAATTGAATATCAGTGCAGCAAACTCGCTGCTAATGCTGAGCTGGGGTCCATTTTTGACATCACACAATATTATGTTAGAGTAATTATTATTGTATTGTGTCCCTGTTCTTTCGTTTGTAAATGTTGTGTTGTGTGATGTGCAAAATAAACGTTTCTTATTCTTAAAATCGGATCAAACGATTACGTTATCTCGACGATACAATTCGTCTGCTCCTTCGTTTACCACATTACCTGGTGTATGAAGACCTCGGAGATCTCCTCATCGTGGTGGGGGGATACGGGGACGGGGGCGCCGCCCGCTGTGCCGTTCTCAGCAGCACCCTCAATGCTCTGGTGACCAGCCGCCTTTAAAATATGGATAGTATAAAATACTATATTATGAGGTGTGTAGTACGCTATATACAGTAGGGCCTCGTTAATCCGGAGAGGCAAAAACACGACCCTTCGCGGATAATGTTAATAAAACACATGTTTAACCTTAGTTTCTTTAATCAATTTTTTAATAACGTTTTTTAATTAACGTCCGTCGCTAGATGGCGCAACGATTACATCGAGCTCCGTATTTTTTATCATAAAAAAATAGTAAAACAGTGTGAAAAGTCCTCAATCCTATAAAACTAAGTGTAACTAGTGCCAACTCAAGTCATAAAATGTTATCTTCGAAAATAGTGCAAGGACAATAAAAATATTAACGTTTTACAAGTGCTACAATAAAAGTGATTTTAAACAGATAATCTTGAATAAAACTGAATTATGTTAGTGTTGTGAGTGAAGCATATTCATGAAGGTACTGTAACCTTATAAAATTACGTATCTAAAAAGCGAAACGAAAAAAAATTGTTTTAAGGGAAAGGCGCTAATGGTAGACACTGAACTAATAGATGACACTTACGACAAAAATGCCATAAAAATAAGAATTATTCTAATTATTTCTCAACACTGTAAATTTTATAAGCTTCTTATGTTATCTGTTGATGTGAAAAAATATATTAGGGATGCCTTCGGGAACAAAATTTTAAAATAGGATCAGTTTTCGTAAATGATGTGACCGCGTCAATACGCACCCGGCAATTTCTTAGCAAATAGGTTAAGTAAGGCAAAATTTTGCACGTAAGTTTTGAATACATTTATTAGATTTTTTGTAATTTCTATTGACTTCATTGGATTAATGGTCATGTTGTTTACACTAATTAATGTTTATTTATTATCTTTTATCCATTTTCCCTAACAATAAAAAGGGTGTCTACTATTAGTTCTTGAAAATGTAAAAAACCTAATAGATGACATGGATCTCATCTTTTAGTTTTTCAATACATAATAAAGTTATTTTGTACTTTATTCTACTGCAAATATCATCACTATTCTCTAAAAATATAATTCTATTAACAAACTAAGAACTTAGAACTACTGTACCTAAAAATGGACATGGTGTCTAATATTAGATCTTGCACTGATCTAAAAATCGATGCTTTAGTTTTGTAGCAGTAAAAAGAAGAAAAAGGAGAACTGAGAACAAAAAGAAGAAAAAAGAAGAGGCAAAAGAAGCAAGGAGACTTAAGACTAAAAATAAATTTGCTGGGAAAAAAATATGAAAAATAAAAATAAAAGGAAAGATAGTTTCAGCATGGACGAAGAATGAATAGAATCTGGAGACAACGTGGATAATATTTCTGATGCATGTAGTTACTATGATGAAGTAAATGAAATCTTTTGAAAAACGGCAAATAAAGACCTAATAATATGAAAAATGTAAAATGCAATTTAATGTTCTATGTCAACTATTAGTTCATATTGGTGTCTACTATTAGTGTTGTTCGCTTATTGTGATGTCATCTATTAGTACTTATGACTAAGTTTACAAAAAGACCAGTAATATATATTTTTTATTGATTTGTCAGAGAATAATTATAATAGTTTTATTTTGTAGGAGTTACTGAAGACATGGAAGAAGTTATCAATCCTTTATTTTCATAAATTATATATTTTATAACATTCGAATGTTTCATGTTTCCTTAAAGTGTCTGCCATTAGGTCTTCTCCCTTAATTTGTTCAGAAAAATCGTTACATTTTGAAAAGACAAAGGAATTATAAGTATTACTAAAAACACCATCTATGAAAAAGAACCGGAACTAAAATAAAAGCCATCATACCAAATGAGCCTACCGAAGATCCATAAACCAGATACCAGCTCGGCCAAGAATGACCAAAAGATGGCGCGACGTGTTACATGTTTTAAATGCAAGAAAATCGTAGAGTCCGAGAAAACTGCATTATGTTGTACATGTAAAAATAATTTTGAATTCGAATGTATCGGCTTTCCTCTTGCGGTATATAGATTGCTAAGTCAACAAGAAAAAAATACATGGCGCTGTAAAATATGTATCGAAAAGGACAAAGAAAGCAACAAAACAACCACAAAAAACATGTCAAGCCAACACAATACCTGGCAACGACAACATACACCGATAGAAGAAACTGCTCAACGTACATCATCGCCGCGAACCCCGAATCCCAGCTCATCATTGGATAATTCTTGCGCATCTGATTTGCGGAACAATCTAAGCTTATCTGACGATGGTTCATTTTCTACACCTAATATATTATCACGTAGCCCAGAAGGAATGCCGCAAAACGACGTGGCTAATGTTCTAGAATTGAGAGACACAATTGAACAACTCACTGCTACACTTAAAAGCACCCAGAATGAACTTGAGAATCTGATTTTGGAAAACAACAGCCTCAATAAACAATTAAGTAGACTTAAAACGGAAAATGATTTCTTAAAAAAATTATGTCACTCTCCAACAACGTTGAAAAGCCCGAAAATTGATCCCAAAATGAAGCGGCGCTCGTTCTTACTTCGGAACACATCTTCTTTATCTCCCATTGTACTAAGCAGCACGTACGAAAACAGAAGTCTACATAAAGATGAGTTAAACTTTAAACAAGAAAGCAACACTATTAAGAAAATTACTTACTGCGATAGTATAAATAAATCTGAAGGAAATAGCGAGGAACAATTACCAAACATGAGAAGGACAACAAAACCACAAAATTTTAACTTTAAATGCATCAAAATGACAAGAAAATCTATGTATTTGGTACACAACAATGCACCAACTTGACATACTTACCTCTTATGACAAAATATTATGAAAAGTATGCATTATACGGTGAGATAAAAGCCTATGCAGGATCCTATCAAGTAACGAAAACTTGTAGAGATTTGACTGTGAATAAGAACGATGTTATTATATTATGCGCTGGAGAAAATGATACTGATCCAAAAACAACTTTATCTAATTTAAAACAAGTACTGAATAGTTGGACATCAAATATGATTTTAGTTTTAAGTGTTAAAAATAATTTTTATCTTGATGTAATAAAACTTAATAATAGCATATAATAATTGTAAATTTATAGATTGTAAGCAAGCGAATATGACATCTGTTTGTAAAATGATAAATTATGAGATTGACTGCAAGGATTATGCTAGAAAATTTTTAGATCCAAAAGAGATTTTAAAACGTTTAAAATATCAGTCTAAAAAAATTCAAATTTGTAATCCGAAAAAAGGAACTATTCCCTTTTATTTTAAGAACAATATGAAAGACAATAAAACGGCAAGCAAAGACTATTTACTTTCAGGAAAAAGTTCAATTAATGTTTTAAAAAAGGGGACGATACCATATTATTTTTGTAATTCCAACATTAACAAAACATTAAATACTATTAGATCCCCTAACTGTAATCTTTTTCGCTCGTATTCTGATTCGTGTTTAACTTTATTACACCGCCGTAACCGAACTGTCAAAAACTAGAGAAATCGATATCACTTGTCTTACCGAAACTTTTATGAAAAAAGGAACTGAAAGTTTATTAAAATTACAGGACTTTAATTTAGCAACATTTTATTCACGGAACTCTAACAGAGGTGGTTCTTGTATTCTCGTTAAGAAAAGTCTCAATTGTAAAAAGTTATTGTGGCTATCTGAATTATCGGTTGACTTTGATTTTGAGTGTTGCGGCATAGAGCTGACAGCACAAAAAATTATTTTGCTATGTGTGTATAGAACTCCATCTAGTAATCCTAACGTATTCCTCTATAAAATGGAGCAATTTTTGTTGCGAACACTCAAACGAAAACAATCAGTTATTGTGTGTGGAGATTGGAATTTAGATTTTTGTAAACCTAATAAGCACTGCATAGAGCTCATGAGTCTTTTCAAAAACTATAATTTAAAGACTCATATTAATACACCGACCAGATTACAGGCTTGTCTTGATCAGATATCAAGCAACATAAAGGAAATTGAATCGGAGGTACATTATCTTGGTCTTTCTGATCATGAAACAGGTCAGAGTTTAACAGTTAAATGTAACAAAAAACGTACAATATCTAAGTGGAAACAAGTAGTTACAGATTTTAGTGAACAAAATATAAAAAAAAATTGTAATTGTATGTCGGCTCTATCATTTTCTGACGTCTACGAAAGACAGAAGAGTTTTATAATTTATACCTTTTATTTTTTAATTTATGTTTTCCCTCATATTTAATACAAAGAACCAGCAAACGTCACAGAGGTGTATCGTGGTTAACAAGAGTATTTAAAAAATGTGCTGTTAAGAAAAGGATACTCTATTTTAAGTATAAATTTATGGCGTGTAATAAAAATAAACGTGAAAAAAAATACAAAGAATACTCAAAGATTCTAAAGGCGTGTATACTCAAATCTAAACAACTAAATAATATGAAATTTTTACGAAATAGAAGAAACAAATGTAAAGCTGTATGGGAAATAATAAATGACAATATTAATGACAATTATTTAAACAGGGACATAGAAATTTGTAACGCCTTTTGATATTAGTAATTTATTTAATAACTTCTATATCAATCAGAATAATGACAGTAATTTTAAATTGAATAGGAATTACATTAATAATACAATGCAATATAGTAATTATAGTAATTCAATGTACCTTAAGCCTACATGTCCACTAGAAATATATAAATTGATACATACTCTCAACAATACGAAATCTGTCGGGGTCGATGATATAAATACAAAAGTACTCAAGCTATCAGCTCAGTATATATGTCAGCCATTGAGTTTTATTATAAATCTGTCATTTCAAGAAGGCACATTTCCTGATATACTAAAAAAATCAATTGTGAAACCAATATTTAAGAAAGGCGATGTGACAGACATGAACAACTATCGCCCAATCACACTTATACCGGTTATTTCAAAAGTATTTGAGAGAGCTATGTAAGATAGACTGACTGACTATGTAACGAGACAAAACATCCTCAAGAAACATCAGTTTGGTTTTAGGAAGAATTGTAACACAACTGTAGCTTGTTTTGTCCTAATTAAATATATTACTGAGTCCCTAAATAACAGAATTCCGGTTACTAAGTATATTTTTTAGATATGACAAAAGCTTTCGATAATGTAAATCACGATTTACTTCTTCACAAGTTACAAAAGTACGGAATAAGAGGAATAGTTAAAAGCTGGATAAAAAGCTATTTATCTAACCGGTTTCAATGCGTCGAAATTAGTAAAATATGTAATGGCAAAAAGATTACGAATCGGTCGAACTTTCAACTTATCAAATGTGGTGTACCACAAGGCAGTGTTCTTGGCCCATATCTTTTTCTACTGTACATTAATGATCTTCCATTTGTAACTACAGACAAGAAGATATTATTTGTTGACGATACAACATTTATTATAAAAGGCGAGGATATTGAAAATTATGAAAATGATATTAACGAAAAACTTGATAAAGTACTGACATGGCTTAGCAATAATAATTTGAAAACAAATATAAGCAAGACCCATTTAATACAATTTCAAAATTATAATAGACGAAAATTTGACATAAATATTTATTATAAGGACACAAAAATTGAAGAAGTTAACTCTACAAAATTTCTAGGCGTTATGTTGGTCAAATACTGCAACTGGAAAGAACAAGTAGAATATGTATGCACAAAGCTAGATCGGTTTGTTTATGCCCTTAAAAGACTACGGCAGACAGTAAGTGCCGAAGCAGCCCTAACACCGAAAGAATTTTTTAAATCGGACCAGTAGTTCCTGAGATTAGCGCGTTCAAATAAGCACTTTCAAATAATTTCCCCCGTTTTTTCCTCTATTTCTTCGTTCCTATTAGTCTTAGCGTAATAAAATATAGCTTTTAGTCTTCTTCGATAACTGGGCTATCTAACACTGAAAGAATTTTTCAAATCGGACCAGTAGTTCCTGAGATGAGCGCATTCAAATAAGCCCTTTCAAATAATTTCACCCCGTTTTTTCCACATTTTCCTATATTTCTTAGCTTCTATTAGTCTTAGCGTGATAAAATATAGCCTATAGCCTTCCTCGATAAATGGACTATCTAACACTGAAAAAATTTTTCAAATCGGACCAGTAGTTCCTGAGATTAGCGCGTTAAAACAAACAAACAAACAAACTTTTCCCAATTATAATATTAGTATAGATTAATTATAATTATTGGTACATGTTTCTATCATCTGACATTAAATTGACATTGTATAATATTGTTACGGATACGGACACGTGGTGCCATCTAGCGTCGGGCCAGCGAACCTACCAAGGGAACACAGGCAACGTAAATCCCCTACTCGCTACTAGATGACGCTAGGTGTATGTACCTACGAGTACTTTCTAGAAATATCTGATGCTTGTTTACGCATATCGGGTTCATTCTGGGATGTTCCGGAATTTTCTGAGATTCGATCCGACCCGTATAAATAGTCGCAGACAGTCCGGCCGGCAATTCAGTTTGATCTGAGCTATCTTCGAGGTGACTTCGGAGCGAAAACAAGTGATCAATAGTGAGTGATTGTGATTGTGATAGTGACTCGGCTACGACCTAGGACAGTGATAGTGCTCAGTGATTTGGATCTAGTGCTTAGTGTTTGGACTCAGTGATTAGTGTGAGCTAGTGTTTGTGAATAAAGTCTTCAAGAGAGTCACCAGGTCTTTCTCTCTGAATCCAAAGAACCCTAGCACGTAACAACTGGTGTCGGAAGTGAGATTTGGAGATGCCATTGACTCCGAGAGAGGACTTCAAGGGGAGTGTCAGGACAAGGGCGCAGCGAGCTGCTGCCATTGACTTCGAGAGAGGAGTTGGCGGTGGAGCTGCGGAGGCCATACCCACTGGGGACCAAGCTCCACCCACTGCGGGGCAGGCCCTACCCGCTGGCCCCGCCCACCAGGCTCCGCCCACTGACCACGCCCCCCAGGCTCCACCCACTTCGGGTGAAGCCACGCCCACTGGCTCCGCCCACCGGGACCCGCCCACTGACCACGCCCCCCAGGCCCCGCCCACTCTGGACATGGCCACGCCCACCGGCTCCGCCCACCAGGCCACGCCCACTCAGGCCACGCCCACTGGCCCCGCCCACTGGGCCCTGCCTGCTCAGGCTCCGTCGACTAGCTCCATCCATCCTGCCACGTCCGTAGTTTCTACGGCCCCTCAAATGGCTCTTCAATTGGAAAGTTTAATTAAATTAATGGAGCTGCAAAGAGCTGATATTCAGGCTTTGCAAGAGGCACAAGATCGCAAGCTCGGCGCTTTGCAGGAGTCCCAAAAAGCTGAAAGTCAGGCCTTGCATGATTCTCAAAGGGCAATGATGGAGTCTCAAGAGCAACAAAAGGACCTCCAAGAAAAAGCGCTATTGGCTATAAAGGATGTTAGTGATACGGTAACTAAGCTTCGGAAAGATGTCGATGTTATGGAAGAACGAGTTACCGGGTTAGGATTGGATATGGAAAATGTGAAAACCAACATCACCGAACTACAGAGGAAAGTAGTGCGCCTTGAAACCACGGGAGCTGCGGTGTCTAGTGGAAACACTATAGTGGTGCAGGGACCAAGAGTAAAAGTACCGCCATACGACGGCACTACTTCTTGGAACGCTTACCGTCAGCAATTCCAGACTGTTGCTTCTGCCAATGGATGGACTGATGAACAATGCCTGACCGCTCTCACAGTTGCGCTCAGAGGGCAAGCTTTGTCGGTCCTGGAAGCACATACAGGGAATGGATTCCAAGATTTGATGGAGGCACTGGAATCCAGATATGGGGAGCGACACCTGGAGCACGTGTTCCGCGCTCAACTGCGCGACAGAGTCCAACGCTCAGGAGAGGGACTACAACAATGGGCGTTGGAAATTGAAAAACTGGTCAAGAAGGCACACCCAGGAGCCGATTCCAAAATGATCGACACAAATATTGTGCAAGCATTTGTCGACGGAATCAGGGATCTGGAGGTCAGAGCTGCAGTGAGGCTTCGTCACCACACCTCGCTTAAGGAAGCATTGGCGCATGCTTTAGAAGTCGAGGCTGTTCGCCGTGACATACGACAGACCCATAAGATCCACGAGGTCTACGAGGAAGTCAAGGAGATGAGGGCTCCCACGAAGAAAAGTTTTGGAGCCATGTGCTACAAGTGTGGCGAGAGGGGCCATCTTCAGCTTAACTGCCCGCAGAAGGAGACCCAGTTGGCAAGAATGAAAAAGCTCGAGGAACAAATGGAGGAGCTGAAGAAGCAAGGGGCTTCGTCCCCTGCCCACGATCAGGGAAACGAATAAAAGCCAGGACTAAGGGGCGAGTACTGGCTGACGCGGAGGAAGCCCCGATAACTGTTATCTCCCAAGCATGCAGCGGGAATAGTCTTGTGATTCAGGGGACTATTAACAGGACGGATTGCAAAATTACTCTAGACACAGGAGCCTCTAGAACGATAGTGAACCCAAATCTAGTAAAAGCCGCAAGGAGACAGAAGAGGAGAATTAACTGTCGGCTTCTTACTGCCTCCGGTCAGCCAATACCCGTCCTGGGAGAAATGTCAGTTACGATTAATGTAGGGGGGTCTTCATACCCTCACGACGTTATCGTGGCTGAGATTATGGATGATTGCATCTTGGGTTTGGATTTCATGAAGAAGCATAACTGCAGAATTAATGTCGCTGACGGAGTTTTCCAGTGTGGTGAAGAGGAAATTTTCATCCTTGGAGGCGCCTGCGGGAAAGTTGAATGTGTAAAGAAAGTAATTATACCTGGACGTGCGGAAGCTCGGGTGCTGGTGAAACTACCGCCAGCTGGAAAGAAAAAGTCAAACAGATGCGTGTTGATCGAAGACACGCCTACCAAGACATCAGCGCAAAAACTGATGACGGCGAGAACCCTTGTTAGTGGAAGCAGTAACGCTGTGGTCAGGGTTTTGAATCTTGGTGATCGCGAGATCTGCTTGAACAAAGATGACGTCATCATTGTTGGCCGCGACTTCGAGGACCATTTGCGAAACTTAGAACGAGTTTTCACCAAAATAGAGGGGGCCAAGTTAAAGTTGAATCCGAAAAAGTGTCGTTTATTCAGGAATAAGGTCAATTATCTCGGCCATGTAATCTCCAGTAATGGAATCCAGACGGACCCGGAGAAACTGGAAGCAGTTCAAAATTGGCCAACCCCTAAAAACAAAACCGAAGTGCGGGCATTTCTCGGCCTATGTTCCTACTACAGGCGTTTTGTTAAGGGATTCTCAGAGATAGCCAAGCCATTACATCAGCTGACAGAAGATAAACGACAGTTTATTTGGGACAAGACTTCTGAAGATTCTTTTCAGAAACTGAAGAAACATCTGTGTGAAACACCAATCTTGGGGTATCCACAACCTGAAGGTCAGTTTATAGTCGACACAGACGCAAGCAACACGGCCATTGGAGGGGTGTTATCTCAAAAACAGGGTGAAAGAGAAGTTGTAATTGCATATTTCAGCAAGTCTTTATCCAAGCCAGAGAGAAACTACTGTGTGACAAGAAGAGAACTCTTGGCTGTCGTAAAGACGCTACAACATTTCAGCAAATATCTCATCGGGAGACAGTTTTTATTGCGAACTGATCACGCAGCGTTGAAGTGGTTATTACAATTCAAGAACCCAGAAGGCCAAGTAGCTCGATGGATTGAACAACTCCAGGAGTATGACTTCAAGACGGAACACCGCAGCGGAAAGGCGCATGGGAATGCCGACGCACTTTCACGAAGGCCGTGTTCAGAAGACTGCAAACATTGTGTTAAGCAGGAATCTAATGAAATTACATTAAAGTTAACGAAAACAAGTCCTTTGGGTCCATGGGAGAATGATGCTATGAGGGAGGCTCAAGAAAGAGATGACGACCTTCGGCACATCATCACATGGAAGAAACGGGGTGACGTAAAACCAATCTGGGGTGAGGTTGCACCCACTGGCGCTGCCACTAAGGCGTACTGGGCGCAATGGGACAGTCTGATACTTCAAAATGGAATACTTTACCGGAAATGGGAGAAGACTAACGGCAGAGAGTTCCATCTTCAGATAGTTGTCCCAAGGACGAGAGTACCAGATGTTCTCCGTGAAATACACGATGGCGTATCAGGAGGTCATCTAGGTGTCAAGAGGACGTTAACAAAAGTGCGAGAACGATTCTACTGGTTGCATTGTCGAGATGATGTGCAGGATTGGTGCCGCAAATGTACTACTTGCGCTGCAGTGAAGGGACCACAGACAAGGAGCCGTGGGAACCTGCGCTTGTATAACGTTGGCGCACCGTGGGAACGAATTGCAGTTGACGTAGCTGGGCCATTTCCTGTAACGGAATCGGGAAACAAGTATTTTATGGTGGTCATGGATTACTTCACAAAATGGCCCGAAGTGTTCGCCATACCAAATCAGGAAGCTACAACAGTTGCTTCTAAGCTAGTCGAAGAAGTGATATCTCGCTTTGGTGTGCCTCTAGAAATCCATTCCGATCAGGGCAGGAATTTCGAATCGCAGGTCTTCCAGGAAGTATGCAGAATTTTGGGAATGCATAAGACGAGGACCACCGCGTACCATCCACAGTCTGATGGAATGGTTGAGAGATTTAACCAGACCCTTGAGAGGCATTTGGCGAAATTGGTAGATGACAAACAAAAGGATTGGGACAAGTATATACCGCTCTTCCTTCTGTCGTACCGTACCGCCGAGCATGAGGGCATAAAGGCTACCCCGGCGTATGTCAATTACGGTAGAGAACTACGAGTACCAGTAGACCTCTTGACAGGAGGGTCACCGGAGGAACCAAAGACCGTACCAGACTATGTCTGCGATTTAAGGGAAAAGATGCGCTATATACTCGCCACGGTTCGGGAAAATGGGTTACAGTCAAGTGAGAAGATGAAGACCAGATACGACCGGAAAGCGAACACGAGCGGCTTCGAAGAAGGGTCACTGGTGTGGCTGCATAACCCAACTCGCCGAAAAGGGAAATCTCCAAAGTTACAGACCAAGTGGGACGGCCCATACAAAGTGGTTACCCGATTGAATGACGTGACTTACAGGATCCAAAAGCAACCAAGAGGGACATTCAAAGTGGTACACGTAGACCGTCTGGCGCGTTACCATGGCAGTAACAACGATGCTCGGGACGAGCATCTCTAAGAGGGGAGTAGTGTTACGGATACGGACACGTGGTGCCATCTAGCGTCGGGCCAGCGAACCTACCAAGGGAACACAGGCAACGTAAATCCCCTACTCGCTACTAGATGACGCTAGGTGTATGTACCTACGAGTACTTTCTAGAAATATCTGATGCTTGTTTACGCATATCGGGTTCATTCTGGGATGTTCCGGAATTTTCTGAGATTCGATCCGACCCGTATAAATAGTCGCAGACAGTCCGGCCGGCAATTCAGTTTGATCTGAGCTATCTTCGAGGTGACTTCGGAGCGAAAACAAGTGATCAATAGTGAGTGATTGTGATTGTGATAGTGACTCGGCTACGACCTAGGACAGTGATAGTGCTCAGTGATTTGGATCTAGTGCTTAGTGTTTGGACTCAGTGATTAGTGTGAGCTAGTGTTTGTGAATAAAGTCTTCAAGAGAGTCACCAGGTCTTTCTCTCTGAATCCAAAGAACCCTAGCACGTAACAACTAGTGTTACGGATACGGACACGTGGTGCCATCTAGCGTCGGGCCAGCGAACCTACCAAGGGAACACAGGCAACGTAAATCCCCTACTCGCTACTAGATGACGCTAGGTGTATGTACCTACGAGTACTTTCTAGAAATATCTGATGCTTGTTTACGCATATCGGGTTCATTCTGGGATGTTCCGGAATTTTCTGAGATTCGATCCGACCCGTATAAATAGTCGCAGACAGTCCGGCCGGCAATTCAGTTTGATCTGAGCTATCTTCGAGGTGACTTCGGAGCGAAAACAAGTGATCAATAGTGAGTGATTGTGATTGTGATAGTGACTCGGCTACGACCTAGGACAGTGATAGTGCTCAGTGATTTGGATCTAGTGCTTAGTGTTTGGACTCAGTGATTAGTGTGAGCTAGTGTTTGTGAATAAAGTCTTCAAGAGAGTCACCAGGTCTTTCTCTCTGAATCCAAAGAACCCTAGCACGTAACAACTGGTGTCAGAAGTGGGATTTGGAGATGCCATTGACTCCGAGAGAGGACTTCAAGGGGAGTGTCAGGACAAGGGCGCAGCGAGCTGCTGCCATTGACTTCGAGAGAGGAGTTGGCGGTGGAGCTGCGGAGGCCATACCCACTGGGGACCAAGCTCCACCCACTGCGGGGCAGGCCCTACCCGCTGGCCCCGCCCACCAGGCTCCGCCCACTGACCACGCCCCCCAGGCTCCACCCACTTCGGGTGAAGCCACGCCCACTGGCTCCGCCCACCGGGACCCGCCCACTGACCACGCCCCCCAGGCCCCGCCCACTCTGGACATGGCCACGCCCACCGGCTCCGCCCACCAGGCCACGCCCACTCAGGCCACGCCCACTGGCCCCGCCCACTGGGCCCTGCCTGCTCAGGCTCCGTCGACTAGCTCCATCCATCCTGCCACGTCCGTAGTTTCTACGGCCCCTCAAATGGCTCTTCAATTGGAAAGTTTAATTAAATTAATGGAGCTGCAAAGAGCTGATATTCAGGCTTTGCAAGAGGCACAAGATCGCAAGCTCGGCGCTTTGCAGGAGTCCCAAAAAGCTGAAAGTCAGGCCTTGCATGATTCTCAAAGGGCAATGATGGAGTCTCAAGAGCAACAAAAGGACCTCCAAGAAAAAGCGCTATTGGCTATAAAGGATGTTAGTGATACGGTAACTAAGCTTCGGAAAGATGTCGATGTTATGGAAGAACGAGTTACCGGGTTAGGATTGGATATGGAAAATGTGAAAACCAACATCACCGAACTACAGAGGAAAGTAGTGCGCCTTGAAACCACGGGAGCTGCGGTGTCTAGTGGAAACACTATAGTGGTGCAGGGACCAAGAGTAAAAGTACCGCCATACGACGGCACTACTTCTTGGAACGCTTACCGTCAGCAATTCCAGACTGTTGCTTCTGCCAATGGATGGACTGATGAACAATGCCTGACCGCTCTCACAGTTGCGCTCAGAGGGCAAGCTTTGTCGGTCCTGGAAGCACATACAGGGAATGGATTCCAAGATTTGATGGAGGCACTGGAATCCAGATATGGGGAGCGACACCTGGAGCACGTGTTCCGCGCTCAACTGCGCGACAGAGTCCAACGCTCAGGAGAGGGACTACAACAATGGGCGTTGGAAATTGAAAAACTGGTCAAGAAGGCACACCCAGGAGCCGATTCCAAAATGATCGACACAAATATTGTGCAAGCATTTGTCGACGGAATCAGGGATCTGGAGGTCAGAGCTGCAGTGAGGCTTCGTCACCACACCTCGCTTAAGGAAGCATTGGCGCATGCTTTAGAAGTCGAGGCTGTTCGCCGTGACATACGACAGACCCATAAGATCCACGAGGTCTACGAGGAAGTCAAGGAGATGAGGGCTCCCACGAAGAAAAGTTTTGGAGCCATGTGCTACAAGTGTGGCGAGAGGGGCCATCTTCAGCTTAACTGCCCGCAGAAGGAGACCCAGTTGGCAAGAATGAAAAAGCTCGAGGAACAAATGGAGGAGCTGAAGAAGCAAGGGGCTTCGTCCCCTGCCCACGATCAGGGAAACGAATAAAAGCCAGGACTAAGGGGCGAGTACTGGCTGACGCGGAGGAAGCCCCGATAACTGTTATCTCCCAAGCATGCAGCGGGAATAGTCTTGTGATTCAGGGGACTATTAACAGGACGGATTGCAAAATTACTCTAGACACAGGAGCCTCTAGAACGATAGTGAACCCAAATCTAGTAAAAGCCGCAAGGAGACAGAAGAGGAGAATTAACTGTCGGCTTCTTACTGCCTCCGGTCAGCCAATACCCGTCCTGGGAGAAATGTCAGTTACGATTAATGTAGGGGGGTCTTCATACCCTCACGACGTTATCGTGGCTGAGATTATGGATGATTGCATCTTGGGTTTGGATTTCATGAAGAAGCATAACTGCAGAATTAATGTCGCTGACGGAGTTTTCCAGTGTGGTGAAGAGGAAATTTTCATCCTTGGAGGCGCCTGCGGGAAAGTTGAATGTGTAAAGAAAGTAATTATACCTGGACGTGCGGAAGCTCGGGTGCTGGTGAAACTACCGCCAGCTGGAAAGAAAAAGTCAAACAGATGCGTGTTGATCGAAGACACGCCTACCAAGACATCAGCGCAAAAACTGATGACGGCGAGAACCCTTGTTAGTGGAAGCAGTAACGCTGTGGTCAGGGTTTTGAATCTTGGTGATCGCGAGATCTGCTTGAACAAAGATGACGTCATCATTGTTGGCCGCGACTTCGAGGACCATTTGCGAAACTTAGAACGAGTTTTCACCAAAATAGAGGGGGCCAAGTTAAAGTTGAATCCGAAAAAGTGTCGTTTATTCAGGAATAAGGTCAATTATCTCGGCCATGTAATCTCCAGTAATGGAATCCAGACGGACCCGGAGAAACTGGAAGCAGTTCAAAATTGGCCAACCCCTAAAAACAAAACCGAAGTGCGGGCATTTCTCGGCCTATGTTCCTACTACAGGCGTTTTGTTAAGGGATTCTCAGAGATAGCCAAGCCATTACATCAGCTGACAGAAGATAAACGACAGTTTATTTGGGACAAGACTTCTGAAGATTCTTTTCAGAAACTGAAGAAACATCTGTGTGAAACACCAATCTTGGGGTATCCACAACCTGAAGGTCAGTTTATAGTCGACACAGACGCAAGCAACACGGCCATTGGAGGGGTGTTATCTCAAAAACAGGGTGAAAGAGAAGTTGTAATTGCATATTTCAGCAAGTCTTTATCCAAGCCAGAGAGAAACTACTGTGTGACAAGAAGAGAACTCTTGGCTGTCGTAAAGACGCTACAACATTTCAGCAAATATCTCATCGGGAGACAGTTTTTATTGCGAACTGATCACGCAGCGTTGAAGTGGTTATTACAATTCAAGAACCCAGAAGGCCAAGTAGCTCGATGGATTGAACAACTCCAGGAGTATGACTTCAAGACGGAACACCGCAGCGGAAAGGCGCATGGGAATGCCGACGCACTTTCACGAAGGCCGTGTTCAGAAGACTGCAAACATTGTGTTAAGCAGGAATCTAATGAAATTACATTAAAGTTAACGAAAACAAGTCCTTTGGGTCCATGGGAGAATGATGCTATGAGGGAGGCTCAAGAAAGAGATGACGACCTTCGGCACATCATCACATGGAAGAAACGGGGTGACGTAAAACCAATCTGGGGTGAGGTTGCACCCACTGGCGCTGCCACTAAGGCGTACTGGGCGCAATGGGACAGTCTGATACTTCAAAATGGAATACTTTACCGGAAATGGGAGAAGACTAACGGCAGAGAGTTCCATCTTCAGATAGTTGTCCCAAGGACGAGAGTACCAGATGTTCTCCGTGAAATACACGATGGCGTATCAGGAGGTCATCTAGGTGTCAAGAGGACGTTAACAAAAGTGCGAGAACGATTCTACTGGTTGCATTGTCGAGATGATGTGCAGGATTGGTGCCGCAAATGTACTACTTGCGCTGCAGTGAAGGGACCACAGACAAGGAGCCGTGGGAACCTGCGCTTGTATAACGTTGGCGCACCGTGGGAACGAATTGCAGTTGACGTAGCTGGGCCATTTCCTGTAACGGAATCGGGAAACAAGTATTTTATGGTGGTCATGGATTACTTCACAAAATGGCCCGAAGTGTTCGCCATACCAAATCAGGAAGCTACAACAGTTGCTTCTAAGCTAGTCGAAGAAGTGATATCTCGCTTTGGTGTGCCTCTAGAAATCCATTCCGATCAGGGCAGGAATTTCGAATCGCAGGTCTTCCAGGAAGTATGCAGAATTTTGGGAATGCATAAGACGAGGACCACCGCGTACCATCCACAGTCTGATGGAATGGTTGAGAGATTTAACCAGACCCTTGAGAGGCATTTGGCGAAATTGGTAGATGACAAACAAAAGGATTGGGACAAGTATATACCGCTCTTCCTTCTGTCGTACCGTACCGCCGAGCATGAGGGCATAAAGGCTACCCCGGCGTATGTCAATTACGGTAGAGAACTACGAGTACCAGTAGACCTCTTGACAGGAGGGTCACCGGAGGAACCAAAGACCGTACCAGACTATGTCTGCGATTTAAGGGAAAAGATGCGCTATATACACGCCACGGTTCGGGAAAATGGGTTACAGTCAAGTGAGAAGATGAAGACCAGATACGACCGGAAAGCGAACACGAGCGGCTTCGAAGAAGGGTCACTGGTGTGGCTGCATAACCCAACTCGCCGAAAAGGGAAATCTCCAAAGTTACAGACCAAGTGGGACGGCCCATACAAAGTGGTTACCCGATTGAATGACGTGACTTACAGGATCCAAAAGCAACCAAGAGGGACATTCAAAGTGGTACACGTAGACCGTCTGGCGCGTTACCATGGCAGTAACAACGATGCTCGGGACGAGCATCTCTAAGAGGGGAGTAGTGTTACGGATACGGACACGTGGTGCCATCTAGCGTCGGGCCAGCGAACCTACCAAGGGAACACAGGCAACGTAAATCCCCTACTCGCTACTAGATGACGCTAGGTGTATGTACCTACGAGTACTTTCTAGAAATATCTGATGCTTGTTTACGCATATCGGGTTCATTCTGGGATGTTCCGGAATTTTCTGAGATTCGATCCGACCCGTATAAATAGTCGCAGACAGTCCGGCCGGCAATTCAGTTTGATCTGAGCTATCTTCGAGGTGACTTCGGAGCGAAAACAAGTGATCAATAGTGAGTGATTGTGATTGTGATAGTGACTCGGCTACGACCTAGGACAGTGATAGTGCTCAGTGATTTGGATCTAGTGCTTAGTGTTTGGACTCAGTGATTAGTGTGAGCTAGTGTTTGTGAATAAAGTCTTCAAGAGAGTCACCAGGTCTTTCTCTCTGAATCCAAAGAACCCTAGCACGTAACAACTAGTGTTACGGATACGGACACGTGGTGCCATCTAGCGTCGGGCCAGCGAACCTACCAAGGGAACACAGGCAACGTAAATCCCCTACTCGCTACTAGATGACGCTAGGTGTATGTACCTACGAGTACTTTCTAGAAATATCTGATGCTTGTTTACGCATATCGGGTTCATTCTGGGATGTTCCGGAATTTTCTGAGATTCGATCCGACCCGTATAAATAGTCGCAGACAGTCCGGCCGGCAATTCAGTTTGATCTGAGCTATCTTCGAGGTGACTTCGGAGCGAAAACAAGTGATCAATAGTGAGTGATTGTGATTGTGATAGTGACTCGGCTACGACCTAGGACAGTGATAGTGCTCAGTGATTTGGATCTAGTGCTTAGTGTTTGGACTCAGTGATTAGTGTGAGCTAGTGTTTGTGAATAAAGTCTTCAAGAGAGTCACCAGGTCTTTCTCTCTGAATCCAAAGAACCCTAGCACGTAACAACTGGTGTCAGAAGTGGGATTTGGAGATGCCATTGACTCCGAGAGAGGACTTCAAGGGGAGTGTCAGGACAAGGGCGCAGCGAGCTGCTGCCATTGACTTCGAGAGAGGAGTTGGCGGTGGAGCTGCGGAGGCCATACCCACTGGGGACCAAGCTCCACCCACTGCGGGGCAGGCCCTACCCGCTGGCCCCGCCCACCAGGCTCCGCCCACTGACCACGCCCCCCAGGCTCCACCCACTTCGGGTGAAGCCACGCCCACTGGCTCCGCCCACCGGGACCCGCCCACTGACCACGCCCCCCAGGCCCCGCCCACTCTGGACATGGCCACGCCCACCGGCTCCGCCCACCAGGCCACGCCCACTCAGGCCACGCCCACTGGCCCCGCCCACTGGGCCCTGCCTGCTCAGGCTCCGTCGACTAGCTCCATCCATCCTGCCACGTCCGTAGTTTCTACGGCCCCTCAAATGGCTCTTCAATTGGAAAGTTTAATTAAATTAATGGAGCTGCAAAGAGCTGATATTCAGGCTTTGCAAGAGGCACAAGATCGCAAGCTCGGCGCTTTGCAGGAGTCCCAAAAAGCTGAAAGTCAGGCCTTGCATGATTCTCAAAGGGCAATGATGGAGTCTCAAGAGCAACAAAAGGACCTCCAAGAAAAAGCGCTATTGGCTATAAAGGATGTTAGTGATACGGTAACTAAGCTTCGGAAAGATGTCGATGTTATGGAAGAACGAGTTACCGGGTTAGGATTGGATATGGAAAATGTGAAAACCAACATCACCGAACTACAGAGGAAAGTAGTGCGCCTTGAAACCACGGGAGCTGCGGTGTCTAGTGGAAACACTATAGTGGTGCAGGGACCAAGAGTAAAAGTACCGCCATACGACGGCACTACTTCTTGGAACGCTTACCGTCAGCAATTCCAGACTGTTGCTTCTGCCAATGGATGGACTGATGAACAATGCCTGACCGCTCTCACAGTTGCGCTCAGAGGGCAAGCTTTGTCGGTCCTGGAAGCACATACAGGGAATGGATTCCAAGATTTGATGGAGGCACTGGAATCCAGATATGGGGAGCGACACCTGGAGCACGTGTTCCGCGCTCAACTGCGCGACAGAGTCCAACGCTCAGGAGAGGGACTACAACAATGGGCGTTGGAAATTGAAAAACTGGTCAAGAAGGCACACCCAGGAGCCGATTCCAAAATGATCGACACAAATATTGTGCAAGCATTTGTCGACGGAATCAGGGATCTGGAGGTCAGAGCTGCAGTGAGGCTTCGTCACCACACCTCGCTTAAGGAAGCATTGGCGCATGCTTTAGAAGTCGAGGCTGTTCGCCGTGACATACGACAGACCCATAAGATCCACGAGGTCTACGAGGAAGTCAAGGAGATGAGGGCTCCCACGAAGAAAAGTTTTGGAGCCATGTGCTACAAGTGTGGCGAGAGGGGCCATCTTCAGCTTAACTGCCCGCAGAAGGAGACCCAGTTGGCAAGAATGAAAAAGCTCGAGGAACAAATGGAGGAGCTGAAGAAGCAAGGGGCTTCGTCCCCTGCCCACGATCAGGGAAACGAATAAAAGCCAGGACTAAGGGGCGAGTACTGGCTGACGCGGAGGAAGCCCCGATAACTGTTATCTCCCAAGCATGCAGCGGGAATAGTCTTGTGATTCAGGGGACTATTAACAGGACGGATTGCAAAATTACTCTAGACACAGGAGCCTCTAGAACGATAGTGAACCCAAATCTAGTAAAAGCCGCAAGGAGACAGAAGAGGAGAATTAACTGTCGGCTTCTTACTGCCTCCGGTCAGCCAATACCCGTCCTGGGAGAAATGTCAGTTACGATTAATGTAGGGGGGTCTTCATACCCTCACGACGTTATCGTGGCTGAGATTATGGATGATTGCATCTTGGGTTTGGATTTCATGAAGAAGCATAACTGCAGAATTAATGTCGCTGACGGAGTTTTCCAGTGTGGTGAAGAGGAAATTTTCATCCTTGGAGGCGCCTGCGGGAAAGTTGAATGTGTAAAGAAAGTAATTATACCTGGACGTGCGGAAGCTCGGGTGCTGGTGAAACTACCGCCAGCTGGAAAGAAAAAGTCAAACAGATGCGTGTTGATCGAAGACACGCCTACCAAGACATCAGCGCAAAAACTGATGACGGCGAGAACCCTTGTTAGTGGAAGCAGTAACGCTGTGGTCAGGGTTTTGAATCTTGGTGATCGCGAGATCTGCTTGAACAAAGATGACGTCATCATTGTTGGCCGCGACTTCGAGGACCATTTGCGAAACTTAGAACGAGTTTTCACCAAAATAGAGGGGGCCAAGTTAAAGTTGAATCCGAAAAAGTGTCGTTTATTCAGGAATAAGGTCAATTATCTCGGCCATGTAATCTCCAGTAATGGAATCCAGACGGACCCGGAGAAACTGGAAGCAGTTCAAAATTGGCCAACCCCTAAAAACAAAACCGAAGTGCGGGCATTTCTCGGCCTATGTTCCTACTACAGGCGTTTTGTTAAGGGATTCTCAGAGATAGCCAAGCCATTACATCAGCTGACAGAAGATAAACGACAGTTTATTTGGGACAAGACTTCTGAAGATTCTTTTCAGAAACTGAAGAAACATCTGTGTGAAACACCAATCTTGGGGTATCCACAACCTGAAGGTCAGTTTATAGTCGACACAGACGCAAGCAACACGGCCATTGGAGGGGTGTTATCTCAAAAACAGGGTGAAAGAGAAGTTGTAATTGCATATTTCAGCAAGTCTTTATCCAAGCCAGAGAGAAACTACTGTGTGACAAGAAGAGAACTCTTGGCTGTCGTAAAGACGCTACAACATTTCAGCAAATATCTCATCGGGAGACAGTTTTTATTGCGAACTGATCACGCAGCGTTGAAGTGGTTATTACAATTCAAGAACCCAGAAGGCCAAGTAGCTCGATGGATTGAACAACTCCAGGAGTATGACTTCAAGACGGAACACCGCAGCGGAAAGGCGCATGGGAATGCCGACGCACTTTCACGAAGGCCGTGTTCAGAAGACTGCAAACATTGTGTTAAGCAGGAATCTAATGAAATTACATTAAAGTTAACGAAAACAAGTCCTTTGGGTCCATGGGAGAATGATGCTATGAGGGAGGCTCAAGAAAGAGATGACGACCTTCGGCACATCATCACATGGAAGAAACGGGGTGACGTAAAACCAATCTGGGGTGAGGTTGCACCCACTGGCGCTGCCACTAAGGCGTACTGGGCGCAATGGGACAGTCTGATACTTCAAAATGGAATACTTTACCGGAAATGGGAGAAGACTAACGGCAGAGAGTTCCATCTTCAGATAGTTGTCCCAAGGACGAGAGTACCAGATGTTCTCCGTGAAATACACGATGGCGTATCAGGAGGTCATCTAGGTGTCAAGAGGACGTTAACAAAAGTGCGAGAACGATTCTACTGGTTGCATTGTCGAGATGATGTGCAGGATTGGTGCCGCAAATGTACTACTTGCGCTGCAGTGAAGGGACCACAGACAAGGAGCCGTGGGAACCTGCGCTTGTATAACGTTGGCGCACCGTGGGAACGAATTGCAGTTGACGTAGCTGGGCCATTTCCTGTAACGGAATCGGGAAACAAGTATTTTATGGTGGTCATGGATTACTTCACAAAATGGCCCGAAGTGTTCGCCATACCAAATCAGGAAGCTACAACAGTTGCTTCTAAGCTAGTCGAAGAAGTGATATCTCGCTTTGGTGTGCCTCTAGAAATCCATTCCGATCAGGGCAGGAATTTCGAATCGCAGGTCTTCCAGGAAGTATGCAGAATTTTGGGAATGCATAAGACGAGGACCACCGCGTACCATCCACAGTCTGATGGAATGGTTGAGAGATTTAACCAGACCCTTGAGAGGCATTTGGCGAAATTGGTAGATGACAAACAAAAGGATTGGGACAAGTATATACCGCTCTTCCTTCTGTCGTACCGTACCGCCGAGCATGAGGGCATAAAGGCTACCCCGGCGTATGTCAATTACGGTAGAGAACTACGAGTACCAGTAGACCTCTTGACAGGAGGGTCACCGGAGGAACCAAAGACCGTACCAGACTATGTCTGCGATTTAAGGGAAAAGATGCGCTATATACACGCCACGGTTCGGGAAAATGGGTTACAGTCAAGTGAGAAGATGAAGACCAGATACGACCGGAAAGCGAACACGAGCGGCTTCGAAGAAGGGTCACTGGTGTGGCTGCATAACCCAACTCGCCGAAAAGGGAAATCTCCAAAGTTACAGACCAAGTGGGACGGCCCATACAAAGTGGTTACCCGATTGAATGACGTGACTTACAGGATCCAAAAGCAACCAAGAGGGACATTCAAAGTGGTACACGTAGACCGTCTGGCGCGTTACCATGGCAGTAACAACGATGCTCGGGACGAGCATCTCTAAGAGGGGAGTAGTGTTACGGATACGGACACGTGGTGCCATCTAGCGTCGGGCCAGCGAACCTACCAAGGGAACACAGGCAACGTAAATCCCCTACTCGCTACTAGATGACGCTAGGTGTATGTACCTACGAGTACTTTCTAGAAATATCTGATGCTTGTTTACGCATATCGGGTTCATTCTGGGATGTTCCGGAATTTTCTGAGATTCGATCCGACCCGTATAAATAGTCGCAGACAGTCCGGCCGGCAATTCAGTTTGATCTGAGCTATCTTCGAGGTGACTTCGGAGCGAAAACAAGTGATCAATAGTGAGTGATTGTGATTGTGATAGTGACTCGGCTACGACCTAGGACAGTGATAGTGCTCAGTGATTTGGATCTAGTGCTTAGTGTTTGGACTCAGTGATTAGTGTGAGCTAGTGTTTGTGAATAAAGTCTTCAAGAGAGTCACCAGGTCTTTCTCTCTGAATCCAAAGAACCCTAGCACGTAACAACTAGTGTTACGGATACGGACACGTGGTGCCATCTAGCGTCGGGCCAGCGAACCTACCAAGGGAACACAGGCAACGTAAATCCCCTACTCGCTACTAGATGACGCTAGGTGTATGTACCTACGAGTACTTTCTAGAAATATCTGATGCTTGTTTACGCATATCGGGTTCATTCTGGGATGTTCCGGAATTTTCTGAGATTCGATCCGACCCGTATAAATAGTCGCAGACAGTCCGGCCGGCAATTCAGTTTGATCTGAGCTATCTTCGAGGTGACTTCGGAGCGAAAACAAGTGATCAATAGTGAGTGATTGTGATTGTGATAGTGACTCGGCTACGACCTAGGACAGTGATAGTGCTCAGTGATTTGGATCTAGTGCTTAGTGTTTGGACTCAGTGATTAGTGTGAGCTAGTGTTTGTGAATAAAGTCTTCAAGAGAGTCACCAGGTCTTTCTCTCTGAATCCAAAGAACCCTAGCACGTAACAATATGAACTTTAATAGCAACTCAATGTATTTTCTATTTTCTTGTTAAATGCATGTACCTACTTAAATTCACACACCATTGTTATGGTAGGATGTACAGAATCTTTTGTTATGACTCTAATACTATCTTGTAAATACTGCATTCTTGTGAATAAATAATTATGAATTATGAATATCAATGTCGAATATTTACGTGGCGGCGCCATGATCTCAGCGAACGCGCTAAATTAACACTGTTATTACACGAAAGGGTATAAACAAAAGACTGAAGGCGCATAGGCTCACCGCTCATGAGTTCATGACAACCCGCATCTACACTCGCCGGCCTGCCCCGCGATCCAATTGGCCGGCCGGATTACAGGGATCACCGAACAAGTGAGAGTCCGGATTACCGAGGCCCTACAGTCTACTGTACTGTATATGATATGTGGTATGTTCTAGATTTTAATTCATTAAGTTTAACTGAAACGGCTGAAGTATGGGTAAGTACGTTTCCTTAGTTTTTATTATTCGTAGGGGGTACGTCTATAAATAATAACACTTACGGCACGCTGCTTCTGCTCCTTCATGATGTAATAGGGCTTGCCGAACAACATCACCGGCACGCACAGCAACGCGCAAATAACGAACAGCTGTCGACAAATAAATTCACTAAGCACAAAATAGACGATAATTCAGCATTACATGCGTTACGTGCTGCCATGCATGATGCACGTATGATCGTTTATTGTATTGATTGATGTGAATGACATGCAAACTACATACACACATCTCTAGCGGTTATCGGCATCTCGTCTACCATTGTATTCTAATTTTACAGATGTAGCGATATCTATCGCATCGTTTGTATCACATAATTGTCAAAAAGTTTCTAAATTCAAATGACCGCGAGTTTCGTGGTAGAGCAAGCAGGAGGAAGCGTGACCCCGCCACGTATCACGAACCTTTTTTTCTTACGAAATATTTTTCGGACAAATTATGAAGCTACTAATATTATTATATCATTTATTTTAAATTACTATATTATTTTGTTATTTTTTAAAATTGTTACCTATCAATTAAATCATGCTATAAGCAACTCATGTTTTAGAGTAAAAAATAATATATTATTATTATATTATATTCAATGTCAGCTTCTTATTTGGTGACTGCAGAATGTCGCTTCTTTAAACTAAGTTTATGCATGAATCAATATAGATATTGATTCACGAAAGACCTTAAACAACGGTTGTCAAAATTGCAAAAAAATTTAAAACGATACGAGCATGAGCTATTCAATATTATAAACTAACGGACACAGATTACTAGTATATAATATTGTAGACTAACGAATGAGGTATAACACTTACATAGAAATATGATTTACCCCACGACGAAGCATAATTTACATTTTACAATGGTTATTTTTGTAGGGGCTATTTTATATTTTTAAAATGATGGAGACCTAAACATACATAATATAAAACATTGTTTTTTATTTTGTGTGGCGTATGAAAGGGAAAATGATTTGAATAAATACTAGGTTTCATCTACTCCTAGTTTCTAATTTACAAATAACTAAAAGTATACAGTGAAATAAAAAGTCAGCGAAGACGTTTTTTGTGACACAACAAGATTTTGCTACTCGAGAAGAAAAACACATTTTGTATTAATTAATTGTAATTAAGTAGATATCAAAATGTAAGTATATGAAATTGGTGGAAAGGCTGCTCCTGCGCGATTACCTTTGCCTGTTTAGAGGATAATACATAAAAATGACATTTATAGAGAAAATACCAAATGAATTAGAGCTTTTTATATTTTATTGATATATGAGATAAATTTCGAAGCAATGTGAAAAACGTGACGTTTTTTGTTTTCACTAACTATCTTGTTTTTTGTGCAAAATATCACCATCTCGTTTAATTAAGTTAAGTTTAATAATTATTTTCACGAACTTCAAAGGAGTACCCCTTGAAGTTCGTGAAAATAATTATTAATATGGCCGACGCGTATTCGTGAAATCTTCTGCCAACTTGAATCTTGATCTATAGAATGTTCTATAACAAAACATAGGAACTAGGAACAGTCCAATAAAGATTTCGTAAGAACTCAATTATTCGGCTTTTATTTTTTTTCTTTATTCTTGGCTACCTAATTTCATTGAAGTTGTAAATCTATACTTATAAAATTACATGTCCTGACTGACTGACTGATTCATCATCGCTGAGCAAAAACTGTTAAAGTTACGGCCACGAAATTTGGTGAGTAGGGTTGTTTTATTATGTAGACACCCACTAAGGAAGGAATTTTGAAAATTTTACTCCGAAGGGGGTGAAATAGGGGTTGAAAGTTTCAATGAAAGTCCGTTATTTCATGAATTAAGAAATATGAAATTTTATGTTTGGGCTACTGATTAAAAATAATTGGATACGTGTTTAAGCGTTTTTGGAAATTCTACCCCCAAGGGGGCTAAATTAGGGGTTGAAAGTTTAAATGAAATTCCGTCATTTCTTAAGTTAGAAACATGAAAGTTTATTTATGGACTGCTGATTAAAAATGAATGGATAGGTATTTAAGCGTTTTTGAAAATTCTACCCCCAAGGGGGTGAAATTGCGGTTATAAGTTTGAATGAAAGTCCGTCATTTCTTGAGTTAGAAACTTGAAAATTTATTTTTGTGCTACTGATTAAAAATTAATGGATACGTATTTAAGCGTTTCTACCGTACCTACCGTAATTCTACCCCCAAGGGGGTGAAATTGGGGTAGAAAGTTTCAATGAAGGTTTCATTTCTTGATTTAGAAATATGAAAGTTTATTGACGTTTGCTTAAATAGGGTCCCGTTTTTACCCTTTGTATAAGGAACCACAAAGGGGAAAACTATCCATCTTTGTTATTATACTATGTTAACGCGGACGAAGTCGCTGGCAACAGCTAGTATAATATAAAAATAAAATGTCATAATGAATTTTCACTTCTTACATATATTTTTAAATTAAAACCACAATACGTTTACCTATTTGATCCTACATAAATTAATAGGAACGTATTTTGGCTTATCATGGCATATTAGTACCAAGTACCTACTAACCTGCAAATTAGTACCGACCACGTTTATTATAACTTAGACAATCGTTTCGTTTCGTCGCTCGAAAGATGAAATGGAATCGTTCAGCTTTTACTGAAGAATCAATTTATTTTATAAAACATTTTGTGTATTATATAAGTAATTTCTATAGGAAGCATAAAGAGATTCCCAGCTCAAATGCAAACATAAAGAAGGTGACCAAAAATTATGTACCCCTGTTGTGAAAGGTAAGTTAAAGATACTTGTGACAAAACAGGAGTAACTTAAATTTTTGGATTTATGTAAATGACAGCTGGTGAAAAATATAACTTTTTATTTTCTTGATATTTTTGCGTAGTTTTCGTAAAAAATTATTGATTCACTTTTATCTGATGATATTATTTGCAAACTGTTTATTTAACATGCACAAAACTAAGAGAAAAAAAGAATATTTATAAAAAAAAATTGAAGAACGATTTTTTCAGAAAAATATCAATTCTTATCATAATTATGATAAAAATAACATGAATTTGCTGACAATAACGTAATTAAGGAAATCCAACTTCAATAATTCCTAATTTTTCAGTTACGACACTACGTATTTAAATGAGGTATTATGAAGCTTCTGTCGCTTCGTTTTCTGACGCGATTTGATAGAAAACGTCAAGGTTTTTTGAAACATGGTAGTGGTAGGGTAAATAAACGCTAGAGACAAGATAGCCTGAGAGCACTATAGTATTTTAATTTTTCGTCCTGCAATATTATGCGCATTACATTCACGCATGATCGTTGCGCGATCGGCATGACATGCAACAATTTTTTTATTAAATAAGGGGGCAAACGAGCAAACGGGTCACCTGATGGTAAGCAACTACCGTCGCCCATGGACACTCGCAACATCAGAAGAGCTGCAGGTGCGTTGCCGGTCTTTTAAGAGGGAATACGCTCTTTTCTTGAAGGTTTGCAGGTCGTATAGGTCCGGAAATACTGCTGGTGACAGTTCGTTCCAGAGTTTTACAGTGCGCAGCAATTAATACTGTCACGTATTAATTGTTGCATGTCATCAACGAGCCGCGCGGCAGCCGCGCGACTCGCGTTTATATAGAAGTCGCGCGGCTGCAGCGCTTCTGCCGCACTACTTGCGACGTAATGTGAAGGCGCTCTTAGAATTGACTAATGAATTGACGTCCATTATATTGTATCTATGTCTAGAGAAGTGATGTGGGCCGTAAATCGTAATGTGTGAACAATGTGTATATTTTGTGCGGTTCGTTTGTGTGAAATCGCTGACATTTGGCATTACAAATCTTTTTTTTTTCCTTCAAAAAAATTGTTATTTCTTAAGTCTCTATACTCTATTAAAAAGTGTGCCGACGATTCAGTATGTGATCTTTTTATGAGAACATGTCTGATTCGCGTTTTATGCATCGTCTGTCAATTTATATTCAAGCCAACTCAACGAAAAAAGAATTAAACAGACCAGTGGTACTTAACTTTTTTATATGGCCAAACATGTTTTGATCTTAGGGCGGCTTTTACCAAATCTTATTTAAAATAAGTTAAAACACATTTAGTTAAATATGTTTTTATTTCTAAACACGCTTAATTTAAACTTATTTAAGTTTGTCTTGCACCACGATGTTGAAGCTTGAAATTAACTAAACGCATTTTGGAGTGTTGCGTGGTGTTGCTACATTATGTCTTGTGCGTTCCATTTCACGATTTGAGCACTATCGTTACAAATAACGATATTTCACGGTTGTTTGACGAAATTCGGTTGGTTTTTTTTTGTGTAAAACGAGTTTTCTATCAATGGGTCAGACGCGGCCCGCAACTCAGGTAGTATTTGAGTCTTGACCCTTTGTCAGTCTGGGGCCGGCAGCGGCCCGCGCAAGGGTTTGTTTTAGATTTGAGATGTTTGCATTATTGTACAGTGTACACAATGCTCGTATGTTGTTTTGTTTCACATACTTTAGGTTGTTGTACAGACTCGTGCAGGTGTTCTGTTAATCCTTCAGACCCCGCGCGAGCACCGGTGATCGCGAGAACAAAAGAATACAATGGGAATTCCTAGAACCTCCAATCGAAGGATTAGTAGAGTAATAGAGTAATCGACAAATAATTGAGTGATATAAAAAGTGGCCCGGGACTTTTCCGTTTTAAACAATAATCTAGATTTAATTATTTCAAGCAAAATCGTGGTCGTCTCCTTGGATAGGCGAAATCTTTGAAAGAACTTTTTCTCCGTCAGGGTTTCAAACAAATATCTTACCGCAATAACCCTGACATCTCCAGGCTTCTCTTCACACTCAAATTATTCGAAAATTATTCTCGACCAAAAATAATCTAACCTCAAATTCAACTGTTAAATACGTTTAGCAGCTTAAACAACTATATTTGGCTGTTTAAATTTGACAGATCAATAATCATGTTTAACTTGTGGTGCAAGACAACTTGTGTAGTTAAACAGAATTTTGTGCTTAAATAACATTTTAAACATATTTAACCGTTTCGTAAAAGTGGCCCTTAGTGTCCACAAGCAAAACTGTTTAGGGTAAAAAAAAAAAACATTCTTCAAAATTAGTGATTTAGACGTGGAAAAATTTAAAAGACTTTCACGACGACTTTGCTCTACTGTACTGGTGGGCGGAAATTTCAAAATGGTTTAACTTCACGCGGGCCACTGATAAAAACGTGACCCGCGGAGGGTCACATGCGGCCCGCGGGTCGCAGGTTGAGTATAGCTGAGTCAGAGCAATTAACGTAAACCGTACCTTCTGCAGGAAGAGTTGTCCGGCGTACATGGTGACGTCACACTGCGGGCGCGTGTTCTCATCAGTCTTGAACAGCATCATGTTGATAAACGTGATCAGGATAGACGGCGCACAGAAAGCGCTGCGTTTCACGTACTCTGTAATACGTTACATAAGAATTTAGAATCGATCGTAATATTATAGGTGCGAAGGTGTATGTCTGTCTGTCTACTACCTCGCTGATCGCTCTAACGGCTGAACCGATGTAGGTGATGTTTGGTATAAATACTTTGGGAAACGGGATAGAACATAGGACCAGAAAAATCAAGTTTCATCGCGACATTCGATCTTCGGCGCAACGAAATTGCGATCAGCCTGATATTATATTAAAAAAAATTTACTGTGCTATACATAATAATAACCTGCATCTTATACAGAGTGTATAAGATGCAGGTTAATATTACTAGTAGGTATTAAAACTAAGTGATAATACTTCAGGGTGTATATGTGTTTCTTGTGGAGAGTTTACTGTGAAAGTAGTAGCGTTGAAAGATAAAAAAAGAAATTGTGATTGCAAGCGCCCCAGCGCGGCGTCACAAATTTCCGCTACCAATTGTCCGCTACCAACTACCCACCTGGCTCCTGGCTACCGAAGTTTCCGGGGTTGGGGCCGTACGACGTCCACTTGATGAACATGAGCAACACCATGTAGAAGAACAGCAGCGTCAGGAACAGGATCTGAGGGATGAACTCCATGTAGATGCTGATGCGACGCTTGAAGTACCTGAGAAGAGAAATAGCATTATGTTTAGTTAATCAGGGTAAGTTCGGATACAGGGCTAGTCCCTAGTCCGGACAATTCAAGTTAGCGCTAAATTAAACTACAGTTACGGTACGGTACTACAGTTTGCGGTTGCAGCCCAGTATGGCGTAGCGCCAGGAAAAAAAAACACTGACTAATTTAGCGATAAGTTGAATTATCCGGACTTCCCCTATGTCCGAACTTACCCTGATTAGCCTTAATAGTAATTAAATAGAGTAAAAGTTTTTTCAGTGTTTGTCTACTTTCATCTAATAGACTCCAAAACCTACTGGGCAGATAAGGCCACGGGTAAGGTGAATTATCCGGACTTACCCTATGTCCGAACTTACCCTGATTAGCCTTAATAGTAATTAAATAGAGTAAAAGTTTTTTCAGTGTTTGTCTACTTTCATCAAATAGACTTCAAAACCTACAGGGCATATTTTTTAAGAAAATTGGCATAGACATAGATTAGAACACGGGTAAGGACATATTATCCTTTTTATTGCGGTAGAATGAACGTTTACGGCTGTTACAGTTTTTATGAGGGCGGAACCACGCACAATTTCGAGCATTTTATAATTTGACTAGCTGTCCCGGCAAACGTTGCTTTGCCATGATATAAAGAATTTCGCCCATATTATTTTATTAAAGTGACTAAATAAGTATGTGGCCATGGCAACGTCGATCACTATCCCGTCGCACAAACAATGGTCGCCGTCAGTCTCAGTTTGTAATAATTTACTATTATTTATTCAACAAATACACTTATCAATATACAAAGTACCCAGTAGCCGATTCTCAGACCTACTGAATATGAATATAAAATTTGGTAAAAAACAGTAAAGCCGTTTCGGAGGAGTTCGCTGACTAACATTATGACAGGAGAATTTTATATATAAGATTCCATTATCGAAAAAATATCCAGAGATGATAGCACCTCCTCCGTTTTGCAGAAGTCAGTTAACAAATTCTGGCAAGTAACACATGTCAGACTTACAGATGGTTCCATAGCGACATGCAGACGCCGAACAGCATGTGGAACACGCCGATGATGATGGAGATCTTCATCTTGTACGCGTTCATGAAGATGATCTTGTTAGCCTCCGCCAGCTGTAAACACACACTTTTTTAATCTTACGAATTATGATAAACTGAAGAATTCCTTTTAAATAATTTTTTACAAAGGCAGGAGGTTAGCATATCCTGTATGTAAACATTAAGAATGTTTAAGTTTCAAATAGTATTAAAACTATGTGTAAAGTAACACACAGAATAATCTTAAAAAATACTTTTCATTTTTAAAGTTGGAAATTAAAAGTACATAATATACTTAAAACCCTAAAGCTAAAAACAAATTATCGGACGCATCCATAAGTCGCGGCTGACGGATGCGGCATAACAATGTGCACGATTCATCCGCGGACGTCCGCCGATGCAAAAATATCCAGCCAGCCAGATTCTGTTCAAACGTCCGAAAGCTCAAGGTCGCGTCCGCGACTTATGTCAGACAATGTGCACAGTTTATTGTATTTTGTATTAATCAGATATAAACAAGCCGCATCCGATAAAAACAGCCGATAATTTGTTTCCAGCGTGTATTATCATTCAACCACCACCTTGATGAGTGGCATTCTTCCACAGTGCGTTTTTCGCGTAACTTTCTGCCGCGCACTGTAAAACTCTGGAACGAACTGTCACCAGCAGTATTTCCGGACCTATACGACCTGCAAACAAACCTTAAAAGGCCGGCAACGCACCTGCAGCTCTTCTGATGTTGCGAGTGTCCATGGGCGACGGTAGTTGCTTACCATCAGGTGACCCGTTTGATCGTTTGCCCCCTTATTTAATAAAAAAAAATCAACGCACCTGCCAAACAGGATCAATTCCAAACGGATACGGCGTCTGCGTATAGTCATCGGAATCAGGGTTTAGCTGTAGCAGCTTGTGGTCGCGCAGATCCGACGCGTTGTAGTTACTGCGCCACGACGACCCAAATATGTTCAGGGATTTGGAGAATATGTCGTTGTATATCAGCCCCGTGTACATCGAGAACAGACCCATGAGTAGGATTATGTAGCGCCCGCCGAAGAAGATGTTCCAAATCTGAAAATAATAGTTACTTTTTTTACTTATGAAGTTTTTAAGTAAGGATAATGTTTCGTCTATTATAAAAAATAAAAGATAACGACATTCTTCAGAGTATATCAGCGTAATTAAGAGTTGTCACCGTAATTTAGAGCTGTCAGCGTAATTTAGAGTATGTCAGCGTAATTACGAGAATTTCAGCGTAATTTAAACTTGTCAGCGCAATTTAGAGTACCTAATTATGTCAGCGTAACTTAGACTTGTCAGTGTAATGTATAGTTTTTAGTATGATTAAGTTTGTCAGCGTGAACCCACCTCGCTGTCGATCTTCTTGGCCTGGAGCGGCTTCTCCTTGTAGCACATCCAGAAACCGAAGGCGGCCATGAGCGCGCCGTGACCCAGGTCGCCGAACATCACCGCAAACAGGAACGGGAATGTGATTATTGTGTACGGCGCTGGAGACAAGAATTATTCATTAAAGAAGTAGAATATATTTTTTTAGATATAAGAAAACCAAACCAATATTTTTCTCGAGCTTTCATTTTATGGAACCGTAGTCCCTAACCTCTTTTTTTTTGTTTTTTTTTTGATGCGCAGGGGAAACCCGTCATGGGTCCCCCACTAAAACTCTTACCCACTAAAAACACCTGCGGTTTGCCTTCAGCCGTATACGGAGGGATGTCCTGGATCTGTACCCTAGTCCCTAACCTCCGTTAGACTAGCTTAGTATGTTTTGAGGGAAACCCTATGAAAACGCTTTGAAACCCACTTTAGGAATCCTTGCCCCTTGGACTAGACGACTACGTTAATTCAGGGCCTGAGCTCAGTTTGTTCGGCCTACCCGTTACTTTTTACTTAAGTTTTATATATCTTTGTAACTTTAATATGTAAGTATTATATTAAAGTTACAAAGAAGTCCATATACCAATATGAGCCTGATGGATACTTACATAATTAACTGTTTTATTAGCTTCCTCACAACTTAACTTAAACACGTGTCTTGTATGCCTGAAATAAATACTTTTTTTTGATAATGTGACTAACCTGGGTTGACCTCTCGGTAGGTGGCAGTACCGTACGCGTAGATGAGGTTCTGGAATGCGGACGTGAACTTGTTGGTGCGGTTGTATGTCGGTGGGTCCTCGAGAGTCTCCATACGGTTGAGGATTGGCGGTACAGAGCTACCGCTGCGCTCCTGCGAATGAAAGTATGGTAAAAGTTTAGAATAAATCCTCATGATTTAGGTGGAGGGGTAAAAACAACATAGACCCCCCGTACCAACCCCATCTTCAGGAGCCTATTTTCCTATCAGCCGTCATTTATATTAGTGTAATAAAATAATAAGTTATTTCAAATTAAAAATAATCATAGCAGTTAAACTTAGTAGCGGCAACCCTAGCAACATCCTCATATCTCACCGTGCCCTTCCTCAGCGCGAGCTGTATGGTCTCCATGTCAAGGGCTGGCACCCAGCACTCCGCGATGAGGCACTTCTGGGTGACGTCCAGGTTGAACAGATTCAGGGTGTGGTAGATGGCCTTGATCTTGCGGACCTTGACGAACCAATTCTTGATGTTCTTGGCCGCGGCCACGAGCACGCGGTGTCTGTGGTCTTGGGTTTGACCGAGGACCTGGGAAGTAATTGGCCATTTTAAATCTGTGGTCACAATGTATAATATTATATTGTTTGTTTAATAATGATGGCATGTAAAAAGTCGGTCCTGCGCCTGATCTCTCGCCAGTCGTGTCGGTCTTCGTCCCACTGGGTTATGAGAGTAAAGGAATAGAGAGTGCTCTTGTGTACTGCGCACACTTAACAAATTACTCCTGCGTTACTGGCCTGGTTTTAATGAAACCGGCCACCGTCACCGAAACCGTTGTGAGAGTCTTTTTTTAAGCTTCTAGCTTAGAAAGCCCCTCAAGATAGCCAAAAATTAGATAAACACTTTATTGCTCACAGTAAAATGGATGTACAAACAGACTTATAGTACTTAAAAACTAAAACATAAAATATGTGGGCAAGGACAGCCCTATCGCCCACATAAATTAGTTGTTTTCATTCTTATTTGTATTTACACCTTCGCTTAATAACAGATACAGACTTGTCTGATATGTTGGAAAAGTGGCTTAAATGAGAAGGAGTAACACACATTGTATAAATCAAGTATAAAATTTATACTACATACACACACTATCAACATTTATATTCAATATAAATGTTGATAGTGTGGATTCAATAATATTAGTAAGGATGTACCTATGTTTTTAAGAATTTATACATGTAGGAGGAAAGTAAATAATATTTACCAGCTAAATTACTACTTTCCTTAAAAGGAAATCTTTATTTTACGAGGAATTTATAATGTAACGATGGTTGGTATTTTATAGCTGTTATTGTGTTTCTATGGCAGTATATGTTTTTATTGTCCGTACATTATGAGTAATGTTTTTATCACTTAACCTTTATGCACGTTTTGCAGACCATACGATAAAATTTTAAATTATTTTACATAATTACAAAATAAGTGCAGTTGTAATTTATAAAGTAAGTAAGCCATTGTAATATCTCCAATCACCATACCTTAGATATTTTCTCAAACACATTAAATTAATAATAATTATCCTTGCGTAATTATAATTTAATGTATGATTATAATCTTGAAAAAAATATTATGGCAGAATTTTAATAATTTAATACAATACTGATGGACAAGTTTCTATTAGTAAGAGTGTAAGCCCTTAGAGTCTACACAGACGGACTGCATTTCAACTGCAAACCAACTGCAAATTGCAGTTCAAGTGCAGTTTGAATGCAGTTGACACGACTGCAATAGAACTGCAAACTAAACGCGCAGTCGGATGGCAGTTCAGTTGCAGTCGGCGTGCAGTCGTGTGAACTGTTTGGTTTGCAGTTCTATTGCAGTCGCATTGCAGTCGTGTCAACTGCATTCATACTGCACTTGAACTGCAATTTGCAGTTGGATTGCAGTTGAAATGCAGTCCGTCTGTGTAGACCCTTACACAATTACTAATAGAAACACATTGTTATACAATGTTTTTCCTTGTCTTTCATTAGAAAACAAAAATACAACATTTTTAAACACTGAATGTGGATATTCTTTTTTTTTTATAATAATAATATCTATGGACGCTTCACACCACGTCAGTCTGGCCCCGTGCTAAGTACCTGAAGGACTTGTGTTACAGGTACCAGACAACGGAAATATGTATATTTAGTACTAATTTTATTTTATTATATCATACACATATTTAATACACATCCAGACCCGGGAACATTGAAAACGTTTTGTTCCGTCGTCGGGATTCGAACCCGCGACCCCCGGCTTGAGCTGCCACACACTCAACCAATTGAGCCACAGAGGTCGTCAGTTCTTTAGCAAGGAGGTTACTCTATGGCCCAGGTGATTGGTTGTTTCGTTGGCCTAGTCTAGACCAACAAAAACATCTTCAACAATCAACAGTTCAATTAATAGACATCACATGCCCAGGTAACGACCAATTCGTGCCAAGGCCTGTAGGTACAACATCGTAAAGTCCGTACTCCGTGTGACAAGTAATTATAGCCGTAATACAGCGATTAGAGATAATACAAGGAGCCGCCGTCATATATACGTCTTTTACGATTGTGATGACCCAAAATAAACTTAGGGCAATTAACCGAGTCCAAAGTTTCCACTAACGTAGTTTTCAAGGTCTGAATATGGAGTTATAAACCGTGCAGTGTGATGGATGTCTTTAGCATTGCAATATGTTCAGGATCAAATCAAAGGGGTCAAGCTTCAAGGGGAAAACTATGTCGGAAGTGCATAATATTTCAAAATTTCTTAGTCGGATGGACATGTAAGAGTCGGTCCTGCGCCTGATGTATTGCCAGTCGTGTCGGTTGGTCCCACTGGGCTATGAGAGTAATGGAATATAGAGTGCTCTTGTGTACTGCGCACACACCTGGGCACTATAAAATGACTTCTGCGTACTTGGCATGGTTTCAATGAAAACCGGCCACCGTCACCGAAACCGGTGTGGGAGTTGTTACTGTGTTAAGGTCCTCGATCCAGGTCATCACACCCATGGCCATCTCACGTCAGGCAACGGTCAAGAGCTTAATAGAGCCTAATCACTGAGCAGACCGGCTGCACACGACTTTCAATTCTATTGTAATAGTGCACAGTTCCATTTACAGTGCACTTACCGTGTTAAGGTCCTCGATCCTGGTCATCACGCCCATGGACATATCGCGTCAGGCGGCGGTAAAGACTTTAATAGCCTATAATCGCTGAGCTGCACACGACTTTCAGAGGGCAAGACAATAACTTAGTTATATTACAAGAGAACTGCCCTACTAGACAAGTGGCAAGCGATTATCGTAAACGCCAACAAAATGTATGGGATTTGACATTAGTATTCGCTAGCGAAGCGATGACTTATGTCAAATCGCATACATTTTGTTGGCGTTTACGATAATCGCATGTCACTTGTCTAGTAGGGCAGTTCTCTTGTAATAGAACAGAGTTCCATTTACCGTGTTTAGGTCCTCGATCCTGGTCATCACGCCCATGGCCATCTCGCGGCGGTCGGCGGGCGCCTCGGGGCACGGGTACAGCGTGGCGCGGAACCCCTCGCATATCTTCTTCACGCGCGTCTTCAGCTGGTCGCCTTGGAAGAAGATGATGAACACCGACTTATACACCTCGTCCGACTGTAAGAGATTAATGATTTATTTAGTTCCATACTTATTTCTACCATTACAGGTTATAGATAATGTGACAGTTATTGTGTCTTCTTTACATAGAAAATATATCTACAGCCGAACATAGAACCTCTTCCTTTTTTTGGAAGACAGTTAAAAAGGACTCTCTCCCCCTTTTTACGAGCCTACAACCTACGCTGATAGAACAAGGCTACCGAGCGTGTGCAACGCAGTCTGTTTAGCATGTCCACACTCCACCAAATACCTCCATCTACAATATAACAGACAAAGTGATAGGTTGACAAAAGAAATTTGTCTGTTGGTCCCTCAAAACCTCTTTTTTTATTAATTCGCATTTCTTGGGTGGCCATTGCTAAGCCTGCGATAAAGGTTCCTTATACTTCTCTATTGCCTGTATCATAGATTATAGTGAAACAAGTGTAATCAATAATCACATTCAGCAACTGACTTGTTTCTCGTAACAGATACGGTGGCAACAGAAACAGACATAGGTAATTAAGGAAGGAGACATAAGTCACCTCGAAATGATAGGTGCTCGTGATGAGTGGTTTATAATTAACCCGTCAAATGTTTCTTGTACACACGGGTGTACAAGAAGTTTGAATGCCCCGCGCGTCGCATGTACTAACGGGTGTACAAGGTCGCTACGCGCTGATTGGCTCTTTATTTTCTACGTTCGTTTACACGTAGCCTAATTTATTTATTTTCTAAATAAATCTGCGGTTTACTGGCAATAATTTTTTCGCCATTTGATGCGTATAACGGAACATGTTGAGTAAAAAAATAAAAAACAAATGAAGTATGGTCTGTGACCGCCATTTTTATGTGACGCGTGACATTGCTGTGTGTAGTTGATAATTGTGAAAATGAATTCATGCAGGAAACAGTGAGTATTCTTACAAGAATCTTATATGGAATTACTGGAAATTTAGTGTAGTTTCTTATGAAATAATAACAATTGCAGAAAGTGCATTGTTTTTTGGAGAAAAAACGATGAAACTTTTCAAGTTAGGTTTTTTCACTCAAGCCGCGTCATATTTGACAAGAAATTTCCCACATATTTCAACGTTTACGTATAGCTATTCGTTCTAAAGTGTAAATTAGTTATTTAGAAACTTATTTGCAAAAGAATTATTCAGAATTTAGTGCTAATAAAAGTATTTTTGTATTTTGAAACAATAAATGGCGCGAAATGAGTGTTGTTATGGTGAAAGTTGGTGAAAGTACAGAAAGCAACAAAAGTGATAAAAAAGTAACACTATATACATTTATACAATTGTGTATACAATAATTTTTTGGAGTGATTCTGTGAATGATTTCTGTTTTTGGTCTCGGAATATCAAATGCCAAAATGCTCACTTTCCATGGTGTTATTTGATATAGTTTGAAGTGTGTGATTGAGATTCTTCATACTATTGTCAATTTTTAGATTTGGATGACTGCGGTCGACCTCTCAATCCACTAGACGGCCGCTCGAACAGCCTTATTGATGGGCTGCTCTTTGGAAGGCCCCGACCCGGATCCAAGACCGGTCTCTCCCGCCCAACAGTAAGTATAATATTTTCTTCTACTTAGTGTCCGTCCCATATAAGCTCTGTTTGTCATGACTGAACTGATTTTTATGAATTAGGTAGATACATAATATAGGTTTAGGACTTGATAGGGATTGATAATATAAATCAAGAGACATAGCATATATCCGATATCATGATAAATACATATATGTGTGATTTAATTTTTATTGAAACTATTGTTTATCGGATCGGCAATTTCTAACAAGAGGAAATATTATCTTATTGGAAATAGTAGAAAAAAAATAGCTTGAGTGAAGCCGCATGACAAAGCCGTTATACAATTAGTTATTGCCTAGCTTGTAATTTTTATTATTGTTTTATCAAAAGGGCTCGAGTTGTTCAGAAGACACCTGGTGGCAGCCTCCTTCTAACCGGCGCGTCCATGGGCTTTACACAAGCGCCCGGTGACCACGTCTGTATGTTGGAACCACCACCACCACTATGGTAAGTTATTTCCGAACATATTTCGTGACATTAGCAGATTCATGATATAGTTTGGGTTTCAAAATAAAATTTGTTTGCAGTGTTAACGCTGTGGAAAGGGTGGAGGCCATGGACCTGTCGGAGGAGGAAGTGGATGAGGTGATGGATGCCGCACCGTGGCATGTCACCAGGTGGCTGGCGGACCTGCCCCAGGACCAGGACAGAGAGGCTGCTCCAAGGGGGGAAAGTGAGGGGGGGAAAGTAGTATTTGCGCTGCAAATATTAGTAATTCCAAAGACTTACCGAACGCCACTTCAGGGATGACGGAAACATGCAAACGAAGTGCTAGGATTAGGGTACGCGGAGGTAGTGAACTCGTCAGTGAATTCGTCGATGTCACTAACTTGGCTACATTAGATAGGAACATCCCTAATGACGACGAACTAGAGGAGCCCGTTCGTCAAATCATAGGCGCTATGGAGAGTGTAATGGATGCAGAAGCCGATCGTCTTCCTGGTGTGTCGACTAGTTATCTCTGGAAAGAAAACTTTGACTCGTTCTTGGGTGTTCCTGAAAGTTTTGCAGGTCCTACTCCTGGACCAGTCAAAGACTACCTATGATGATTTTACTGACATCTGGAGTTAGGACATTATAGATCGTATCGTTCTGGACCGATACGCTAAGCAGACGATCGACAAGATGAAAGCTGAAGGCACACTGAAACCATCATCATGTCTGCATAAGTGGACTGACACTGATGCAGACGAGATAATGGTATTATTTGCTGTTTTTATGTACATGGGGTTTGATCCACGGACAAATCAATATGAGTATATTGAAATACATAGTTTGAGGTTTTTGCATAATAATTTGTAAAATTATTTTGTGAGAAATAAAGTCTTAAACCGTAAGATCCTATATAAATAAATAATAATTATAATAAAATGTTTTTCCAGAGAATGTATGATATAATATAATTTTGAAATGGTTATGAATGATAAATGTAATGTTTGTTTTCCAGAAAATGTATGATGTAAAATTATGAAATAGTGATGAATGATAAATGTAATATTTGCTTTCCAGAAAATGTATGATGTATAATTTTGAAATAGTAAATGATAAAATATATAATGTTTGTTTTCCAGAGAATGTATGATGTATAATTTTGAAATAGTGATGATAAATGTAATGTTTTATGATAATATGAAAAAGACAGAAATGTAAATGTCTATAAGTACTTATGAAGTGTTTGCCAAATGTATCACTCAATTTATTTTTGTAACACGTGTTTCTCGCCGTGTACAATAATTTGTAAAATTATTTTGTGAGAAATAAAGTCCACCATATTATATAGCTTACTTTGATTTCGACTTTTTGTCACAATATGTACAAAACTTGTTTGTAAATAAATAAAACTATGTTATCAACTGTCCACTTTTGTTTTATTTTGACTCTCACTTGACTATTCCTATCAACATGGCGTCTACGCGTAGACAATAGATCGCATGCGACCATATTGAAGTGGGCGGCCCTAACGCAATGCGTCTGCGCAATCAGGTGGCGTGATTCGTACAAAAACAAGAGGCTGCATCCTGTATAAGAGGAAGTATATCTCCATTGAGGTTGTAAATTTCAACCCTAAAAATATATAATTTCTGTACTCGTACTATAGGAACATAATATTATGCTCGCAGCACCGTTATTATTATGTTCGCGGCGCAGAATAAATGGCTAGGAACCCCAAGTCCCAACTGTCACGTGAGTATATTATTATGGTCGCATCGCCATTCTAGCAATGCCAGTGCGGACAATATGCTCACGGCGCAGAATAGTGGGCCAGGAACCACAACTGCCACGATAGACTAGCAACCTATCACTATAGCATCAATCATGATCCAAACCCATAGCACACATTCTCCTAGTTTGGGTTTCCTGTCTTCCCACTAGTAAAATTTATAAAGATATTCAGTTGCCTAGTTTTAGTTTATTTCAATTTACTCTTGTGTAACTAGTGGAGAGAAAAATGAAAGAGATTTATTATAATCAATAATTATTATTTTTATTCAATATTTTTTATGTTGTATATATTATGTACATACTTAGCTTAGTGCTATTTCATCTATTTTTACAATTTTCAAAGAATTATAATATCACCTGAATAATATAACATTTTTGATGTGGTAGAATAGACCAAGTATGATTTATCTCTCTAAAAGCATAATATCGATTTATTTACCTAATTAGAAAAGAATTTATAACAGCGGGGCTAAAATGGTCGCTTTGAAGAATCATGAGAATCATAATATGATTCATTTTTCTAAAATCGTAAAATGCATCTCTGCTTGCAATTCATTATTGTATTTTTGTTCTGATTTGACATTTGTCAGTTTGACAGTTTTGACAATTCATTTGCTGAATTTATTGAGAGGAATTGCTAAATGTGACCATTTTAGCCCCGCAGAGCCTAAAAACGTGAACTATGATGCTTTGCATGTTTTATGTATGTTTGTATGTAGAAACTTGATATCCAGTATAATATTTGATAATATATACAAATAGTACGATAAAAAAATAAATCATAAAAATATGATTTATTTTTGGCTTTTCCTACCCAGTACCCCTTACTGGGCGTCATTTTATGTATGTACGTACGTAAAAACTTGATATCCAGCTAAAATGTTGGATAATAAATACAAATAATACGATAAAAATATACATAAAATTATACATATTTTTTTCCGTACTAGTAACACTTTTCGTGCCGACAGTACTTTTGTGTCTGTGTCGGACCACTCGGCTGCCGTCGGGAATAGGTCAAATGTTATGGCGGGAGCGTGTTATAAGTTGTAATGTAAATATTTAGATTGTGAAGTAATTACTGTGATTTGGAGAGAAATAACTTATGTTGTCAATTCTAAAATGTATGTAGTTTATTGTGATAGTGATTATTTTGTGTATTGTGAAAGATAATTGAGTGAAATTTGTCAAAATTTCCAGCAGTATGAGGACAAAATAAGTAAACTTTGAAAAAACACAAAAAAAAATTGAAGTAAGCGTTTATTTTATAACAATAATAATATTTAATATTGTAGTAAATTTTATGTAGATTACAACGATGTATGATTCAGGGTGTAATTTATAGCTTATTATCCGTAACTTTACGATTTTCGAACCCCTATTGCAAATTTTTTGCAAATACTGAAAAAGCTTGACATTTAGGTAAATTGACATTAGCAGAGGCATGCGCTTCACGGGTTAAATTAGCGATAAGGGCGTCGTTGATTACCGACTTCATTATCTACGAAGCCTTTGTTCAAGTTTATTTATTATATTAAAACATTTTAAAAATGTTAATGCGAAGACAGCTGCCAATTCGACATCTTTGTGCAGTTTTCTAGACGTATGTATTTCATTGATTGGCACAAAAAAAATATATGTGATTTTTGATTATATTTGGAAAAGCTTATCGAATTTAAATAATAAACTGGATGAAAAAAAAAATACCAAAGTCACATCTTTCAGGAACTTTAAACAGTTCTAACTAAAGTAATAATACAATATATGCTTTAAAAACTTAGTTTATTTGATACCTTTTACAAACATCCAAAGATTGTCCGATTTAATTTTCGGTTTTGACATTCAGATTTCCCATAATATTTATTTTTTCCTCTAAAAAACGAAAAATGCATCCACGCTACCGAGTGAACACTTCACATCTCTGTCTCTCTGGCGTGAAAATCGACAGTGGTGCGAGAGTGATGCGAGATCAAGGTCATTGGCAGTTGTCAGCGTCTTAATGCTTAGCACAAACCTACGCGACCACGTGACTGCCAAGCGGGATCATCAAAACAAAACACAGTGTCCATTTACTGCTAAGTACTCACATACGGTTTTGCTCGATAGTTTTACTCCAAATCGAGCAATATAACCACCGTGTGGACCGCCAAAACTGACAGCTCGAAGGCTCAAATGAAAGAAAAAGAAAGAATGTCATTTCCTTCGATTCGGAGTGAAACTATCGAGCAAAACCGTATGTGAGTACTTAGCATACTTCCTAATTTATTATTTTGACAGCCCTAGACGCAAGATTTATAAATTTTTCTGCCTTCTAACCAGCTTTGCCTACTATCACTCAGACGCTACAAGTTCTATTTTTAAAAAGCGTAAAAATAGTAGTAAAACCCTGTTAATTATCTCATCAAGACAAGACTGTTCCAGCGTCGCGTCGAGCGTCGGGAATCTAAAAACGTCGCATCGCATAAACATACGCGTGCCAGGGATGCCAACTGCCTGGATACTTATGGATAGGTCAGCTAACCGGATTGGTCCGGAATCTGGATAAATCAGGTCAGGGTTAGATTTATCCAGTCTACATAATCTGTTTTAGTCTGTATCTCAGATTTATTTGGTGGGAATCATCAAAGAAATTTATTCATAGGCGCGCGCGTTATGTCAAGTCAATTTTAGTCGTGATCTTCTGCGTACCTAAGCTTGATATAAAACGACAAAATAAGGCAAATACAGCATTAGCCTATTAACCATTCTTTAATAGAGCAAACAGGTATGCGTTTGGTAAAACCAGTATAGAACTCTATCGTGGCGCCTACCAACTTCTCGCGTCTGACAGGCGACAATTGCTTTTCCTTTTGGCAGCCCTACTGGTGTGCATAATGTGAAAGGAGTGTCAAGGATTTTTGTCGACAATACATCGTTAACTGTGAAACCTTGAAACACGTCTAACCGTCTAACGCAAATTCGTCTCTTCCCTTTAGAACACAAACTTCTATAGCTGGCGCTATAAAGTTTTTTATTCTATTAGAATTACCTATGAATACCAGAACTCATTACTACAAGTAGTTACGCATTCAGTTTCTATCAGTAGGTAGGTACTACTTAGTACTTGATAAGTTCATATTTTATAGAAAGCGATAACTCATGCTGAGGATGAATGACACATTACGAGTGTTCAGAGATAATAAATAATAATATTATTGTAAGTACTACAAGATAAAACTACATTTAGGTACTGTTATAATTACATTTTGCTAAGTTTTTAATGCCAGATCGAAAGGAAATCCTAAGACAAAGGTTACACGATCATTCTCCCGCTTCGATCAAAATTCAAATATATACAAGATACACAGTCTCATACAAAACCTCTCGAAAATCTGTCGCCGAGTAATTGAGTTTAAAAAAGTATACATTTATCTAAAATCAACCTTAATCATAGTAATTATTATAGATCTTTTTATAAAACAATGTACATTTGTGTTTACAAAGCAATAAATTTTTACGTCCGATGTACGCTTCATACTAAATTCAACCATCCGCGTGTATGTCTTAAAGTTCAAATTATTATAGAGCCATAAAAGCATTCCAATTTTATGGCCGAAATTCGCCGCTGGAACAGGGCGAAGTGAAGTATGAGAGGAGTCGAACTGTTCAACATTTTTTTGTTGATTGTAATAATTTTAATAGTCCATTTTTTAATTTTTCCGAAGTTTAATGTAAAAGTGTGGACTAATTATTTTTATATGTAATATTATGTTGTTCTAATATGTCTAATTTTATAATTAACTAAAATATAAAATTAGACATTGAATATAAATGCTTAGAACATACAACGCTCGCTAAAGTCGGCTTGAAAAATTCTTCGCATCTTTGCCGTGCTATAACGGATATCCAATTTCCACATCTAACTGGATCTCGAGGGAACCTAAAAAAAATTCCTCAATAAAAAAAATAACAAATAATAGCGACTCCATCAAATGGAACAGAAACACAGCTTATAACCCGAACATTTCAAGTGGGCATGATAAACTACGATAAGTACCTTTAGTATGAGTATTCGCAATTGAGATGGTTTATACCTCGTGTTGATTTATTTACAACTTAATTTTAAAACAGTTTTTTGGTGATTTCTTAACGTAATACTAATATTAACAATACAATTGTAAGAAATATGTTAGGATAAAATTAATATTTACCGGAAATATAAAATTCCATCCTTTTTTTGCGTTTTAGACGTATGATTTTTACAATAATTGAACGAGCATTAAGGGCATTCCGTCCGGAGATTCCGTAATTGACCGTATTTAAAACCTTATAAACTCATAATCTGAAAGCTACAAAATTATAATAAAAATACAGCAATAATCTTCAGTATATCAACATTCCTTTTGTCGTTTTAAATTTTCTATTTTTGTTTCTTATACTCATGATATCAGCTTCCAAAGTAATACCAATTTGTTAAAATTCAAGCATACATTCAGCATCTCCTTAGGATTTACAAATTACTTTTATTTGAAACTCACGCCAATAGATCGACAATATCATAAACTACATATTCGCCGTTTTAAATTTTTTTTAGGACAATTTTGAACTCAGTTAAGTAAAAATAATAGGGTTTTGGCGCGATCTCGGCAACGCGGCAAATGTATGGCCAAGGTCGTTTGCTCGGGGGACGGCCTTAAGGCATGTTTCCCGGCGGAGCGTTCGAGCACTACTAAATCAAAAGTCCACCAGAATGTTGCGTTTGGTGCTCTTTTAGTGAGGTCGTTTTTTGCCGCGGACTGTGTATCTTGCATATTAGTGATCGAAGTTCTCCCGTCAGTCTGGATCAGACTTATAGACTGAACTGATGCCAGGCCGACCGTGTAAGTGTAACCGTAGTCCCGTAAGAGTCAAGACAAACTAATATCATCACGTAGGCCGTGTTCAGACCAAACTGACTATACGCCGCTGAATGTGAGCAGGCTCACTGTGAACGTAAGTGAACGTGAAAATATACGGTATCTAATGTCCTAGCGTATTATGGGCGTATAGTCAGTATCAGTAATAGGTGTGAACGAAAAAGTGAATTTGTATGGAAATACAATAAACTGCGGAACGCTCGCTGACATTCAGCGGCGTATAGTCAGTTTGGTGTGAACACGGCCGTATAGTATATAACTTTAAGCCGGTTTTAATGAATTTATCAATTTCCATGTTAGGCTGCACGTGATATATGAGCAGTGAGCACGTTGTGACGACGCGCGTCATAACACAAAAGTAGACGTACGTACGTACACGGTACAACCGTATGCTGCAATGCGACATAATATCTTGCTGCGTTGCGTTTGCAGCAAACCGACTGTTAGATATATTAAGAGGCCGGGTACCCTTGGAATTTCTCATACATACGTAATACCAAAATCATTTTCTCATACGAAAATATTTAACATGTTTGAGTTGTTTTTCAGTTTAAAATAGTAATTACCTAGGTTCCTGCATAAAAAATTTCTTCAAAATATTTAAACACAAAAAAAATGTTTTAAATATTTTTTTTAGTTAATTTACTACTAAATATTTAAACACTAAAAAATAGAGTAAAACACTAAAAAATATATAAATAAATAGTAAATTTACTACAAAATATTAAAATACTAAAAATATTTTTTAGAGTTTAAATATTTTGTAGTAAATTTTACTATTTATTTATATATTTTTTAGTGTTTTACTCTATTTTTTAGTCTTTAAATATTTAGTAGTAAATTTGCTAAAAAAAATTAAAAACAAAAAAAAATTGTGTTAAAATATTTTTCATGAAGTAAATTTTTGTGCGGGAACCTAGATAGTTACTATTTTAAGCTGAAAAATAACTCAAACATGTTAAATATTTTCGTATGAGAAAACGATTTTGGTATTACGTAAATACGTATGTATGAGAATTTCGAGGGTACCCGGCCCCTTAACATCGCATTATCAGCAAGCACGCGCCGTACGCGCCACATTTTAGAATTCGTTAACATCGCACATTCGTCCGTGTACGCGCCGCATTTCGTGAACTTATGCGGTGCTTTCGGCGTGTCCGATGCTGACAAAATATGTGCGATCAGCTTAATGCGACTATTAATATATCAAAATCAAATAATTTGTATTCAGTAATTTTTTACAATTTTTTTCTGAACCTTTGAAGTATGGTGCCTACCACCGGTTCGGGAACTAACCGGCGAGAAGATAGAAACACTAATGCTTAGCACAAACCTACGCGACCACGCGACTGCGAAGCGGCATGCAAGTTGTCAAATGTGTGTTTTGTATTGACGCTGCCGCTTCGCAGTCGCGTGGTCGCGTAGGTTTGTGCTAAGCATAATTAATACGTAAATTGTAAAAGATAGTACATACCGAAGCCGGGTCCTCCAGCGGTGTATCAATCTCAGCCTGGCGCAGGAACACGTTGCCACGGCACGCCCTCCACAGCATACGCTCGAAGGCGGGGATCCTCTCGCGCAGTATCACGCCAGCGACGAAGCTAATCATAACACCATGTTAGCGGGAGAAATGGTAGATGGCTGTACAGAGTTATGTACAGGGGGTGCGATAAGTGACTATATCTCATCCTCTGATGAGGGCCTAGACAAGTGGCAAGCGATTATCGTAAACACCAAATAAATGTATGGGATTTGACATAAGTTATCGCTTCGCTAGCGAATACTAATGTCAAATCCCATACATTTTGTTGGCGTTTACGATAATCGCTTGCCACTTGTCTAGGCCCTCTGGTCATCACCTTATAAGACGTAGGTTACACGCTCAGTCTGGCATCAGTTCAGTACATCAGTTTGCCCAGGAATGAAGGGAGAATGATCGTCTAACCGGTTGATAGACGGACTGATAATTTTTTTATTAATGTACTTTTCAGCCATCATTCTGGCGTCAGTCTCAGACTGATGGACTTAACTGATGCCAGACTGAACGTATAACTTATCATAAGGGACGGAGGGCTGTGGGCAGGATAACTAAGGTTTAGAGCTCTTGTCAATGAGGCCTTAAGAGTTGTAAAGCTCTGAACCTTGGATACCCAAGCCCGTCCAATATACAGTTCCCAGTGATAAAGTTTCGACGATTAGAAAAAGTTCGGCAGATATCAGCCAAGTATACAGCTGTAGAGCCACAGAATAGATAATAATACCATGCTCTACTAGCGAGTCGCGAAAATCAAAGTCAACGTCGCCATAATACCTATATATTTCAATATTATGTATATAATATATTTTCTAGCTATACTAAAATAGTTACATAATATATCTTTTCAAAAGCCCATTCTTTATGACCGGACATTGTACTTAATGAAACTAGTTACATATAATGTAACTAAAGTCTATAATGTACTATTGTAGAGCAATGTTTGACCAATTAAATGGATTATGACATTGTTATAGTTGACTTGTGCCTCAGTCTAACTTAAAAAAAGGTCAATGTGCTTAGCCCCACGAACTCTTAGAACTTTTGTGTCGTTGCTTACAATACATGCAATTTGTTATTTATTTTGCTGCTAAGCTATACAACATATAAAAATATATGTATAGGTAACTTTATGTATGTTGTGATAAATATTTGTTTGGTTAGTTGTGGTTGCCGGTTGGGATGTGTGCAAAATGATTTGCAATCGGTTGCCTCAAGGAAATGCAGTAACACCTATTCCTATTTATGATTTCCTACAACTAAGAGGTGATAATGGTTTTCGAACCAAAAATCAACATCAGTGACTGTTTTTCTGGCAAACTTTGACGTCACAGTACTTCCCAGCTACGAGCGTTTTCAACGTGTGGGCATTCGCTTTTAAGCCTACTCCAAAACTTGCTAATAGCTTAGTATAACGTCATATTTTGTGCAATTGCTATATGTATATACGCACCATAAAGTATTATAACTTTGTTGTGTTTCAACATTCACCCTGTACAATTTCCCTACCTACTTTGCTAAATATCACTAGGCAGTGTTCTAGAATAAATTTCGTTAAATAATATAAAACACACAGGAACACAGGTTTACAGGTGATATATGTCCTAATTCCTGGCAATTGACACTGAAACAATATCTTATCGATGTTCAAAGTAAATCACATTTTTTCCGCAGCAATTTACGTGATAAGGCGTAACATTCGTAATGAGTATTCTATCGTTGATAACAAGAAGATCTGTTATATAACGTAGTGACGTCACAGTTAAACTATCATAGACTCACATAAAATTAACATTTTCATCGCCTACAATATAGTACAAAGAATAGAGATTATTTTATTCAATCTTTAGGTCTTTAATTTTATTAATTAAATATTATTTAAATACTAGAGTCTAGACTCTAGAGTCTATTAGGCGGCTTAGTATATTCTGGTGTATTAGTAGCAACTATTTAGTGTTCCGTATTAGTAGTGTTTATATTGAAATCTTTTATTTAATTCCTCATATTACCTATGTTTAATGTTCCAGATTAAGTATTTTTGTCATTTCATTTTATGAAAAAGTTCAAGGCCAAGCCGAATAGGTACTTGAAGCAAATCCAATGGATTCCAGTTTTTTTATCCGTCAAGTGAAGGAATTCCCCTGTAGCAGTTTATTTTAAAGTAATGTTATAATAATATGTGTTTTTCCTGTACATATATTATGAATAATCCAAAAAATTGGAATCAATTAATTCCTAGTATCTCTACATTTTTTACAATTTCTTCTTACATTCTTCAGCCATAGTCCATATTATGTATTTTAACTGGACAAAAAAATATAATATCGGTCCACTATCTTTTATGTATCATGAAATTAAATCATGTTACATATTAAACATGTTACTACGCTATATTTCTTAAAAATATCGTCTGGCCATTTGGGTTTATCAATTATTAAAATAGCCCTCTATTAAGGTGCCAATTAATAGATTTTATCTAGAATATCTAGCCCCAGGTATGCCCTAGGTCTAAACCTGTAATCGTGACTTGTTCTCTAACTAGTAACGATGTAGTTTCACATTTTATAGAGCCATAAAATAAGTTGCTAGATCATAACGACTCTGATACCATAATTAGCTTTTCGTGACTGCAATTTTTACTTTATAACATAAAGTGTTAATGAAATACAATGTAGGCACTTATGAGTGCACTGAAACAATATTTAATGTTACTTCAATACCCTTAGGCTGCGTCCCCATCAGACACGACACGGCGCCGTCACCGTGTTCCGGCACGACGCCGCCACCGCGGCACGGTACGGCGCCGTACCGTAACACGGTGCCGCGTACAGTGCACCACGCCCCCCTATTCTGGGTGAAACTTCCGAACAAAAATTTTGTCCAAACTTAAACAAGGCACTTACTTGGAACACATAAAAATCGGCCAAATGCGACTTAGGTTCGCGCACGAAGAGCTCCGTACCATTATTATAGAAAAAATAACCAAAAAATTATGTTTTTTGTATGGGAGCCCCTTAATCATTAAGTTTGTCAGTAATTTGTAATACGAATTTACCCAAAATATCCTCTGTTTCTGTTTCAATCTTCGTTTTAGTAACAACAAGAGAATAATTCTTTCGCGATCCATATGCAGACAAGCAATCTCGTTCGAACGCAAATATCGACTGAATAGGGACGCACCGTACGCGGCACTGTGACACGGTGCGGCGCCGTACCGTATCACGGTGGCGACGTCGTGCCGTAACACGGTGCCGGCGCCGCGCCGTGTCCGATGGGGACGCAGCCTTAGTATGACCACCAAAAGAAGGGTTTCTTTATAGAAAGAAATTCAAGGTTGACTTTCAGTTTCTGCCCAACATCTGTCAGTGTCTCTATACTTTTACTAGTTTTACAATATAATATTTAATGTGGCCCTGCTAAGCCTTTACATTAAAATCTGCATCTCTGAACTCTATTCATTTTAGATTTACTAAATTCACTTTTTTGACTCTCAGTAAATAAATTTTTAAAGGGCAATTCCTAGACAATTGTCTTATTTTGAATAAATATTTCTTAAGAATCAATGTTCCTTGACTTCTGTGTACCTCCCATAATCGGGGTGTCAATAACCATTATAGGTAGAGCGCTAAATAACTTAGCACTTACATATTTGGGCTTCGCTCACATGACAAATTGGAGCTAACAAGTCTTTGTTTGGTGACCTTATGTATTCAGAAAACCTTATTATATTGGTACGCAAACAATGCCCTATTATAAAAGTAATCAGTAGTACTCAACCTTTCTACAAAGTACATAGAATCCTTCAACTTCCATAGTTATTATTAGGTAGTAAGAGGCCGACTTAAGTGAACGCTGATATCCATGAAAGATATAATTTTGAAAAGGAGAGAAAAAATACTTAGTTGTAACTTGTAATGACCACAAAATATGGGGACAAAACATTAAAAATTAAATTGAGTCATTATAATTACAAGTACGATCATATTTTACGTAACGATGAGGTATCACAAAAACCGTGACTGAATATAACAAATGTGTCATTTTCAGAAACATTTCAGAACTAATAGTTCATAAAATCCATTGTTAGGTGTGTGGAGTGTAGAACGTATTCCATGATTTTAATTTACCGTAAAAAAATATGCAAGACATTTGCCGGGTTTCTGTGGTTCTTTGAGAAGAGATTAACTAAGAGTATCGCTTTTGTTTTTGTTTTATTATCTTACTGATCAACAGTATTATTGAAAAGATAACCCGCTGTCAAAAACTTTATAAAGTGGGCAAAAATAAGACAAACGTAAAAGAAAAATCACCGTATGAAATCACCCCTTTCCACTCGTAGACTGAAAATTTCAATCGTCAATAACTTAAACAAATAAAACCCGACTTCGAACAGTATTTCCTTATCATGGAACTACCTTGAAAATGTTCTCTTTTATACAAAAAAAATAAATAACCAAAATCGTTTCATAAACGACGAAGTTATCCGCGAACAAACATAAAAAAGTTTATATATACGGTCTAATTGAGAAACCTCCTTCTTTGGTGTCCGTTAAAACTTAAAAACAAGGATGTACTCAATTAAAATTGATTTTTTACGCTTTTACGTACACACTTCTAATAGTAATTGGCTAAGCCGGTATGAAACCACATGTTTGCACATTACTATACCAGCTTTTATCTAGTTCGGTTAATCACTACTAATTCTACCTTTATTTAACGAATTAATTAGTCCTCACTTTTTAGATGGCTCAGTAAGTCCTTATGTTGTTTATTTACCTGGTACTATCAGATGGATTTTGTTGATGGAATGTTTTGCCACATTTTCCTCATTATTAACAGGATTTTATACTACCTACTTGACAGGACAGGACAGCTTCTTAGATACTATTTTGAGCTTATGACACACATATTATTATAGGTATATCTTTAGTAAGAACTTAATAAACCTTAAAGATTATATTCCATAATTACCTCTTTATCATGCTATTAAAAATTCAAAACTCATATTTTTGAACTAATTTTCATTGCTGACATAACATAGCAACTTAGTTTTAATTTTACTCTAAAATGAACCTTACTACAAATAACATTGGGTTGTTTATTACTTGGAAGTGACTATATCATTATATCCGGAAACAGTTGTATTTATTCGTCTCATCATATGACTAAACGTCTGCCTCTGAGAACTTGCGAATATTTTAACTAGTTCTTTCTTTCATTTTTCTTACGATCTAAAATATAGACTATTTGCATTTTTCCAGTTGATAAAGATATTTCTTCCGATTGTGACACATTACGTAGCTGTAATTTTATTGAAATAATTTGTCTTCAAAACCAAAGAAATTACATCTTGGAAAACAAGGAAAATTGCTGATAAAAGCGAACGTCCGACACGTACGCATCACGCACGCACTGCGCACGCAAATGCGGCACGCCGCTGCGGGCACAGGGACGCGATTCTCGGAATTTGCACACGCACGAGTCACGACTCTATCTCTATATTTTCTCATATAACATCCTAGAATATCCGACTTCTCATTAATATTATATTTTCTGGTAAATAGTTTAAAAGGTTTTTGTCTTTAAATTAAACTAGTTTTGAATATATCTGTCGTCAGTCCGAGTTTATCTGGTACATTACAATTTTAATTATCTCTTACAAACATAATATAATCTATTTGTAACTCTATGAATTTACGACACATTTAACTCTGACAGTTCTAAAAGTTAGTTCGTTTCAAAGGTTTTCGAATGTATGACCTTTATATTTAAGTGCAATTTTGTTAGTTTTTTTGTTCAGACGATGGAGGCGTCACCTTGGCACTAAACCAAGTCTGCGTAGTTAATATTCTCAGTTGAAGAACATAAGGGTATTGACTACTTTAATGTGGCGTAACTTTTTCTATAGTTTTCCCTCCCCCTATAGATGTTTATGAGTTTCTTGTTTCCATAAAAAAGATAAATCTTATTTGATTACATCTCGAAATAAAAAGTATAAACTACAAAGTTGAAAATATGGGTAAAAGTCAACAATCTGTTCTAAAATTGCATTCTTTTTTAATCCAAAAATATTTTAAACTTGTTAGTCTATACTCGATATAATATTATGATATATAATATATTGAACCATTCGTTCAGATAATGACTAATGTTTCACGATGATTCAATTTCAATGTCGTAACTCTGAAATAAGAAAGCCACAAAAAAGCTATCCGTATTTAACTAATCACGTGGATGAGGTGACAGTGAAACTAAAATTACTCACTACTTAACCTAGGACACAGACTTTCTTGTGTTGATCTCAACACAAGAAAGTCTGAAAACCAAATGATGATTCTAAGTAGTGCTGCAATTCACAGCGGGCTGAAAATTTAACAATCACGAACTGAAAGGTAAACGTCCGTTACAAATATAAACAAACAGTTAGCGGACCAAAATATTGAACTAACGGACAATATGCTCCATTGAGCCAGAGCGTGTAACATCACAATACAAATAGTAAGAACTAATATACCTGACGTTAGAGAAGAAAAAAGTGTTAATTGGGAGTTGGGACATTTTTAAAAGAAAGAGACAATTGACAAAGACAACAAAATATGTTACTAAAGGTTACCAAGAGGCAAGAACACAAAATGCTAATAAAGGAAAATGCGATACGGTCAATTTATCAAGGAAAAGTAAAATTTATGTAATTGTAAAAATATCAATTTAATTTTTATAACTTATTGGAGAGGTTGGACTTGCGTTGGAACGAGAGAAGTGGAAGACTTTGGAACAGCATCTAGGCTCTTAGAAAAAAAAAAGAACCTGGGTCAATATGATAAAGCTAAACAAAATAGAAGACCTAAACTAAGTTTTTTTTACTGTTGCAGACAATAGCAAAAAGGAACTGTTTTTAATAGCATGAATATTCTGAATGGGAAATGAATAATTCTGAATCAAGATTAAACAGAGCCACCTCAACCGACATTTGCCGTGATTTACTTCTTATCTAGAGATGCTATCTTCTTAAAAATTCCGATTTCATGTTTCACAGTAATCCCCACACCTTCGGACAAAGGATATCTGTATCTCAACAAAATATAATCTCTGATAACGAAATATATTTGAGACTTCACCCGCGAATCACAGACATGACACGGAAATAAAAATAGATAGAGATAATCAATCGCTTCCGGAATCTGGTTTGTCGACACGATAGAGGATAAATGACAAATAGGCCAGTTTAAAAAAAAAAGATAAATTTAGAAAATGTGAAAAATAGAGTATCCATATTAGTCTCAGATCGTAAAAAACCGTAACGACGCGACCCACGTCCTGGATCATTAATGGAAAAAACCTTGTGCAAACGGGCACATAAAAATAATTTAAATATGAAAAACCCACGAACTAATAAAATATATAATACAATAATAACAATAACCAACAAGCGGTTATGACTCATTTGAAACATACACGGGACATTTTATATCGTTATTTTGCATATCATTATGGAAACGTTCATATTGTTCACCTAATTTGTACTATTTTAGATAATGTGTTAATGATAACAGGTCTCATAATCTTAACAATTATAGTCGTAGTAAGTAGTAACAAGACGAAGCGAAGAATTGAAAAATAAACAATACATACTATACAAGTTACAATACAACATATTTTATATTACGGACCTTTGAATGTACAACTTAGAAGAAAGACAATTAAATAGGGGGCTAGGTTAGATTAGATAATAATTCTTTGTCGATTTTTTATTTAACATTATCGGAACTTTGCAGCTTTAGTCACAACCATGTATGTAATAACATAATTAAATTTATTAACGGCTAATATGCTTACATACAGTCTAAACGTTTAACGTTTTTCACATTGTCGTAAATGATATTATCTGAACGAATGGTACAACACGGTCAAATCAACTAGACGCACGGTTTGATGACGTCATTACGGAGCTCCCATGTTAATTTGACATTTCGATGCGTCAAGTTAATTTGACCGTGTTGTACAATTAAGTAGCCTAATCCAATCCCCAGTAAAATAAAATGCAGACGAACACACTTGTTTTACTTAACAAGAATGGACATTGTTAGAATAATGTCTAGATTAGGAAGGGTTCAGTCAACATTTTTTTTTCCGAGAACGGGAAAGACCAGCAAAATCATTAATATCTAAGTCACTCGTACTAGGACGCTGTTAGGATCGATTTACACGTCGATTTCGTGTTTCATAATGACGCTCATTTACATGCAATACTCAAAGTGAATGACAAAGTAGAATCGAAAGTTGTCGTAAACGTGTCATCAAGAAACACTAAAGTATATTCAGCATTTACAAGGTTCGCACCTATTCCATTATCTATTCTTGAAGTCCAGATACCTTAAGGCGAAACAGTCTTAGGAAACTTGCAATAAAGTGAAGTGTTAGGAAGCAATGTAATCGTAAGAATCGCAAGAATATTAGGAATTTACCGTATGATACTACTTCCAAGCAAAATAATATGTTGTGATGTTTATGATTTGGAAGTAATTTCATAGAAAGAGAAACATATAAATACATGTCCACCACCACACAATCCAGATATTTAACCCTTACAACACTACAACCAGCTACTTTAAATTTGTGCACTACTAACCAAGGCAGGAATTCCAGGGATTCTTGTTTATCCCGAAAACTAGAGAATAAATCAAGCAAACATTTTAGTATTGTTATACTATTATAATATTACTTCATATTTAACAGAGAAATCGTTCATTTTGAACTATTTCATTTTTCTGTATCGTTTGTCTTTAATTATGTTAAATTTAAAGTTTTATTTTGTAAATCACCTTCAATATTTTATTGGCAATCGAGTTTACTCATGGCTATGTGTTATTCCAAAAATTATCTACAACGATTTCTCTGCTATAATATATTCTAATAATATAACTTCAGTTATAGTGTATTATATTTACATGCATTTGCCTCTTGACTATTCAATCAATGATCAATTTAAGCAACTGTTTAGTCATGTCATTAACGTCATTGGCATCTTCTGGTTAGCGTTATTCGTTTGTTTTAGCAGTTTTTGCGTCAGAGTCATCAATCGCATCAAACGCAGCAGATGTGTCTACCGTTCACGTGCGATATACATCACAGCATCAACTTTTTGTTTATAGTAGAAATCAATTTGCGTAAAGCAAACATTTGACTTTGATAAAATGTTCGTCAAATAATAAAACTGTCAAGCTCACTTTATTGATGATCTCACGTTCCAGTGAGAATCATTATATTTTGAATTTAAATTGCCAATTGGACGAAGATACAACCAAGATGCAACTTTCGGCTACATTGGCCGTATTTTTCGTTGCATATTGGTTACATTCATCCCGACTCTGTCACACTAGTGCAGTATGTACATAGGTAAACATACCCTAGTTGGACTTGTCCGATCTGTTTGTTCGGATCGTCGGATATCAGGGCGCGCGTCATGGAGTCAGTGGGGTTCGCCCCGCCCTCGTGCTAGCGGACAAACAAACATGTAGACAGACAAACATCACCCAGATGACGTCACAGATCAAAGCGGACCCACATGATAATTTTTCAGCGCACTTCGGCCAAATCGATGCTTGTTGTAGTAAAAAAATAGCGCCAACGCGTCTGCAATATTAATTTTGGTGCATCATTTATCTACTACTTTTCAGACTTCAGTAAAGCATTTTCAATGTTAGTTGTCAGGCTACTTTGAAAACTTTTGCGGTGATAAATATTACCTATGTATACTATTACATAAATACACGATATGTGAACAATACTAGGGATATGATTAAAACGCATAAATGCATGCAGAGATGAAGGTACAAAAGCATGAACAAAAATAAAAATACACGTATAGGAGGAGTTATCAAGAAGTGTGTGGACTTCAAAAATAAATGACGTTCGTACGTTGTTAGTCAAAACTCACTCAGGCAGCCGTTGATTAGCACTCGAAAGGATACGACTAGACCTAAAAGCTTCTTATTAGGACAGAAAATTAAAGGGCGATTTCGGTGCTACGGTAAGCCATCATTCTATCACACAAGAAGTAAAGAGTTGTTATTCTGAAAATATACTATAAACCGACGAACTCCAATGCTTGCCTGAGTGGTGAGCGGTTGACTCCCGATTCAGCGTCACAGTACAAGCGCTGCAAAAATAATCACCCTCTATGACTTGCTTTGACTCTTGTAGACCCTACAGCGCTAGAAGAGTCAACGCATGTCGGAGAGCTCGTAATGTTAAACGCCATACCCCAATTTGAGCGCTTGCCCTCCCGCCATGAGTCCCTCCTCACCCAGAAGCGTCACTTGCTCTTCTTCTCGAGACGGGTCCGCCATCTTGTGCACAAACGCGCCAAAATGGCGCCAAGTTCAATTACATGTACAATGTCAATGTCACATTTTCGACCGTAAAGTAATCGATTTCATATAACGAAATACGAATGCAATTAATAACAAATCGGCATCCATTTCGGCCTGGCGGACGTTTGGAACTTTCAAATCTCTCGGTGGTAACGTTATTGCTTACAAATATTACTGTGTGATATTGGCTTTGTAGAAACATTAGCATGGTAAGACAGTGTCGGAGTGTAAAGTTCAGTAAAAGAAGACCCACGACCTTGATTAAATTAGGAAATGTTAAATTTTTTGAAAAAGATACCAACGCTGTGCAAGTGTTTAGTAGGTAATAATCGTTACGAACGCTTGAATATCCTTCTTTCCTCAATAGGGGAATTTGTATAAGTTTTTTTTTTTTACAAATACGCTGAATAATATACATAAAAAAAGAAACAAAAAATAACAATGAGAATGATTACGAACAATATTTTATTATCGGTTCGGAGCTAGTTTTTTTCTACAACAGCAATTTATGTTATCCGAATCGAGCGCCTGCATACGATTCTCGGAACATCAAATCATGATAACCATAAAAAGCAACAGCAGACAAGAAAATTAGATTTATCGTACCAGGCATACGTTTCATGTTACAACTCTAAATGTTCAAGGGTAAGATTAATCTTATCAAACGATTAATTTATAATACGGTACGCGGTGGCTTACGTAAACAATAATGTCAAATAGATTATAAAATACGTTTTCAAACTTATCGGCTTTAAAAGTCATGTGATGCGGTTGGTACCTAACGATTATTTGAGTGAAAAACGATTACCACTTACTTCATCGAAGAATACTTGCGTTTTTCTTAGTATATGCTTCAACTCAGTGAGCTCCAAGTAATTTCTCTTCAGGGCCTCGGCATTTTGGTTCACTTCACGCAGCTCGTTCTCAAGCTTCTCGAAGGTGGCCTGTAGGATAAACGAATACCTTTAAGAATTATGTATGTTCACAGGTTATGGGCCAGGCCAAGACATTGCATTGTCGTAACGCAGTAAGCCTTACCATAATAATATGGTTATTAAATATTGGTAAGTACAATTCCTTGAAATAATGAAGTTACTATCGAGTATCTAAGAATTTGCTATCAAGATTAGGTATAAGGTAAGCCATACAAATAGGCATGGGCGCCGGCAGAAATAATTCCCAAGGGGTGCAGATTTTAGTTTTCTTTCTTTACTTTTCTTTTTACTTTTTACGAACAACAGTGACTGTCTATTTACGTCAACAGAATACATTTAGTGCCGAAACATTACGAACTATCTTTGTACGGCATGGTATTTTGGGTTATGCTTGACGTAACTTGACGCCTCCGCTTGGCAGTCGCTTGGTCGCGTAGGTTTGAACGAAGCCTAACAAAATGCTTTTTATTTCAATCATTCCTGTTGATCCCGAGATTCCCAAGGGGTGCAAGTGCACCCCCTGGCACCCCCCTGCCGGCGCCCATGCAAATAGGTATAGTATAGGACATAGGTACATGAATATTTTACACTATCATTCTCAACAGTCTTAGATTTATTTTACGAGACATAACTCTTACATCTGGTAGATAAATTATTTTCGGATTGACAGCATGTTTAATGCATTATACAAGTTATCGATTTTCACGAGTGTACCAGATACGACATTCAAAACTAGGCCGGTTAGAACTACTGATAAATACTTTGATAAAATATATCTGTGCTCAACATTTTCCATGATGAGAAATTGTCTATACTAATATTATAATTGGGAAGAGTTTGTTTGTTTGTTTGAACACGCTAATCTCTATAATATATATCTTATTACGCTTAGACTAATAGGAGCGAAGAAATAGAGGAAAATGTGGAAAAAACGGTGGAAATTATATGAAATTGCTTATTATCTTAAGAATTACTGGAGCAATTTTTATGTTATTAGAAAAACATGAATAATCACGACCACGTGAAGGGTCATAGGCTATTTTTTGCGGAAGAAATGTACGGTTGCGTGAAATTCCTGAATTACGCGGAAGAAGCCGCGCGGAACATCTATATATAATTATATCTAATAACATCGTAGGAAAGTCAATTATGTATATTGAATATTTTCTGGACGTGATCTACTATGATAACGCGTCGCGGGCAACAGATAGTTATTGATAAAATTCAAAACATCAGTTAATTCATACAAATAAAAATATGTATATTGAATGTGTTTATAACTCATGAAATTAAAAAGCTATACCAGTAGCTAAGTCTTCATTTCTGTCTTTTCATCAGTATTCAGCAGGGCTAAAATGGTCGCTTTGAAGAATCATGATATGAATCATAATATGATTCATTTTTCTAAAATCGCAAAATGCAACTCTGCTTGCAATTCGTTTCTGTATTTTTGTACTGATTTGACATTTGTCAGTTTGACAGTTTTGACAATTCATTTGCTGAATTGATTGAGAGGAAATTTTGCTCTGCTTTTTCGGTTGAGTGCTTAAACAAGTGTTTTTTCATATTATTGTTTTTCTAGTGTATTTTTCAATTTGTTATAGTGTTTTTTCGTCCTGTTGAAGTTCTTGTAGTTGGGTTTGTCTAATATTGTGATTGTCTTGGTGTAAGTGTTGTTTATTGTAGTTTTTAATCGTGTAAATAACATTTTTTTTTTGACGCAGTGAAATGCTGTAACACATTCGACGCTGGGGATGGGGGCTACCGCTGCGGATATGTGGGGCTCGCCGCGGCGAAGATGGTAGTGCCGCGGCCCTACCCACTAAAACACTGCGATGTTCCCTCGACACGCTGGACCGAGTGCGACCGGTAACTGCGACATGGCGTCCGGGACTCGGCCGGCGACACCTGCTGTAGCGCAGGCCCTTACATTGGGAGGGCTTTAAGGCCCCTCAGACCGAACAGAGGCCCATGCACAGTCCGTTCCTCTACTTGTGTCGCGATGCGCGGGAACATGTTGCGCATCGCGACCCGCTCGGAGAAATCGTGTAAATAACCTAGGGTAGCCGACCCGGGTGGTGGAAGTCCTAATAGTCCTGAAGATATGGTATGTGAGGCTTCTAATAATTTTAGAAAACGGGCTAATCCCGATAGTACAATAATTAATACATCCTCTAAAAGGCTGACGGATAACTCTCACTCCATACCTTCCATCCAAATGAACTACGTATATTCTGACTTTGAGAACAAAAAGCTTTACTCCACTAACGATGTCGCACCTTTTGTTGTACATGTGTCGAAACCAGAATCGAAAAATGGAGCACCATTGAGACCTATGGAATTTGGCCAATTTTTATATAAGAATAATGTTACTAATGTTAAAATGGATGGCATTAAAAAGATAGGTCGAAATAGGATTTCGATTGAATTTGACTCTGCGGAAAATGCTAACTCCTTTTTAAATCTACCAATAATTTCAAGTGCTGGATATACTGCTTCAATCCCATTGTTCAGTATTACCCGCATAGGTATAGTTCGTGATGTTCCCGTAAGTTGGTCCATGGAGGAACTAGTTGAAAATTTAAAAACCCCATCAGGCTATGGAGAAGTTTTGAAGGCCCGGAGACAAAGTCGGAAGAATCCTAATGACCAACAAACTTCATGGATCCCAATCCAATCAGTTGTCCTGACTTTCGCAGGACAAAAACTCCCACCCCGTGTTTACTGTTATTTTACCTCATTACCTGTCCAAACCTATCTACTTCCAGTCATACAGTGCAATAAGTGTTGTCGTTTCGGGCACATTAAAGCCCAGTGCCGATCAAATCCCCGGTGTTACAAATGTGGTGAGTCGCATGAGGTAGACACTTGTGTGGCAACAAATCCAACCTGCTTGTTTTGTTCAGGATCACATACAGCCAATAGCCCATCTTGCCCCGAACATGCTCGCCAATTATTATTATTTTTAACAAAAAATTAAAACCGACTTCCAAGGTAAAAACAATAATAACATTAATATGAACTAAAAAGTATTAAATAATTTTTACTATCTAATAGTGCCCTTTTCCGAATTCGGCTAAACAAAAAAATCTTCATTATTTTGAAGTCGGTACCAGATAGCTGAATCTTCAGTCCTCTGACAGAATATTTGAAACTTTTGGAACTGGCACCGACTTCAAAATTATGAAGATTGAGTACAGAAATAGTTGAGGTTTAGCCGAATTCGGAAAAAGGAACTATTAGATAGTAAAAATTATTTAATACTTTTTAGTTCATATTAATGTTATTATTGTTTTTACCTTGGAAGTCGGTTTTAATTTTTTGTTAAAAATAATAATAATTTCACACTTTTTAGTTACACTAGTAGGTAAACCTTCGCGTATATTTTACGTATCTTATTACAATTTGTTAAGAGTCACAATTCACACTCACAAAATAATATATTATCAGTGAAGTGAACATATTGTGCTAAGTAATTTAACAATTTTAATGCTTCAAGCCCCAAGCGGTCACCGGCGATTGCGATAACAATAGAAAGGCTATTGTGTCTCGTTTTTCCACGATCGAAGTATCTATCAGATAAAAAATTGTATAAACTTGCATAGGATGTAGCGTAGCTACTCATAATATATAATATTATCATAATTAAGTATTGACAGCTGTTCTTGTAAATTGTAATCATGAATTCAATTTCAAATCGATACTTAGTGCGCCACGTGCCATTGTTTGCCATCCCTGGTCCCTGACCAAAGCTCTTTTCTATTAGATTAAGCTTACTGATTAATGGCCGTTCCCAATTTTAAATCTATCTCTGGTTTGACATACGATTGATCGCAGCTTATATTGAATTGACATAAAATAGATAACTATTCCTATCTCTAGTAGGGCAAAACCAGAGATAGATCAAATATTGGGAACGGCCGTTAGCGTACTGCGGGGCTAAAATGGTCACATTTAGCAATTCCTCTCAATCTTCTTCTTCTTCTTTTTTATTAATGGCTCCTTAGTGAATCGCCATGTCAGAGTGCGTTGAAAAAAACTCTGCCTTAAGAGTAGGTTTTATGAAAAAACAAGGGTACGGTGAATTACGAACGTGTACGGTGCAGAGCTTCATAACGTTATCGAATAACAGAAAAAATATCGTTACGTACCGTTATTTTCGTAATGGTAGCCAGATAACGTTATTTTTTATAACGATATGTAGTAAAATAACGTTATATTTTACCGTTATTATTATAACGATATTTTTTCGTTATGTATAAAGATAAACGAACAAATATCGTTATCATAATGCTTTCTATTTGTTGAAATCTCTACTTTCCAATGGTGAAAATATTCCAATGGTGAATATATATATATATATATATACGCTACGCTAACGGCTAATATATATATATATATATATTAGCCGTTAGCGTACTGCGGGGCTAAAATGGTCACATTTAGCAATTCCTCTCAATATATATATATATATATATATAAGAGGAATTGCTAAATGTGACCATTTTAGCCCCGCAGTACGCTAACGGCCGTTCACATATTTGTTCTATCTCTGGTTTTGCCCTACTAGAGATAGGAATAGTTATCTATTTTATGTCAATTCAATATAAGCTGCGATCGGTCGTATGTCAAACCAGAGATAGATTTAAAATTGGGAACGGCCATTAATCAGTAAGCTTACTCTAATAGAAAAGAGCTTTGGTCCAGGGACCAGGGATGGCAAACAATAGCACGTGACATAAAATTTGGAGCATACTTCTGGCCACCTTTTGTGACAATCGAAGTATCGAAATTATTTTAACCAATGAAGGTTATGAATTCATGATCAACCTCTGTATAGTGAGCAGCAAATAAGGCAAAAAAATGAAATACGCCCGAATCACAAAAAAATTTAATGGCACATAATTATGAGTTATGACTTCTTCAGAAAGATTTCTGCAGAAAACAGGGCTCGGTGATACGAAAAGGTACGCCATCCGGTCTAGACCCTACTGGCAAATATGACCACTAGGGCCATTTCCAAGGCTATTTACTATTTTGTAGAATCTTATAGATATTAATACTAAACATTTTAAATGATGATTATTATCTCGAAATTGAACTGAGTGAAATGATTGTATTTAGTGAGTGGATTTAGATTAAGATTATTTTTCAATGTATAACCCAGAGGTTCCCAACTTTTTTCAGGCTACGGCGCAGTTACACGTCATGATATTTTATCACGGCGCCCTACTCTACCTAGCTGTTACAAAAAGATACATAGATAAATAACTTAATTACTTAAATGATAACAGTTTTGGTTAAGCAGCTAAATAGTAATCAAACCAGGGCGCCGCGGAGCCCACTTTGGGAACCCCTGGACTATAACATTAGATCATAGATGTAACATGTGGAAGGAAGTATTTACTGTTTGGTTCCCATCACAAATTCAGATTTTCAAGTGACTGATAGTAATCATGAGCACTTACATCTCGCGAGATAAGATGGTTAAAATATTTTCTCACGGTCTTTACAAAGAATTATTGTTGTTGAAATCTCCAATACAAAAATTATACAGGTATTTACCAATATTACTCAGATACATTTTTTATTTATTTTATGTAGTTTGGCAGAAAACCCATATTATTTCATAATGAATTCATAATAGTAAACATCTGTGTACAGTACAGAAGAAGAACTTTTTATTATGTTACAAAGAATTACGAAAGAGAATAAAATAAGAAATAGAAATTATTCAAGAAAATCAGCATGTTTAGCATGGCCACCATAGAAATGTATCATTTAATGAAAGAGTTGAGAAAGTGGGAAACTGTAACAGAAAATCAGTCTATTTGCCCCATAATCTGTGAGTAATTCATTCCTTTGCATTTTTATGAACATGCTAAGCCTACTGCAATTAGTAATTGTTACCTCAAGATCAATCATCTCCCTGGGTTGCGGTGCTTCTGGACACTCCCCTGGTATCTCCAGCATGGGGATATCGTCACGCCGGATCTCCTTCTCCAGGTAACGGAGTTTGCGTTCCATTTCATCGCAGCGACGGACTTCATTTACAAACTTCCGTTGAAATGCGTTCACGTCTGGATTTAACTGTTAATGAAAACGTTTTTTCAATTAGATTCTTGAATAAGTTTCAGGATTAAAATATATTGATTATAGAAATGGTGGATTTGCTCTAATATTGCATAATAATGAATAACTATGATAATAATAAACCAAATAGATAGATAGATCTCATGTAGATATTCATGTTCATTTTTTACCGATTGAGAAATAAAATAGTTTAATTTAATTTGAAATCTTTTATTTATTGCTTAATCATCATAACAGAGAAACTTGTATTATTTATTTTCCCTCTTTTGTTGGTATGCTAGCTTAATATGAAATATACAAGTACAAGTTCTTTATTATATTAAATATATTTTATGATTAAAGTACTATCAAATTGTCCAAAAATTAAACATGATGACAAAATGTACTTTTAGTTTACAACTTAACAATAGTTTAATATCAAATCACCTGTTGATAAGAACAATGAATTGAGGTGTGCTTATCAAACTAATTGATTTCTTTCCAAATCACATGTAGTATAGTGTGCTTTAATCCTTCAAGCCCCATAAGAGCACCGGTGATCGTGACAACCAATATAAACAATAGATTTCCAAGAATCCGCAATCTAAGGATTATGCACAATAATATTTTTTTTTCATTTATTTTGGCATCAAACAGTCATCAATTATAGCTTTAATGCAAGTAGAATCAAACATCTTTGCATTTTTTAATCTCTTATAAAAGTAATATAATATATTAGACATTTTATACTATTTAGATTTGAAAAGCTATTAGATTTGATAAGCATACATGATAAAATATTATTTTAGAAATGTATGTTTTAGTCAGTAATTAATTTTCTCATTATTGTTTTTCATTCACTATTCCTTTTCATTTAGTTAATTAAGTTGCAGGTAGTTTTGGATTTATGTGCAGCAAATATTGCAAAAATGTAGATGGAATATCATACTATTACAGGGGGTTAGTGACCATAAATGTTGATTGACACATTTTGTATGCATAATGCTGTAGAAATTGAATGACTTGTATCTAAATGTGAACAGGGTATACCTACAGGATAACAGACATCATAGTTATTGATTCCGACTAAAATATGAACAAATCAGATTGTATTTCCTATCCACAGAATCAAATGAAAGGAGCAATAAGTATCTACCGACAATGCTAACTTGTTTAAGTACAGTAATAGTATAAGATACGTAGTAAGTAGTAGTATAAGTCTATAAGATACGAAATTGTCTTCCGTGCAAAGGCAAAAATCCGGTTTGATATGAGCAACGTTCCTAATTGTAATACGTTACAAATTCGATAAAGGGGCGTCTTACTTACGTCGCGAAACTGTACCAGCCCTAATTCACCCAGTTCAGACACGCAGGCATATGCTGCTTCACTTTGAAGAAATAGTTGACACAAAGTCATTTCCTCACTCCTAAACAACGACCCCATTTTTGCAACTTTTTACACCACACACAAATAATTTTACTAAAAAACTAGGGCTCGTCGCATCCGCTCGAGAACGGAGTTCTGCCGCGACGAAACCACAATTGAATTTATGAAAAATCAATCGATAAAAAGATTACTCAGGCAAGACGTCATCGCCACTTGCGCACGCAATTGACTGTTGACAGTTGACGGTCACTTGACAGTTGAGACTTGACACCAAGTTGACACTTGATATGACATGACACTGACTTATTTTTTTAATGAGTGAGGCGCCTTAAGCCATAGCTATAATAAAAACAAACAAGCAAGATTCAACTTGGCAGTTGGCAGTCGTCACAAAGTCACAAACACCGTGTCGAAGACTGTTTAACTGAAACGAAGTTAGGCGATGCACGGCTTGGCAACGCCGCAATGGGTGGAGTACGGAGTGTTAGGTTTTTCTCGTTACGGAATTTCTTGATTCGGTCGTCGCGCTCAAAGCCAGAAGCCTGCGTCAAAAGCTACGCAATAGCTTAAAAAATACAACTGCCAAAATATATATTGTCTATAAAATATGGTGGTCCACTGTCAAATGCAAATGAGTGAGTTATGACTACATAATAATTATGAGTGCCAACTGGGTATATTCAACAGAATTTAAATTTTAAACATCATATTGTACCTTGTTCCTTCACCAGACCTGCAATATAGAGCAAAGTCTCCCCAAAATCACTCTGACATTGGCAACTCACTGAGGCTGCCATAATAAACAGAAGAAGAAGAAGGAGTTTCGCCGGGTATACGAAAGAGTGATGTTTTGTTTTTGTATTATTTTCCTAAAATTGTGTTATTTCGGTTTTTAATGTGTAATGTTGGTAGAATATTAACCATTAAATATTCGTTGTCGTGCACAAGTGTGGGCAAGTGATATAACTTCAAGAAACGTGCCATTTTGTGTTCCCTCCAAAACTCCATCGAAAGTTTTAGTAAAGGGTCTACCACTTTACTAAAACAACTGACTTGACTCGTTGACTTTACCGACTACTTTTTAGACTTTGACTAGACTTTCGACTTGACGATAATCTGGAAAAACAACTTGTAAATTTTGTAAATTTTTTACGAAATTTTTTTTCTCCCGCCAAAACTTTACTTGACACTGGCCATGGTTTACAAGCCGAGAGCCATAACAAGAAAAAAAAAAAAAAAAGAAGAAGAAGAAGAGTGCCAAATGCCAACTGCCAATGTCAATTGACAACACGGTCCCCGGTTGCCCTACAATTTTTAATTTTTATTTTTAACTTTAATTTTAAATAATAATTGCAATAATAAATTAAATGATCACTTACCGCGAGAGGAGAATACAATTTTAGATCCAGTATTTTAAACTTTGTACAATATTATGGTAATTACATACAAGATACAAGAAATCTCTTTACTTGATAATTATTAGTAGTTAACTCTCTAACTTCCAAATTTATTTTTAGGCTTTACTAGGAGCTCAACTAGTTATTACGTTAATAATGGTCTCGGTGATACAAAAATTAGGAAGCTATTCATTTGCTCGTTGGCTACTATGTTCTCAAGGGTTGTATCGCTATTTATATCCTGATAACAATGAACTTAAAGCACTCGCAGGAGTGCCTAAAGACAAACCGAAGGGAAAGAAAGGTGGTAAAAATGAAGCAAATGGTAAACCAGAAACATTTCATGTGCCAAGAAGTCTGGATATCCAGTTAGAAACTGCACCAGTGACTGCGTTGGATGTTGTACATTTGAGATTTTATACGGAGTACATTTGGATTGTGGACTTTTCTCTATACACTGCCATAGTTTATATTATGTCTGAGGTATGTAATAGTGTTATTTATAATATTATATTCATACAAATACTTCTATTAATTTTGAGTTATGTGAATTTTATTCAATACCATTTTATGACAGTAATTAATGTTCCAGGTATATTCTTTTGCATTTCCGCTCAAAGATGAATTCAATTTGAGTATGGTGTGGTGCTTCTTAGTGGTGTTATTTTCATTGTATCCTTTTTAAAACATCTCAAAAATTATGTTTTGCTATGCCACAAAAGTTTTAAAAAAATCACATAACAATCCAACTTAAAAAAACTAAAAGGCTGTGTGAACTTATTAGAGGTCGCATTATAATTTAGAACCAAAAGTTATAACAATAAGATATAACATGGTCCTCATGATTCCTCCATAGGAATAAAGCAGTAAACTGAACTTATTGTTGATGGGATTAAGTATAAAGATTTCGAGTCCTTGGACCTTTCCCAGGACTCGAAATCTTCATGAATCTTCCCCAAAATAATAGTTTAGTGTTCCAAGATAATCTTAAAAAAATATAATATTATTCAAATGAGTTTCTACATGAACAGTTGCAGGTAATATATTATGGTATTTGGAAAATGCCAGTTTAATTTTTTTGCCTTATGAAACTAAGCACAAAAGTATGAAGTTATATTTATCCTTCAATCGCGGATTCTTGGAAATCTGTTGTTTACGCGGTCGAATTCGACCGCTTGGGAGATGATAGGTTAAGCTATGTGAAATTTCACTAAATTATTTCCTGAACTATTATTCTCAGCAAAATCCTGCTTTCATTAACAAAGCAATATTTTACAAGTGAAGAATCTATTGGTGAGAGATCGACCTGTATTGTTGCATTTTGTGTGTTCCTCCTCATTGCAATGATGGTTCTGATTGTGGATGAGAATAACCTTGAAGTGGGTGTTGATCCTGCATATGATAGCTTCCATGAAAATGCATCAAAGTTTCTAGAAAATCAAGGACTTTCTTCTGTGTAAGTGTTAAAATTAAGAAAAAAAGACGGGTTGCACTCCGGAAGTGCCGGCAGAAGTGAAAACTTGATTATTAACGTTGTGCATTTTTTAACCCATTTTTTATTAGTACACGTAATATTTCACATTTTATGAAAATCGATTATTAAAAAATCGATTTTTTTTTAACTAATCGAAACCCTTACAATCTATTAAATTTTTACCCCATTTTTTATGAAAATCGATTTTTTTAATTAATCGAAACCCTTACAATCAATTCGAGTTCGAGTTTGACACAAAACACTACTCTCCAACCGTCTTACGGTTTTTCCAAGGTTTTTCGATCAGTACGAGAATCTGACGCGAGTTTCACAGTTTTTACTGTGAAACTCGCGTTAGACTATACCACAGTCAGTCAGTCAGTCGTCGTCGTCAGTCTATCCCACAAAAGTGCTCAACGCCGCTAAAAAAGTTTTCACTTCAAAAATAAGCTAAGAGAATACATTTTATTGTGACAATTAGCTATTAAACTAGTGCCCAGTATGTAACTTCCAGAAATTGCAAAATATCAAAGCTTATAAAAATTTGACATCAATAAAATTAAAAATAAATTTTACATCTCATGTGTTTCAGAGGCCCAGCTTCCAAGTTGATATTGAAGTTTTCCTTTGCAGTTTGGGCTGCTATCATTGGTACATTATTCACATTTCCTGGTCTGAGAGTAGCTCGGATGCATTTTGACTCATTAAGGTAACATTAATGTAATATTGATTCCTAGGCAGTTGACAGACCTATGTTGTTCGGTCAGCATATTATGTCAATTCAATGTTAGCTGGGCACCCGAAGATGGACGCCGCCGCCGCGGCCGGCCTAGAAAAAGCTGGCGTGACGAGCTGGAGGCATACCAGCCAGGCTGGCTATCGGTGGCGCAGGAGCGAGAACAGTGGAAGATCCTGGGGGAGGCCTTTGCCTAGCAGTGGGACAATATAATGTTAGCTGCATTCAGTCGGATGGGTTTGACTTAACATTACCAAATTACTTACATCCACCCTGCCTAGGAATCAACTTCTCGGACAGTACATAAAAATAAAATACAATTTTGCCTTTGCAATTATCAAGAAATACTAATATATTGCTTATAGTCCGTCAAGAAAGTTAAGAAATTAAGTGGCAACATTGTAGTGTCATCCCTTTTAACTCAGATTGATTTGAAAGGGATGACACTACGATGTTGCCACTTTTCAATTTCTTCACTTTCTTGACAGACTATATTATGTATTTATGATTTCAGATATTATAATGAAAATAAAGTAAAACAATTGTTGCTGAATTTGAATTTTGCTTTACCCTTTGTGCTTGTGTTGTTGTGGATTAAACCAGTGACAAGACACTACATTACAGTGAGGATTTTCAGTGGAATGGAAAAACCTTTGTAAGTTATATTCTGAAGTTCAAAACTATAATTTCAAGTATATATCTAAGATACCTTAGGCTATCTTGCAAACCACTTACTGGCCATATTGTCACCTCATTTTTGAAAACAGAATGGGTGGTTAAATACTTCTGTGGAATAAACAATACATACACCAACATAGCATGTATGTATAAAATGCCCTTTGTGCTTTACCATAAGGCGCAGCGCAGACGACAGACTATCCGTGACGCACTTTTTGTCTGTGGAAATAGAACCTATGCAATAATTATGTGCCTACTTTTTGCGGGTCGTGTGCGTTAATGCATAGGTTCTATTTCCCACAGACTAAAAAGTGCATCACGGATAGTCTGCCGTCTGCGCTGTGCCTATGTATTTACTTCATAACAATAATTATAATTTCAGAATGACATCCGATGCATATGACACACTCCGACTTGTGCTTGTGGTGGTAACAGTGGTGTTGAGGTTAGTGTTGATGCCGCGGCAGCTGCAGGCGTACCTCGACATGGCACAGAGGAAACTCGACCAACAGAAGAAGGAGGCTGGCAGAATAACCAATATTGACTTACAAAAGAAGGTATGGTAGTGAAATTACGTTTTTCTATTGAGGCAAATGTTTTTTTTTTTTTTTTTTGAATAATTTAATAATGTTTTGGCCAGCCGCGTGTTACAAAACTTTAAATTAAATGACAACGTTTTTATAAATTTTGTGACTAGCCCAAATGTGGTACAGATCATATTTCAATAACTGCTAGAGATCAACTACGATAACATGGCGCGCCCCTCCAAATGACTGTTTCAATGTGTGTAGTCACATCCTTATGAAAGAGTTTGTGTGTAGTAAGTATTCAACCAATCAACCAGTACTCGTAATATTTCACTTAATGTCACTTATTAGTTATTACCAAGATTTGTAGGTCAACTAATCATAACTAGCCGACCGCGCAAGACAACGCACTTCAAACGTTTTGAATTTTAGAGGGGTGCGCCATGTTATCGTAGTTGATCTCTGCATAACATTGCTATAAAACAATACCACTTCTTTTTCGTCTAGTCTAGCCATATTTGGCATTTAGTAGGTATTTGCAACCGTTCCTATTAAACCAACCCTATTATCCTCCAGTAGTAAGAGGCAAAAGCATACAATCCAGTTGCTTAGATATATCTGCCATTAAGGCAGATAATATATAATATGGCTGGAAATGCCATAACTAGTTGATGCTTCATTTCTATAATTTCTTTATACTTAAGTGTTGCAATTGGCTACTATAATATAAAAGCTTTATAAATACACTAGCTGTCCCGGTGAACTTCGTGTCACAGGTCACTTTAAAACCTTCCCTGTACTTCTACGAATATTTTAAGACTAAAATCAGCCCAATCCGTTCAGCCGTTTTCGAGTTTTAGCGCGACTAACACATTTGAAAATTCATTTTTATATATATAGATAAAGAGTAACTTGGTATATTCCAGATAGCATCCGTTTTCTATTACCTGTGTGTGGTGGCCCTGCAATACATCTGTCCCATAGTGATGTGCCTCTACCTAACACTCATGTACAAGACCCTTGGCGGCTACGCGTGGACATCACTATTCTATGAAGGACAGACAGAACTCCCAAAGGAGGTTGTAACACTTGAGGATATGGAACAATTTCAAATGGCGTGGGAGAATCTAAAAATGGTATGTGTATTTTCTTGAATTTTTTTATCGCGCGAGACTGAACATTGCCCATGATAATAATAATTACTTGTATTATCGTTACACCCTCCTCGGATGGCTTAACCCTAAAACAGAGACAGACATGTCTCTTACGAGTTTATAATAACATTGGTTTGGATATTTTCGGTACAAAAGAATCATAATTCTTTAAATAAGAATATCTTTTTCTTGTCCAAACAGATGTATAAATAATTTAAAAAATATACAGATCTTATTTCCTTAACTAAGTTTTGTAACGGAAGATTTTTCTCTATCATACCTCATATTCGGACTATTCATGAATCTTAATTTCATTTTCAGATCTTCACCTGGGAAGTGTACCGTGGAGTCTTTGGCTTTGCGACCTGGTGGAGCATTTTCTCAATATTCATTACCACATCACTCGGCAGCATGTACCAAACTTACTTTAGGGTGTCATGATTTCTTCACTTCATACACTTTTATACCAAATACAATTTTATACTGTGCAAGTTGTGAACAAGCAATAAAGTAGGAGTCATTTTAAACATTAATTTGAGAATATATTGTAATGTAAAAGTAGAAATATGATGTATTGAGGTAAAATTTAGATGTGTTATTTTTTTTTTCTAAATTGCCTTGGTGTTAATAATATGGATCAGTGCCACTACTTTTATGTAAACGTTTTATTTATTGTTATCATAGTAATCAGAAACCTTGACGATGAAGTATAAGTAAAGTGGTATATTTTTGGAAATGACAAAGTAAAGAACTGTTTAATTTAGTTTAAGTATGCTTTACTGTTTACATTATTATTTATTACTTACATTGTGTGTTGAAAATTACCTGCCATAGTTTAGCTACTTTTATACGCTTAAATGTCTAAAGATCTGTTTTTTTGTTCGCTGATCAAAGCTACTTCAAGTACAGTAGTGAAAACTGCGCATTTCTGGTGTTGCGTGGTTTTGGGTGAAAGTTGCAATCACAGATTTTATAAATAATGTGTTCTGTGGTTGTAATGCCTCTGTCAAATATTGTGTTTGTGTTGTTTAAACGCATGGGTCTTGGTGTGTCTATGTGTCAGTTATGACCTTATGAGTTATGACCCATGCGAATATCCTACAATTTGAAAATCCATATTGTGTACATTGTAATATTTTAGGTATGATTGTGAATATTATGTCTTTTTCTGATATGTTGTAAAAGTTGCATGACAAATACCTAAAGGTGCTCCCAGACAGAAGTTATATAACGTTGGATAACATTTTTGTCTAACATAACATATTTTAACAAAATATAACAAAACACACGTTTATTTTTGACATGTTGTAGCGTGTGTTATACGATGTTATAAAATGTTATTGTGTTACACAATGTCTTATAACGTGAAATAACTTCTGTCTGGGAGCACCTTAAGGGCCCGGGTACCCTCGAAATTCTCATACATACGTAATACCAAAATCATTTTGTCATACGAAAATATTTAACATATTTCAGTTATTTTTCAGCTTAAAATAGTAATTATCTAGGTTCCTGCACAAAAATTTACTTCAAAATATTTAAACACTAAAAAATTGAGTAAAACACTAAAAAATATATAAAGAAACTAGCTGTCCCGGCAAACGTTTCTTTGCCATATTAAGTATATAAAGTATTTTTTTTAATTTGATCGCAGCGCTTACTGTCGGGACAGACTAAAATTAAAATTCGAATATTATTTAAAATTTGACACTGCGATGGTATGGCTATCGCCGTCTGTCGGACCCAATGTAAAACATTCCAAAATCAACAACTACTAATAAATTAAAAATTAATTAAAAAAACATTGTCCAGCCGACAAACTTGTGAATCTAAACCATTCTCAGATCCCCTTGAACACACACAAAAAATTTCATCAAAATCGGTCCAGTCGTTTGAGAGAAGTTCAGTGACATACACACTCACAGAAGAATTATATATATATATATTTTGTGAATCTAAACCATTCCCAGATCCCCTTGAACACACACAAAAAATTTCATCAAAATTTGTCCAGTCGTTTAGGAGGAGTTCAGTCACATACACATGCACACAAGAAATATATATATATTGAGATAGTAAATTTACTACAAAATATTTAAATACTAAAAAATATTTTTAGTTTAAATATTTTGTAGTAAATTTACTATTTATTTATATATTTTTTACTGTTTTACTCTATTTTTTAGTGTTTAAATATTTAGTAGTAAATTTACTAAAAAAAATTTTTAAACAAAAAAAAAATTTTTTGTGTTTAAATATTTTGAAGTAAATTTTTGTGCAGGGACCTAGGTAATTACTATTTTAAACTGAAAAAAAACTCGAACATGTTAAATATTTTCGTATGAGAAAATGATTTTGTTATTACATATGTATGAGAAATTCAAAGGGTACCCGGCCTCGGACAAAACATGAAAACACAATATGCAATGTTGCGAGTTGCGACTGTATTCACATTGTGGAATTTTTATATTGTTTATTTGCAGATGGATGTACAGACTTTCATTTCTCATATCGTACGCGTATTACTCTATTGGATTTTAGAATATTTGTTAATAGTCATTAAATTGTAGAAATTTGTACAAAAACTGGTAGGATAATTATTATTAATGTAGGTATTATTCATTTATATATATTATGTTACAATATGTCACATTAAAACACTGCCCTATATTTGACTGTTAAATGTTAATGCAATCCTACAAAAGTTGTTTCGGGACCGGTACCTATCTACGTAACGTAACGTTGCTTTGTATTTATTTGTATTATAATACAGCGTTTCAAAAATCCACTAGCCGAGCGAGCGTACGCAGTTTTTGTGGTCGTAATATTGAAAACGACTTTTATATTTATTACAATATTAATTGATTTTTCAACGATAACCATTTATTTTTTAATAAATTATGTTTTTTGTGACTTTTGAAAGAACACAAGTTATTTATGTGACTTTAGTTGTTGTAGTGATAGTTTTGTTTTATTTATTAAAAATGTTTAAGCCTGAATTGTTTGGTTTGCATTAAATATTAATATTAATAATAATAATATTATATCCACTTGCACTGTTAGCTCCTTATTACATAATAATAAGTGGGAAAACTTTTTAAATCTGGGCCGCATATAACGAGGACTAGTGAAATTTCATGTTTTTATTTTCACTAGAACTTTGACCAGAAGTAATTATTAGCATTTAAACATTTTTTGTAGGTTTGTTACATTCCTTACCAAGGCCCCAGTCAGCTTAGAATTTTGATTTAAATCCATTTACCACTAAAAAAAGAGTAATAAAGAATACTATTTTCAAAATTTTATTTCGACTAGAATTCAGCAAAAATAAACGCAGGAAAAAATATTTTTATACAAAATTGTTTAAATTATGATTTCGAAGGTTATGGTCAGCTTCGTTTTTGATATATAATAACAATAATAAACGTTTTGATCACAAATTCGAACAATTTATTGATTTTCGAATGCAACGCCTGCTTTCAATATTTGCCATAACAATTCCACAGGCGTTTTGATGGATAATAATTGAATGACATCAGTGAAATCTGTCTTTCAGTGACTGATTGTCTATTACAGAAAAACTAGAGTATGTTCACAAATATATCCCAGTATACTGGCCAGAGCTCCTTAGGCCTAGAATCGCCGTGGTCCCATACTGTTGATTCGTTTCGAAATATTTGCCAGTGCATTGTGATACTTAATGTGAATATAATACGTTAGAACTTGTCTAATTTGAAATGACGCGCCCCACCATTTCAAAGTTGATATAAGTAAATGAAACATTTTTGTACTGTAAATACGAGCGAGGGGCGCGTCATTTCAAGTTAGACAAGCTCTACACTTATCTTACTAGTACCAGTACAATACAGTGCGGCATCGTAAGATGACGTCTTGATCACTGGTAAGTAAACTGGGTTTTATTTCAGAACATAGGCAATATGTTTGGTTTACAAATATTACAATATTGTTTTGTAACCTAATATTTGGTGAGAGACTACCGTATATTGATATATATTTGATAATTTACATTCGCCAAACGACCATTTATACGTTTTTGGTGGGTTTGAACAATGATATTATATAAAAAAACTCAAAGCAGATATGTTAATACCGCGCGCGTTGTGAAGCCATTAAATACGGGCCAATTGACCCGTCTTTTGTATAGTCTGTCTCTTTTATGTAAATGTCATTTCGTATCTTTTGTTTCACTTATCTGTCAAATTTGACAATTGAATTTGAAAATTGTTCGGAAGCAATTTAAGCCGGAAAATAGTATTTAGTTGAATATCATTGGGTTTAAAAGTCATAAATGCAAATACCACAGCTAAGTCGGATAATAATGAACAGAGTGTCTCAACACAGAGACACATTTTGAGGGATGTGTTAAAACATTGTAAAATGATAATGATATTATTATGTTAAACAACAATTTTATAGAACATGTCCAATCCATAGCTATAGAAAGATATAACATCTTATAGTCAAGGAGCCCTAGAACATTTTTTTATTACTAACAAGCTAATTTTTTGTGAGTAGCTTTATTTTGATAAGACAATACAACTTTTTTATCTGCGAAAAAATCTTGAAAGTAGTAGCTAACAGAGATAGAAAGGATTTCATAATTTGATTTGATGGTCCTAAAATATGGATTGTTTTAATTTATAGAACAATGTTACTCTTAAACTATATAACTACTAGCTGTTGCCCGCGACTTCGTCCGCGTGGACTTCCTATATCCTTTCTCAGGCTTTAGACTATCTGTGTACAAAATTTTGTTACAATCGGTTCAGTAGTTTTGGCGTGAAAGCGAGACAGACAGACAGACAGAGACACTTTCGCATTTATAATATTAGTATAGAAGTATAGATTAACCTACCAATATACAAAAAAATCAGCTGGTTTGGGTTCCGTTTTAGGGTTCTGTAATCAACAAAACTTGGTTGACTACGGTACCCTGAAACGGAAGATTTTTCGCAGATAAAAAGTTGTTTGTCTTATCAAAATGAAGCTACTCACAAAAATTAGCTTGTTAGCAATCAAAAAAAAATGTTCTAGGGCTCCCTAACTATTAGCACTTGAGTAAAATCGTAAAAAAAATATTATCAAACGAATAAATCCAAATTCATAGATACGCCATGATTTTGATACGATATAACGCTAAACTACAATTTTATCGAACGTGTAAATTCCATTCCAGCTAAGGCCCAGGCCAAGGGTCTCTTTTGGGAACAGATTCCTTATAAACAACAAAGCAAATATGAATAAGGCAAATGACTAGTAGATTGGACAGTACCAGTCATTGGAAAAAGCACGAAAACACAATATTTATTAATCTTGCTTTAAAAATTTCCTGTTTTTAAAGTAAAAGAAAGCCTGTTTTTAAAGAAAAACAGTCAGTTTTTAAAGCAACATTAATAAAATATATACAATACCCGGCAATAAATATTGCACATCGACCTTTGGAAAGAGACATTCGGCTAATTTCGGTTTCATAGAGCGTTATCTTTGTAGCACACACCTATTTGACATTCTGTCAGTCGTTGTTCAAATTCAATAGAGTGCAGTCGCGTCCACTTCAAAATATATATCTAGAGTTGTTAACGCCCCTAAATTTGCTATAGCTGTAATTTTCCAAAAGAATTTTAAATACGTAAACATAATTTGAACACCCTTTTTTATTTTATTTTACCCGAACCTAAAGCCATAACTTATAGAAAATTTGATGTATTTTATACAAAGAATAATAAAATTGTCAAAAGAAGCAAACCATAATAATTATGGTTTTTTTAACAGCTCCTAATATATACCGGACTTTTTGTATTTCGTGCGTAAGAGATAACGCTCTACAAAACCGAAATTAGCCGACTGTCACTTTCCAAAAGTCGATGTGCAATATTTATTGCCGGGTACTGTAGTGTTTTTGTGCTTTTTCCAATGACTAGTACTGTCCAATCTACTAGTCATTTGACGACCTCAGCTGTGGGCTGTGGCTCAATGGGTAGAGTGTGTGGCAGCTCAAGCCGGGGGTCGCGGGTTCGAGTCCCGCCGACAGAACAAAAAGTTTTTCAATCTTCCTGGGTTATGGATGTGTATTAAATATGTGTATGATATAATAAAAATCTTAAATACATGTATAGTATAAAAGTATTAAACATATTTCCGTTGTCTGGTACCCGTAACACAAGTCCTTCAGGTACTTAGCACGGGGCCAGATTGACGTGGTGTGAAGCGTCCATAGATATTATTATCATTATTATTATTTACCCTATGATCTGCATAACAATAATGAACATAATCTACTATTCATTAAACACTTGTCAAGCGGGTCAAAAACGTTACCTATATTGCAAGAGTTATCGTTTTTGAACTTGTGGAGGGTGTTATATAGATTCCAGAGGCTGCTGCAGCGTCAGGTACAAGTAATCGTCATGGGTCTACGTCCTATTTATTACAGGTATTGCAATAAACCCAAGCACAAAAAATATTTGAACCATATTATAAAGTCATAAAATAACCTCAGCAGTGAGCGGAGCTGGCGATGATGAATTATTGTACCTAAGATAGCTATATTTTCCCATGCATAAGTATATGCAATGCATATGATGATATGAGTAATACTTTATTTCGTTATACATTGTATAATCAATTATATCATGACGTATTATTGAGGAAATACTTATTTTCATATTCGTGAGTACAGAACAAACATATTAAAATAATACATCATTTTATTATAATACAAAATTCAATAAAGATTTCGTTTATTAAGTTGTGAACATGGCCTCTCTGTTAATCATTCGTCTGTATGTCGAGTTTACCACGTGATCACATTATTTCTGAAAATTATTGAAATCAACGACGGCTTGAAAACTAAATATGTACCTATCGAGCGCCATCTGTTGAGCTTGTTTTCCGCAAATTCTAATATAATATAATATAATCCCGCCTTAATACATAATAATAAGTGGAGTAAGAATTGGACAACTCTGCAGGCTGTAGCCGTCTTGTATTCAGATAACAATAAAATCATAGTTTGTGTTTAGTCGTCCATTACGAATTACGACTAAAGCACATAATCGACATTATCGGTTGTCGGATCCTCTAGTACTCATTACCTAGACGTGTTATACATTCTTCTAGTCCGTGCTAACTGCTGAGCTACCGCACACCTGAGACACGACTGTCTTAAGACAGACTATCGCATAATAAAATGCACTAGATGCGCACATTTGAGACAAAACGTCTCATAGACAAAGTTGTCTAATGCGCCCCCCGACAAGTCTGACTAACGACTGTCGGCCTCCCTTTGAAGTGTTTGCGGGCGCGCACATCTACGACAAAACTGTCTAGCCACAATAGACATAACTACCAGTAGTTCGACTCAAGGCTCGGAAACCTGGTTAATCTTCGCGATCTTGTTTGTTAGAAACGCCATACATTTCCAAAAGAGCGTTTTCATTTCGATTCCGCTCTGAACGGACTGAAATTATATTTTCTGGGCTTGTTCTAAGAGCAAAATTAAATTGCTCACTGCTCAAAATACCGGTTAGAACCGTTCGCGGTTATGTTCGCCCCGCCCACTCACACACACCACGACCATCACCCATTGTCCACACATAAACAAGTTATGGCCTATTGGCTATTAGATGGTGTGCTAGAAAGGGATAGAAGATATCACTCCATTAGTTACTTTCCGCGAGAAATTAACCAGGTAATTTCAGAAGCAATACCGCTCGCATCTTTATTTCGCTCCGAACGAACACTAATCCAAAAACCTGGTTACAGAGCGTTTTAACCCGGTTAAAACAATACCGGTTCCGAGAGTTACTTTCCGCGAGGAATTAACTAGGTTAATTTCAGAAGCAAGCATATCTCCGGAACTACAAGTCCGATGTAAATATTTTTTGTTGTATTATATAGGTATTGTTTAACTTGGGAGACTTCTGCAAGTTTCATCAAAATAGGTTTAGTAGTTTTTGAGATAGGGAATTTAATTCTCAATTTCGTACAATTTTTAAGTCGGTTTTATCTTTAAAAAAAGTAATATTTATTCGTCACAAGACGTGTACTCCACAGCGCGTATTGAACCAAACTGCGCAGTTTCGTTTGACAAACCGTTCAAACCGACATCAAACGGTTGCATTAAACACGTAAAGGTTTGAATCAAACCGTTTGATCGTCTCGGGGGCCCTTTAGGTACACTTTTTTGACAAGTATTTTGGAGCATGTTTTTGACGTGATAACATCTTATAATTCGATATGGGGTGCGCGCCCGAAAAACATGACAGTTCATGTGTCGTTACCTCGCTCTGAGGCGTTCCATATAAGGCTTGAAGTGCAAGCGAGAGCGCGGAACGAGCGACAAGGAAGCACAATCGGCATTTGCGTTCGGCAGCGTTCGACATCCGTCTCTCCCCTAAGTCCTACTTGAGTGAGCGATGCGTCTGCGTGGACAGCTGCTATATTATATACTATAGTACATTTACACTATGTTTTTTAAAGAAAGCGAAAAACTTGTATTGCCGCCGCGTGGACGCGATCCTGGATCTTGGCGCTGGCGTAGCTATCTAGCTTTTTTATTTTTTTTTATAAAATGTAGAGGTCCGATAGCAGTAAAAAATACAATAAAAGTACTTTGGTGATATTATATGCAAATAGAACTTTGTTTTTTGCATAGGTCGATTTGAAAGAAATACATCGAAATAACTTTAGGTTACAGTCGAAAAAGTTTGTTTCTATTTATAGAGATTCGGAAGCGAGGGTTAAGGGGTTAAGGATAGTTGAACGTGACAACGTCATACGTTGTCACGTTCAACTATCGTCAGTAAACCGACTTTACAGACAACCGTTTTTTGACGGAGTTACTCTTCCAGCTTCCTTAGTTTTTATTATTCGTAGCCTTCCCTAGATTTCTACGAATATTTTAAGACTAAAATCAGTTCAGCCGTTTTCGAGTTTTAGCGCGACTAACACTTTTGAAAATCCATTTTTAAATATATTTAATACCTATTCGATAAAACACGAATAAAATGTCATTTTCTAAAAAGATTTCTAGCTAGATCGATTTATCGTCCCCGAAACCCCCTATATACTAAATTTCATGAAAATCGTTGGAGCCGATTCCGAGATTCCAATTATTGTTTTCCCGCCATAATATTATTACTAGCTATTTGACCGAGCTTCGCTCGGTAGGTATTCGACAAAACACGAATAAAATGACATTTTCTAAAAATGATTCCTAGCTAGATCGATTTATCGCCCCAGAAATCCCCTATATACTAAATTTCATGAAAATCGTTGGAGCCGATTCCGAGATTCCAATTAAATACAAGAATTGCTCGTTTAAAGATATAAGATACTCGACATTCATGGCCATGGTTATATAGCCGAAGTGCCATAATAAGAAAAAAAAACTGTCAACTACATCGAGTATAGTGATGTCGAAAGATAATATCGATACTATGCTCTCTAAGAACAAAAAAGCTAGATGCCATGAATAAAGCGAAAAACGTTAAATTTCTATAAAACTTATATTTTTAGGTATTAAAATTTAGCTTCAAATTGTTTTATAATAAAATATTGTATATTAATAATAATATATAGTATTGTCGGATGCTATAAATACAAATTCCCAAATTCTCCATTTAAACTAATTGTTTTCAAAAGATTTATAACAAATACCTCTATACAAAGTAGTTAATATTATGCTAAAAATTAAATGAAATTATATATTAATCCTTCGATCGGGGATTCTTGGAAATGCTATTGTATTCTATTGTAGTCGTGGTCACCGGTGTCTTTATGGGGCATGAAGGATTAAGGTTGGGGTGGATAGTGTTTAGTAGAGTTACTTCATTACAATATTGTAACCATTTACAACAAATTTTTATTTTATTTCCTAATCAATATTCAATTCACGCGCATTACAATATCGATACCGAAAAGCTATGAACAACACTATTCTGTGACAGCTCCGCAGTAAGACGTATTGATTAAATTTTTAACCAATAGGATTATTTCGCGCCATATATTCTGTGACCTCATTGGTTCTGGAAAACGAATATTCCAGAAAATGCTAGTGACGTCGAGAACCGCATGCTTGCCTATATAGAGCTTGGACAAGGTGTTCCGCCATCTTATTTCGTGAAAAGAGGCCGTCAATCGCGCACGTTTGCTGAGTTTTACAAGAGAAGTCTTCTGAAGTTATCTAAGTGAATTTTAAACACAGTAAGTTGCTCATCTTTTATTGTAAAGTAGCTTTGTAGTTGATTTTGCCAAAGTAATTAACGTTTTTTGAGAGAAAAGTTATTATTTTTGGTACTATCATTTTTATGATGAAATGTACTTTTCCGAATTTGATCTGATAACGCTTAGTCATTCGCGTGATTCATCGATTTGAACGAACGTGTACTTAGTTATTTCTAGACCTTATAATTATTTTATCATTAGAGAAGTAATCTGGGAACAAAAGCATGGGTTTCCTGTGCTTCCAAAAAAACACGTGGGAACATTGGGCGGTGTAGAAGGCAGAAGCGTCTAGGTCTTTCTTCGCGCGTGCAAATAGCTGACGTTCGAATGTTCTCGTGTCGATTCTTCATTCTTAAATTATCGCGTTAGCGTGATATCGATTAAGATTTTTAACGGCTTAAATTCTCTTTTCAGATGGCTAAAGCACCCGCAGTCGGTATTGATTTGGGTACTACCTACTCATGCGTAGGAGTTTTCCAGCATGGCAAGGTGGAGATCATCGCCAATGACCAAGGCAACAGGACCACGCCTTCGTATGTGGCGTTCACAGACACCGAGCGTCTCATCGGCGATGCCGCCAAAAACCAGGTCGCCATGAACCCCAACAACACAATCTTCGGTGAGTTTAAAAAAATGATGTAAAATGTGACTATCAGACATCAGGTTTATTAGGGTTATGGCCTATTATTTCCAGCCAGTTTACGCCCAAAATTTACCGTTTTCGGGCGTAAACTGGCTGGAAATAAAGTGTCATAATAACCCACTAGTATATGTCAGTGCTATCACGCGTCAACCGCGTGCAGTGTGCGTTGCGGTCGCGCAGTGCGGCTGTAGCTTACCGCAGCCGCAGTCATGTCCTTCAAAAGGACACTGTACGGTTCTGATATGATATCTAACTACGGATATAAATTATTATAATATGCAATGAAGACGTAACAATAATTATTATACTTGTAACTAATTATCAGGGATGTAATTACATATTAATAATGACTAGTAGGTACTTGAACAAGGATAACAATGAGAATTTTTCAGAATGTATAATGAATCACTGTATGATAATTATTAATGTTTACATTCTTCATTCATATTTGAATTCTTAATGATGATAACCAATATACTAGACTAGAGTCTCTGAACATATTGAATGATAAAAATAATCTGATGACATACAAAAACAAGTGGCTGTTTATTTATCTTGTATAAAGTAGTCATTGAGATATTTACTTGTTTCAGATGCTAAGCGTCTCATTGGGCGCAAGTTCGAAGATGCCACAGTACAAGCTGACATGAAGCACTGGCCTTTCGAGGTTGTCAGCGATGGAGGCAAACCCAAAATTAAGGTATCATACAAGGGTGAAGACAAGACCTTCTTCCCAGAAGAAGTGAGCTCAATGGTTCTCACAAAAATGAAGGAAACAGCTGAGGCTTATCTCGGCAAAACGGTGCAAAATGCAGTTATCACGGTTCCAGCGTACTTCAATGACTCCCAAAGACAAGCCACAAAAGATTCAGGTACCATCTCTGGCTTGAACGTTCTCCGAATCATCAACGAACCTACAGCTGCTGCGATTGCATATGGTCTTGACAAAAAGGGAGGTGGAGAACGTAACGTCCTGATTTTCGACTTGGGAGGCGGTACTTTTGATGTGTCCATCCTGACCATCGAGGATGGTATCTTTGAAGTCAAATCTACTGCTGGAGACACTCACTTGGGAGGTGAAGACTTTGACAACCGTATGGTCAATCACTTTGTCCAGGAATTCAAGAGGAAGTACAAGAAAGACCTCACAACAAACAAGAGAGCACTGAGAAGGCTCAGAACTGCTTGTGAGAGAGCGAAGAGAACTCTATCTTCCTCAACTCAAGCGAGCATCGAAATTGATTCCCTGTTTGAGGGTATTGACTTCTACACTTCAATCACCCGTGCTCGTTTTGAGGAACTGAATGCGGACCTGTTCAGATCAACTATGGAGCCAGTTGAGAAGTCACTGCGCGACGCCAAGATGGACAAATCCCAAGTGCACGACATTGTACTGGTGGGAGGTTCCACCCGTATCCCTAAGGTACAGAAGCTCCTTCAAGACTTCTTCAATGGAAAGGAGCTGAACAAATCTATCAACCCTGACGAGGCTGTCGCCTATGGTGCTGCAGTCCAGGCTGCCATTTTGCACGGTGACAAGTCCGAGGAGGTGCAAGACCTGCTCCTGCTCGATGTCACACCACTGTCGCTCGGTATCGAGACCGCCGGTGGTGTCATGACCACCTTAATTAAGCGTAACACGACTATCCCCACCAAGCAAACCCAAACCTTCACAACCTACTCTGACAACCAGCCCGGTGTGCTCATCCAAGTGTTTGAGGGTGAGCGTGCCATGACCAAAGACAACAATCTGCTAGGAAAATTCGAGCTCACTGGCATCCCTCCAGCGCCACGAGGTGTTCCTCAGATCGAGGTCACCTTCGACATCGACGCCAACGGTATCCTTAACGTGTCAGCCGTCGAGAAGTCCACCAACAAGGAGAACAAGATCACAATCACCAACGACAAGGGCCGTCTGTCCAAGGAGGAGATCGAGCGCATGGTCAACGAAGCTGAGAAGTACAGGAACGAGGATGAGAAGCAGAAGGAAACCATCCAGGCTAAGAACTCCCTGGAGTCGTACTGCTTCAACATGAAGTCCACCATGGAGGATGAGAAGCTCAAGGACAAGATCTCGGACTCTGACAAGCAGACGATCCTCGACAAATGCAACGACACCATCAAATGGTTGGACTCCAACCAGCTCGCCGACAAGGAGGAGTATGAGCACAAGCAGAAGGAGTTAGAGGGCGTTTGCAGCCCCATCATCACCAAGATGTACCAGGGCGCCGGCGGAGCCCCCGGCGGCATGCCCGGCGGTATGCCCGGCTTCCCTGGCGGAGCGCCCGGCGCTGGAGGTGCTGCCCCCGGTGGCGGTGCCGGCCCCACCATCGAGGAGGTCGATTAAGCCAAACATTCCAAGTTTTCACAATTTAAGATCTTCACTGCTTTACCGGTGTTTGATACACCTGCTCTGGTTATTCTGAACAAAGAATAAATGAAACTGCAAAGCATTTTATGTCGTTTTATTGTCGTAAGTCGTAAATATTATTATTTAAATACTATTTTAACCCGGCGTCAATGACGTGAAAATAATTATGGACTATGACGCCGGGTCATTTTGACCCCAACTTTGTAGATAAATTTTTATGAAACTAAGTAAGCTACCACCATTTTATTTACTTACTATTTATTTAAAAGGGGTACTTTAATCTTGCATAAGATTAAGAAAACCCTGTGATATAAAGTAAATATTTTTGTTATTGGCTTTCTTCTCTGCAGATGCAAAATCAACCTTGAAAACGTAATGTGTACGTTAATTTTATATTTTCGCAAAATTTTCTTACCTATGAAGGAAAAATATTACTGATGAATTTAAAGAGAGGTTGTTATAACTTACATGAAAATAAAAAGCAATCAGTCTTCTACTTCCTCATCCAGAGTTATAGAACTACTACAGTTATCACCATAATATGTAATTATGCCATAACATTTAAAAATTAGACATGCTGTGCATGTGTAAAGTGTTTTATAAATTTTTGTAGATGAACAGTCTTCTGAATATATTTTGTAAGTTCCAGAAATTTTTTCACTTTTACCTAGATACGTGGTCCTCAAGTTCAATGCCCAAAGCAGCATGAGACTCGTCATCGTCAAAGTCTTACTCTTCTAATAACTCTAAAATCCTTTCTGGACTGTTAGTTAATGACTTGCTTCTTCAAAAGGTAAAAAATAAGGCAAAACAATATTAGTCACTAAAATACTACACCGACTATGACGTCGGGTATAATGACCCATTTTTACTTTTTACTTGGCGCGCGTGTATCTTGCTTCACAGGAGGCGTAGCTCTAGCCGTAACAGCTAGGCGGGTGTAAGGGGGTTGTATCTCCAGCTATACTAAGGTTGAAAGCATTAAATTGGCGCAATGGCAAAATATGACGAAGTAAACACGCCTCGGGTCAATATGACCCGGCGTCATTGTCGTCGGGTTATATACAGCTAAACCTGGATAAGTGACAACTGGATAAGTGAGAAAACTGTATAATTGAGAGTAATAGCTAGGACCCGTCATTTTAAGCTCCCAAAACCTCTATTATCGAGAAACAGAAACCTCTGTTAGAGAGAGTAGTTTTTCCTCTCATGGACCTCTGTGAGCGAGACTGCTTCTTTTCTATACCTCTATAAGCGACAGCCAAGGTTTATTTTTAACCGACTTCCAAAAAACGAGGAGGTTATATGTTCGGCTGTGGATATTTTTTTTTATTTTTTTTTATTTTTGTATGTTCAACGATTACTCCGCCGCTTGTGAACCGATTTTCGAAATTTTTGCTTTGTTGTATTTGGTTTTACTCCAATTTGGTACCATGTTCACAAAAGTGGTGACCTGATGATGGGATCCAGGAGTAATCGAGGGAACTCCTCGAAATTTATATGGAAACATATGGTGATTTTGGTTTTATGTGAAGTGTACTAAGAATATGCTACCAAAAAGTTAAATATTGGGTCAAGGTATACCATGGTTTCGAAGATGCCGAGAGAACTCCTGACTCCTTATAGATACACGTTTGGGAGTTTCGGCGTTGTTTTAAGAACAGAAAGCATATGCTACTATGCAACTCATATTCATCATCATAATCATCATCATCATCATCATCATCGTCTTCATCATTACCACGTCGTGTTAAGGTCACCAATGTCTCATGGCACAGAATAGATAATAGTACAAGGCATAGGTGTGGATATACTAATAATAATAATAATTTTATACTGTATAACAACACTTTGTTTAAATATACACGGCGGTCAGCGCCGCGGAGGCGACGGTATCGCGGCGCCGCCGCGCGGCGCGTGGCGGAAGACGACAGATCGAATATACTTTACTACTTTATATACAGATCGAATACTTTACTAACTACTTTATAAAATTTTAATAGACAAAATATAGAATTAAAATAAAGTTATTTTAAAAAGAGCATTTAAACAAAACAAAGTCAATAAGTGTCTTTTTAATTAGTTATACTTATTAATCGATAGATGGCGCACTGAGTATCGATTTGAATGGATTTGAAATTGAATTCTTGATTACAAGAACAGCTGTCAATAATTATGATAATATTATATTATATTACTAGCTGTCCCGGCAAACGTTGTTTTGCCATATAAATAAATAATTTTTGGTATGAAAAATAGATGTTGGCCGATTCTCAGACCAATATCCTCACAATATGCTCACATAATTTCGTGAGAATCGGTCAAGCCGTTTCCGAGGAGTATGGAAACGAAAACTGTGACACGAGAATTTTATATATTAGATGAGTATAGCTACGCTACATCCTATGCAAGTTTATACAATTTTTTATCTGATAGATCCTTCGATCGTGGAAAAACGAGACACAATAGCCTTTCTATTGTTATCGCAATCGCCGGTGACCGCTTGGGGTTTGAAGTATTAAAATTGTTAAATTACTTAGCACAATATGTTCACTTCACTGATAATATATTATTTTGTGAGTGTGAACTGTGACTCTTAACAAATTGTAATGAGATACGTAAAATATACGCGAAGGTTTACCTTCTAGTGTAACTAAAAAGAGTGAAATTATTATTATTTTTAACAAAAAATTAAAACCGACTTCCAAGGTAAAATCAATATTAACATTATTATGAACTAAAAAGTATTAAATAATTTTTGCTATCTAATAGTGCCTTTTTCCGAATTCGGCTAAACCTCAACTATTTCTGTACTCAATCTTCATAATTTTGAAGTCGGTGCCAGTTCCAAAAGTTTCAAATATTCTGTCAGAGGACTGAAGATTCAGCTATCTGGTACCGACTTCAAAATAATGAAGATTGAGTACAGAAATAGTTGAGGTTTAGCCGAATTCGGAAAAAGGCACTATTAGATATCAAAAATTATTTAATACTTTTTAGTTCATATTAATGTTAATATTGTTTTTACCTTGGAAGTCGGTTTTAATTTTTTGTTAAAAATAATTTTATTTACATACACAGTAACAAATGGTGTGCGTCCCCCCAGAAAGCCCAATCGAGCTAGGTGTATTTTCAATATATCAGAATTTAGAGCAAAAATGGAGCACCTCTACAGTCAAGTAAATAAATTGGAGCATTAATACGAACGACGCTGCGAGCTAACAACCGTAGGCTTGCTGGCGTCCTGTCCCGTCAGCACGCCCAAGCTAGATCTCGGGAACCGTTGATAGTACTATCGTGTATTGTTCGAAACTAGAATGTGAAAGGAGTTAGACGTGATTAACCGGTGGGCTTGCTGGCGTCCTGTCCCGTCAGCACGCCCAAGCTAGATCTCGGGAACCGTTGATAGTACAACGGTCGTGAAAATCGACAAATTTTGGCGGCTGAAGTGTTTTTCGCTGATAGCGCGAAAACCGTAGAACCTAGGATTTTGATCTATTTGGAGCATAGTTCTCTCATTCTAAGCTACGATTTGAGATATTTTTGACGACTCTCCGTTCAGTAGTTTCCACGCTCCAAATGGGCTTGCTGACGGGACGCGACGTCAGCAAGCCCGTTTTCAAAGGCCTGTAACTCGAGAACTATTGAAGCTACATTAATATTTTTTTTGGAGCAGAGTGCTCTAAATAGGGCTCTATTGTAGAGTTTTTAATCATAATCCAAATCATTACCGTTTCAGAGATCTGCGTGGGCTTGCTGACGGGACAGGACGCCAGCAAGCCCACCGGTTAATCACGTCTAACTCCTTTCACATTCTAGTTTCGAAGTTGATTTCACGGGAGCAGAGTGCTCCAATTTTGCTCTAAAATTTGAACCACAATACACGATAGTACTATCAACGGTTCCCGAGATCTAGCTTGGGCGTGCTGACGGGACAGGACGCCAGCAAGCCTACGGTTTTTAGCTCGCAGCGTCGTTCGTATTAATGCTCCAATTTATTTACTTGGCTGTAGAGGTGCTCCATTTTTGCTCTAAATTCTGATATATTGAAAATACACCTAGCTCGATTGGGCTTTCTGGGGGGACGTACACTAAGAACTTGTTGTTATAGCGGCAACAGATATACATTATACATAATCTGTGAAATTTTTAGAAGTCTAGCTGGAGCGGTTCTTGAGATACAGCCTAGGCCCTAGAGAAAGACAGACGGACGGACAGACGGACAGACATCGAAGTCTCAGTAATAAAGTCCCGTTTTTAGGGTTCTGTACCCAAAGGGTACAAACGGGACTGTTTTACTAAGATTTCGATGTCTGTCTATCCGTCTATATCTGTCTTCTTCTCTTTAATAGGATTGCTAAATAAAAATATATTTGGTTATAATTTTACATTAAAATGCTAACGTATAATGTTATTTTTACTACTTTTGGTTTAACAATGATTTATTTGGAGTTATTTTGCATAAATAGGATAGCTAGACAATAAATCTTTGGTGATCATTTTACATTAAAATGCTAGTATAATGTTGGTGATCATTTACTAATTTTGGTGATCATTTACTTATTTTGGTGGTCATTTACTTTTTTTGGTTTTAAAATGTTAAATCTTTGGTTATCCTTTTACATTAAAATGATGGTCTGTATTTTGGTGATCGTTTACTATTCTTGTCTGTGAAATGTTACTATTTCTGGTGATCAGTTAATTATAAGCCTTTAAAATTTAGCTTGCGACCCGCAACATCAAGACCAAAATGTATTTGTAGCCCGTATAAAAAAGTTTTTTTATTTTTATTATAAAAATCTGGGGCCGTCTATGGGCTGTTCGCCCATTATAATATCCTGTATTAAAAAAAAGGTGGAGTACCACTGGCATAAAGCCATAACCAAGCCATAACGAATTCATGAAATTGGCACCTACTATTGTGTTATTTTGATTTTTCCAAACCTAAATTAACTCTAATAAATGAGTAATACCTAAATATGTATTAATATATTTAGGTATTACTCATTCATTATAAATTCACTAGAAAGAGCTTGTTTTAAATGTGCTTTGAGTTTGAACGTCCGCCCTCCGTTTTTTTTTTAAACGGGCTTTGGCCCACCACACATTCCCACCACTGTATCTCCTGTGTCGCCAGGAACGCGGCAAATGTATGGCCAAGGTCGTTTGCTCGGGGGACGGCCTTAATGGCTAATGCTTAAATTTAAACGTCGGTCGGCGTGATTAAAAAATGCGACCGTCCTCTAATTAAGAGCTCCAAGAGCACAAACACTAATCAGTTCAGAATCAGTTATTATATTGTATAATATATCGAATAAAATTATTTGATAGCTAAACCATACAAATATAATGATTAGCCGTCGTCACTCGTCACCAGTCACCACACACAGACCTTTATACATTACTTTATTATTATAGTAATCGAGTATAGAGTTTGTAATAGCTGGTTAATTAAATTTAAATATTTTTAAAGTCGATATCGTTAAAATGCTGTTTAATTTGTTAATATTTTTTTCTTTTCATTATATTATGGTAAGTACTGGATTCAATATTATTTAACTCCATTTATAGGAAACTTTAGGAAAATAGCGAGTGGTTATAAATATTATGTACCTACTACCTGCCCCAGCAAACGTTGCTTTGTCATAATATAAAGTACCTATTTCGCCCATATTATTTTTTTGAATCGACTAAATAAGTATGTTACCATAGCAACGTCTACCGCTATCCCGTCGCACAAACAATGGTCGCCCTCAGCCTCAGTCTCCAGTTGTAATAATTTACTATTATTTATTCAACAAATGCACTTATCAATATATAAACTACTCAGTAGCCGATTCTCGGTCTCGGACCTACTGAATCTATACTAATATTATAATTCTGCTGAGTTTGTTTGTGTGTTTGAACGTGCTAATCCTGATATTAATTTATTTATCAATTAATTTTTCAAAAAAATTTTTTACTCTTGGATAGCCCATTTATCGAGGAAGGCTATCTATACTATACTCGTAATAATACTATCTATATCTATACTAATATTATAATTGGGAAGAGTTTGTTTGTTTGTTTGAACGCGCTACTTTATATATATATAAAGTATATATTATAAAGTGTACGGTTGCATGAAATTCCTAAATTACGCGGGCGAAGCCGCGCGGAACAGCTAGTATATTAACATATTTATAGCAAGGCATATTAATCTATATTAAATCCACATGTCACAGAAATATACCGTCGGTGGCCAAATTATTATACTCAAAATTTAGTTTGTTATTATTTTTAGCAATATTCCGCGAAATAAACTTCCACCTTTAAGTAAATGAGTGAGTGCACGCATAGGCATGCGTACAGCACCTCCCTCCTCCCACACTGCCTATGCGTACACTCGCATGCAAGAACTTGCAAACACCAACAGTCAACACCACACAAGCAATAATGTTGGCAAGTCGACTTGACGGACGTTGTTCGTAGAGTCCACATCCTGAGGATGCTCCGGTGTTGGAGCGAAACGCGCGTCGAGGTTTTCAACCTGCATGGTGGTGAGGGGCCTTGCACGGATTTGCCAACATTATTGCTTGTGTGGTGGTGGTGTTTGCAAGTTCTTGCATGCGAGTGTACGCATAGGCAGTGTGGGAGGAGGGAGGTGCTGTACGCATGCCTATGCGTGCACTCACTCATTTACTTAAAGGTGGAAGTTTATTTCGCGGAATATTGTTAAAAATTATAACAAACTAAATTTTAAGCTATGGATTTACACAAAGTAACGCCTGATTCCATTAATTATTATACTCACTTGAAAAACAATACGTTTTTGTGCCTCATAAGGAAAAATTTTTATCTTTAAAAAGTTAATAATTTTTTTAGCCTTATGGTAAGGTGCAGAGTCCTGCATGCATATGCAGGTCCCGTCTGGCTGCTATTCAGCCATCTGGGGATGGAGATGACTTTGTAAAACTAGCAGATATTGGTCTTAACGCATGGTTCCTTCAACCACGTGTAGTAGACCATTCCCGTTTGAGCTAATCTCGTCCCATGTCGTAACCGATGAAGGAGGTTTCACTCGTTCAATAACACAGTTTTTATAAAAAATTTCATGTCGCCTTCGGTGAACAAACTAGGGATTGTCCTGGAGGATCTGAATCAATTGGGTCATATTAAGGTCACGCCTTTTTCTTCATAAATAAAAAAAATTAAATTAAAATAACTTGTTTTCCTTCTTTCAGTATTCCTCAGGCCAGTGTTTTTACATTGTAGCAAACGCCAATCGCTTAGCATGCATGCATCGGGGTAAACTTAGGTTTTTCGAAGGACGAAAACAACTGAAATTCAGTTTCTTCAGTTTCGCCTTAGCATTCCGTTATATATAAAGCTACGCCAGCATCATCTAACAAAACTTTTTACTTTCAGGGGTTTTTTCTGTTCTCAACAATAAAACGCCTTGTTTCCTCTCCTGTTCAAGCAGTGGAAGGACGTTTTCTACCACATTTATCAACTCGCTATGGGGACAAAGATTTTTTTTAGGTTCATCACTTTTTTATATTTCAAAGTGTAGACTGGGAAACGCCTACTAATCTCGCAATTTCTCTCCGGGTATGATTGATATGACTCGAAGGTGTCTAAATTTTAGATTTATTTCTAGCTGAAATATCTGAATTCTTTCCCATGGCTACATCTTTCATTATTTTAACTTAAAATTACATTATCACAAAAAATAACCAAGAAACACTAGAATCATGTGTTAATACCTATTATTTATACATTATAATAAAATAGTTAAGACTTAAGTGTTGCTTTTTATAACACGTTTCACGCAAAAAACATTTTTAGCGCCTGTGTCTAACTCCCTATTGCACGCACTTCGCACAGGAAAATATTATGGCAATAGTGACTGTCGTATTAAATGGTGTTATTATTACAAGATTATTATTGAATAATAAATGTTACTGACTCACAAAATGTAGAAGTAACAAAAAATAAAAGAAAAAACTAAAACTAACAACATAAAATGACTAAACAATCAATCAATACAAATCTATGTAAAAATCTCACACTGAGTATATTATTTTGGCCACCCACTGTATATTATAGCTGAGTGTGTGGTCACGCGAAAATTAGTGTAGAAAACATATAATAATATGCCTAGCTATAAACATATTAATATATATTATAGCTAGGTATGTGACGGGCTTTATAACTTTTGCATTTTTTTCAGCCCCTCTTGGAATTTTGATAGAATGTTCTAGATGCTATTCCGAATCGAATGAGACCAAAATCATAATTTTCTGTGCGTTAGATCAGGTTTTGAGGAAAATGGCACTTGTTACTTAGACTAACAGCAGTTCTCCAGAAGACGATTACTGCGGATTCTCTTAACGAGGTACTCATTGTGCAAGCCGATTATCGTTCGCTAGGCACCATTTCGTATGGAATATGATTGGAGCACAGTATTGTTCACAGACGAGTGCAAAGTGATTTTTTTTTAACCGACTTCCAAAAAACGAGGAGGTTATATGTTCGGCTGTGGATATTTTTTTTTTATTTTTTATTTTTTATTTTTTTTTATTTTTGTATGTTCAACGATTACTCCGCCGTTTGTGAACCGATTTTCGAAATTTTTGCTTTGTTGTATTTGGTTTTACTCCAATTTGGTACCATGTTCACAAAGTGGTGACCTGATGATGGGATCCAGGAGTAATCGAGGGAACTCCTCGAAATTTATATGGAAACATATGGTGATTTTGGTTTTATGTGAAGTGTACTAAGAATATGCTACCAAAAAGTCAAATATTGGGTCAAGGTATACCATGGTTTCGAAGATGCTGAGAGAACTCCTGACTCCTTATAGATACACGTTTTCCCAAACGTGTATCTGTGTTTCGGCGTTGTTTTAAGAACAGAAAGCATATGCTACTATGCAACTCATATTCATCATCATAATCATCATCATCATCATCGTCTTCATCATTACCACGTCGTGTTAAGGTCACCAATGTCTCATGGCACAGAATAGATAATAGTACAAGGCATAGGTGTGGATATACTAATAATAATAATAATTTTATACTGTATAACAACACTTTGTTTAAATATACACGGCGGTCAGCGCCGCCTCGCGGCGCGTGGCGGAAGACGACAGATCGAATATACTTTACTACTTTATATACAGATCGAATACTACTTTATAAAATTTTAATAAACAAAATATAGAATTAAAATAAAGTTATTTTAAAAAGAGCATTTAAAAAAAACAAAGTCAATAAGTGTCTTTTTAATTAGTTATACTTATTAATCGATAGATGGCGCACTAAGTATCGATTTGAATGGATTTGAAATTGAATTCTTGATTACAAGAACAGCTGTCAATAATTATGATAATATTATATTATATTGCTGTCCCGGCAAACGTTGTTTTGCCATATAAATAATTTTTGGTATGAAAAATAGATGTTGGCCGATTCTCAGACCAATATCCTCACAATATGCTCACATAATTTCATGAGAATCGGTCAAGCCGTTTCCGAGGAGTGTGGCAACGAAAACTGTGACACGAGAATTTTATATATTAGATGAGTAGCTACGCTACATCCTATGCAAGTTTATACAATTTTTTATCTGATAGATCCTTGGATCGTGGAAAAACGAGACACAATAGCCTTTCTATTGTTATCGCAATCGCCGGTGACCGCTTGGGGTTTGAAGTATTAAAATTGTTAAATTATTTAGCACAATATGTTCACTTCACTGATAATATATTATTTTGTGAGTGTGAACTGTGTAATAAGATACGTAAAATATACGCGAAGGTTTACCCACTAGTGTAACTAAAAAGAGTGAAATTATTATTATTTTTAACAAAAAATAAAAACCGACTTCCAAGGTAAAAACAATATTAACATTAATATGAACTAAAAAGTATTAAATAATTTTTGCTATCTAATAGTGCCTTTTTCCGAATTCGGCTAAACCTTGACTATTTCTGTACTCAATCTTCATAATTTTGAAGTCGGTGCCAGTTCCAAAAGTTTCAAATATTCTGTCAGAGGACTGAAGATTCAGCTATCTGGTACCGACTTCAAAATAATGAAGATTGAGTACAGAAATAGTCAAGGTTTAGCCGAATTCGGAAAAAGGCACTATTAGATAGCAAAAATTATTTAATACTTTTTAGTTCATATTAATGTTAATATTGTTTTTACCTTGGAAGTCGGTTTTTATTTTTTGTTAATTAGTCTGGAAACGTGAAGGAGGGCGATTTTTCGATGCGTGCATACGTGAAAGTGAGAGATTTGGGGGTCCTTGCGTTATGGTGTGGGGAGGAATCTCTATGTCTGGCAATAACAAAGAAATTTGTTTACTGAGCGGGTACCATACCTACATTTTTCCGTTGTAAAAATTATCCTCAGTGAATAGTGTCATTTCCCGGGATTCAAAGTATTTCCATATACTTATTTAACTTTTATAATATTATTGGTGAGAATTAGCTTTGTTTTGTTACAGGTGTCGACGACTGCATTGTCCCCCCTGTATTCAAAACCCGTATTTGATTCATTTTTGTAAGTAATTTTTTTTGTGTCTATGGATTCTAAACTTTAAGTAAATGTCTATGTGCAATATGATATATTAGCTGGGTACAGATTAGACCCACTTAATTTGTCTTAAGTGTTATAAACTTATACTTATTATGTGTTTTTAATCTATACTTTTTTGTTTGTTTGTTTGAACGCGCTAATCTCAGGAACTACTGGTAAATAATATTTGTCTTTGGTGACCCAACTCCCAAGCAAATTATTCACCTCTTTCGGATGTACCATCGAAGAAATTGATTCATATTATAGGCAGATGGCGGACCTTAGACCTACGTCATTTGGTCGAGTTATGACAATGCAATGTACCTAATGCTTGTCATAAACGCATAGCGAGGGTGTACCTGTCAGGTTTGCCTGTGCCTGTCAGGCAAAGTTGAGGCAAAACCTGCACAGTTCTGTAACATACACGCTCCGGTTTCCTGAATAGTTGACCTGTTCAGGCAAACTTGTCAGGTACACCCTTGCGTGTATGACCTGCTGTCGTGATCTGTCAGCTGGGTTTGACATAACGCGACCAAATCACGGAGGTGACCTATCGCGTTACCTACGGTACGTCCGCCATCTGTCTATGAATCAACTTCTCAGGCCCCTTAGACAAAGTATCTTTCGTTAAAAATGATGACACAATTCGTTATCAGAATGTATGTGGTTTGACATAAGTCATCGCTAAATATCATTTAGCTTGCGAAGACTAATGTCAAATCCCATACATTTTGGTAACGAATTTCGTCATCGTTTTTAACGAAAGGGACTTTGTCTAAGGGGCCTGATTAGATAGGCGATAGTAAGTACAAGTAATTTAAATCTGAATTTGCTTGCAGTTCAAGCAGTTGTGGGGAAATAAACATCATTCTGGATTGTACGTTTTGCAACGAGTCTATCCACTACATAATGAAAAGAGGTATAAAATAAAAATTTATATTTCTAAAATAGAAACATTTGTTAAATTAAACGTATCGAAAAAAACAGCCACTGAAGCAAGTGAAATTTTAGAGTCTGAAGAAATCTAAATTTCAACAATAGTAGAAATTGTTGAGTCATGAATTCATGATACAGTCTAGAGATCAATATCTAAATTCATATTTTGGTTAGCAACGGTCCTGCGCATCATCCGTTGTTATGGGTGTCTTTGTGCGACGGTAATCAGTAATCACTTTCTATATTCTGTAGATCAGTTTTCTTGTTTAGCAAAATTTTCATTAAATAGGGACATATTAATTTTAGTAACACGATTTTTTGTTATGTAAGTACTCCATTTTACAATTTTTTTTTGTGTAGGTCCCACTGCACCCAAAAATGAGACAGTAGCTGACGCCTGGCCTGTGACTGTACCCGAATTTAAAAGGCTGCCTACAAGTGTTGTCACAATGCTTATTCTTTGCTCTTTTGGAACAAGCATTGCTTTCATATTAGGAGGCCTTTTCGCAAATAAAGTATCGAGTATGTGGCATTCTGGAAGTTACGGTAAAGACAACTTGATATTATCATAAATTAAGAAATTAAAAAAAAACCCCGCCAAAAAACTTTAAAAAGTAATGAAATAATATTTACTGACTTTAAGTTTAAATAATTCCAGAGTAAATAATTGCAGAATGCAAATTTTTATTTGTTCCCATTTGGACCTTAGGTTACCTTAGTACTAGTTAGGACCTACCTTAGAAGTCTTAGGACCTACATGATTATTAAAAGTTTACACTTAGCATAATATTTTTTTTGTTTCCAGATTTACCCAGACTCACTGATATGGAAGTAGAATAATCTTAGTACTCCGAAAGGACATTTTCTGTATTGCTTTAAAATCTTAAATTATGCCATACAACAATACTAAGAAATTTGGAAAAATACATTTCGACGCCCCCAAGCAAAAAGTCCGTAATGTGTTATTATGGACTTTTTCCTGTTATGTGAAATTCGTAATTAGAAGACTGAAATACACCTTGTGATTTTTTTCTGGATTTTGAATAAATATCGGTATTAGTGCCAACACTGTATTAAATTTCTTATTAAAACTAATGTAGGTAATTTAGCAATACAGTTTCTGCATAAATATTAATATAACCGCAATAACATCGTAATATTAACATACGCGCCCTGTTCGACATTATAAATTACGTTATAAAAGTTTTTTTGTAAAGTTACTGCAAAAACCCTGTAAGTGTTAATAGCGTAATTTTTTACTCATGACTTGCCCTGTATTATTTATTTTCACAGATTACTAGCTTATGATTAACCATATTTGCATACTGATTAAACAATAACATGCACCAAAAAATTAGGTTTTATTTCATATATCAATGTTTTAAATATTTCCCGGCGTTGCCAAAATATACGATTGCGGGTTCAATCCCGCCGACGGAACAAAAAGTTTTTAAAAAATGTTCCTGGATCATGGATGTGTATTAAATATGTGTATCATATAATAAAAATCTTAAATATATTATGTATAGTATAAAAGTATTAAATATATTTCCGTTGTCTGGTACCTGTAACACAAGTCCTTCAGGAACTTAGCACGGGGCCAGACTGACGTGGTGTGAAGCGTCCATAGATATTATTATTATACACAAAAAACAGTAAATCATCGCTCCTGTAAAATTTGGATTTTTCGGTTACCGACTTTTTGCTTGGGGGCGTCGATTTGTACTTAGGTAATTATTATTATTAATAGTGAACATGCTTCTGTGATTCCGAGGAACGGTATACTGACCTGGAAAAGTTGTTTTGTCACATAATTTATTTCTAGTATCAATATAAAAAGCAGATAAAACCTATTCTCAGGTCTAACGAATGTACCTACTTACATACAAATTTTCATTAAAATCCTACGAATAATAAAAACGAAGGAAGTGTAACACCGTCAAAAACATGCTCCAAAATACTTGTCAATAAAGTGTACCTTAGGTACACATTTCAATACATTTGCAATATTTAGGTGGCCTTGAGCGGTATCAAGGCTGATGTTAGATGACAGTTCGAAAGTAACCAAATTTTAAACGGTAATAGTATGGGAGTTACGTTTCCTTAGTTTTTATTATTCGTAGTTAAAATCCGATTTGGAGGAGCTATAGCTATTAGATAGTAATAAGTATTTAAACCACCGCACCGAGAGCACCAACGTTTTTCACCAACAAGAAATTGATTCATATTATAGGCAGATGGCGGACCTTTTGGTCGAGTTATGCCAATGAGTTATGCTAACCTAATGCTTGCACTAAACGCATAGCAAGGGTGTACGTCTGTCAGGTTTACGCCTGACAGGCAAATTTGATGGAAAACCTGCACAGTTCTGTAACATACACGCTCCGGTTTCCTGAATAGTTGATCTGTTCAGGCAAACCTGCCAGGTACACCTTGCGTGTATGCGAGAGCACCAACTTTTTATTCCAAAAAATCTAGGGTTTTCGGATTTTATTTCATGCTCACGTGACGTTAAAATCATGCAGTTTTTACTTTTTAGTAGGCATTTAAAACGAAATAACACCAACTTATTACAAATAACATTTATTGCGCATTTCAACATAATATCTTCAATTCTCCCGAACAACTGTAAATAACAAAATGTATATTTTGTAACTATTGCAAATCATTAAATAAAACACTCCGTACGATGTACACTATTCGTTTTGATACGTAAATATCTTCGGTATATTATTAGCTTACAATGATTTCGTATGCTTTTTAAACTTCATATTTTGTATTCTTATATTATTTACAATATTGAGTTATGCCGACTTTCTGAGTTTTTTTGACACCGCAGTTTTTATATATTACCCATTATCGTTTTTGATTGGTTAACGTCTATGTCGCCGGTTAGACGGTCAAATTTTCATCAATTTGATCCATCAATCCGATAAAGATTGACAAAAATTTGATCTTGTAACCCATGGATTGATGGATTGATTCGTATTTTTAATATGAATTTTTTATAACCATCAATATCCGTCAATCAGATTGATGAAAATTTGACCGTGTAACCTGTGATTAACACTAACGTCAACAACGTTATTGAATACTTAAACTCTTCTTAAAATATCTCAGAAACCATGCAGAAACCAGTTATTATTTCATCTTAAGATCTTTGTCGTTGGTTATGAGTTATGAGTTATGACTTATGATCAATACATAACAGCTCGGCGTTTATTTTTTATTTGAACCTGTATTTAATTAACAGGTTGATTATATCTACAGGTTCAAATAACGTGTATAAATGCAACGGAAACATTAATTAAGGGATAGTAAGGTACTTAGGTAGTATACATAAAACTTAAATGTGAAAATTAAAGTTTAAGGTCAGACCAGTTCTTCCTGTTTCATAAGAATTTCTTTGACTAAGGGCTTAAGGCTATGGAGGCTTAGAATTGGACGAATTTTTATTAAGAAACGCTAAAAAAGTTATTAATATATCGGCTCTACAAACGATCTTTAGATACAAATTCTTTACTAAACACCATATCCTAAGTTGTGCGCAAAATATGAAGTTTATACACACTTTAGAAATGTCGCAACCTCTCATACTATCCTAACTTACATACTTAATATTCATACATACATAAGTCGGCAAAGCTTCACCTAGAAGTCTCAAGCGCGTCATTTCTAATTTTTACAATCTAGGGGGCCTATCCTCACAACTCGAATGTCGTTTCAATAGCATGCTGTCTCTCTTACACGTACATGTAACAGTCGTCTGGTTCAATCTGCTGTTTGATAATAACTAGCGCGTTCATTGAATGAAACCATTTAATGAAGACTCAGTTGAACGTTGGTAGAACCAATGGTCACTCAACTGCTATATTTTGATTGAATAACTAATTAGCTAGTTTTTTAATCCAATAGCAGAGTGAATCAGGTGACTGCGATATAATATGCGTTTGACGTTTGAAGCGCGTGAGCGCTCGCGCTAGTGTGAATCACAATTCACAGCACACTTAAGATGCGCTTACACGGGCAATAATTACGGCAATAATTGCTCGGCGACACGAATGGAGTGATCTGGAGTAATTAGTGGAGCAATATGGAGCAATTTATTTCATATCGCTCAAATATTCGATGGCCACATTACTCAATATTGAATTGCGCAATATTGCTGCTTGTTGCCGCAAATTGCTTGATGTAGTCATGACGTCAAAGTTGACGAGAATCGACGTAGTTATGTCTATTGTGCTGGAGTTGAGCAATTTTAGTTGTCCGACGCCCGTATAAGAGCACCATAGTGAGCACGCTCGCGCTCGCGCTATGAGTAGTGTGACAGGATGCGATCGAAGCGAGATTAGAGACATGAGAATATAGGGCTCTAGCCTCTAGGTTTGCGCCCTCAGCGATTATGATTCGATTCAATCGATTCTGCTTATATTTTAAATATATTTAGCAGCGCACTGTAAAAATTATGTTCGTTATAATTCCACGTATTATTAACCAAAATAATTATTTGAATGCCCATTTATTACTTTTTCTTCGCTATTTCTAACACTTCTTTACAATACTTTGCCGGTACCTCTGTGGACATGAACAAATTAAAAAACTCTCGTTCCTACAACATTATTTGGTTGGATTATTTACAAAACATTACATTAGGTACAGTCGTAGTACATAAAACAAAATATTTACATGAATTACAGTAACACACCAAGCCAAGGGTTATTTTTGCATCGATTGAAGATTATTGTTTTATGTTTAAGTTATGCATACTTATTATGGACATTTTATTTATATTTTATACGAAAATAATATCGGATTTTTCCACTAAACACTGGTAAGTAACACCTTACAAAGTGTATTACTATATTCATGTAGGTTTCTTTATATTTTGTAATCTTTACAAACTATGGGACCTATTCTTTTCAGAATTAAATTATTTAACATCGAAACTATCTAACTCTGGACTTTTAAAGCGCACTCATTCAGTACTAAGATATTTCTAATAACAAAAAAGAAGTTATTACAATCGCTCTGGTTCAGTGGGTTGTTAACATTATGCGTTAGGCATTATTATATTATTATTCATTCGATTAATTCAAAATACTCACACTTTTTAATTTTTATGTCGTCCTCCGTGTAAAAGACATAAACGCGCTAGCCGCAGCCGGTAATGGCTTCACTTTAGAGCTTCGGGCTTATTTATTTTATTGATTAACATTATCTGCAGGTCTTAGTTTAGGTACCTAAATTAGGAGCAAAATCCATAACTTGGCATCAATTATTTTTGACATTAAAAATGTGGTAACTACAGATTTCCAGACTAGACTAGACCAACTTAATATGCATATGCAATAGATAAAGTAGATTCTAGTGCAGTACAGTCATAATTGTAGCCTAAAGCCTTGTTTTTGAACTGGAATGTATACGTCTCATCATCTGTTAAAAAATTTTGTGTAAGTATTTTGAAATAAACGATAACGTCACCACACTTAAATACTGTCTCGGTTCAAAGTGGACCTATTTACAGAAAACACCGTACTTATTCCTAATATTTCAATCGCAGTTACAAAATTGCTAAAGTCTGTTCGCTGGACAGAGAGAAAATCCGTTATTAAACTATTATAGATCCAACAAAAATATATCTTTTTCGTGAGCTGGATACCAATATTATTACAAATCAGCATCTAAGGTCAATGGATGATTTTCTCTCTATCTAGAAATCCGACTTAGATGCTTCTCGTTAGTGTCATATTTTGAGAATTTCATCTTCAATTTTCTTCAAATAATTCATAGCATAGGTTTACAATATTGAATATTCGTGGTTTTTCTGTGTACGGTACTTCTTGGGTGACATTCTTCGAGACCGTATTCCTAAGGGTCAGTTAGTTCACTAAACGAGACGAGACGAGATGCATAGTAATACAAAGATGTCAAGCGTCAGAGCGTTTTCGCATAACGTGGCGTAATAAACCGAAACACCCCCATACCAGCTCGAACATTTAGCGCCTTTAGACAGATATTGCGCACCAAATAAGAAAGACAGGTAAATGTCTCATACAAAAACATGTCCCTATCTTCTTACAACTATGTATTTTTTAAGGTCAACAATGGTTCATGCTGGCCCACTACAAACCATTGCCATTGCGTAGACGGGGCAATGGTGTATGATGGCGGACGATGGCCAGTGAATTGCCAGGCAGTAATGAGCCATGCGCCATTGTGTTTAACACCAAGTGATTGTGGTCTACAGTTCGCGATGGCCTGCAATGGGTCACTGTGAGCCAGTGTGCTGGGGGCTTAACACGGGTAATTGCGATAATTGTACATAATGTGAAAACGCTCTTAACATTTCTACTTTGTATTGCTTTAACGTCAACTGTCATTTCCTTTCGGTGTCCGACTCCAAGAGCATACAGAATGTCCGGCGTTTAGTCTTCGTTCTCATAGCACTACCACTAGTCCGTTTTACATCCACGCGATGGCCGGCGTCCCGTCCGACGAGAGCGAGTCGATCGACCTGATGGTAGATGTCTTCGGGTGTCAGTACAGCGACGAGCTGGAGCACGGCCCGTCCACGCCCTGCAACTGCTGCTCCGAGTTCGTTGACATCTGTAACGACAGGTGTCTGAGATGATTTTTATAATGTGACGAGCTTTTGCCCGCGGCTTCGCTTGCGTTAAAAAGTATTATTAATATTATTATATACAAACTTTGATCCCGTATTTTAACCCCTTGGAGGTAGAATTGATCAAAATCCTTTCTTAGCGGATGCCTACGTCATAACATCTATCTGCATGCCAAATTTCAGCCCGATCCGTCCAGCGGTTTGGGCTGTGCGTTGATAGATCACCATGTTAGTCAGTAACCTTTGAGTTATATACAGGATGTAACAAAAACAAGTGATAATACTTTAGGGTGTGTATGTGTTCCCTGTAGAGAGTTCACTGTGAAAATAGCAGCACAGAAAGAACAAAAAAAAATTTTCACTTTTGTATGGGCAAGGGCCCGAGCGTCACGAGTTTTCCCATACAAAAGTGAAAAAATTTGTTGGTCTTTCAGCGCTTCTACTTTCACAGTGAACTCTCTACAGGGAACACGTATACACCCTATATATACCGAAATGGTAGGCACCAGTAATAACGACGAGAAAATAAAAATAAAAACATTCTGAATTAAAAAAAAATTGAGTTTGTAACAAATCCTGAGTAGAAGAATTTTCTTTCTGTGGAAGATTGAGTCTTAACCAATGTTAAGACTTATCACTTAAGGCATTGAGATATCAACGACCATGTAAAGAATACTTTCGTTCTTTGAAATTTAAGCCCTTATCAGATGGGTTATCAGGTTGACGTTATCTGTGACAGTAAATGCGAGCTAGACACGATGAATTTATATTGACAGGTACTGTCCTAGATACTGACGTAGGTAATCTTTGTATGATTAATGGCGCATTTTCATTGGTCGATAAGAAATCTCCCGCACCCCGCATGCGGGCCCTCCGCATGCGGGGTGCGGGAGATTTCTTAAACGCATGCCACGCCAATGACAATGCGCCATTAGTTGTCAATTAGTTGTCATAGACTCCCCGCATGCTGTATACCATACGAGTTAACGACTAATGAAAATGCGCCCGTATCTACTCTCTCACAAAGTCGTTAAGACCAGATACAGACTTTGATTAGCGGCAGTACTGGCTTTGATACCATAATATTATATCCGACCCTGATGCAATATTAAAATCTTAACAATTAAACAATTCTATAGTTATGGCATAGACTTATAATATATACTGTCGTATAGACCACCTGTCAACCCGAAAATGCGTGACGATTTTTGATCTGTCAATGTGTGCGTGTGCTAGTGATGTTTAAGTTACTATCGATAGTATATTTTACTTGCGTTTCTATGAGAAATAAATAATATGCAACTTTGAAAGATTTTGTTATTCAAATTAGGTACTTGTCATTTATTTTATTTGACAGAAAAAAGGTGATGATTGAAGAGAATACATTTTCGTTTGGGGTGATTCAGATGTGTTATAATATGAGGTTCTTAAAAGGGTAAATAATATAAATACCCATTTTAAAGTTACTTACTTATTATTCAGGTAAAAGCTATCTATTTAATGGAATCAGGCGTTACTTTGCGGAAATCCATAGCTTAAAATTTAGTTTGTTATTATTTTTAGCAATATTCCGCGAAATACACTTCCACCTTTAAGTAAATGAAGGTTGAACACCTCGACGCGCGTTTCGCTCCAACACCAGAGCATCCTCAGGATGTGGACTCTACGAACAACGTCCGTCAAGTCACTTGACGGAAGGTGGAAGTGTATTTTGCGGAATATTGCTAAAAATAATAATAAACTAAATTTTAAAAGCTATCTGACAAATCAGCCCTTACATTAATAGAAATGCAAATATAAAGTTGAAAGTAAACGACAAACATAGTATATTATTTATTCTTAAATTAAATACATATCATAATACCCCTACACCCCCATTGTAAAATGTTTTTTAGATTAGTTTTATGTTCTTGTTAAATACCGATAGGCATATCGATAAATTTGATTCAAGCCCTAGCGTAAGTGTAAACAATTTTGATGAACATTTTTTCTTCAAAAATTGTGTGATTTAAGAACAATTATAGTACTTTTAGTTATGCAAAATATGAAAGTAAAGGGGAGGATTAACAATATTTTATTTGAAATAGAGAACTAAAGACAGAATATAGCGAAAATAAACACATCGTAGCGATTAGGACATGATGATTAATTACCTCTGAAATGTATATTTTTCAGGATTACTCCTATGATTTTCACTGCAATCACTCACAGAACAAGTTACCATTGTTATATGTAATAGTATTTGTCGAAAATAATAAAGGATTTAAACAATAAATTGCAAATACCGAAAGGGCATAAAAACGATTGACGACTTTTGGCCGACCTGTCAAATGAAAGTGGTTACAGTTTTCATAAGACTGCCTCTCTTTTTTTATTTTGTTATAATTCCATAAAGGATTTTCTTCTCTCTCGCACTCTTTGTTAGTCTTTTGCATCTTAAGTTTATGGGTTATGGTATGTTGTGTAGTGGCAAGGATATAACATTAACAATATTGGCCATTTAGTTAGGTATTACTGGAATGGCGTTCGCGGAAATAGACTGCGGAAATTATCGTGTAGGAACAAGCCTTGAAGGCACGGAGATGTATAGAAGTATAAATTTGACCATAACAGTTCATCTAGGAGCAAGAGCAAAGAATGAGAGTTTTTGATTATTCCATTGGCACCAGATGCCGCTAAGTAGCTTCGGCCAAATCTACGCGACCAAAGCGACTGCGAAGCTGGAGAGTCTGCAACGCGGGGCGTTCGCGTCAGCAGAGCAGGAATAATCTACGGTTTCGCACCGTAGTAGTCGCGCAGGTGTGCACACTAGTTTCGCGTTGCAGACGCTCTCGTCCCGCGTCCCGCTCGCTCGCGTCCTGCATTGCTGACGCGTAGGTTTGGCCGAAACCTTAGGGCCTTATCATACTCACTGGCGATTAGCGGGCGGTTTGAAAGCGACGCGATTGCGCAGCGCGCACGCACGAGTGGACTCCATTTTGTACACTTGTCTAGGGAATTCCCTAGACGAGTGTACAAAATAGCGTCCACACCACGCCGCGACGCCGTTGCGCTGTCGCGGCGTGCACGTCGCACAATCGCGGCATGCGCGCTGCGCAATCGCGTCGCTTTCAAATCGCTCGCTAATCGCCAGTGTGATAAGGACGGCGGACGTCAAAGACCTAACCTATAGTCAATGGTAGACGTCTGCGGATGCAAAAACATCCAGCCAGCCAGATTCTGTTCGGACGTCTGAACGCTCAAGGTCGCGTCCGCGACTTATATCAGACAATGTGCACAGTTTAGTGTATTTTGTATCGATTAGATAGAAACAAGCCGAAACCGATGAAAACGTCCGCGGACGTTCGTCCGATAATTTGTTCCCAGCTATAGGGTCTATCGTGTCAAATGCCAGATGTAAATATATCTGTCATAATATTATGTTTATTTGACACAAAAGACGGAAATTGACGGCTACATAGCTCCATCTGGTGGCAAATGAAGTACCGAAAACCCTCATTAAAAAGGGAGACCGGAAAATTAAAGGAACTCACTTCTCTAATTTCACAGACAGCCGGGAGTAGCCCATCGGTGGAGTTGTTGGGGGAGCGCGGGGAGGGGGTCGGCGCGTGCTTGGGCAGCTCCCTGCCCGCCGCCATCTTGTCGTGCAGCTGCGCCAGCCGCATGCTCATCTGCCGTCTCTCTTTCTGCTCCCTCTCTCGCTCCCACAGCTTGGCGCTGTAACTCCTTATCGACGATGAGCTGCTCTGCAGCGAGCTCATACTTGGACGTCTCGAACCTTCGCAATAAACAGTTTGACGGTGAATTTATCGGTATATTTGTTTTTAGAAATAGTTCTCAGATTGTTATTCTAATGGAAATTGGCATATGTGTTAATTGAGGAAAATTATTAATAATACTGGTGCAATCAAAAGTCAGGGACGTTTTTCCCTCTATGCTTATCAATAGCAAACTGTGTAATAAATACAATGTTTTCATTTTAACATTGTTAACAAGCTGTTGTAATCTGTGCTTTGATTAATTGATGAAAAAAATTGAGCAACCTATTTAAATTATTATTCATTATTTAAATTTAACGGATGTAGAGCTGGTATTTACTGTCAGGCACTAAGCAGATCGTATTACTTAAAGCTTCGCCCTGACCTTAAGAATGTCTTATCAAAATAGGATACTTTGTGAAATAGCTATGACAGCCAATTTACAAGCACAGTACAAATTTGATGTTGTTGTAGATAATTAATAATATTAAATCACACACTGATAACACAGTAGCATTCTTAATAGCCAATTCTACGGCAGATATGTAAGGTTAGCAGTTAGCTTGTGGTGAACAAATAACAATACTAAAGCATTCGTGCGTAGAACGTTAGGGTCAGTTCAGTCCAAAACGTGACAAGAGGAGGAGCAAGGCGGCGATGTAGAGCGACACAAAAATTATTTTTAACAAAAAATTAAAACCGACTTCCAAGGTAAAAACAATAATAACACCCTTGTAATATGAACTAAAAAGTATTAAAATATTTTTCCTATCTAATAGTCCCTTTTTCCGAATTCGGCTAAAACTCAACTATTTCTGTACTCAATCTTCACTTTTGTGAACATGGTACCAAATTTGAGTGAAACCTAATACAACAAAACAAAAATTTCTAAAATCGGTTCACAAACGGCGGAGTAATCGTTGAACATACAAAAAAAAATATCCACAGCCGAACATAATATTATAACCTCCTGATTTTGGAAGGCGGTTAATGAAATTTGACATTCAAATTTTTTGTTGCTTTTCTGTATCGCCAAATGCACTATACAACTTGTCACGTTTTGTTACGGTAGTGTCCCATACAATGTGACAAAAAGCGGAAAGCTTAGCCGGAAACTAAAGCTTTGTTTCACCGAATTTGGTTAAACAAGATACCTCTTGTTCTGTTTCAATTTAAATCAAGCAATGAGCAATCAGTATTATTCAGCCAGTGTCAGCCATCATAATTCAAGTTTTGATTTCAATTAGGTAACTATTTTTACAAAAAAAATTAAGTTTTTGAAAATTTTGTCTTTACCTTAGTACGTGATATAATTAAATTACTGCACATTTCATAGCAATATTATACCATAGCACCTATGATCATTCGCGCAAAGCAAAACGCCACTTTTAGTTTCTTAAAATACAGAAAGCGAAAGAAGGTACTAAGAAGGAAACCACATAGACCATGGCCATCTTGCTCGCGCCACACGAAGAGCATAAACTGCCTACGACTGATTTTGCTACAGATCAACTACTTAATTTTATCAACACCTGCTTAAATAAATCGTTGGTCACTCTGTATTGAATTTGAAGAGGTCATGAAGTTTTGGAAAATAATAAGCACTAGCTGCAGGCGTTACTGCAAGTGAAAGTTACTAAAATTTTACAAACGTCTTAAGAAAATCGTTGAACAGACGGATACAAATTTTATTAGGAAGCTGATGGAGGATACGATAGTAGGCCCAAAGACCTTGTAAGACTCCTGAAAATCTACCATTATTATTTATTTTTTTCATTATTATTTTCAGGAACTGAAAATATTTTTATTCGTTTTGGTTAAATGACAAGATATTAGTAGACTAAGAAGACGATCCTTGAGGACAAAAATAGTGTTTCATGTGTTCATGTCAGTCAGATTGATCTGTAGCGAGCAGTCTCGGACGCCGCCCGTCGGCCGCTAACACAAAAACGTGACATCTATCGGACACGAGCGACGCGGTACATGCCACGATGACGCCTCTCTAACGCACCAGAACTGGAAACATTGGGGCGGTGTGGAAAACGACGTCATCGCCGTTCATCAAAACAACAGGCGGTTCCGTCTAAAAATTACTGAATCTACGACTGCTGACTGGCATATAAATGGAACTGGTAAAACTTGGATGCCGGCCAGGAGTTCTTCTCGCTATTGCAAATGAGTAATTTTGAATTTGGAATATGGAACGTTAGAGGGGGTCGCCGCCCGTGGAGCCCGCCGAGCACACCGAGACGTGCAGTATAGGGCCTCGCTGCATACATCATCCGGATCACCTTTGGCGGCGCACTTGGGCGGGTGCGCGCCGCCGTCCCTTACGGCCTTCAGGTGGCGCGAGATTAGCAAGATGGCTGCGGATCGCGCCGCACCTGCGCGGGACGCGCCGCGCGGTCGCCGCTCCTCGCCCAGCGTGCCCGACGTGCCGCCGCTGCGGGAAGACGCGCGGGACGACGCGCGAGTGCCGCTCAGTGTCCCACCTGCGAACACGGAAACTTCCAAATGTGTTAGGTCTCAAAAATGAGCTATGCCTAAGAAGATATTAAGGCCAACCAGTATTGCTCTGTCATTCGAGAATGACGGTTGCCTTAGGATCGAGTATAATGGCGACCTTTGATACGCTTCCAGGCGTTTAGCGTCAGGGCTACCCTGCCCCCCTAGACAACAGGCAAAACGCTAACGCTAACATTATAGTATTCGCTAGCGAAGCGATGACTTATGTCAAATCGCATACATATTGTGGCGTTAGCGTTAGCGTTTTGCCACTTGTTTAAGGGGGCTGGTGTTTTAACATTACTCAATGTATGTTGTGACATTAGACCTATGTTCGTACATAAACGGCCTGACAGCATGCAGAACAACTTAATTTTCAAAATCTGAGTCTTGTCCTAAATCATCATCAGGTGTTCAGGATGTAGAACTTACCGGTGTCATTGAGTGAGTACAGACACGGGGGAGTGAGGCGCGCGTCGGCCAAGTGCGCCGGGTGGTAGCGCGCCTTCGTGTAGAGGTGTAGCACCATGCACAGCAGCCCGGCCAGCACGAAGATACCCGACGCCACGCCTAGCAGCGTCGGCATATCTGCCGTCAGCAGTACCAGGTCTGGAAGTATATGGAGACCTCATTTAGATGCAGTGATATACTCGACGACTCCTGGGGATCAGGGGTTGAGCGCGAGAGCTCAAGGCGGGGGTCGGAGATTCGAATCCCACCGACGGAACAAAAAGTTTTCGGTGTTCTTGGGTAATGGATGTGTATTAAATAGTATGTGCATCATTTTATAATATAAATCTTAAATATATTACTATGTATGGTATAAAGATATTAAATATTTTCCGTCCTCTGGTACCTATAACACAAGTTCTTCAGGTACTTACCATGCCCGGGGCCAGACTGACTGGTGTGAAGCAACCATAGGTATTATTATTATTACTATCTTATTAATTTACTCATCATACTCATCATCATTTGACATATCGTGCTTTCAACAGAGATCGTAAGGATATCCCTTTCCTTCTACAGAGTTATTAACTAACTCTTACCGTAGCTAAGGTACATAAATTATTTAAATGTTTGATTTACGTTAATGCTAACTGAGCACTTGTGTTAAGCGGCCGGCGTTGGAACAAGCGTGTTGGGGTCATGAGTTTTGTGTGGAGTCTGCATGCCCTCTAATTGGCTACCTTTGTTGCTCCTAGAATATTGCGCTTTGTTGAATATTTCAGATAACATTAACTTGCAAAGTAATTCCTACGAACTACTTTGTAATTCCAATTCCATTCCTAGGAATTACATTGTGTCAACTGTCTCAACTGTCAAAAGACTAGTCTTTTTCCAAGTACCATCGAAGAAATTGATTCATAGGCAGTTGACGGATCGTCAATTGGTCGGATAGTCAATTCAATGTTAATTGTGATCTGTCGGTTGGGAAAGTTGGGTTTGACGTAACCAAACTACGTAGGTCCCCCATCTGCCTAGGAATCAGCTTCTCTGATACCTTCAGTGCAGAAGACTCTGTGGGTGGGTCGCGAGTGGCTGGTGGTGTGGTAGCCCTGGTCGCACTGGCAGTACGCGTTGTGGTTGATCTGCGCGCAGGACGCGTGCGGGTCGAACGCACGGCAGGTCTGCTGGTAGAAACATTGCTCGCCCAGTTTCTTTGCTGTAAAGAAAAACCATTGTTAAGCTGGACATCATTGTATTTTGAGAGGAAAGTACCTAGTACTGTAAAACATCTTATATCATAAATGCAATCAATGTATACCTACTGAAAAATGTAATCAAATTCTCCTTTACTGGCAGATGATGTATGAGGAATAGAAACCGGCAGGGAGATTGTAACTTGCGACAGCAATGCAACAGCATTAATAGCTGATATTTTATAATTTTCGTCTGCTGCATAATTGCTGTAGCAAGATATAGCAAGATACAAAACAGCTCTGCTGAAGAGTGCAGCTGAACTATGTAATGAGGACGTAGTTCAATTACAAACAAACAATTGGTGGTGATCGCTGGATTGTCGATTTTTAGGCATCTGAGTTTTCCAAGAAGGTCAAAGTAGTTCAAAATTAGCGTTATGTAATAGCAATAAGCTGAAGACTAGGAGTAAGTACCTCTATTGTTAACCAAACCTTTGAAATACGGCAATCATGACGGACGGCCGTAACTACATTGTGCTACGTGAAATCATAGAAAATATCGCTATGGTAACTTACTGTGCCCTTTTGATAACTTCCAATTTGATATTATGTAATATCAATTGAATTAAAAAAGACACAATAGCCTTTCTATTGTTATCGCGAGCACCCTGTGCTCGTACGGGGCTTGATGGGATAATCTATACATATAAAATATAATAAAACTGAAGAAATGAAAATTCTTTACATTAAAGATATTCAAAATTATTATTTTTAACAAAAAATTAAAACCGACTTCCAAGGTAAAAACAATAATAACATTAATATGAACTAAAAAGTATTAAATAACGTGTTCGCATCGACGGGTCCTTCTCCGATTGGGTTCTTCTCGAGGATGGGGTTCCTCAAGGCGGTATACTGTCTCCCCTTTTATTTTCAATATTTATTAATTTGTTAGTGTATGTAATAAGCAGTGCACATCATTTATATGCTGACGACTTTCAGCTCTATAGACAGGTAACAATTGAAAATCTCTCCTCTGCTATCGTTGCTGTAAACCGGGATCTTGATGCAATAAACAACTGGTCTGCTAATTTCGGACTGTCAGTAAATGCGGCTAAGTGTCAGGCCATTTTAATAGGAAGTCCGGGAATATTAAGAAGAGTCGACACTAAATCTATTCCGCCTTTACTTTTTGACGGCAGTGTTATACCCTATAGCTCTTCTGTTAAAGATCTCGGATTACACATTGACGCTAACTTAGATTGGCATACACAAATTGCTAGCGTTAGTAATAGTCACATATTCCTTGCGAACGTTATACCGACTCAAACATTTCTTACCATCTTATATAAAATTAATGCTAGTTCAGACTCTCATTCTCCCAATAATTGATTACTGTGACGTCTGCTATCTTGATCTTAATGTTGACCTCCTTAACAAACTAGATCGGCTCCTTAATAACTGCATAAGATTCGTTTTCGGCCTCCGCAAGTACGATCACGTCTCCTCCTACCGCTCAAAATTACGCTGGCTCCCAGTCCGTCTCCGTTCCACCAATGATTTGCGCCTCCAATGTCCTTCCCATAGTTCCTCTCTCGTCCACTCCTCCTTTCATGTTCAATCAATTCTTCTTTGGAATTCGCTTCCAAAGGAAATTAGGATGGCCGAAACTAAACAATTATTTAAACGCAAAGTTCATGAACACTATCTTAAATCGTTGACTTAAATGAGACAACAAAATCTATAATACGTAATTAGTTATTTTATCTATATATGTTGTAATATATGTATATATTTATTTTATATATGTATATATTGTATATAATGTGTTTATTTTATTTTACATAATATTATTATTAATATAATTATACCTAATATTGTATTATTCATTTTAAGGTATTTTTAATCCCTTTGTCCTCTTTTGGGTTTGCATCTACCTCACTTTCTCTGAACACCCTAAGGTTTGGCTGGAAGATAATGCCACGAGGCATTAAGCCCGCCTTTGTTCGGAAATGTGCAAAAGTTTTAAATAAATAAATAAATAAATAAATAATTTTTACTATCTAATAGTGCCGTTTTCCGAATTCGGCTAAACCTCAACTATTTCTGTACTCAATCTTCATTATTTTGAAGTCGGTACCAGATAGCTGAATCTTCAGTCCTCTGACAGAATATTTGAAACTTTTGGAACTGGCACCGACTTCAAAATTATGAAGATTGAGTACAGAAATAGTTGCGGTTTAGCCGAATTCGGAAAAGGGCACTATTAGATAGTAAAAATTATTTAATACTTTTTAGTTCATATTAATGTTATTATTGTTTTTACCTTGGAAGTCGGTTTTAATTTTTTGTTAAAATAATAATAATTTCACTCTTTTTAGTTACACTAGTACGTAAACCTTCGCGTATATTTTACGTATTTTATTACAATTTGTTAAGTGTTGAGATTTGTAAACTTTATATTTTCTAAGAAAATTAAGTTCCGCAATTCAACAACAGATGTCGTTGTTAAGCATCTGCATCGCGGTATCGCTTACTCGACTCATTTGATATAACTAATTCGCTACAATGAACTTTTTCTTCTCGCTCACACTCACTGGTTGTCTTAATTGATATTACGCCAGAGGGATTAACGTCCCAGGGTAACCCTACAGAACCATAAGACCAGTTTTAGGCGTATGACGTCTTTTCTTTACATTAAGAGTCACAACTCACACTCACAAAATAATATATTATCAGTGAAGTGAACAGTAGTTAGTAAAGTATTCGATCTGTATAATATAAAGTAGTAAAATATTCGATCGCCTCTGTATCGCCGACCGCCGTGTATTAAACAAACAGGTGTTGTTATGTAACAATAGAAAATTATTATTACGAGTTAGTATATCCATACCTATGCCTTGTACTACTATCTATTCTGTGCCATGAGACATTGGTGACCTTAACACGACGTGGTAATGATGATGATGACGATGATGATGAATATTAATTGCATAGTAGCATATGCTTTCTGTTCTTAAAACAACGCCGAAACTCCCAAACGTGTATCTATAAGGAGTCAGGAGTTCTCTCAGCATCTTCGAAACCATGGTATACCTTGACCCAATATTTGACTTTTTGGTAGCATATTCTTAGTAAACTAATACAACAAAACAAAAATTTCGAAAATCGGTTTCACAAACGGCGGAGTAATCGTTGAACATACAGAATATATATATATATATATATATATATATATATATATATATATATATATATATATATATATATATATATATATATATATATATATATCCACAGCCGAACATATAACCTCCTCGTTTTTTGGAAGTCGGTTAAAAATAAAAAGCGGGGGTGTCACTACATCGGTATAGAAGCCAAAAATATAGTTAGTTTTTTTGTCTGTCTGTCTGTCTGTCTGTCTGTCTGTCTGTATGTTTGTTCCACTATCACACGGAAACTACTGATCCGATTCGAATGCGGCGCAGATATATTTGTCTTCTTCCAACTTAACATCTGGTGTATAAAAATTTTCCCCCCACCCGTCTAAACGGATACAATAGAATAGTATATTTATTTCTATGAAATTTGTTACAATGGTTCTTATGATTATAGTTATAGTATCAAAATTTCTGCCTCATTGGCGTGGAAATATTGTCTCATTTTAAACATTAATTCATGTAAATCTTATATTCTAATAAACATGCAAACGATTTAAAAAAAGAATCATTAACAAATTTTATGATATTGTTACGAAAAAGGACACGTAGTGCCATCTAGCGTCAAGCTAGCGCAACATAAAACGCAAACGAATCCCCTAATCGACACAAGATGGCGCGAAGTGTACGATTGCATGCTCGAACATTCCGCACATGTTTACGTAAACAAGTGTTGTTTACGTGTTTATGCGAATGTTCTCGTACAGTCTAGCGTTCGATCCGGCCCGTATAAATAGTCGCAGACAGTCGAGCCGGCAATTCAGTTTTATCTGAGCTTTCGTCGAGGCGACTTCGGAGCGAAAACAAGTGATCAATAGTGAGTGATTGTGATTGTGATAGTGACTCGGCTACGACCTAGGACAGTGATAGTGCTCAGTGATTTGGATCTAGTGCTTAGTGTTTGGACTCAGTGATTAGTGTGAGCTAGTGTTTGTGAATAAAGTCTTCAAGAGAGTCACCAGGCCTTTTTCTCCGAATCCAAAGAACCCTAGCACGTAACAACTGGTGTCGGAAGTGAGATTTGGAGATGCCATTGACTCCGAGAGACGACTTTAAGGGGAGTGTCAGGACAAGGGCGCAGCGAGCTGCTGCCATTGACTTCGAGAGAGGAGTTGGAGGTGGGGCTGCGGAGGCCACACCCACTGGGGACCAAGCTCCGCCCACTGCGGGACAGGCCCCACCCACCGGCACCGCCCACCAGGCTCCGCCCACTGACCACGCCCCCCAGGCTCCACCCACTTCGGGTGAAGCCACGCCCACTGGCTCCGCCCACCGGGACCCGCCCACTGACCACGCCCCCCAGGCCCCGCCCACTCTGGATATGGCCACGCCCACTGGCTCCGCCCACCAGGCCACGCCCACTCAGGCCACGCCCACTGGCCCCGCCAACTGGGCCCCGCCTGCTCAGGCCCCGTCAACTTACCCCATCCATCCTGCCACGCCCGTAGTTTCTACGGCCCCTCAATTGGCTCCTCAATTGGAAAGCATAATTGGGTTAATTCAGGCTTTACAAGATTCTCAAAGGGCAATGATGGAGGCACAAGACCGCAAGCTCGGCGCTTTGCAAGAATCACAAGACTGCAAGCTCGGCGCTTTGCAGGAATTTCAGAAGGCGGAAATCAGAGCGATTCGGGAATCACAAGAGCAACAAAAAGACCTCCAAGAGAAAGCACTTGGAGCTATAAAGGATGTAAGTGACACGGTGGTTAAGCTCCGAAAAGATGTCGACATAATGGACGAACGAGTTACGGGGTTAGGATTGGATGTGGAAAATGTGAAAACCGGCCTCACTGAACTTCAGAAGAAAGTAGTGCGCCTGGAAACCACAGGAGTGGCGGTGTCTAGTGGATCTACCGGAGTGGTGCAAGTGATACAAGGACCAAGAGTTAAAGTGCCACCATATGACGGTACTACTTCTTGGAACGCTTATCGTCAGCAATTCCAGACGGTTGCTTCTGCCAACGGATGGACTGACGAACAATGCCTGACCGCTCTCACTGTTGCGCTCAGAGGGCAAGCTTTGTCGGTCCTAGAAGCACATACAGGAAAGGGGTTCCAAGACCTGATGGAAGCCCTTGAATCCAGATACGGGGAGCGACACCTGGAGCACGTGTTCCGTGCTCAACTTCGTGACAGAGTCCAACGCTCAGGAGAGGGACTACAACAATGGGCGTTGGAAATTGAAAAACTGGTCAAGAAGGCACACCCAGGAGCCGATTCCAAAATGGTCGACACAAATATTGTGCAAGCATTTGTCGACGGAATCAGGGATCTGGAGGTCAGAGCTGCAGTGAGGCTACGTCACCACACCTCGCTTAAGGAAGCATTGGCGCATGCTTTAGAAGTCGAGGCTGTTCGCCGTGACATACGACAGACCCATAAGATCCACGAGGTCTACGAGGAAGTCAAGGAGATGAGGGCTCCCACGAAGAAAAGTTTTGGAGCCATGTGCTACAAGTGTGGCGAGAGGGGCCATCTTCAGCTCAACTGCCCGCAGAAGGAGACCCATCTGGCAAGGATGAAAAGGCTCGAGGAACGCATGGAACAAATAGAAGAGCTGAAGAAGCAAGGAGCTTCATCCCCTGCCCAGGATCAGGGAAACGAATAAAAGCCAGGACTAAGGGGCGAGTGCTGGCTGACGCGGAGGAAGCCCCGATAACTGTTATCTCCCAAGCATGCAGCGGAAATAGTCTTGTGATTCAGGGGACTATTAACAGGACGGATTGCAAAATGACTCTAGACACAGGAGCCTCTAGAACGATAGTGAACCCAAATCTAGTAAAAGCCGCAAGTAGACATAAGAGGAGAATTAATTGTCGGCTTCTTACTGCCTCCGGTCAGCCAATACCCGTCCTGGGAGAAATGTCAGTTACGATTAATGTAGGGGGGTCCTCATACCCTCATGACGTTATCGTGGCTGAGATTATGGACGATTGCATCTTGGGTTTGGATTTCATGAAGAAGCACAACTGCGGAATTAATGTCGCTGACGGAGTTTTCAAGTGTGGTGAAGAGGAAATTTTCATCCTTGGAGGCGCCTGCGGGAAAGTTGAATGTGTAAAGAAAGTCATTATACCGGGACGTGCGGAAGCTCGGGTGCTGGTTAAACTACCGCCAGCTGGAAAGAAAAAGTCAAACAGATGCGTGTTGATCGAAGACACGGCTACCAAGACATCAGCGCAAAAACTGATGACGGCGAGAACCCTTGTTAGTGGAAACAGTAACGCTGTGGTCAGGGTTTTGAATCTTGGCGATCGCGAGATCTGCTTGAACAAAGGTGACGTCATTGGAAAGTGCGAGGAAGTTGTCTGGATGAGAAAGTGTAGTTCGATCACAGGCTCAGACTCAGCAAACAGCAGCAACTATGGAATAGTGACTGAGCTACTCGATGACTGCAAGAGTAATCTGACTTATTCGCAGAGCATGAAAGCTAAGAAGTTTTTACAACGCCACGCGAATATCTTCTCCAGTCAGGAAGGCGACCTTGGAAGAACGTCGATGGTTCAGCACAGGATAGATACCGGAAGCGAGAACCCAATTCGTCAACGAGCAAGACGGATACCCATTGCAAAGGAAAAAGAAGTTGAAGGCCTTTTGGAGGACATGAGAAGGCATAAGATAATTGAACCGTCTGCAAGTCCGTGGTGCTCACCTGTTGTGTTAGTGAAGAAGAAAGATGGCAGCACAAGATTTTGTGTGGACTACAGGCGTCTCAATGATGTCACTAAGAAGGACAGCTATCCATTACCTCGAATCGACGACACTCTGGATACCTTGAGTGGCATGAAATGGTTCTCCACCCTGGACCTGAAATCTGGATACTGGCAGGTGGAAATTCATCCAAAAGACAAGGAGAAGACAGCTTTCTCCACCGGTAAAGGTTTATGGCAGTTTAACGTCATGCCCTTTGGATTGTGTAACGCACCTGCCACATTTGAGCGACTCATGGAGTGTGTACTGGCAGGCTTAGTTGGAGAGGCTTGCTTAGTCTACTTGGATGACGTCATCATTGTTGGCCGCGACTTCGAGGACCATTTGCGAAACTTAGAACGAGTCTTCGCCAAAATAGAGGGGGCCAAGTTAAAGTTGAATCCGAAAAAGTGTCGTTTGTTCAGGAGTAAAGTCAATTATCTCGGCCATATTATCTCCAGTGATGGAATCCAGACGGACCCGGAGAAACTGGAAGCAGTTCAAAATTGGCCAACCCCTAAAAACAAAACCGAAGTGCGGGCATTTCTCGGCCTATGCTCCTACTACAGGCGTTTTGTTAAGGGATTCTCAGAGATAGCCAAGCCATTACATCAGCTGACAGAAGATAAACGACAGTTTATTTGGGACAAGACTTCTGAAGATTCTTTTCAGAAACTGAAGAAACATCTGTGTGAAACACCAATCTTGGGGTATCCACAACCTGAAGGTCAGTTTATAGTCGACACGGACGCAAGCAACACGGCCATTGGAGGGGTGTTATCTCAAAAACAGGGTGAAAGAGAAGTTGTAATTGCATATTTCAGCAAATCTTTATCTAAGCCGGAGAGAAACTACTGTGTGACAAGAAGAGAACTCTTGGCTGTCGTAAAGACGCTACAACATTTCAGCAAATATCTCATCGGGAGACAGTTTTTATTGCGAACTGATCACGCAGCCTTGAAGTGGTTACTACAATTCAAGAACCCAGAAGGCCAAGTAGCTCGATGGATTGAACAACTCCAGGAGTATGACTTCAAGACGGAACACCGCAGCGGAAAGGCGCATGGGAATGCCGACGCACTTTCACGAAGGCCGTGTTCAGAAGACTGCAAACATTGTGTTAAGCAGGAATCTAATGAAATTACATTAAAGTTAACGAAAACAAGTCCTTTGGGTCCATGGGAGAATGATGCTATGAGGGAGGCTCAAGAAAGAGATGACGACCTTCGGCACATCATCACATGGAAGAAACGGGGTGACGTAAAACCGATCTGGAGTGAGGTTGCACCCACTGGCGCTGCCACTAAGGCGTACTGGGCGCAATGGGACAGTCTGATACTTCAAAATGGAATACTTTACCGGAAATGGGAGAAGACTAACGGCAGAGAGTTCCATCTTCAGATAGTTGTCCCAAGGACGAGAGTACCAGATGTTCTCCGCGAAATACACGATGGCGTATCAGGAGGTCATCTAGGTGTCAAGAGGACGTTAACAAAAGTGCGAGAACGATTCTACTGGTTGCATTGTCGAGATGATGTGCAGGATTGGTGCCGCAAATGTACTACTTGCGCTGCAGTGAAGGGCCCACAGACAAGGAGCCGTGGGAACCTGCGCTTGTATAACGTTGGCGCACCGTGGGAACGAATTGCAGTTGACGTAGCTGGGCCATTTCCTGTAACGGAATCGGGAAACAAGTATTTTATGGTGGTCATGGATTACTTCACAAAATGGCCCGAAGTGTTCGCCATACCAAATCAGGAAGCTACAACGGTTGCTTCTAAGCTAGTCGAAGAAGTGATATCTCGCTTTGGTGTGCCTCTAGAAATCCATTCCGATCAGGGCAGGAATTTCGAATCGCAGGTCTTCCAGGAAGTATGCAGAATTTTGGGAATGCATAAGACGAGGACCACCGCGTACCATCCACAGTCTGATGGAATGGTTGAGAGATTTAACCAGACCCTTGAGAGGCATTTGGCGAAATTGGTAGATGACAAACAAAAGGATTGGGACAAGTATATACCGCTCTTCCTTCTGTCGTACCGTACCGCCGAGCATGAGGGAATAAAAGCTACCCCGGCGTATGTCAATTACGGTAGAGAACTACGAGTACCAGTAGACCTCTTGACAGGAGGGTCACCGGAGGAACCAAAGACCTTACCAGACTATGTCTGCGATTTAAGGGAAAAGATGCGCTATATACACGCCACGGTTCGGGAAAATGGGTTACAGTCAAGTGAGAAGATGAAGACCAGATATGACCGGAAAGCGAACACGAGCGGCTTCGAAGAAGGGTCACTGGTGTGGCTGCATAACCCAACTCGCCGAAAAGGGAAATCTCCAAAGTTACAGACCAAGTGGGACGGCCCATACAAAGTGGTTACCCGATTGAATGATGTGACTTACAGGATCCAAAAGCAACCAAGAGGGACATTCAAAGTGGTACACATAGACCGTCTGGCGCGTTACCATGGCAGTAACAACGATGCTCGGGACGAGCATCTCTAAGAGGGGAGTAGTGTTACGAAAAAGGACACGTAGTGCCATCTAGCGTCAAGCTAGCGCAACATAAAACGCAAACGAATCCCCTAATCGACACAAGATGGCGCGAAGTGTACGATTGCATGCTCGAACATTCCGCACATGTTTACGTAAACAAGTGTTGTTTACGTGTTTATGCGAATGTTCTCGTACAGTCTAGCGTTCGATCCGGCCCGTATAAATAGTCGCAGACAGTCGAGCCGGCAATTCAGTTTTATCTGAGCTTTCGTCGAGGCGACTTCGGAGCGAAAACAAGTGATCAATAGTGAGTGATTGTGATTGTGATAGTGACTCGGCTACGACCTAGGACAGTGATAGTGCTCAGTGATTTGGATCTAGTGCTTAGTGTTTGGACTCAGTGATTAGTGTGAGCTAGTGTTTGTGAATAAAGTCTTCAAGAGAGTCACCAGGCCTTTTTCTCCGAATCCAAAGAACCCTAGCACGTAACAATATTATTATAACATTAATAAAGAAAAGTCAAGAATATTATTTCATTATCATTATCTTCATTAAAATCCTAATTACATTATTTATGTCAAAAAGAGTTAAATATTACATAAGTATAATAATTATTAAATTAATCAGGTCCACAAGCGTCACATACAATATGTCGGAATCATTTCCTACTAGGTACACCAATAAATTAATTCTATTTAATGTCATACTACGGTTAAAATAAAAAGATAAATAATAATATAGTTGTCATAAATTCACATTATTTTTAAAAATGAATCTGAATTATTGTCTTATAATTATGCATATTCCTGTTCTATATATTATTTAAAGTTAATTTAAATTTATTTGTTACTGCTACGATATAGCAGTAACAAATAAATAATATAAAGTATTCTTGAACTGAATAATAGCATTTTTCTAATAGCCATTAAAATAGCGCCTTCTTATACTTAGTATAAGTATTATTGTCATTTTTTATTTTGTCAGGCAGGTTATTGTATATTTAAATTGTCATACAGTAAGCGTTTTTGCTATGTAATGCTGATTTTTGTGTGGGTATATTTATTTGATTTGGATGACAGAGGGGGTCAGATTTTGTATAAGACTTTTGCTTTAACACGAAAACTAATCCGATTTGCATACGGTTTTCGCAGATATATATTTGTCTTCTTCCAACTCCCCCCCCCCCCCCCCCTCTAAGGGAACCGGGAACCAAAGAGGGGTCAGATTTTGTATCAACTGATGAAGTAGAAATACTTTAAATGGGAAAACAACGTTTGCACTTTGCCGGGACAGCTAGTATAACATAACTTTATAAGGTTTTTTAATTATTATACTAATTACATTATTTCCATTTATAAGATTGGATGACATTATATATTTATTATTTTGCCATTCAATAATTCAATATTTTTTGTATATAACATGAGGTATAAGTTATAACATCTTCAGTTTAATTGATCACCTGAAATATGCTAGGGGTTTCAAAACTTAACCAGCCTAGCGATATAGCTCCTTATATCATTTTAGCACTAATTAGACAGCTACAAAGAGTTTTCTATGTAAAAAATGTATTCAGCTATCACCTTAAACTTTCTTTAGATTCTTATGTCCTTGGCTTGAAGATCCCATAGGAGGTAAATTAAAATACCACGCAAAATAACATAATCTACAGGCAATTCAGCTGAGCCACATGAGCGGCAACCGATCAAAACTACCCAAATATCAAGCGAAAGTCCGGATTTATATCTATATATATAAAAGAAATAATTATGTTAGTTACGCCACTTATAACTCAAGAACGGATGAACCGACTTGGCTGAAAATTGGTGGAGAGGTAGCTTAGAACCAGGAATAGGACGTAGGATACATTTAGTCCCGGAAAACGTATGGTTACTGCACAATATACTTTTATGATTTGCGCGTAAACTATGCAATCGATTTTGATGAATTTTGGTATGGAGATACTTTGAGTCTCGGGAAAGGACAAGGGACACTTTTTGTCCCGGAAAATGTACGGTTCCCGCACACTAAACTTTTATCTCAAGAACGGATGAACCGACTTGGCTGAAAATTGGTGGAGAGGTAGCTTAGAACCATGAATAGGACATATGATACATTTTGTACCGAAAAAATGTACCGTTACTGCACAATATACTTTTATGATTTTCGCCCAAACTATTCAGTCTATTTTTATGAAATTCGGTATGGAGATACTTTGAGTCTCGGGAAAGAACAAGGGATACTTTTTGTCCCGGAAAATGTACGGTTCCTGAACAATAAACTTTTATGATTTTCGTTTAAACTATTTAATCTATTTTGATGAAATTTGGCATGAAGATTTTAATCTATTGTTTTCTTAATTATACCAATTCGAATTAAATAATCATCGTTAAGACAGAACAACGTCTGTGGGGTCAGCTAGTTATTTTATATGAGTAAAGGCTACTTTAATTTTGCGGCCCCTATGAACGAACTCCGCTGCCATTCTAGGACGCTGCTGCTCCTCTTGGTCGCCATAGGACACTGCTGTCCAAGGGCCATGGCCCATACTATCTATACATAAATCCAGTGCTGCTCAAGCGGTACTCACGCTTCGCGCATCCGTTGGTGACGCCGAGGGCGACGGGGTGCTTGGGGTCGCACTGGCAGGTGGCGCTGCGGGGCTCGCAGTACACGTGGACCAGCCGGGGGTTGCACGTGAACTCGCACGGGGACCCCAGGTACATGCCCTTCTCTGGAAGAAGAAGAAATTATTGAGCTCCTCAGAAGTAAGGTGAATAAGTTAGGAGGTACTTGCATGGATCGATAACAGCTCTCGTCAGAAATAAAGGTACCATCGAAGAAATCGATTCATAGGCAGTTGACGGATTAAAGTATTTTGGTCGCGTTTTAACAAACCCATCCAACCGATCACAATTCACAGCTATGTTGACATTTAAGCCGACCATGACGTAGGTCCGTCAAGTGCCTAGGTCGCCTAGGAAGTACTGAATCAATGGCGAAACTGCACATTGTGGCATAATAAAAACTCATCATAATAATTGTGTCTTTCCAGTTTCTCGGGACACAAAGTAGCTTTATTAGCGGTTAGCCAAATATCGTCCATATTGGTTAAACAGTTTAAACGTGATCAGTGATCACGATCAGGTAACATACTGAAAGACAGACATAATTTCACATAAACCTAGAAGAAAGTAGAAAAATAAGTCACTTTGTTATCATCGAGTATGGAGCATAATACAAGATCATGACCTTTTCGCACTATAGTGCTAACAAGGTGAGTACTTGAACGCCGTTGCCCGTATATGGGGCGCGCCGTAGCCGGTGCAGTTACCTCGGAAGTGGCGCCGCTGCGGAAGGCCCACTATACCCCCTTGCGTAACTAATGACGCACTCAGTACAGACATAATAACAATTAACTACGTAAATGCTTTTTTAACCGACTTTAAAAAAAGGAGGTTATTATTTCGACGCGTATGTATGTAATATTTCCAGAACTGCCCAATTTTCGTATATTATGTTAGTCTATATCAGCGCCTGAACAAAATATGTGCCAAATTATTTCAAAAGTGTAATGTATGTATGTATGTTTATATGTTTGTGTTTGGATATCTCTGGAATTACCATTCCGATTTCAGTAATTCTTTTTTTGTTGTACTACGTATTGTAAAACTTAGGGAATAGTGCAAGTTTAATTCTTAATTACGTACAATAATGAAGTAGGTTTCATCTTTTTAAAATACAGTTATGTACAAAAATAGTTCAATAATTGATTTAGTAAACCCATCTGCGAAAATATGTCTGTCTGTCTCTGTGTCTGTTTGTTTGTTTCCTCTTCAAGCTTTGACCGCTAAACTGATTTGGATAAACTTTGATATTATACAAGTCCGGAGAACGGATATAGCAATATTTTAAGGCCATATTCACAGTTCACACCATAAAGTTAATATACCTATCGGAATAGAGCAACAATCTCGAGCTGTCAAACGTAACCAAAATTGGTTTTCATCTGTGTGAAAAATATGTGTACGTATACACTTACACAAGTATGATTGAACATGCATTCTATGAGATTATATTGACAACGTGCGGCACGTGCCGACTGGACGTCAAAATAAGAGTGCTGCTGTCATGTATCACACGTCTCTTTTTACCACGCGGTATTACTGATAGTGGCATCTCGTTTGCTCAGGCCTTTGTTTCTCTATTCCGCTAGGTATATTAACTTTATGGTTCACACCAAACTGACTATACGCCGCTGAATGTGAGCGAGAGTTACGCTTTATTAGTTTAAGAGTTACGAGTTTATTGTATTTCCATACATATTCACTTTTTCGTTCACACCTAACGGACAATACGCCATTACGCTAGGCGTAGGCGCGTACATTGATACCGTATATTTTGTATGATTTTCACGTTCACACTGGGGCTCACAGCTGTGAGCCTTCTCACATTCAGCGGCGTATAGTCAGTTTGGTCTGAACACGGCTAAACAGTGACAAAATGTACGTTTTTTACTTGATAAAGCGATTTCGGCGCATCAAAGTTGCCGGCGACATCGAGCGAGGAAATAATCCTGAATGTTGGTAACGTTCTGTTCATAGCACTTCATAGATTTATTTATTTTCTTGATGGTAGGTTGACAAGAGACAAGGGTCGATTCGATCTTGGTTAATGCATCCTCAATATACGGCTACAAAAAAGTGTAATACTTTATTATTACGTTCTTCATGATTTCCTCAAACGAAGATGTTCTTAATTTATTATATAGTTAGTAAAATAGTCAATTATTTGTAGATCAAGCGGTCACACTTTGAGTCGTTTAATGACAGCTGTTTAACTTATCTAATGAAGAGTTGGACAGAAAATATTATATTATGGAGTTTAGGTCTAAATCTGAATTACATAAAAAATAATTATAAAGGTTTCTGAATACGGCCGACAGTTTAAAGATTTAAGTTAAGTAATTAAAATGTTTTTGCACTCAGTACCGCTAAGTTGGGTGTTCCAATGAAGGTGATATACATTTATGGCGTACTCCATTACATTATCTCTTAACATGGTACTTAATAGTGATTTGTTCCGTCAATTGTAAACAGATTTTACGTTGTTTTATCGTACCTATGCGATTAAATCTCTTTGATATTCCGATTTATCTATCCTGCTGTCTATTCATACAATATGTAGCATTATAGGAATGTTATACAATGACGTTGACAGATGTTTCATGCCCTTTGTTAATTAATAAAATTCTAAATAATAAGGTCTGCTTGCATATGTTAGCACTTGGCAGTAAGGTCGTCATGTACTTAAAATATATTATTATAATGTTGTAATTATATTATTATAATGCTGTAATTGTTCACAATTTTTAAGCAAACGTCTGCACAAGGTACTAAGTCTTTACTTACAATTTACTACCGTACTTAGTTTGCAAATAAATTCTTTTGAAATTCTTTGAATCTTATCAGTTATCATTGAAATATGAGATAGTATTTTTTATTAAATAATGCTGAAAGTACGAATTAACGAGTTAAAATAATATCATAATAAAGCCTAGCAGAAGCGTAGTGTTGGCAAGGGCCGGAGCCCCGTATAATTGATACGGCAATATACGGCGGTAGCTACCCCCCTGAAGCCTAGGATCGTAACAATTATTGTTAAGTCACATCATATTTAATAATGCTATGATAGATAATACCAGATAATACCCACCTCGAAATCGCGTTATATTCGGTTGTCCGGTATATTAGTGTTTTCTTTTCTTTAGCAAAGGAAAAGCAATCACATTAGGCAGGCGAGGCGTGGATTTAATCAAATTAGAAAAGTTGTAAGTTTTCTGACGAAATATAATTGTGAGAATGTCTTTCCGACTTTAAGAAAACTGATGTGCCAGTATGTTTCTTTTGAATTCTGGATACCCTTTTTCGATTTTATTAAAACTAAAGTAGCGTCATTTTAGAAAGCAAACTTCATTTTCCGATATTGTGTTGCACTGTAATAATTATTATATTCTATTGAGTTTATTTGATATTGACGTTAATACTGCCAAAAAAACCTGTATTTTTAAGACACAATTAGTGGTTATGTCTTTGGACTTCGGAGTTAGGTTGTACCCACAGTCTATTCCTGTGGTTATGTCGCAGCCGACTGGTTAAAATAGCCGATCAATCAAACAGGTAGCCCTTTGACTGAACAACGCCATTCAATCTCACGGCTAGCTTTTTAATTGAATATTTCAGTCACTCGAAACGTTTAACACTACAGCTGATTCAAGCCGCCGCCGTTTGATTGAATTAGTTCAGCGCTCACCACTGCGGCGCTAGGTACGTTTTGTTTATAATATGGCGTCAACTAGCCGGTGTTTTGTGATTGTATTAAGATATTTTTCGTAAATATACGTTACAAGTGTTATTAAAGTGACAGAAATTATGAGGGGCACATACGAGTGAATCAAAATTTAAACAAATATTCGAATTTCGAGGAGAAATTACGGGATTATGAAATGCATCACGAAGGTATTAATTGCAATTGTGTTCAAAATGAGTTAGAATACAATTTATTCTGCTTATTATCATTGCGCTTGTGTAATAATAAAACTAAACTAATGGTCAGCTTAGTTAATTTGCCAGTTAGCTAAGCGGCGTCTAGCTGTAGTGTTGAACGTTGCAGTCAACAAGTCGGCTAAACGACGTATATCCGTGTGATTGAATAGCGTTGTTCAGTCAAAGGGCTAGCTGTTTGATTGATCGGCTATTTAAACCAATTGGCTGCGACAGTTATACCACATGTACCGATAATAATAAAAACTAATCGCCTGATATGATTTAATAGCAAAATCAAGATACTAAATTTGCATTATAGGGCACAAGAATTAATATCTACTCATAGTAACAGAAAAAATAGCAAATATTATAATAAATAAAATAGAAATGTATCACTATCACAGATATAATAATATTAATTTGTAAAATGTGACTAAATCAGGTCTAAAAGGGTTTGGGATGGGGAGAGGTTTTGGGGTTAAGTGGCGGCTTTGTTTTACCCCCTAAGCACTTTGTGAAGGGTTGCTTTGTCTCTTATAATATTTTTTCAATAACTTCATCAAGAAAAACATAAAAATAAGAAATCTATATTGTCACTATGAAGAAGATATTTTTAATGTTTTCACAAAAAAAAAAAAGTGTATTGTACTTACAATTTAAATTGTGTTGTACAAAACAGAAGAAGGTGTGTTTAGGAACCAGGGAGAAGTGATTTAGCATAATATTTGGATTAACTGTTAACGTAATATTCATTTAATATAAGGAAAGAGACCTAATGCTAGACACTGAACTAATAACACTGAACTAAGATGACACTTATGACAAAAATACCATAAAAATAAGAATTACTCTAATTATTTCTCACCACTGTAAATTTTATAAGCTTCTCAAGCTATCTGTTGAATCGAAAAAATATATTAGAGACGCCTTCGGGAACAAAATTTTAAAATGGGATCAGTTTTCGTAAATAATATGACCGCGTCAACACGCGCTCGGCAATTTCTTAGCAAATAGGATAAGTAAGGCGAAATTTTGCACGTAAGTTTTGAATACATTTATTGGATTTTTTGAAATTTCTATTGATTTCATTGGATTAACGGTCATGTTGTATACACTAATTAATGTTTATTTAAGATTTTTTGTCCATTTTCCCTAACAATATAAAGGGTGTCTACTATTAGTTCTTGAAAATGTAAAAAAACCTAATAGATGACATGGATCTCATTTTTGAGTTTTGCAATACATACTAAAGTTATTTTGTACTTTATTCTACTGCAAAAATCATCACAACTATTAACGTTGTGCATTTTTAACCCATTTTTTATGAAAATCAATTATTAAAAAATCGATTTTTTAATTAATCGAAACCCTTACAATCGATTAAATTTTTAACCCATTTTTATGAAAAATCGATTTTTAAAAAATCGATTTTCATAAAATCGATTTTCAAAAGATCGATTTTTAAATCGATTTAAAAAAAATCGATTTTTTTAATTAATCGGAACCCTTACAATCAATTCGAGTTCGAGTTCGAGTTCGAGTTCGAATTCGAGATCGAGTTCGAGTTCGACACAAAACACTACTCTCCAACCGTCTTACGGTTTTTCCAAGGTTTTTCGATCAACACGAGAATCGGACACGAGTTTCACAGTTTTTACCCATCCCACAAAAGTGCTCAACGCCGCTAAAGAAGTTTTCAATTCAAAAATATGTTAAATAAAAATAAAAGGAAAGATAGTTTCAGCATGAAAGAAGAATGAATAGAATCTGGAGACAACGTGGATAATATTTCTGATGCATGTAGTGACTATGATGAAGTAAATGAAATCTATTGAAAAATGGCAAATAAAGACCTAAATTTAATAGGAAAAAATATGTAAAATGTAATATAATGTTCTATGTCAACTATTAGTTCATTTTGGTGTCTACTATTAGTGATGTTCGTTTTTTGTGATGTCATCTATTAGTACTTATGACTAAGTTTTCAAAAAGACCAATAATATATTTTGTAATTGATTTGTCAGAGAATAATTATAATAGTTTTATTTTGTAAGAGTTACTGAAGACATGGAAGAAGTTATCAATCCTTTATTTTCATAAATATATATTTTATAACATTCAAATGTTGCATGTTTCCTTAAAGTGTCTGCCATTAGGTCTTCTCCCTTAGATGCTAACCCAACTAAGCGACGCCTACACGCAATAATTATTATGATTTAGAATTTAGATCTATCAATTTAGAAATCATAATAATTGTTGTGTAGGTATTACTGTGCTGCTGTTAATATAATAAACCTAATGCTGCTGATAAATGGATACTCAATCTAGTATGTAATCATTGTGATGGTTAAAAAACATACATAAAAAAAACTAAAATAAATAAAAGTTTCAATAGTTTGGTTTTAAAATAAAATGTAGGTACGTTTGTGCGTCATTTCACGAGCACGATAAAAGTAGATTGATGTCCGCGGTTCACCAACGCGCCGGTATTATTGCCATTATTTTCATATTTTTCAAATAAAACTGCTTTACGTGCTTTGCTGCAGTTTATGTGACGATTTAAAAGTTTGAAATATCTATAAAGGCGCTTGAAGCAAGCCCTATAATATATCCCACAACCTGAGATCTTTTGTAATATGCTTTACGGAAAGAAGAATATTTTAAGAAAATACGAGCTAGAAAACTAACAATGGACTTGACGGTAAGTTTAACATTTAAGACACAAAGTAACAAAGTCTCAACTCTCAAGCCAACCGCATTTCACTGAACACCACAAACGCCTAATAAAAACCGTGAGCATTCAACTGGTTTCATCGCTTGCTTTGTGCCTTCTGCATGGCGCCTAAATTGTTATAATACAGCTGTTGCAATTTCGTGATCTTATGACATCTACATATTATTATATCATACTATCTATACTATATCTATATATTGTGTTAGTCGCGCTAAAACTCGAAAACGGCTGAATGGATTGGGCTGATTTTTGACCGCCTTCCAAAAAGGAGGAGGTAATACGTTCGGCTGTACCTATGTATTTTTTTATGTATGTTCAAAAATTACTCAGCCGTTTGTGGTCTGATTTTCAAAATTCTTTTTGTGTTGTATAGGGTTTGATTGCAATTTGGTACCATGTCCATAAAAGTGGTGATCTGATACTGGGATCCATGAATAATCGAGGGGACTCTTTGAAATTTGTATGGAAACATATAGTGATTTCGATTTTTTCTTAAGCATTCGAGATAAATGCTACCATAAAGTAAGACTTCGCACCAGGCCTTGTACCATGAAACTGTTTTGAGACTCGAACAATCGGACGAGAATGCCACGTCCTACTCTAACAAACGTGAAATGACGTTAGTTAGAGCAGGACGCGGCATTCTCGTCCGATTGTTTGAGTCTCAAAACAGTTTCGTAGTAGGCCTACAGGTTATACCCTGGATCCGAAGGTACCAAACAGAACTTTTGAATGCTTATAGGTACAGGTTCGAGGATTTCGGCGTTGTTTAAACAATTGAAAGCATAAGCCAACACATCAATTTGATTGATAATCATCATCACAACCATAATTATACCATGGGTCATCACACCATGACCCAATTATTGGTACTTTTCGCGATATTTTGCATTGAAGCAGTTGTTTTTGATGATGATTTCGCTGTTTGTGCGCCGATTTTCAAAATTCTCGTGTTGTTGTATAGAATATAATCTTAATTTTGTATAACAATTACGAAAGTGATGAGCTGATGATGCGATCTATGAGCTATCGAAGGAAATCCTTGAAATTTATCATAACACTCATAGTGGTTAAAATGTTGTTTCTAGTAAGTTAAACATATGTTACGAATAAGAGAAATTTCATACGAAGGTGTCTCTTTGTCCAAAGTCACTGAACAGAACTCCTGAACCTTTAAAGATAAAAGTTTGGAAATTGCAGCATCGCTAAGATAACTGCAAGCATTTACCACAATTTCGCTTACAGTAACATAATGTGAATAGATAACATTCGTATAGGTTATTTACGCATAAAGCCTTATTTTGTAGATAACTAAAAAGAGTGAAATTATTATTTTTAACAAAAAATTAAAACCGACTTCCTAGGTAAAAACAATAGTACTTAATATGAACTAAAAAGTATTAAATAACTCTTACTCTATAATAGTGCCTTTTTCAGAATTCGTCTAAATCTCAACTATTTCTGTACATACTACAGTCTTCATTACTTTGAAGTCGGTACCAGTCCCAAAAGTTTCAGATATTCTAAGTTCTGACATTACTGAACTCACGATTAGCTGGTACCGACTTCAAAATAATGAAGACTATACTATGTACAGAAATAGTTGAGATTTAGACGAATTCTGAAAAAGGCACTATTATAGAGTAAGAGTTATTTAATACTTTTTAGTTCATATTAAGTGTTTTTACCTTGGAAGTCGGTTTTAATTATTTGTTAAAAATAATAGCCTTAAAATATTCGTACAAGTCCAGGGAAGTCTTTAAAGTGACACGAAGTTCACCGGGACAGCTAGTATTAAGTATTATAAAGCGGAGAGTTTGTTTGTTTGTTTTGTTTGAATGCGCTTATCTCAAGAACTACTGGTGCGATTAGAAAAAAATTCAGTGTTTGATAGCTCATTTATCGAGAAAGGCTAAACGCTATATTTTATGACGCTAAGACTAGGAGCGAAGAAACAGAGGAAAATGTGGAAAAAAACGGGGAAAATTATTTGAAAGGGCTTTGTAGAGAGTTCACTTTGAAAGTAGTAGCGCTGAAAGACGAAAATTTTTTTTTAATTTTGTATGAGCGTCACGAGTTTCCCCATACAAAAGTAAAAAAAAAAATAGTTTCAGTGCTGCTACTTTCACAGTGAACTCTCTACAAGGAACATGTACACACCCTAAAGTTTTATCACTTATTTTTGTTACACCCTGTATAAGGCTAATAATTTGTCAGTGGAATTCCTGATTTACGCGGGCGAAGCCGCGCGAAATGTCCAGTGATATTATAAACCTACAGTATTTTAGCAGTCTCAGTTTAGTTCTTAAGACCTTTAATAAATATGTTAGGTATTAGAGAGTAGTAATATTATCTAAAATTATATTTACTCATTTTGATTTTGAACAATTCAATAGTGTACCTACTTATAAACTAAAATGTTTATAAGTATACAGGACTCTTCAAAACGGCATAAGAGATAGCATACTATATTTTTATTTATTTATTGTCATAAAAACCATACATAATTAAAACTCCTGAAACCACCAATAATGTTTTGTTCAGAACAATATTATGTTTATGGAGTGACCTGTGACATCAAACTAACGCCCAACTTTGACTATCGCGGCCCCAATGGCCTATAAAATATTAGGCTAGTGGGGAGTCAAATGATATTATGATATTGATCCACTTAGGGTGCACCAAACGCGGCACACCACAATAGCGAGCGGCCCTAAACAAAACCTAAGGGCTATTTTTAGCCCATTGTTAGTATGTGCCATGGTCCACATTTACGGTAGGTAAGTATTTATAGCTCTTAGTAGACCGATTATATGTGTAAATAACGTGTAAAGAAATAAAATAATATAGGAATTTTAACGGTAATTTGCTCAATCTAGGACGTAAAGAAAGTAATTCAACACTTCTACAATTTCGTTATTCTATTTTTTGTTCCACCAGAGTCCCATTCACAACTACGTTGGTCGGACTATGCCAAGTCAGCGTTATATTACACACAAAAAAGAAACTAGACAGAACCCAAATTTTTCAGATACACGTGAACGGTTAGATAGGAACACTATCGATCATGTCATTTTTCAAACAAAAAAATTATATGAAAATCGATTATCGTTACGATTAAACTGAATCCAGCGAGTCAATCAATATTAGTCGTTTTAGATATGTGTGGCTGAACTTGACATAGCCCGACGAAATTCGTAGGTCCCTCGACGTTTATGCCTATGACTCAATTTATCCAAATAATAACTACTTGATTAAGTACAACAAGCCAAACACATCCATACTAATATTATAAATGCGAAAGTGTGTCTGTCTGTCTGTCTGTCTGTGACTGCCTGTCTGTCTGTTACCTCTTCACGCTGAAACCGCTGAACCGATTTTGCTGAAATTTGGCATGGAGATACTTTGAATCCCGGGAAAGGACATAGGATAGTTTTTATCCCGGAAACCCGGGATAAAAACTAGCGCCCGTTTCCGGCGCGATAAACAAATTTTGGCGCAACGGAGAGATTAGCTGGGTATAATAATTAATCTGCAGATTATCTAGTTAACTATATTTCCATAGAAAAAAAGTGTGACAGAAAAGAAAAACTACAAAACAGTATGAGACAGTGCTACGTCAGCGTAGCTCCACCGTAGCTACGTAGAACGTCCGCGAGGCCCCGCTTGTCAATTATACAGAGTGTTATCTTTTCATATCGGGCGTGTTCCTTTTATAATACGGTGTATGACGTATTTTTATAATTTTTTATCTTACATGCGCTCTCGTTAACGTTTGGTATGTTTATGCAAAGGGCATATTTATCGGAATAATTATTAATGACGACAGTTACGATCCTTTTTCATAATATGATTAATAAAATATATTCTTTTTGAAATACACATACAAACCTGCTTTGTTTGGAGTGTGTCGTATGAAGCCACTACATGAGGACGACTCGTGCATTACTACTTAAGCTACTAATAATAATTATTGACATAGCTTTATTGTAAAATTATAAAAACTACATTTATTCTGTCGAATTGAGAAACGTCAAAGCTGGTTAAAAATTACTGCATCTTTATTCCCTGTTAGATCTAGTCAATTCCTTATCAACCTTCAAAATGCTATTCGGATAATGTATCAAACCAGCAGGTCTAAAATCGAACGACTCTCCTCCAAACTCCACTCAGTTTTCAAATTTCGGATACTTTCAATAACTCTCTGTAAATCCTCCACAGCGATTTACATTCAACTATTTACGACGTACCAACTTACTTAGCATAAACTATCTGGATTGCATTTTTATGGCCCATTAAATGCAACGGCCCATTTCACCAACTGACTTACGTAATAGGATAACTAGGTCTGAAACTATTACGCTAGATCAGTGGTCCTCAACCTTTTTTACACGGGCCACAAACACGTCTTGGTCTTGGCGTCGCGGGCCGCAACAAAAGTTTTTAAAGTTAAAATAAGAACGTTCCTTAAAATTAGTGTTTTAAAAGTAGCAGAAGATCACGACTTTCACGACCATATTGCACTATTTTGCCGGTGGGGGTGAAATTTAAAATGAGGGCCTTTGAAAAAGTCTCAGCGCGGCGGGCCGCAGGTTGGGGATAGCTGCGCTAGATAGTGTCCGCAACCTCGGTGCACCAGAATTCGTTTATGGCGCTGGAAGTTTTCATTTTTCCGGGATAAAAAAAACAGACTTACTTCAGCCCATAAAATATTATTATTATCATCAATGCGTTATACGTGCGTTACAACTAAGTAAGTGCGCTACGAGTATATGTGCTAACAATCAGCAACTTCATTTACTACGTTTAATTATTACATGAGGTATAGGTCTACCAGAATCTGATATCAATTTTTGACAGCAGATTTTCAAAAAATATCCTTGATCATTGGATAAATTTTTATACTTGCATGTTTAACATACATAATCAGTCGCTATAGAAAAAATAAGGATCAAAATGTTTTCAATTACCCCAGTAATTACTAGAGTCGTCCGCCTTCTGCCTAGGAATCAACATAAATATATAAAACGTCGGAGTATTAACGCTGCGACGCGCCGTAACGCAACGGAGTAGTATGGCCTTGCTTCACCGAAAATATTTAACACAGCCGCTAATAAATCAGCAACAAACGCCGAGCTCTGTGACAATTTTTCGCTTTAGCGGTTCTGAATAATAAATGATACACTGTCATATTTTATGTGATATATTAATATCGAGCTTATTGTTACATGAAAATGAGCAATTAATTAAAGACCTAGTATATTATTATTACACTACTATCTATACCTATTTTAAAACTTAAAGGAACTAAGTAAGTTCTAAAAAACAGTAAGTACTTGTACTAAGCCCATTACTTTGGTATATTTTTTATAATATTATATATGTATTGCAATAAGTACAAAAACTAAATGTTTGTTTTTTCCTTTAGTAACTTTTTAAAATGAAAGAAAAATAAGTTTTAAATTGGAATAATAAGTAATATTAATTTATATCGTACTTTTACTGTTAAGGGTCAATTATGTATCAATTTCAAGAGTCGCTGTGTAAAATTTCAAGCTTCGCGTCGCGTTATCACACTATTTGACATTTTAGTTTTGTTTTGCTTTGCTTTTATAGCGAGTTTACATTATTACAATTCCCAATCCAGCGCTGCATTATATCACGAGATTGGAATAATCTAAACCGGCCATTATGCCGCGGCCATCGCAAATATCGTTTTGCTGGGAAGTGAGTAATTTTCCAAGCTAATAGTGGAATCGCTTAGCAATAAGATACATGCGGTGTTCATCTAACAACAAGTATCTGGCTTCTGGGATAACATAAACTGTTTATGAAAAGTTTTTTGGCACGCGAGCAAAGGTCAGCGCCCTTATTCCTCATAAACGAAGAATTATGGGTTCAAATGTCCGGATACGATCGTACGTTTCTTTGCCAAAAAGTGGCTATTTATTTTATAAGTCATATTTTCTCTTTGTGTGGGAAAAAATCATGGCTTTAAGTATGCTAGACAAAGTCGATACTCCTTGCTTGTAAAACAGCATTTTATTGTTATTGCGCTCCACTGCGAATGCGCATTGGGATTTGGGCTTGGCCGAATCAGGAGACCCATCTGTTTGTTGCCCATTTAATTAAAAAAAAAACATATTCGCTTTATGAAGAGAGTGCATGATTTGTACATATTTTGATTTTTATAGTGTGTTGTGACTTAATGATGGTGTTTGATATTCTATTTGTCACTAGGTGCCGCTATGTAGCCTTAGGGTCTATCGTGTCACACTGCTATCAGATGTCACGATATAGCTGTCATATGTCACGATAATATGCCTATTTGATACGATATACCCTAAGGCTACATAGCGGCACCCTAGTGGCAAATAGAATAATCAAACACCCACATCAAATTGGTCGATTTGATCACAGCCTGTTGAACACTGACGATGATAATGAACTGTTTAATGTTTTGATCCGAGAATAATAAGCCCAGGTGAGATATAGCCGGGTATAAACTCGTGTATCATAACAAAAGCGATAAAATATTACCTGTTTATGCCCGGCGTAAAACTGTTAGAAACTAGAATCGCACTTGCCGTATCATAAACATCAGCTGATATTATGATAAATCGCTTTTCTTGAGTGTATATGAGAAAAATATAAAGTTGTCATGTAAACGAAGTAATCTAATATATAAAATTCTCATGTTACAGTGTTTGTGCGCCACCAAAACGGCTCAACCGATTTTAATGAAATTTTGTATGTACATTCGTTAGGCCTGAGAATAGGTTTTTGTCTACTTTTTATATTGATACTAGAAATAATTTATATTATGGTAAAACAGCGTTTGGCGGGTCAGCTTGTTTGTCTATATTATTTCGTTTACATCAAATGGAAAAAGCTTTTGTGGTCGCAACTTTATTTTCTAGTTCTCTACTACAATAACCTCAGCAACACTCAGTTACTTTGTGTAATTACATGCTTAAGTAGCGAAGGATTATGTACTAGCTAAGTACTTAATAAATCTTGCCGGAATTTTCGATTAATATAGCAGTTAGGGCGTAGAGGTATAATAGAGAGAACCATTTTAGATTTCATATGATTGCTTCATCATAACTTTGACAGTGATTTTTTGTATCTTTTGCAACGGAGCAATGTGGTTTAAAATACTCTGAAGTGCATTTTCCGGTAGTTACATAACAAATGGTAAATAGGACAGGATGCTACGTAAGTGTATGAGCGGGGTATTATAAATGCGCTTTTAGGCCCGAGGCGTTTATCAAGGCGCCAACTAGGCCAAGGCCTAGGTCCGCTAAAGCAACTAACGACTTCAAATTTGAAGGACGGAAAGAGCAAAATAGAAAACAGCTAAGTTATAAGCTATTGAAGACTCAATTATGCTTTCTTGGCGTGAAAACTTTGCGGTTTACTTTCCAATCCATACTAATATTATAATTGCGAAAGTATGTCTGTCCATCTATCTGTCTGTCTGTTACCTCTTTACGCCCAAACCACTGAACCGATTTTGCTGTTTGGCATGGAGATTTGAGTTCCGGGAAAGGATATAGGATACTTTTTGTCCCGGAAAAATATACGGTTCCCGCGAGATGAATGAGTTTTGGCGCAACGGAGTTACATTATCACTTCTGAAAAGTGAAGATAATTGTGAAATATTCGCATTATTGTACGTATGTTATTGTTTTGAATTTTATCAATCTATAAATACACATTATTACGAGTTATGACCTAAATATAGAGAACACATCAACTCTTTGTTTTGTTAGTATTTTACACGAACTAACAGTTTACAGTGTAAATTCTGAAATTAAATATAAGTGACTATGAGTAAGTCTACTTCTTCATTTAGGTATTTCTCTTATTGAAACCAAAAAGAGTGAAAGTAGTTTACACTTTACAAGCAGCTTGGGTACAAAGGGTTACTAGAATATTTTTGGAGGATATATACCACAGAGAAGCGATGTGAAAGATTAAGTACATACACGTACTCATGAGCCGGAAAATCAAAGAGCAATATACAGCTTATCGTATCAAAGTAAGATGTCATGTCACAGAATTTAAGGAAAAAGTAGTATCCGTATATTTCACTAGTAGGACATGTCGCGGAAACAAGTCGTCCGACATTTACGTAGTTTGTCCCTGCAACTGTGGTGGTGAGCAGTATGTCGCCAGCGACAAGTCCCGCAACCCGTAAATGTCGCGGCGACGTCGGGCGACATGTCGCGGGAGACGTGCATTTCGTAGTGAAATCGCGGCTTCATAATATTATAATATTTATAGAAAACTAAATGATGCAACTCCATTGCTCCAAAATTCGTTAATCGCGCGGGAACCGTACATTTTTTTCTGGGATAAAAAGTATCATATCTCCTTTCCCGGGACAAGTATCTGCATACCCAGTAAAATCTGTTCACACTTCACCGGTTAGGGCGTGAACAATCGCCACGAGTACAGGCCACGAGAGTCTAGACAGTAGACACACTTTCACATTTATAACATTAGTATAGATGTTCATTGTTCATTGTTCATGTAGCGTGCAATGAGACAAACAATCGCATTTTTGGTTACCTGAAATTGGTTCCGATGGGTGGTTTTCATTAGAGATTATTGGAAGGTTGTTTGTTCACGGCCAGTTGGCGAAATGCCAAGACCTTTGGTTGCATAATTCCGAAACCATAGGCCTTGTGCCTTGACACATGAACGTAAAAGAAATGGCCACTAAGTGCTTCTATTTTTACTGTTTCAAACTGTTCCAAGATCGAACGCTATCATGGCATTGTTTTGCGGCTTTATTGGTTGTACTAATATTATCGAGTTTATGAATAACTAAATGATTCGCAAAACGTTGTTTTGTGTATACGTTATATACGTCATGCCACAGAATATATATTAGTAATACCAAGTTATGCTAGAATATTATGTTTTATGTATATAGCATGTATTTTGCATGTTAACTTGCTATTAAAAATCTATTAAAAACTCCATCAAAATCCTTTGTTGTAAAGATTTTTATATAATAAATAATATACATATATACTAGCTGTCCCGGCAAACGTTTCTTTGCCATATTAAGTATATAAAGTATTTTTTTTAAATTTGGTCGAAGCGCTAACTGTCGGACAGACTAAAATTAAAATCCGAATTCGAATATTATTTAAAATTTGACACTGCGATGGCAGCCGACTGTCGGATCCAATGTAAAACATTCCAAAATCAACAACTACTAATAAATTAAAAATTAATTAAAAAAACATTGTCCAGCGGACAAAATTGTGAATCTAAACCATTCCCAGATCCCCTTGAACACACACAAAAAATTTCATCAAAATTGGTCCAGTCGTTTAGGAGGAGTTCAGTCACATACACACGCACACAAGAAATATATATATTAAGATGTTACCGTTAGAATGCAGAATACGTTAATGTGCACATTACATAGGTAATCTGCAGATTCCTTGATTACCATCCGTTAAGGGCCTTCTACTCCCTAAATTAGCAGGTCGATTTCTGTCAGTGCGAATATCGACGTAAATGATATTAAAATAACATTCATAACAGCGCCAGTGTTGCCAACTGCTAGCCTTGCCGAGTAGCTAGATTATTGTTCAAAAGTTGCTAGATTGCCAGTTTTCGTTCCCCCAATAAGTTGCTAGAAGTAACTAAATGTAACGGACACTGTTTTGCCAACTGCTACCTCTACCAAGTGGCTAGATTGCTCCTAAAAAGTTGCTAGATTTCCAGTTTTTGGCGCTAGAGTAGTTAGTAGGTAGTAGCTTAAGTCTTAACGTATCTTTTTTTTATGAAATAAGGGGGCAAACGAGCAAACGGGTCACCTGATGGAAAGCAACTCCCGTCACCCATGGACACTCGCAGCATCAGAAGAGCTGCAGGTGCATTGCCGGCCTTTTAAGGAGTAATAGGGGAGGGTAGGGAAGGGAATAGGGAAGGGTAGGGAAGGAAATAGGGGAGAGTAGGGAAATGAATAGGATAGGGGATTGGGCCTCCGGTAAACTCACTCACTCAGCGAAACACAGCGCAAGCGCTGTTTCACGCCGGTTTTCTGTGAAGTCGTGGTATTTCTCCGGTCGAGCCAGCCCATTCGTGCCGAAGCATGGCTCTCCCACGTCAAAAAAGTATCTATTATTATAATTGGCCAAGCGCAAGTAGGACTTGCGCACGAAGGGTTCCGTACAGCTATAGAGGAAAAGTAAGCAAAAATTTTGTTTTTTTTTGTATTGGAGCCCTTAAATATATTTTTATTTTATTATTAATTATTAAAGTAAAATTAAGGATTTAGTGGCCTTTATTGACTATAAGCAAAAAAGGCCAAAAAAATTACGTTTCTTGTATGGGAAATTAAATATTATAACTTTATTATATTTTTAGTATTTGTTGTTATAGCGGCAACAGAAATAAACAATCTGTGAAAGTTTCAGAAGTCTAGCTATAGCGGTTTTTGATATACAGCCTGAAGACAGACAGACAGACGGACAGACATCGAAGTCTCAGTAATAGGGTCCCGTTTTTACACTAAAAAGATATATTTTTACATTCTTTCTTTCGATTCTCGGTAAATACTTTACGAATCTCGAAAGATAAAAAGTAGCTAGACAAAGTAGCTAAAAATCTAGCTACAACTTTTTTAAAATTGTAGCTGTCTGATACCGAATCTTGTACGGTGGCGGTTACGACGCTCGCCGCGTCCATGATAGGGCGAAATAGGAGAAAAAACCTTTTTAAGGCTTAATATAATACATATTTCAAAAAAGTAAAAAAACCAAATTATCAACTTATGTATTGCAAAGCAGTAGATATTTTTTATATATTCTTTTGATAAATAATGAAGGAGTTAAGTAGTTTCATTCAACGATTTGGAGGTGATTTGGTTTTTTATTTTTTATTATGTGATACCGATAGGAAAAACATGGCAAAACCAAATTACGTATCATATCATGTAGATTACTAATTATAATTTTTTTCAGATATAATTTCTCTGTTAATGCCGATGAAAAGTTGTTTCATCTGCACGCTTTTTTGGAAAGAGCAGCCTTAAAGTGTGAAATTTAAATAAAAAAGGCTTAGTGCCTAGCACTTTATCTAGTCAGTTTTCATTCACTTTCTCCGTAAAAGTCCTAAAAACTTTGACTTAAGTTTGTCAACCTAAGGCTATTTTGTTTTGGTTGGTTTTTTCTAAGTAAGTAACATTTTACTTTAAATTTAATAATTTATTACTTTGTTTATGTCCAAAAAATGATATTAAATAATTTTCTACAACTAAATAACATGTTTTATTCAAATAAGAACCTGTTTTATGTAATTTAATAATAATAATAATAATATCTATCTATGGACGCTTCACACCACGTCAGTCTGGCCCCGCGCTAAGTACCTAAAGGACTTGTGTTACAGGTACCAGACAACGGAAATATATTTAATACTTTGATACTACACATATATTTAAGATTTTTATTATATAATACACATATTTAATACACATCCAGACCCGGGAACATTGAAAAACTTTTTGTTCCGTCGGCGGGATTCGAACCCGCGACCCCCGGCTTGAGCTACCAACTTGCTCACCACTGAGCCACAGAGGTCGTCAACAAGTGATTTAAATCTGAATTTGCTTGCAGTCCAACAGCTGTGGGGAAATCATTCTTGATTGTACGATTTGCAACGAGTCTATCCACTACATAATGAAAAGAGGTATACTAAGGGCCTGTTTCACCGCTTCCTGATAAGGCTATCCACCACTTAATTTGACAGATGGAGTATGGAAAATCTGTCAAATAACCCTATCTAGCACCTTATCAGGAATCGGTGAAACAGGCCATTAGAATAAAAAATTATATTTCTAGAATAGAAAAATTTGTTAAATTAAACGCACTTATCGAAAAAAACGGCTCCACTAAAGCAAGTGAAATTTCAGAGTCTGAAGAAATAGAAATTGTTGAGTCATGAATTCATGATACAGTCAATGAGATCAGATAATGAGAATAGAATAACATTTTTGCACTTTAACTGACTCACCCAGATAATCTGCAGAATACCTTGTTAATTTGCAGTCTAACTGGTTTACGCACATTAGCGGTAACATATACAAAGACAAACAGCGAGTCGGAATTGACTATGATTTTGTAGACATATAGAGTATGTACGTACTGCTTATTATAGTTGTCATTATTATTTTTCCAAGAAATAATTTATAGAGTGGACTAATTTGATCTTGATTTCCAAGCTTCAGTAGAGTTATTGGTATTCGGTCTACTGTAGGGCTCTAATTAACAAGCTTAGCCATTCGAATAATTATTGTTATTGCACAGATTAATCTAATTAAATAAGGACAATATTGTTGGATATATGATATTATATGATTAATGATTATGAACCAAGTGTAGTGTAAATATAGTAGCTTGCATAGGCTATGCTACTAGTACGCCCTTCACGGTATAGATCGTTAAACATTTAATTAATGATCGTGTGAACTATAATTATTGCATTTGAATTTCAGATAAAGTATGCAAGTCGGAATATAGGTTAGGGCTATATTAACTGATCGTATAAATAATTATCACAGTTTATTTCGCAATTTTTTGCGTTGAAAAAATGTTTAATAGTTTAGGTTAAGTAATTCTATTTTCTGTCTAGGTACGTACGGTTTGTAAAAATCAGTTTTTTTTTGTTATGTCTAGCTGATTTAACATTGATTTTACATAACTCGACCAACAACGTAGATGTACCATAATATTAATCCATACGTTTATTTGATTATACATTAGTTACGTACATATATCCACCCCCCACGCCTCCGTGGTCCAGTGGTTCAGAGCTCGGCTCTTGACTCGGAGGTCGTGGGTTCGATTCCCGCGTTGGAAACATGTTATTTCCAAGTTTGGTTAGGACAATGCAGGCTGATCATCTGATTGTCTGACAAGTAAGATGATCCATGCGTCGGATGAGCATGTAAAAAGTCGGTACTGCGCCTGATCTCTCGCCAGTTGTGTCGGTCTGCCGTCCCACTGGGTTATTAGAGTAAAGGAATAGAGAGTGCTCTTGTATACTGCGCACACACTTGGGCACTATAAAATTACTCCTGCGTAGCTGGCCTGGTTTCAATGAAACCGGCCACCGTCACCGAAACCGGTGTGGGAGCTATTATTATTACATATATCTAAAATTGGTGACAGGTGAGTCTAGTGGAACATCATATAGATCATCAAAATAGATTTACAATTATGCACATTCACGTAATAAGTAATTACCAGAATATGGCAAACGTTCTTTGACCTTTCGGCTTATAAACGAAACTAGAGCTCAAACAAAAACAAGCCTGAAAACTCAACGCTCGATATAAATAACCCTCCCCATATTTTAGTACGGAAAGGGGGTTTATTGAGGGGTACAGGAAACGAGTTTGCGGTGGCGTGTGGAAGGTGCTTAACAACTCCTCGCCCGAGGACTACTCCACTTGCCTTTGCCGAACTCGTTAAGCTAAATAAGTTTACCTTTTAATATTTTTTCGTAGAGAATTTTTCTGCGCAAAGCAAGCGACACGGTGTTATATCAGAGTAACAATTATGTTTACATTTTGTGGCTTGTTCTCTGGCGTTTGTTTTTTAATTTGTAGTTAAAATTATAAGCTTATTGTTTCAATGATAAAGCGATACGCACTAAAAGGACAACACACCTGTTGAGGGTATCGATAGCTAAGGACCGTACTCAGTGACATACTGTAATGAAAGATGATTACTTTTGCCTTATCGAAGTTTTCTAAATGCTGTAGTCTTCGATCAAATAATGATCGAAGGCTGTAGTAAATGCTGCGTTGTACGGCAGCTGAAATTCTAACGGTTTCAGCCTGACTGAGCATTGCACCTCGCTCGGTCTCTGAAGATCTTCCCATGACGCTCACTCAAGTAAATAGCAACACACGCTTTCTGAACTGGCGTCTTACCCAAAAAAAACTAGATTTTATCCATTTTTGGGAGCTATTTATAAGTTACGAGCTGTATCAGCTGACATTTGCCGTGACGCGCGTGTCGATTGTTTACTCGGGACATTAATCAGTTTGTGCTGGCGAGCGTGACACCGTGACACGGTCGTATTATCCCGCGACTCAATCATACTTAAATGGATATGCCGATTGCAATATGTCGCTAGTTTAATTGCAATTTCAGCGAGACTATTAGTAGAATTGCAAACAAGCTTTTCCCTTGGCGTCGCTTTGCTAGCTCTGTAAGCTCTATATCATTCCTTTTAACATTTAAGGACTTTTCCAAGCTAGAAAGTATACGCGTCTACAATTATTTTTTATATGCGGTTTTTATAAATAAACTTTAAAATAGCCTCACACAAAGACCTTGATTAATTCGTTTCTTTTCATCGTAAACCCACAACTTAAAATGATAAGAGCCTTTTTCACCACTTCCTGATAAGTGCCGGATAGGCTATCCACAACTTATCTGACAGAGAGAGTATGGAGTGTCTGACAGATAAGTTGTGGATAGCCTATCCGGCACTTATTAGGGAGTGGTGAAACAACCCCTTAATATTATTAAAGGTTTATCTTACCCTACGATAAGTTATATTCGTATGAAATATCGAGGTCATTCATAAGGGAGTTTTATAAAGGCGGATTCATACTTCTTAGCGGGTTGCCTCGAAAGGTTTTTGCGGCACTGGATCTATGTAATGCACGATTACATAGAGTTAGGGCCTGTTTCACCACTTCCTGATAAGGTGCCGGATAGGCTTATTTGACAGATTCTCGGCCATACTCTATGTGTCAAGTAAAGTGGTGGATAGCCTTATCAGGAAGTGGTGAAACAGGCCCACAATGTCGCAAAATACTTGCGACTTCGAGGCACTTTTTTTTTATTGATGTCGCAAGGGAAACCCATCATGGGTGCCCCGGGTTGGGTACCCCGGGGGTATGTGAGACTCCTACTCACTAAAACCACCTGCGGTTAGCCTTCAGCCGTATAAAGGAGGGATATCCCGGATCTAACAAACACGGGACTCCCTCCACGACCAGCCGGTCTACCTGGGACCGGACTTCCACCAAAAGTAAGGGAACGCTTAGGCAAACTCAAGCGATCCCCTCGGCGCCGGGGCTGGCTAAGCCGGGGAGGTTCCCATTCTCTCCCGGAGTCCCGTTAGACGAGGGTTAGGAGGTTCGCATAGCGACGCCTCCGCACTCCCGTCCTACGCCGGCGGAGCGGCAGAGAGGTGGGATCGTTCTCTCTGTCCCGCTCCGTGGCCTCTTTCTGCGATATAACAAATTCGCAGAAAGAGACCGCCGCCTGCCAGGCCTCGTCGCTCTCGAGCATGCAGCGCACCATGCTCGGGAGCGAGAGGTCCCCGCCCAGCACTGCCACCAGATCGTGGCGCAACTTCGAGGCACTGGATCTATGTAATCGTGCCACGTACAGGGGAGGCGCGTATCATTATTGCGTACTTACCGAGTACACGTACTTACCGAGTACAGTGGCGAGACCCAGTGCACTCGGCCAAGCTTCGCTGCTTGTGGCCAATCGGCTCGAGCACTTGCACTCAATCATGAATTTTCAAACAAATCATAAACATTTTTTTTCTCTTTCCGCGCTGCTACTTTAGCGAAATCTATATGAGGGACACATACCCTCTAAACTCTAAAGTATTATCAGTTATCAGTTATCACTTACTTTTGTTACACCCTGTATATGTTTTTTTTCAACTGACCTGATATGTTAATCTTAGCGTCATCGTAGTAGTCGAGGTGTTCGTCCTCCTCGTCTGCTGCGGGCTCGTCGAGGCGGCGGGTCGCGTTGGGCGCGGCGCTCACCACCAGCGCGCACACCACCAGCGCGACCACCTCCATGACGACATCACCGCACACGCTGGAACACACGTACACTTGTAATACGCACATATATACAACTAGATGATGCCCGCAACTCCGTTGCGCCAAAATTCGTCTATCGCGCGGAAACCGTACATTTTTCCGGGAGTATCCTATGTCCTTTCTCGGGACTCAAAGTATCTCCATACTAAATTTCAGCCAAATCCGTTCAGCGGTTCGGGCGTGAAGAGGTAACAGACAGACAGACAGACAGACACACTTTCGCATTTATAATATTAGTATACAATAATGTACTATCAGAGAAGATGGCGTAATTTGGTCGCGTTAAGGCTGTGTTTCCACCAAAGCTGAGTGGAGCTGTGTTGCGAGGAATGTGTTTCTGATAACCAATAGCATCGCCGAGCTGAGCGATGTCATGGCAAAGTCGTGTCAATGAAGCGATTCTATTGATTTTCAAAAACACATTCCTCGCAACACAGCTCCGCTCAGCTCAGCAGACTGAGTCAAACCCAGGCCCCAGCCGACAGATCACAATTAACATTGAATTGACATGACCCGACCAAATGACGTAGGTCCGTCAAATGCCTATGAATCAATTTCTTCGATGGTACATTGTCTTACTAATATCAAAAGTTAGACTGGCCATAGATGGATCGCAAGTTGCAGTCGGGACCGACTGCTCTAGAGCGGTCGCGTTGAAGTCGTACACGACTGCAACACGACCGCATCATGCAGTCGTAGTACAAATTAATATAATAATAATAATCGGCCAAGTGCGAGTCGGAATCGCGCACGAAGGTACCGATAAAGAGCAAAAATAGGCAAAAAATTGTGTTTTTATTTTTATGGGAGCCCCCCTCAATTTTTATTTTATTTTTATATTATTATTAATTATTAAAGAACACATACAATCAAGAATTTTGTAAAAATTTCAAGTGTCTAATAGTTACCATTATTGGATTCGAGCAAAAAAGGCCAAAAAATCAAGTTTGTTGTATGGAAGCGCCCCTTAATTATTAATTTTATTTTGTTTTTAGTATTTGTTGTTATAGCGGCAACAAAAATACACAATGTGTGAAAATTTCAGAAGTCTAGCTATAGCAGTTTTTGAGAGCCCATCCGTCAGCCTGGAGACAGACAGAAGGACAGACATCGAAGTCTCAGTAATAGGCTCCCGTTTTTACCCTTTGGGTACGGAACCCTAAAAACAGTTTAAGGCTTAAGCCTAGGTAGGTATTATTAAGGTGTTACCATTTTATGTGTCAAACCCAAAAAACGAAAATTAAGTGAGTTAACACAATTAAAGAAACATTAGTTTAATCGCCTAATAACTTTCTTACAATAATCAACTCGACAAAACTTTGTTAAGCTTGTCATAATTAATTAGTAACATGTATCGTGTTCGCACGCTATGGTTTAATTTACACTTAAATATCCATTTAACTATTCAACAAGTCACAACGTTCATGTCTTACTAAAATGCTGCCATTAGTAGGTTGTTTTTTGTGGTAATTATTTTTTACGTAAATTATTGAATCTACGATCCAAACGTTAAATAGCCGCGTACTGACCAAGCGAGCCGCCTCGCCGCGGCAGCCTCGCGCGCAGTTGCTCGGTCGGTCAGTACGTGTTAGTGCGCGGCAAACGTCCGAGGCGCCTTTGAGCATCGACCAAAAACCGACAACTCTTGGCTCGGCCGCGGCACGCTCGGGCGAGGCAGCGAGTCTGCTCGCTTGGTCAGTACGCGGCTATTTACATTCGGACCGTAGACTTTAGACAGTTTCTGCTTCTGTTATTAATTTATTATGTAATTTTGCTACTCTTACGAAAAAACTATATTTTTTGGATATGGTTAGTAGGTATAGTTAACAACAATATACTACTATTTAAGCCGCAGGAAATTATTATAAATTAATATTGTAATTGAAAAAAAAAACAAGTGCAACTCCAATTTCATTATCTATGTAAAAACTGGTAAAAATGATAAACAGTTTCGTAAGAAAAAAAAATAAAAAATATTTTTTTCTCTGCAGGATTAACTCAATAACGATTACGCCTGAAGACGACTATTGAAAGAAAAAAAAGCGTGACAAATTAGATTGGATTTTGCTTTCAACAATGTTTTCTTTATTTCCAACATACTACAACTAGCTAAATATTAGTAGGTATTAGCTAGATTAAGTCCTGAAAAATAATCCTCTGTAAAGAGATGCATTTTTAAGTTTTCACAGCCATTAGCATATTAAATTTTATTTCCCTCGTAAACATACGGAATTAATATTTTTTATTGTGTTTTGTTTAAACCTTCCTTTTGGTTGGTAACTACATACTTAATTATTATGTACTTCGTATTCATTTTTTTTATCTAAAATATGTAAACAGGACGCTAGGACTTAAATTAACACGAGACATAAAACAGAACATTAATTTGGTCCTAGAGTATAGTTTTTGTTGGCATTGACATCGATATAAATGTATGTAGAAAAGTATTTTCCGATATTTGATAATTATTAAGAAAAACTTGCCAAATATCGCTTAAGACGATCCATAAAAGTTTGTAAATACTTTGTTTATGTTGTTAAGTCTCTTTGTTGTAAACAGCCTTCGTACGATTTCCCGCCCCTAAGCTTTTAAGTACGCAAACAATGTTTAGTAAATAATTATTTGTGTTGTAAGTCCATTGTCTCATTGTACTCTTTTGGGTGCTTTTCCCACTGGTGTAAATGTATCTTACACTTTTGAGCACACAATAGTATTATTGTGATGTATGTAGTTGTACAACATTATTCATGAATAAATCCAAACAAATACAATATTTTAATGTGGACGAAATAATAGAAAATGTATTGAAATTTTGATGTTATGTTAAACAAGATAATGTGCTTTTAAGCTTAAGTTTGCTTGTAGCAAGATACTAGGGCCTAGGCCTTCCTGCCAGGGCTACAGGTATGAACGGATTAACGACATTGAGTTAATGTTTGAAGAGTATAAATTGAGGTTATGTTGGAGTGTTTACTGCAGTGCGGGGCGGGTCGAGTGCGACGCAGTGCCGCTAACTGATTTATATTAATCAAAAGAAATAGCAACAGAAAGGTAGTTTAGTCGAGTTAAGTTGACTTTGAGGAAAGGAAACTGCCAGTCAAGTGCTTGCAATTAAATAGGGTTGTCGTTATAATAGCAGATTTAGGATGTAGAAATGAAGATATTTGAATTAATAGCATCCTTATTGTATTATACATATAATAAAACTGTAGAAATGAAAATTCTGTACATTAAAGATATTCAAAAAATAATAAGCGGGGGGTGTTACTACATCGCTATAGAAGCCAAAAATGTGGTTAGTTTTTTGTCTGTCGGTCTGTATGTTTGTTCCACTATCACACGAAAACTACTGATCCGATTTGAATGCGGTTTTCGCAGATATATTTGTCTTCTTCCAACTTAGCATCTGGTGTATAAAAAAAAATCCCCCCACCCCTCTAAAGAGACGAAAGATATTATAACTTCTAAAGTAATTTAGGCATCAAAGCAGGACTCTGATCATAGTTTTACTGTAAAATCCATTACAAAAGATATTTATTATACTTATTTTATGAATGTGTTTTTGTATTTGCCATGATATATTCAAAGAATATAATATTTCAAGCAGCTTAGAATACATATTAAGTACTTAGCTCGCTGGAGTTTGAAAGAGCATAAAACTACCGGCTTACAGCTTATACTCAGCTCAATAACTACTTAAACTCCAGCACAACAGAGCACTTGAGCTATTTAAGCATTTATCTGTAATATTGATCTCAGACACTCGCCAATAGCTTCTAAATTTGAAATGTGAATATGAATTTGAACTGCTGGTTTTGAATGAAGATAGTACAAACGCATTAAAATTATTTATCTAATGAAATAATACATTATTAACCAGCAACTAGATGTAGCTCGCGACCTTGTGCGCAAGTCAATCCCTCGGGAGTCGCGTCCCGTGCATTTTGGATGAAAAGCTATCTTATATGTGTCCATCACAAACGGTCTGGTACTTGCCTAATACTTGCACATTAAAGTGAAAGCAAACAAAAAAGTTTAATACGTAGTTGGAATTAAAAGGACTTGGTATTGAAGTAGTTGGAATTAAAAACTTTTTTTCAGTATTTTTTTTGTTCAAGTTTTATTTTCTAACTGTACCTTACTTTTTAAATCAAATTGCGCATTCCAGAGCGTCACTAATGAGGTATCTCAGAAATAGATTTAATCGGATTATTAACTAGAACACTGTACAATTGATAACAGTCGCATTGACTGCACAAGGACGGGCTACCAAGGCTAGGTTAGACTAGGCTAAGGCTTCCGCTTAACCTTAGCGTTAGGCCACACTGCTCCATTATTTTGCGGTGCGTTGCGTCGTCGGAATAGAATATCAATAGGCCACATCTGCGTTGTGACGCCGCACGACAACACAATACTAATACGAAGGTGACGGCACAGCGCGTCTCGTCGTTCGCACCCTGTCGTTTTGACAAAGTCCCTCTGATGAAGCAGCCCACCAATTGAGCATTTCATAAAATATGTAGTGAAGAGACTCCACATTGTAGTCTTGATAATAATCGTTGAGCCACGACAATAATAATATTATCTAACCAAGATTGCGAAGCTGTCTAATCTGTATCATGCCTCAACGACGTCGAATTATATTATTACGTTTATCACGTTCGTATGTTTGTCGCAGCATCGCTGCTGCACCGCAACGCAAATAGGCAATGTGGCCTCACTATGCTATATTAGCCTTTGTTTTATCGTTTGTGAACTTGAAATGTTACAGTAAAATTAATTTCGTACAAATATAAATGCTTTTTCTCGTTAAGAAGCAATTTGGAAGCGACTTCCAATGAGCCTAAGGATATTTAATATTGTGAGTGACAAATCCATTTCGGATGTTATCTTGTAAGGAACATCGCTTGCCTACAGCCATATTTGTATTACATGTACATTGTACATTGTACTCGTTAGGACGTAATATAAAATTATGTTACACAGCATTGCAGAAACAACGATACCTATGTTATATATTTATTTGTAGCTTTATCCGCTACTTTCTTGCTTAACTAATACAACACTACTTCTCTGAATTATTAGGCATTTTTTAAACTGGCTGTACCCACCACAGATTCCCACGGTCCCACCACAACGGATGGAGTTCATACAAAATCCCCCTTTATCTTCTCTATCGCCAGGTTCGACAATCGACAGCGACCAACAACACCAACCAAGCACAATTTTTTTTTGACATTATTAAGCAATAGATACACTCCGTTACAACAAAATTATTTAATCGCGCTGGAACCGTACATTTTTTCGGGATAAATCCATCCTACGTCCTTTCCCTGGACTCAAGTATCTTCATACTTTTCAGCAATATTGTTTAAGTGGTTTCGGCATGAAGAGGTAAGAGACAGAGAAACTTACGCATTTATACTAATGGATGTGTTATCCCGCCGCCTCTTGGAATTCGGGTTTTGTAGAGTTTGAAATTTACAAAACGGCTCTAAATATGGGTTCTGGTTACGTGGTTTGCTCTAAATGTGTTTAGTGTTTACCCTTTACCTGTAATAACCAAGACACAACCATTCAGCGTTCATAATAATTGTAATAAAAAATCTATATATATAAAAGAAAGTTGTGTTAGTTACGCCACTTATAACTCAAGAACGGATGAACCGATTTGGCTGAAAATTGGTGGAGAGGTAGCTTAGAACCAGGAATAGGACATAGGATACATTTTGTCCCGGAAAAATGTACGGTTACTGCACAATATACTTTTATGATTTGCGCGTAAACTATTCAGTCTATTTTGATGAATTTTGGCATGGAGATAGTTTGAGTCTCGGGAAAGGACAAGGGATACTTTTGGTCTCGGAAAATGTACGGTTCCCGCACAATAAACTTTTATGATTTTCGCCTAAACTATTCAGTCTATTTTTATGAAATTCGGTATGGAGATACTTTGAGTCTCGGGAAAGAACAAGGGAAACTTTTTGTCTCGGAAAATGTACGGTTGCTGCACAATAAACTTTTGTGATTTTCGCTTAAACTATTTAATCTATTTTGATGAAATTTGGCATGAGGATACTAATTTTAATCTATTGTTTTCTTAATTATACCAATTAGAATTAATCATCGTTAAGACAGGACAACATCTGTCGGGTCAGCTAGTAAATTATAAAGAAAAATAAATAGAAAAAGCGTATTGACAATGAAGAGAGGCTGTTAATGCAGAACAAGTAGATATGGTTCAGCTACTGATTGTGCTTTGTGTTCTATTGTTCTACTCAAGTGTGATGTAGTTCATTGTTTTTAATGCTATTGTAAAAATCTCTTGTAATTATACTATACTTTTGTAGTAATGTAATAATAAGAAGAGAGAATGATTCGATTGTTTGATGTTGCATTAAATAGGCTTAGAAACTATTCTGATGAAATTTGATACTGTAGAATAGGCCATAATATGCAAAAAAGTCCTTATGAGGTAGATCGGCCGGTCGTGGTGGCCTTATGTTTGACAGATCCAGGACAACCTCTGTTAAACGGCTGATGGCAAATTAGTCGGTCGATTTGGCGTTTCTCGCCGGCCAATCTTACATACCCCCGGGGTGCCATAGCTTTACTGTACCAGGCATAAGGCGTGGTTCCGTGTCGGCAAGGTCATAACTCATAAGCAAGAACATAGAGTATTGTCTATACTCTTTAGCGACAAATGTACGGTTAACATAGATTACAGTATAATAAACAACTCTATGTGACACTAAGAGAGGCATAACATATTTTAAAATCTTACGACAACGCAAAAAATTGCCAGGAATACCTAAACACACAGTGTAGGTGTTAAACTTTATGCCTAAGCTATAAATTTACCCTATTAAGTCTAAAGAGATATTATGTTACTACAGTATCCTCCAAAAACTCACTCCGACTTTGAAACACTATAGCGTTGACTTCGTCACTTTATTTATAAAAGTTCTACCTGCCTCGCTAAAACTTCTTAAAGATAACAAGTTCAAAAATTTAAAAATAATTTTAAAATAAGTTCTGTTTAAAAATTACTTGTAATTTTATCACCATTAAATAAAATTATAAAAAGAAAGTTCTCGGCATTAAAGCTACGAAACGTTTTAAGTAACGTAGAACGTACTGTGCCGTAGATCACGTTTTACTGCCCGTAACTGTGCTACGGGCTACGTCGTAGCCGTAGACTACGGCGCGTAGCGTCTACGAAGCAAAGGATTTAATTATATTAAGGTTGATCTTTGCTTACATATTTACGATGATACTATATTTATATTTTCCCTTCTATACCTTGCATGGTGTATGCATACATTACATTTTATATAAAATGATACGTGTTAGCATAATATTGTAATAAATGTTCGTATTGAAAAAAAATTAAGTAACAGTTACATGTAACAGTTTTCTCCTGCATTTTTTAGTAAAAATAAGAAAGCATGAAAATAATCAACAATCACATTCCAAATTACAAGCATAAATTCGATGTTCCATCGAGGAAATTGGTTCCTAGGCAGTTGACAGACCAACGTCATTTGGTCGGGTCATGCATGTCAATTTAATGTTAATTGTAATCTGGCCTTGTACCATGAAACTGTTTTGAGAGTCAAATAATCCTACGAGAATGCTGCGTCCTACTCTAACATACGTGAAATGACGTTGTTAGAGCAGGACGCAGCATTTTCGTCCGATTCCGAGTTTCGTAGTAGGCCTACAGGCTAGTAATATTAATTGTAATGCTAATGTTAATAGTACCTAATTGTAGTTTTATATTATCTGTCTAACTATTCATTAAATTGAAGGTTAATCATAATTAAATGTCTCTGAGTACGGCGGTATGTTTAGGATATTTTAATTGGGTGTACAGTTGATGTCACATGCGATAGTTAATAACACTGGCTGTTAGCTTCGTGTTCGCAGCTATGACGCTTGTAGTAACCGGAGAAGACACTTCTATGTTGATATTAATACTAGCCCAGTAGGGCTAGTTCAGCCTTGTATGGGAAGCTGAAATTAATTATAGTCAGACTTTTTTAAACCAGTGTTTAGAGGAGGTCACAAATAGCTTAAATTCAAAAATTCGACCAAATCCGACAAGTGCGTTAGCCACCATATTGGTTTAAAGGTCCAATCTTTTTTTGCTATATCTCCTTTATTTTTTTTTTAAGAAAATGATAAAGATTAAGTTTGTCGCAAATTTGATTCTCTACAACTTTAGTCCTTAATATTTACGGAGATAAATGCGAGAAACAAGTCAAAGTATAATTTCGCTTGTATGTCAAATATTATCGAATTTAGTGGAAAAGTAACTGTAGAAACAAAGTTGTAGGTAATAGATCATTAATTTCCTACAAATAGGCTACTTGACCTATTTTTTTTCTTCATTCTAATCGCTTCTTAATCATTCATTTTTACCAAAAAAACTAATATTCTAATATTTTACACAGTAGAAACCCATAAAAATGTTGATTGAAAAACATGCCTCTTAAATGGCGCCGAAAACACTGTCCGCCATCGTGCCGCCATAGTGTGACGTCATGTTTTTTGTATTTTATACTTTCTTTATTAAAAAAAAGTTTTATGTGCTAAGCGTACGAGTCTAACAGTGCTAAAAAAATTAGAAAAGAATTTAGAAATCATTTGTAATGTTAAACACTTTTGTAGAAAAGTTTTGGCCATTTCATTTCCCGTCTACAATAAATGGAGATAATATATAAAACTGATGTTTTATTTTGAATTATTCAAGAAAATATATTTTATAAATCTTTCTAGGCTTATTCATATTATTTATGTACAAATAAACTTACATATAACGAGCGCAATAAATAAAAGATATTAAATTACAAATAGGATGACGTCACATCCAAATCGGAAGTACCGCAAAAGCGTTTTCGTCAGTACAAATCCTATTTTCATAAAATCATATTTTCAAATCGACTTTATTTATCAATCATAAGCTTTTATTTGATGATAAGGGTGAAATACGGTTTCCTACGCCAAGTTCTACTAGAAATATGCATTTGTTCAATGAAATTAAACATAGGTCAAGTAGCCTATTGATCCTTATGACTTTTTTTAGAAATCAATATTTAAGCTCCTACACCTATGGTAAATGTACCGGGACCCAAGCGACTGTATAAAACTGAATATTTCTGATCGTGAAATAGACCCTATAACAATTACGGTACATCCTACACCTGAATCATTATTAAAAAATTGGCTAAGTGCGAGTCGGACTCGCTCATGAAGGGTTCCGTACCAAAGGAAATAGTTATAAAAAAGAATTAGGCAAAGATAGACAAAAATTTGTGCTTTTTGTATGGGAGCCCACCCTAAATATTTTTTTTTAAATTTTATTATTAGTTATTAAAGAACAAATACAATTAAATATTTTATGCTTATTTTAATTGTCTTAGTACTGCTATTTTTGATAAAGTGCTCTTTAAAAAAAGGCCATTAAAATCCTGTTTGTTATATAACAAACTATATCCTATATCCTGTTTGTTATATAACTTATATTTGTTTTTAGTTTTTAGTATTTGTTTTTATAGAGGGAAACACAATACATAATATCTGAAAATTTCAAGTCTCTACCTATCACCGTTCTTGAAGACTGGAAACAGACAGACGGACAGACAGCGAAATCTTAATTTTAATTGTGGTTAGTTTCGTGAGCTCCAAGCTTATTTCTGTATTTTTTTCTGTATTTGACAATAATCGCGATACAGGTCGAACTGGTCGAAATTATACTTTGACTTGTTTTTTGCAGTTATTTCCGTAAATATTGATTTTACAATAAAAATTATAAGGACTAAAGTCGTAGAGAATCAAAATTGCGATAAACTTGATCCTTATTATTTTCTTTAAAAAATTAAATAAAGGAGATATAGCGAAAAAAGATTGGACCTTCAAACCAATATGACGGCTAACGCACTCGTCAGATTTGGTCAAGTTTTTTAATTTAAGCTATTTGTGACTTCCTCTAAACACTGGTACAAAAAATTGCTGACAATAATTAATTTAAAAAAAATCTAACTCCCTAGTAAGGGATGTTTCTAAAGTCAAAGATTAGTATAGTAGAAAGACATAACGGTAAAAATAAGTATTTCAGTAGTCAAAAATAAGTTAATAGTTTTAATTATGTTATTAATATAATTAACACTAAAACCTAATGCATAATCTGATGAAGGTTCTACTAATAACGTACGTATCTTAAGCTAACGAAATGCATAGTCTGGTAGATTTAACAACTTTGATCGTCGATATAAACCCTAACTGGATTCTGGATAAGGCGATAAAGGCTCAGTCAGGGTTATATAATGTCATAGAAGCGATCAGGAAGTTGTATAACGTTAACTATATTATAGTATTTTATGATCTGAAGTTGCAGCTGAATTTTTCGTATTATAACAGCTAGCTTCGCTTGAAGTTGCAGCTAAATTTTCATTATTACAGCTAGCCTCGCTAAGCGTTTATAAAATTTTATTGTACTTATCCTTTTATTGTGTCTTTTCGACTTACGTAACTATTTTGTTGTAAAATTTGATGGAGAAAGCGATAACATAATATCATTCAATTTGGCATTATTACTATCTTTACATACATATCTTAAGTTATAATTTCGAAGTGTCTAGTCGTCCGCTAAACATATGATTAAAATAAATCTTAGTCGTCCGATTACCGGATGAATTAAAAATAATCCCACCAAAAACATAAATGTAAAAATGCTGAGCCAAGTTCCATACAAACATTATATTTCTTGTCTATGGACTTCGCCGTAAAAAGGATGGAGATCTAAATGAGTGCCAAGTTCCATGGAAAATCCAAATAAGTACGTATAGGAACCAAATAACATTATGAACAAATAATAGTGTCTATTTCTTTGCTTTATTGAATGTCTATAACAATTGATGTTATTTAAATAATGTGAGATCCTAAACTAGATTAGATCTAACTTAGCAAGTTTTCATTACGTCAGTCATTTTTCATAAAGTTATTGAACATTTTAATTCTGATGAAAACTAGCCAAGTAAAATCTAATCTAGTTTAAGATCTCACATTATTTAAATAACATAAATTGTTATACACATTCAATAAAGCAAACAAATAGACTCTATTATTTGTTCATAATGTTATTTGGTTCCTATACGTACTTATTTCGATTTTCCATGGAACTTGGCACTCATTTAGATCTCCATCCTTTTTACGGCGAAGTCCATAGACAAGAAATATAATGTTTGTATGGAACTTGGCTCAGCATTTTTACATTTATGTTTTTGGTGGGATATCACTACTTTTTGTAAAGTAAACTTTCCGAGCAAGGATAGACACCTTCATCTTCCCAGTTTAAGCATTCATAATATTCGACTATATTCAATGGCAATTCGCAACCTTAATGTGTCATTTCACTACTTCCCGACAAGTGTCGGCTATGCTATCCGCAACTTATCAGACAGATACTTCATCTATCAGATAAGGTGTAGATAGCCTATCTGAAACTTATCAGGAAGTGGGGAAAAAGCCCCTAAGGGTCTGTTTCACCGCTTCCTGATAAGGCTATCCACCACTTAATTTGACAGATGGAGTATGGAAAATCTGTCAAATAACCCTATCGGGCACCTTATCAGGAAGCGGTGAAACAGGCCATAAGCCTTGTTGAGACGTGAGTATCAGACGAATAAAACAAAGAAAATCCAAGCGAATGGAAAATGCAGAGTGTACAACTTACTATGCGGAAGTTAAGTAGCTATTATTATAGCTGTCTAACAGACAGACAGACAAACGGACGGACGGACAGACAAACGGACAGACATAATATTGAAATAATTCTATGTCTGTTCTCGGGACTCAAACTATATTTCCATACCAAAGAACAATCGGTACAATCAGTTTAGGCGTGAAGACGTAACAGACAGACAGACACACTTCATAAAGTCACCTTCTATTAATTTCAAGTTTTTTCTATTCACAAATAAATGTTTACGGGGAGCTCCCATACAATAAACGTGATTTTTTGGCCTTTTTTGCTCTAAATCAATAATGGCAGCCGAAAGGTACTTGAAATGTTCACAAAATCCTTAATTATATTTCTTCTTTCATAACAAATAATAAAAGTAAAATAAAATAAATATTTAAGGGGGGACTCCATACAAAAAACACAATTTTCGCTCTGTACTTTTTTTTTTGTTTTCGGATTTTTTCCTACGGTTACACACAATTATCGAGCTGGATCCAAATTTCAGCCTTCTAGGTCATCTGGAAGTGGGTAAGAATTTTGATCTATAGGTCAGTCAGTCAGTGATAAAAATTTAGATTTTCGGACGTTAATATCTCAACAACCGTTTAAGCTGTACTTATGAAATTTAAAGTATGTATTTATCTCGCAAGTCTCATTATATGAGCTAAATTTGAAACGTTTATGTGAAATAGTTTCTGAATTATGAGGGGGTCAAAAGTAGCTGCACACGGTGCGCTCGCCATTCTGTTATGCTGGAACTCGGCTTGACACTCTACCGCGTGTCTAGATCGTGTAATATTACACACGGTGCGCTCGCCATTCTGTTATGCTGGAACTCGGCTTGACACTCTACCGCGTGTCTAGATAATTCATCCGATTATCGGACGATTAGATTATCTTCATCATAAACCTAATGGGGTCAATTCAGACCGCAACGCGACGTGGCGAGGCGAGGCGCGGCGCGGCAATCTGTATGGACTTGACAGATTTCAATTGCGTGAGATGTTTTGCGAATCTGTTAAATCCATATTTTAGAAATGCATCTACGCGTCGCGTTGCAGTCTGAATCAACCCGTCGTCCGATTACCGGACGACTAGCAACTGCCTTGCTGCTTGTGTATATTTTCTCTGAGTACAGAAAGCAATACTGATTTTGGCTAAACATGAAAAACCGTTCGTTAATCAATATTATGTTAGAAATCAAACATCGTTCGTTAGTCAATATAATGTTTAGTAAGAAAAAGTCTGAACTCAATAATCTAGATATTAGAGTCTCCAGTCTTGAAACTAGAATCGTAAAGGAAGTCTGAGATAAATTTGCTTAGCGGATGAGTGACGAAGCGGTCGGCCGCTCCAATTAGTATTCAGAGTTCAGACTTCAAGCGTTTGCAAGCGTCTTGCTCCACCTTCACTACCTTTTGCTAAGTGCTTCGTTTGCACAAAATTTACAGTGGATGATTGCTTAGAATGTTGTATTTTTTATTATTTGAACGATAAAAAATCTTAACAAAACTACATAATAATATTTTTATTATGTAATTAAGAAGTTTTTATTCTTAGAAAAATATTGTTTATGGAGTCTGGTGAATAAAATGGGTGTAGGAACTTAGTGTATTTCAGGTCACCAGGACTCTCTGGACTTGTATTATAGTATTTCCAACGGTGACCTAAATTTTAGTATGTTATAAATAAAGCAGTTTCTACTAGAACTACAAATAACAAGCGTCATAAAGACATACTGATAACATGACATACAAAATCGTATTTTTATAAAATGCCTTATTTTTGGTTAAATCGTTTGTCTGACGTATATAAGAATACTACCTATTTTTAACCGACTTCCAAAAAGGAGAGATGTTCTATGTTCGTCTGTATATAATTTTTTATATGCTTTGATAAAATTTGGATCGAATAGTAGCTGTTTTAATGTTCGAATAAATAGCAGAATAGTGTTCTAAATAAAACGAAGTTAGTTGCCAAATGACCCAACTGATAATTCCAAAGTGATTATCCTCAGCCTTATGAGGATAAGGACCCGATTGAGATCTTAATGTAAGTAAAAAGCACATTACTGAAAGTAAGTAGAGTATAAAAACAATAGTTTTGTTTTCATTGCTATTATTTTACATTTGGAAAGAATTAATAGTAAGCTAGTGTATCTACTGATAGTTAAAAATACTAGTTACTATAGTTAATATTATAATATAAACTTTTCGGCTAAATCACTCTAATTACCTATTTTATAAAAAAGCATAAAAATCTTTTACGTAGTGTAAAATATCTAAGCAGTAAGCGCACACAATATTTCGATACAAATCGGGTAGTCTTAAACGAGCATATTACGACAAAAAGGAGGGTTTCTAGACATTTTCTATTGAGTTATCAAAAAACCAATTTATCAGCAACCGGGTAGAAAAATTGAAACGATCAAGGAAACATTTTTATGATATAATTCCTAGAGTTCTTGTCTTGTTCATATGAATAGTAGCAAAATACACTAAAATAAGGCAATTTATAGACGTAATCATAAAGAACAAATCTGTACACATTTTAGTTGTTGTAATTATACGTCTATACTTATTAAAGGAAAGCTAAGCCTATCTGCCGCGATCCGCTTTGAGAAAATTATTTGGTACGGCCGTCGCGTCGGCCGTGCTTTTACTCTACACTTGGCTGGGGCACTGCCATGCCCCCCGATTTATAAACGTCCGCCCGAACGCGCGGTTTGGCGGTTACACCGAAAGCTGGATGTAGAAAAATTGTTTTGTCTCTGTTACTCTTCTATAGTATTTAGTATTAAATGGTCGTTATAGATTTTCATTAACTTATGACAATGTTATAATATACAGTATATTGCATTATTAAAATGTGTCGTGAGTAAACTCCACTAACAAGCAAACTCTTGTAGAAAGGAAATATAAACGTAATATTTATTGCCAGCACTAATTAGTATGAAATGTTTATTCTCACTCCGAATTTTCGTTGATATACAAGATTTATTATAGTATGAGTCAAAAGAAAATAAATGTAACATTAATTAGGTCTCAATTTTTTTTTACTTACGGTTGTAATTTTTTTTTTGGGCTCTCATACTAATCTGACATTGTGAAGGATCTAATTCCATAGTCCTTACTCCTGAATCGCGGTATCAAAGTTTTCTGAATAATATATTTTATGTCTCCGCTGATAAGTAGGACAGTGGGTTTCGACACTTTCGACCTAACCCATCACCTCGCTCTATATAGTAGTTTTAAAGATCTATATTATATTCGCTATATATAGATCTTTAAAACTACGCACTGGATTTGATGATTTTTTAATAGATTAAATACAGAATTAAGAAAGAACAACAAATAAAAATATCGAGAGTCGACCATATAACCTCCGCCTTTTAGAAGACGGTTAATGAAGAGAAGGAGATCGTATTATTATTCATGCGGGAAGCTTCGCGGGTCAGCTCATACGTAAGCGAAAAAAATGATTTCTGAACGAATGTTCTATGCGAATTCGAAATTTAAATTACATTTCTAGCTTATCAGCATGTCAGAAGGTCGATAAGTACACCGGATCTTTCAGTACACTAGCGAGTAACGGCACGCCTGTTCCGTGCGATACTGGCATACTTCTGTTACGTTGTAAATTGTAATATCTACAGGCTGTAACAATACCATTAAGTGATTGACTTTAGGGTGTATATTTGTCCCTTATATAGAGTTCATTGGGAAAGTAGCCGCGCTGAAAGTTTTTATGATTTGTATGAGCAAGAGAAAATTTTCCTATACAAAAGCAAAAGAAAAAGCTCTTTCTTCGCTGCTACTTTCACAGTTAATTTTATATAAGGGACACAATACACACCCTAAAGTATTATGTCTTAGTTTTGTTACACCCTGTGTAGCAAGGTATACACTGAACTGTGAACATGCAACCCTGTATTATACTCTAGTGAACAGCCAGCGATGTAATTTTAGCATCGATTTTGTGGAATAGGACTCGTTATGGAGTCAGGTACGTGACATAGATCTTTGGATAGCGTTTACGCAAAAAAAGCAAAACGTGCAAAAGATAAAATTAATTTTAATAAACCGTATTTTATTCCGATGATCGTATGGTAATAATTTAATTCATAGGTGTATTATGAGCATCAAAAAGCTTTTGGCAAGCTTATTAGAGCTTTTTGCTCGTCGGATTAAACGGAAAAGTTCAGGTGTGCGAAGCTTGGCCCGGGCCAAATGTTGTTAAAACTTCGGGATGACGTTAATGAGATAAATGGCGGAATTTATGGCACGGCCGAGTTCCATGGCCTTTAATGTGTTTCGGGTCATGTCACATGTGTTTAAAGGGCAAGCCCTAGCTTCGAAAATAGTACTATTAAAGTTAAGTATAAACAATACATACTTGAAAATTTTGAAAACTTAATTTACCGTTTTTGTTTTTTTTTCAATTATTGATGCGTCATAGTGTTTAGTTTTAAGTAAGTAATAAAAAAATATAAAATGAATATACTATGTATATTATTTACTCACCCAATCCCCGAAGTTACGCAAGCCGGTCGCTCATCACAGTTCGGATCAATGAACTTCTGGATGAATTTATTTTATCACAACATAGGCCTGATGCACTATCACAGCACGGGGTACACACAATATAGTAACATGTGAAGTATAAAATTGGAGATATAGTCAGGGGTGGCCCGCGATGAGGCCGCGGCTCGGGCGGTGGCGTATTGATACCCCGCGTCTGCGCGTTGCTGACAACCCTTAGACACAGGCCCGGACTCCGATGACAGGAAGTTTTTAATATAAAATATCTGTTGGGGTTGAATAACCAAGAAGACTAATGGATCTAACTGATGCCAAACTGAGCATTAACCGCAATTGCAAGCTGTGGATGCTCAATCGATATCAATCATGAGTAGTCAAACATAAATAATTCTGCCTAATCAAAATTCAAAATAACAAAATAACGTGGTTTAGTTTTACGATGTCTTCTTTTGGAAGCATTGAGTGAGGTGGCATTTTAAGATGCGTCACCACGTCTAAAACGGAACAAAAGGTGTTCGTCAAGTATTCCTGGCTGCGAAGGAAATGACGTTACTCGTAAGCATTGTAATTGGACCCTGAACTAGATTTAGTTCAGCAAATCTGTTAAATATATATCATCAAATGAGATACCATTAGCGTACCCGTTCTAGTTACATCTAACTTGACCTCTCTGGAGGTCAGGTCCTGTTCCATTTATACCCTTTTCAAATCTTAGAATACGTCCCGTAGTTTACGGAGGCTTCTCGAGTGTGCCCGACGATTCCCGACGGTAGCCGATCGCCAACCTGTCTGAAGTTGAGCGACCAACGTAAGGTGACCTCCTGCACCCCGTTATGTCACTTATCATCGGGTGCAAAGGGTGTGTTTTAATAGTGTTTCATATACCAAATAACATTGGTGGTTTGTGAGACATGCGCTATTAAGACATCGATGAGGAATCTTATTTATTTACTATACTTTACACGTGTGAAGAGAGAAAGGGAACGCGTCGGAGAGATATAGCTTTTCTTCCTTTTGATGATTAATTTAGTGCTGTTTGATATTGTTGCCCTACTGAAAAAAATATAAATGATATTTTACTCTTTCCTAACCTAACTTAATACGATGCCAATATGTGTTGAAAATTGAAATGTAACAACGAGTATCTTTTAAGGCCTGTGCATGTCGGCCCATGATGAACCAATACAGCCGATTACGATCGTGTTTAGTATATTCGTCTATACTCTATGTCCATAATGGACTACAATTGTGCATGTTTCAGCTTTGCAATTGAAGTGACAATCATGATTACCAAGGCTGAACGTGAAAAGGCACCTTTATATTGGCTGCAGCCATCTGCACACTTGGAAAACGACTTTAAGTATCTCTAAATATTCTCCTAACGTCTTTGGCCCTAGCAGCATGTCTTTAAAATAAAGAATCTTTTTAAAGTAGCATTTTATGCAATTTGAAGTTTGGAATGGTGCCATATAATAACAATGTTTACTGGACCAAAAAATCCAATTGAGTCGCAAGGGAATAAATCTTTTTAACTGTTCTAAAATATCCCGAGAAAGATACGGCAGGCAAATCGCCCAATACTAAACTGTTTTGTTGGGATTACAATAAGAGTTTTTGCCAAAATTTGGTATAGATCAATGATATTATATAAAAAAACTCAAAGCAGATATGTTACTACCGCGCGCGTTGTGAAGCCATTAAATACGGGCCAATTGACCCGTCTTTTGTATAGTCTGTCTCTTTTATGTAAATGTCATTTCGTATCTTTTGTTTCACTTATCTGTCAAATTTGACGCTTGAATTTGAAAATTGTTCGGAAGCAATTTAAGCCCGAAAATAGTATGAACGTAACAGATCTGTATTTAGTTGAATATCATTGGTATAGATATTATTCTTAGAGTCATAAGAAAAGACATTAACGGGAACCGTAGAAATTTCTGGGATTGCATATTTGTAATCACAGAAAATTCTACGGTTCCCTCGCGAGTAACGATGTTCACCAACTAGTTAATCATTATCTAAGCAACGCATTAAGCCACTACTGAAATTCCAGGAAATATGACGAAGCAGTTAGTTAATTTAATGTTAATTTGATAAACAAAAAAACATCTTAATAATATGTAAGACTTGTAATGGCAGTGTCCTTTGTATCAATATTTTAATGAACCATCCATCCATTTCCATCCATTTATTAGTGAGGTGAATCACGAGGTACATTGTTCACAAACTTGTTCTAAAGGAATATTCAAAATATTAGGCACATACAGTGCCGAATTAATTGTTTTTATGAGAGTAGGCCATTTTGTTTCCGCCGACCACCCATGCACCACCGAGGAAATTGATTCCTAGGCAGCTGGCGACCTATGTCATGTGGTCGGCTTATGTCAATTCAATGTTAGCTGTGATCGGTTGGATAGGTTTGACTTAACGCGACCAAATTAGTTAGGTCCGCCATCTGCCTAGGAATCAACTTCTCTGATAGTACAAAAATCTAAATCGGTAGGGCCTCTATGGAATATGGTCGCTGCCGCCCTAGGCCGTGGCCTTATACGGCCTATGACTGATTTGAGATTTATAAAGAGAATCGGGAATAAGCATTACTTTGGATTACTTTTATGCACCGTCAAGTCTTACAATGTTCTTTATCGTCGGTGTGAGCTGACCCTTATGAGCAAATAAAACAAGGTGTAACAAAACTACAGACAATACTTTAAGGTACCTGTAGTTTTGTGAACCCTTATATGGAGTTCACTGTGAAAGTAGCAGCGCCGAAAGAACATTTTTTTGTGAAAAATAGTCAGCGCTGCTACTTTCATAGTGAACTCCATATAGAGGACACTTACACACCTTAAAGTATTATCTTTAGTTTTGTTACAAATTGTACCTATAATAATACACAAAGAAGAGCAGACCACGAATCATTTTGGTTCAAATTTATTTCATGTTTACTATGTATGCATACGTTACGAGCATGTATAATGTATATCCTTTACGATAAGGTAAGAGTAAGTACATATTTTTGCAGGAAATTATACTAGCATAATATAAATATTATAATATTTTGTTTTCCACGAAACAATGTAGCTGGGGATGAATAATGTGCTTTATGTTTAGTGCATAAAGCATAAAATTAATTATCTCTTCATAATTTAGGATTTTCGTTTATCTCTTGAATAACATCCGTTCAAAACATATTTGTGTAAAACCCTTTCGTTAATATTTTAAGGTACTGTGTTTTAAACAGTTTAAATCCATCTTAATCATTTCATCGCTATAGTTTAAGGGTCAATTCAGACCGCAACGCGACGCGAAGATGCATTTCTAACATAAAGTTAATATACCTAGCGGAATAGAGAAACAAAGGCCTGAGCAAGCGAGATGCCACTATCAGTAACACCACGTGGTAAAAAGAGACGTGTGATACATGACAGCAGCACTCTTTTTTTGACGTCCAGTCGGCACGTGCCGCACGTTGTCAATATAATCTCATAGAATTCATGTTTAATCATGCTTGTGTAAGTGTATACGTACATATATTTTTCACACAGATGAAAACCAATTTTGGTTACGTTTGACAGCTCGAGATTGTTGCTCTATTCCGATAGGTATATTAACTTTATGGTTTCTAATGTCTGGTTTTGACAGTTTTGCAAGAAGTCCGTTCACGAAATCTGTCAATTCAGTACAAATTAGAAATGCATCTACGCGTCGCGCGTCGCGTTGCGGTCTGAAGTAGGCGTAGATACTAAAAGTTTTTATAAAAGCATCTATATCAGCATTTATGATTTTTTTATTAGCATTGTATATTGATGGATATGGACATAAGTCAGTAATAAACATAATATTTCATTAATTTTATACAGTAACTTTAATGTATTTTTAACAATCCAATTCAAGTTTTCGTACCTACATCCTATTCTCTACCTCAACTCTATGGCACAATTGTACATAGAATAAATAATAATTAATTTACAATTCCATCATACAAAGGAGTCGAAGCGGGTCATCCACCTACGCGATTTATCAAAATTGAGTTCATACGATAAGGTCCTAAAGATTATATTCCAAATGGTGCTGGTAAAGGGATGCACGCCTCGTGAATAGTGATTGTTATTCCAACACTCTGTACATTGTGAAATGGTGGTGCCTTGCGAAATTATAAAATAAAAAAAATGAATTTCAACTTCTGTTTAGTTTTGATAGTGATGTGCGAACTGAGTTATGTGGAGAGTTTGAAGGCGGGCGATGTGGGCGTTTGTGTTGTGAAAAGCAGGTAAATAAAGTTTTTTAGGCCCACTTGCGCAGATATGGGTTAAAGTTAACCCCGGATTAAACGTTATCTCTTTCGTAAAATATATTTAAAAGAATGTAAGAGATAACATGCTATTTAACCCGATATTAACTTTAACCTGGATCTGTGCAAGTGGACCTAAGAGTAGTTTTTTAGTTACCTATAACGATTAAAGTTGAAGTGAAATTCCTGTGAAAACTCCATTCTCGGCTAGCTCAGTCATAGCATGATTCTTTTTTTATGTGGAGTAGTAAAGACCTTAATATAAAGATAAAACAAATAATATTATCATGAAGTCTCAACAAATCGAGGCCTCATCTTCTACAAGTTGCATTGAAATCGGTTCAGATAATATTTCGGTGTGAATGAAAGTGAAACGTAGGTACTCTCATAAAAACTTTAATAGCTTTTTCCACTGACATAATTATTATAAGTAGTGGTATTTATATGTCAGTAGGTCTTTTTTTCAAATGCTTACTTAAATTTTTTTTTTACCGATTCCAGCGAACGAAAGAGCCGAATAAAAACTTACAATGTAGCAATTAGCAAAATGTGTGGCAAGAGAAAATGTGTGGTCAGACGGACGAAGAAAGAGGTAAGTCGTTTTTCTAGTATTTTACTGTGTAGTTACGTTGTTACTATGCAAAGGCTAAGGTTTATAAATACAGCCTAGAATAATAATAAAAAAAAATGTATAATCAAATTGTTTATAAGTCCCTAAATTGCTGAATAAACCATAAATTGATTATCTTTAGACTTAAAGATTCAAGCGTAACAATCGGCCACAAATCATCACATTCTTTGGGGCAGAAAATTTAGAATAGAATAAATAGAATTGACTTTCTTATGATTTTATTTTATAATATAAAGATGTTCCGTGCGGCTTCGCTTGCGTAATTTATGAATTTCACGAAACCGTACATTTTTCCGGAAAAAATAACCTATGTCCTTTCACGTGGTATATTCTTCATGTTTGCCAAATAACATAAAAATTGCTCCAAAATATTTATTAAAATATACCAAAAATATAATCTATAGCCTTCCACGATAAATGGGCTATCTAAAACTGTAATAATTTTTCAAATCGGACCAGTAGTTCCTGAGATTAGCGCGTTCAAACAAACAAACTAACAAACTCTTCCGCATTATAATATTAATATAGATATTACACCAAGACTTATTATCAAAATTTATAATATAAATTCTACGAATAATAAAAACTAATGAATTAAATAATTTCAATCAATTAAATAATTTAGGTAAGTAATTAAGTTAATCACACTGCTTCCCTTAAAAATTATTTAGTTGTTTAGTCAATTTTTCTATTTCAATTATTACTAATGTCAGTTTATTATTATATAATATTATAGTAAGTATACCATCATTTACATCATTTAATTTTAATTAATACCATTTAACAGAATTTATCACACAATTTTACACTTCTTAAATGTACTTAATTACAAAATATAATATTTAAAATCAATTTAATTTAATTACAATAGTAATTAATGCAAAAATGTCAGTAATATTAATTATTTAATGTCAAATTTTCTTACATTATTAAAATGTTCAAAATATTCCTTAAGTAATGCTATAGAAGCATTTGTCCAGCAACCAATCAAAAAAAAATTTTTTAAACATATTTAATACATATATAATTTTTATGTCTTTAGGTAAACGATTAAAAACGTTTATTGACATGCAGTAACTGTTCTCACTATATAATTGTTTCTTGTGACGAGGTATATAATATTTATTGCAATCCCTACTTACATATCTATTTACTTTTAGATTATTGTTTGTCTCAAATAGATGGCTGTATTTTTTTACGAACATACATGTATTTTTGTGTTTATATGGGCAAGCGCCCGAGTCTCATAAGTTTGCCTAGACAGAAATTAATAAGAATGTTATTGTTTGCTTTACTTTCACAGTGCAGATTCACTGCATACAAGCGACACATACGTACATTACGCATTCTAAAGTATTATCACTGTTTTGTTACACCCTGTACACACTCAATTTCAAATTGGAGAACATTCTTCCATAGAGTATTATTTTTACAGAATTACATAGTATCCCGGAAAAACAACGTGTGCTGTAAAGGCTGGGAGTACAACGGGAATAGCTGCACTCCCTTGTGTAGCACCGGGTGCGTCGGCGGCCGCTGTACCGGCCCAGATGTGTGTCAGTGTGACCCCCCGCTGACCCCCCATCCCGACCACAACAACACCTGTGTTATGCCCGAATGTGACCCACCCTGCGTCAACGCCGACTGCCGCAACGGAACCTGCCAGTGTCACGAAAACTTTCAACCCTTCAACAGCACTCACTGCCATGATTGCGACCGAGGGTATACAGCAAATGAGCACATGGAGTGTATTCCAACTTGCGAGAAATGCGTAAACGGATCATGCACGGCACCGAACGTATGCACATGCGAAGCTGGCTATGAATTAGTTGATGGCACATGCGAACCAGTATGTACATGCGCCAATGCCAAATGCATAGCGCCAAACACATGCGAATGTTTGGAAAGTTTCGTGAAATACGGCAACGATTGCGTCCCATGTGTAAATGGAAGAATAAGTAGGAATGAATGTGTATGCAATGAGGGTTATACGAGAAATGGAAGCACATGCCAGCCAGTATGCATCACAGAATGCTTAAACGGTTACTGCTCAGCACCAAATACTTGCTCCTGCAACGACGGGCTTGTTATGAATGAGACCAGTAAGAGATGTATCACACCGTGCCCAAGTAACTGCAAAAAGTGTGACGAAAATGGCACGTGCGTATCGGGCTGCGTTCCGGACGAGTGAGTATACTTTGATTTTTGAATAATTAATTCACAACTTATAAACTTGAACGTTTATGAAAAAGGCATGATTGAAAATTGGCATTTTTTCCATAGTTTTTAGCATACTTACATAAAAAAATCTGGATTTTATGTATAGCCAGAAATATTAGCCAGATGATAAATCAGGTAATAGTTACAAGGTTTGATTTAATTATACGGGAAAAAATTAGTATTTGTTCTTATGTTATAAAATGTTAGTTATCTGGTTCTTCCACTCACGTCTTTAATAATAATTGTTCGCAAACTTTAAAATGTTGAATCTCTAGATTTTTCAAATAATATCTAATAGAAGATAAAAAAAGACACGAACTCTACCTACGGCTGTGCTAAAACTTCGGAAGACGTATACATACAGCACCTATAATATGGGTCAATTCAGATTTCAGACCGCAACGCGACGCGTCATCTACGCGTCGCGTAGCGCGTTGTGGACTGAATTGACTTGAATTGATTGGGGTATGAAAAAGTTAGATTTTTCGTTATCAATTTCCACTATAGTTTCAGAGCCTAGATTCTAAATCATTCTAACTGTGACAGCTCTTTGAATTGTATTCCTGTATTTAGATGTAACTTTTGCATACGAGAGCATCTGAGACAATGGCGATGACAGGATTCGTTATCGTCATTCGTATCACGAGTGCGTCACTCGTCGTCCCAGTGTGCGAGCGTCCTGCGCATGCGTACAAGAGTCACCTTCATGCGTACGCATATAGAACATGCTAATCACTTGTTGTTGATTCGAATTTCCTTTAAAAGTATAAAATTATGTTACGGAGATTCTAACATTAAACTTGAAATGATAAAGGATAATAAATAATTATTAAACAAGCTATGGTGTTGAAAGGTACTGGGCACTGGCTTCCAACACTCCAATTGGAATCAATTTCTAAGGAGTATAATAATTTCATGAGCTAAGCATTTTAATCGCTACTTTTAATTGGGAAAAATTCTAGTCAATATTATCAAGTCAATCCCATTAAAAATTTTAAGGTTTTGGGAATAATTGTGGATCGAAACGGGATTATAGACTTATAGAGTATAGTTACGAGAAGTAGGCTATAACAATATTACTAAATTTGTATTTAATGATATTTAATGATATTAATTTTGTTAGAGTTAGGCACAAAATTAATATCATTGCTATAATTTATCAGACAGAGACAGGTTCAAAGACCTGTCGTTATTTTAGACGAAACGTGGAGTCCATCTGGATTTCAAGGTTAATTTACGTTGAAAATTAATGTTTCTTGATATTTTTATCCTCAGTTATGATTTTCGAGAGAAAATTTATTTAAAGTATGGCATAACCTAAGCGTTGAAAATTGAAGAATATGCAGGTTTTATAAATTACCTACATCCATTAAGGGTCAGCTCAGACCGCAAAGTGACGCGAGAGATGTATTTCTAAATTAATATTGAATCACGTTGTGGTCTGAGCTGACCCTTGGGCAAGCCGAGCACAACTTTAAGTTCTGTCGGCGATACTGAAGGGTGCACTAGGCGCAGTTCAAAATCTACTAATAAATTGTCACCGCCTGTCTTGATCAACCAATAACAACTCGTTTTATTACTGATCAACCAATAGTGTGTATCCATGCGTACCCGCACGACTCTCTCCTCGCCGCACGAAAAAACCTAAAATCGAACACTGTGCAAATATTTTTAAGGTTATATTTTCTTAACCAAGAAGAGGCTGTTGAACCTATAGCTAAGTAAATAGTATAACAACATGTTAAATACATATTAGTATGCCTTATCGATCAGGAATATTAATGAGAGAAGTATGAATCAAGTTCAGTAATGATATTCACTGGATAATGGCGCCAAGGAAATTACTCATCATACATTTAGGGCACTGACTTTCTTGTTAGTGCGTGTTTGTTACTTCTTTACGAAAAAAATTGCTTAAAAAGTTTTGGTAAAATTTGATGTGGTAGTTCGGTTCTAGAATTCTAGATTACCACGAGACAAAAACTGGAGATACGTAAATCCAAACCATCATTGCAATTGGAGTGTTAATTTGTTAAAGCCTACATTGGGGAGAACCTATCTAGAATCCTTTTGATATGGTTTCACTTTGAAATATGAATGAGTTTTTAATCCGATGGCTTAAAATAATTTTCTTAGAGTGGCAAACGAAATTAATTTTAACATATTTAAACATAATTATTATTAACACCTTATCATCATAATTTAAACGAGACAATATATTGTATTATGATACTTTGGATTGTCAATAACTCTCGGCTCTGGGGAAAAGAGAAATCTATTTATGTTTCCTCATTCTTTGAACTCCGCGTACAAAGCAGTTTAGACTGTGGCATATTATCTAAACTTAACATTATAAATGCGGAAGTGTGTCTGTCTGTTTGTTACCTCTTCACGCCCAAACCTCTGAACCGATTTAGCTGAAATTCGGCATGGAGATACTTTAAGTAGTCCCGGAAAAGCACATAGGCCACTTCTAATCCCAGAAAAACGTACGGTTCCAGCGTGATAGAAGAAGTTTGGCGCAACAGAGTTGCGGGCGTCATCTAGTATTGAATAATTTATAATAATTTATAATAATTGCGTAATGTTTACGTGCTGTAACCTGTAAGTTACTATATGTTGACATGTCCTAACCGCAGAGACCGTTACAATGGTGCTGCGATATGATAAGGCTGTAGGTATACCTACCTCGTGGTATCACCACACATGAAGCCACAAGTTGGAATAAAACAGAAGAAAATTTTGAATACTAACATGACTTTCGCTTTTAACATAATTTCAATTCATTTTGGGAAAATACGAATGTAAGATAATATTTTCTTTGCCAATAATAACAGTGAGAAAATGTTCAAATTTTGTTTCGACGAACTTAAAGAAAAGTTAAGTACCCGCCTACTCTATAAATTACGTTATTACTCGTGTAATCGTAGATTATAATTCAAGGATTTAATAAAGTCCATGTCAATTAAATATTATAATGGTCTTTATTTCTGTGGTCTTTTTCTTAGGCCTGGACCCTGTGCAATATTCTTATTATGTATCTCCAAGTTTTAAACCATTGAAAGTTCCAGCCCGCTTATCATGACCCTGGATGATTGGTTTCCAGTCTTCGTAGAGAAGAAATAAAGTATAGTGTCGTGGATAAAAGATCCTACTTCAAAGTAAATAAGGTCGTAGATTTATCGACAACCGAAATTATTTTTAATGTAATGATTAGCGAGATTTATTTTAAGTCTGGCAACGCACCTGCAGCTCTTCTGATGTTGTGAGTGTCTATGGGCGACGGTAGTTCCTTTCCATCAGGCGACCCGTTTGGCCGTTTGTCCCCTTATTTTATATAAAATACTGTCTAGCTTTGGCGATGCAGACTCATCGAGGGTGGAAATATAAATTTTCACACGATAAACAATGGGTAAAACGGTTCACAAACAATTGCACTTAAAATTAAATAACATTGACGATTAATCTACAACCATATTTACTGAAACTATACTTATTGAATTAAGTATACGAAATTTGAATAAATTCACCCTGCTACTTTACTAAATCAGCAGCGCAATACTTTGCAAACATGTTATAAAAAGTCAAAACAGAGTACACTTTGAACATTCAAAATCAATAAGATTTGGTATTTCACCCCACGAGCTGACTCATTTTTCCATTCAATTTCGCCTATTATCGTGTCGTGAGGGTTTTTCAGAACGTTTCACCTATACCCTGATTCTAATATAGCAAGCAACATCGTTCCTTGTTCAATGCAGTTCGTTTCCTATCAAACTAAAATATAGGTCTACCAGAATCTGACGGCAAATAGTGAGAAAGAAAATTGACTTTAGCAATACCGGGGTAATTAGAATAAAACATTTTGAAACATGCAAATATATATAAATTCATCCAATGATCAAGGATATTTTTTGAAAATCTTTGCTATCAGATTCTGGTAGACCTTTACAATAAGGTATTTCATTAAACGTCAAACAATAGTCAAACGCATTCTCTGTAGTAGGGGAGGTAGTGCTATCGATTAATAAGTGATTTCATACCGACCAAATTTTTGTCCAGCGGTAGCTTAATATTTATCAATCAATATAATCAGCGTCAGTCGCCGCACCCGTTGTGGAATGTTAACTGAGAGTATTTCAAAGTTGTAAAAAAAATAGTTGCGAAAAGTGATTTTATACCGAATGAAACTTTGATGGATGATTATTGAGGTCATGTTTAACTAAAAAATCACCGTCAGCCGTATTGCAGACGAGGGATTCAACGTCAGTCGCGTTACTGAACATGTAAAAAATTTTTGAATATAAAGCCATTTTATTCCGTACAAAATTTATACAGGTGAATGTTTCCACTTTGTAAATAATAAAGAAAACCGTCAGTTGCTAATACGATGGTGGAAAAACCGTCAGCCAGCAAAATAAGTTATGACCAATATAGCCCTACTTTGCGCTCAATGCATCCTAGGGCGTCGCGTAGACGACATTTCCACCTGTAAAAATTCAGTTGACGGCGATTTTTGTTTGAATTAACCATAAAATCATCTCACATAGCAATTTTAAGTAATTAATTCGATAGTGATTCGATAGTCAATATTTGTGAAGAAGAATTATATACATTTTACTTTAAAAGCGCCATCTGTTGTTATATACTAAAACTAAAACAACACAAATCTAGATATGAACCTTTATTGGGTGCGAATTGGGATCTTTTTAATTCATGAAGCCCCAAGCGGCCACATCCGGCCGCGATAACAATGAAAAAGCTATTGTGTCTCGTTTTGCCACGACTGAAGGTTTAATGTCAATTCAATACGATTTCCAACAACAACTTTAAGATGCTCTCAATTTTTATTCCACCCATTATGAAGTGGCTGACGATCAAAGCTGTTATGTATTAGTGGAATACTATTATTGTAACAATTTTTGCTCGGTATGAAATTACTTTTTAAACTGAGCGCGACCTCCCCTACTAAAATCATCATTTCCAAAATCAGGCGTTTGACATCAATAATTTATTTATTATTTTTGTTTAAAATATTCAATATCAAATCGTGAATCCAGAAAAGATTGAACAAGAATGTGTCATTAAAATGGTAGAATCAGGGTATAGTTAAATAGTCAATTTAGTTTAAACTTTTAACTTAAACAACAGTCGCGTCGCGCGTCGTCGCGGCTATAATGATGGTGATGGTTTTCGATATTTCGTTGTCGCTAGGGGGTTAGTGATTACTTACTCAGATTATACAGGGTATAACTACGAATAATAATAATAGTTTTTTATTATTCGTAGGGGTATAACAAACGCCTTCGTGGTCTAGTGGTATAGAGCGCGGCTCTTGACTCGGAGGTCGTGGGTTCGTTTCCCGCGTGGAAATGTTATGTTCGTGTCGGTCGTCCGTCCCACTGGATTATAGTATGAGCGATCGCACACGTCACACTTTTTGTGTGATCGAGTCTGCGGCTTACATACAGTCTGATGGCGCGCGCCATGCAGATTGTATGTAAGCCGCAGACTCGATCACACAAAAAGTGTGACGTGTGCGATCTCCCTAAAGGAATAGAGAGTGCTCTCGTGTACTGCGCACACACGTGGGCACTATAAAATTACTTCTGCGTAGCTGGCCTGGGTTTCAATGAAACTGGCCACCGTCACCGTAACCAGTGTGGGAGCTATTATATTATAACAAACATTGTTTTAATACTTTAGGGTGTATAATGACGTGTATGTGTCTCTTGTATAGAGTTCACTGTCAAAGTAGCTGCGCTGTATATAGGCTTTTATGGTTTTGAGAACTGTAATTTAAAAAAAATGGTACTATCCACAGCTCCCACCAGGCAGAGTTTTTCAATCGAGTCTTTGTTATGTCAAACAGTTATAGAGAAGGTGCTTCCGTCCCACGGGGCTCCGGGTCAGGATGGGAACCTGCCCGGCTTAGCTAGTCCCGGCGCCGAGGGGAACGCTAACTTTGGTGGAAGTCCGATCGTGGAGGGAGTCCTGTGTTAGACAGATCCAGGATATCCCTCCGTATACGGCCGAAGGCAAACCGTAGGTGGTTTTAGTGGATAAACCCGAAGTCGGTAGTCCCACATACCCCCGGGGTGCTTCAGCTTAACTGAGGCATTATTAGGATCCGATCTTTCAGGATTGCCGCCTCTCGGACTATTATGTGTTGACATTTGACGCAGACGAAATCACGTGAAACAGATTATGGGATAGAATATTTTTATTATTTCACTTTTTACCCTGATTGTGTTAGGTTTGCTGGTCTCCACTGAGGAGGTGGGATGAGGACCTGGCGCAGGCCCAGTACGGTGAACGTACCGTTCAGGCTTTGCGCCCAGGCGCCGAGGGGACCGCTTTAGTTTGCCTAAACGTTCCTTAACTATGGTGGAAGTCCGGTCCCTTTTTTGAGCTACCAGCCGGTCGTGGAGGGAGTCCTGTGTTAGACAGATTCAGGGTATCTGTCCCCTGCGCATGAAAAAAAAGGCTTGTTGGTCTCAAGTGGTATAAATCCAGCACTACGCAGTATCCTCTAGTTATCAACGCCGGAAATGGCGTGGTATCAGCAGGAAAATTCCGCAACTGTAGCTACAGAGGGTACTTGATTATGTGTATTTATGTTTTATCGCGAAGCTGTAACCGACTACGTAATCTGTGCTGAATAAAATTTTAATTTAAATCTTATATACAAAATTCTCGTGTCACAATATTAGTCACCATACTCCTCCGAAACGTCTTTAATGATTTTTACCAAATTTTATATGCATACTAGATGACCGAACTTTGTTTCACTTAACAATAATATTCTGTATTATTTTTAACAAATAGGGCGACCAGTTTTGATATGAATATTTATCAGATTTGACTTTTTTTCGATTAGAATCATCATCAGATGATTACGGTTTCTCAAAAATGAGAATAACTACTCGTATAATGCAACACTATTGACACGACGCCATTTTGTTTTAACCAACCAACTCTTGGAGCGGGCTGAAGGGGCGGCAGAGCGTTCCAAGAAGGGGGGCTCGGGGGGCGAAGCCCCCCGCATAGTAATCTAATGTCACTCAAAAACTGAATATGTTGTTTTCCTTGAGATATTCACATCAAATCAAAAACTTAGTATTTTCTTAAAACATTATAGAGAAAAACGCAACTAAGCCGTTTTATTTTAAGCAACCGATCCGATCCTATATCCTTTCCCGGGACTCAAAGTATCTTCATACAAAATTTCAGCAAAATCGGTTCAGCGGTTTCGGCATGAAAAGGTAACAGACAGACAGACAGTCAGATTAATTTTTTGTCCGACATTAGGAAAGTAGTTTTATAGACAATGAAAGAACATTGTAGAACTTAACGCAAACTTATTGTAGGTAATTGACAATTGTATTATTAGGATTTATTATGTGGTTTACTACTTAAGTTATCATGAAAACCACCATTATAATTATTACTTCCATGTATAAATTTATCAATAATAATTTACTAACTAACATTTAGCTTTAGCTAATAAATACATAATATGTGTGGAGGGTGTCAGAGTCATAACTCATAAGATTTGTTGACGGCAAGAGAACAAAGATTATGTTAGCTTTTAAGTTATAGTCTTGCCTTCCCATCCCATATTTCCATAACCAAAATAGAGAACTTTATCTATTAGTGTACTTATACACGCGTCTAACAATATGACATCTGTTGGATACCCGTGGCGCTCTATAATTAGTTGTAACTCTATCGTCCGCCCAATCTCTGAGATAAAGGATTCTTTCAATTAGAACAAAGAACGCACTCTTTTCTATTCTACTTATAGATAGCGGTTAAAACTTGAGTGTAGCTGGTGGGAGCCACGAGACGAGACATACAATATCGAATGAAATTGTGACTCGTTATATTGTTCGAACTATAGTTAGTAGATGTTTACTACAAAGAGTTAATTATGAAATAATGATGTCGATATGCACCATACAGGAATAAATATGATGTTATACACCGTTGATACAGAGTGATTTTATTTTATTTTTTATGGTTAATACTTAAGATTTAATTATATGTATTTTAATGTATAATTCTGACTTTACCTCAATTTTAAATGTAGCTGTTGAAGTTAAATACGTTTTAAATAGCACGAGACACAAGTGAAAATTGCAAATTAATCAAATATATAGAGTATATTATATAGACTGTCTTTCCCAAACTACTGGAAAGTACAATTAAAAATATAATATCTGACGAAAATTATAACCTACTTCCTTTGGAAAGTCGGTTTAATTTTTTTTGCCCTGCCTAAAGTCCTTGAAATCTTGGGATTCTTTATTAGTAGTAGAGTAGTTTATGTGGTACCAGAGCCAGGACGTTTTCTTTATCGATTCTATAATAAATAGAATTGACGATCAAAATGTATGAAATTGACATTAGATGAGGATGAGTCGAACGTCAGTGTCATAACGTCAATTACATACGGTTGATCGGTGATTCTATAAAGAAGATAGTCTTGGCTAAAGGGCCAGGGCATGGAGACCTTGGAGTCAGATGTTTTATTTATTTCACGGTACAAATGTTTTGGCTGACTTTTATTGCTCGTCAATTTACGAACACGAGTGGAGAATATTAATTATTGTATTAACTTAGTTAATAATGCGCGATTGTTCCTAGAGTTCGCACTTAGCATTGACATATTTTTGTATAGGTAGTTAATAATATAGTTTTCTATTATCGCCATCATAAAAATTATAATACTACATGATCGTGCAAAATTTTGGGATGAAAAATCTTTTTTCCGAAAACTTAAATATCTAAGTAAGTATATTTTTACTAACAGAAGCTAGACGGACACACTTTCAGATTTACATTACTATATTGTACTCGGCGAAACATGGCGGTAGTGGTCATTGACTCCCTGTCAAAAACTTGTCATTTTCTATAATATAAACCGCGATTGACAATGAAGACGTGTCAGATGTTGTCTAGCGCGGCTTTGTATAGAAAATTAAAATTTTTTGACAGGGAGTCAATGACCGCTACTGCCACGTTTCGTCGAGTACAGTATAGAGCTTATAGATTTATTTTAGTTGAATAAAAAGTGCACAAATTGTAATAAACTCAGTAGTTAACCTGCCTGCCTGCCATCGTCAGAATTACACTGTAATAGTTATACAGTACATTCCGAATAACATTGCACCTAGACGTTATAAAAGTCTAGAAACTTAGAAAGTAAAACTAGAAAGTAACAAATGTGATCACGTAGGTACTTAAATCTGTTCTGATTGACCTAAATATTGTTTTATTACATTCGACCTCCAGGGAACAAAGAAACTAAAATAGATTTGCTATCTTATTCCGTCAATTATTATGCTCACAACATGTACATTCTGTTTAGACTCTTCATACTCGTAGTAGAAAGGTACATATGCAAAAACCGTAGTTTACGAAAAAGTTTATAGACTAGTTTTCTTTGAAACTAAACTACATTTTATACAAAGAAGGACAGAAATAAGTTTAAAGATTAGTTTACTTTCAAACTAAACTATCTACATCTAATTACGCAACACCTAACATTAACATTAATTACCCAGCCAGAGTTGGGTAGACCTAGGTGAGTATGGGTAAACCCCGAGTTAAAATTTATTTTTCTTATTATTCGGACTTTACCCAAAAGACTTGGGTAATACTAAGTCAACACGGGTAAACCTAGGTTTACTCCACCTTCTAGCATTACCCGTAACATATATAAATCTCCTGTCACGATGTTTGTCCGCGATGGATTCCTAAACTACTTATCCGATTTTAATGTTTTTTATAATGTGTGCTTTTTTCCAACTTGAGAGATAGGATAGCTTAGATCTTTAATTATAGTCGCAATTTTATTTTATTGCAAATTATTTGTCTATAAAGAGCGACCATTGTTTATGCGACGCGAGTCACGGGATAGCGATGGACGTTGCCATGGTGACATACTTATTTAGTCATTAATTCAATAAAATAATACGGGCGATATACTTTATATAATATGGCAAAGAAACGTTTGCCGGGACAGCTAGTCTAATATATAAAATTCTCGTGTCACAATGTTAGTTACCTTACTCCTCCGAAACGGCTTTACTGATTTTTACCAAATTTTATTTGCATATCACTTTATATGGCAAAACAACATTTGCCGGGACAGCTAGTTTTAAATAAATAAGTACAGCTTTCAAGCATAGTTTCTTCGTAAACGTAAAGTTCCCTTTTCACGTCGGGGCTTGACGGATAGCCAAGATTTCCAACATGACTATGCATAATTAATTAATTATTAACATCAATCATCGAAAAATAATCATAGACGAATATTCCACGACAGAATCGTAATCGACTCAATTTCGGGGGCCACATGGGCCAACGTTTTAAAGCCATCTTTATAGCTTGAAAGGCTTTCTTTCATATTGATGAGGCGGCTATACAAAGAGTTGCATAATTTAATATTGATATCGCATAATATACGCATCTCTGTCATAACAATATTATCTACCGGACGCCCGTAGACTGGCGCGAAATGTCATTGTCTTGCACAGACTAACATTACGCAGACACTCGCTAAATATGGGGCGAATATGATAGAGGTATAAGCACATTCCTGAGTATATTATGATATAGATTAAATAGTGATGTGTGTGATGAATTTGAGATTAAAGCTTAATCTGTACTTCGGGTGTTTAAGATTTTATTGAAAAAGAAAATGAAATTGTATTATTATGTCAGTATAATGAATATTTAGGATAATTGATATACAATATATATATTTTATAGAATTAAATTATAAATTACAACAAATATTTGTATTGTTTTGAAAACTATAACATATTTAATAGAAATAGAAAAGTGTAAAAGTATTGCTGAGTCACATATTTTACATCATATTCTGTCTTAATTATACCATTACATCTAATTAAAAGTTATGCACATTAGTGGATAGGTTGAGAATCATTATTTGTGATTCATTGTTTCTAGAAAACAGGTATTCAATTGTTTTGATTTAAATAATATTGACACAATATTATATCCCTTTCATTATTTATTTTTAATCGCACACAAAACTGTCGCATGTTATAATAATAACTAGCCATTTGACCGAGCTTTGCTCGGTATTCGATAAAACACGAATAAAATGACATTTTCTAAAATGATTCCTAGCTAGATCGATTTATCGCTCCCGAAACCCCCTTTATATTAAATTTCATGAAAATCGTTGGAGCCGATTCCGAGATTCCAATATAATATACATAATACATATATACAAGAATTTGCTGTTTTTTTTTGCAAAAGGTTGCGCTCTTCGCAACACTGCTCTGTGTAGTAAGACAATAGTAAACGCGAATATAAATAGAAAAGCATTATAGAGTGGCGAATTTTTATTGAAATTCAAAACGTACCACATCCTGTATTAAGATCGTTAATATTTTAGGGTAAGTGCTGAACGGTACTTAGTTGCATCCTAGCGGCGTTGAGCGGCGACCGTGTGGCCAGTACTTTATTTAATTAAGTAATAATTAAATAAATGTGTGGGAACAATTACTGTGGAAGTGATAACTTATCGGGCGGCCAGTGGCGAATCTGATGACTTAATAACTGAACGTTTGCGAAATGTGGCGAAATCTGTTTTTGTTGATTTTTGTGTTCCTCCAAGTTTTGGACTCCAATAGTGCACTGAAACGGGGGGACAGAGGTGTATGTTTCAGGTAAATATTAGTTGATTTCTTTTAGTTAAAATCCTTTTGAGGTTTTTATTATTTAAGTTTTGGTGACCTAAATATTAGTCAGTTGTTTTCGGTACAAAATCTCTATGTTCAATGATATATAGGATAGAATATATTTTTCCTCTGAAATAACGTAAACAGCATCTTCGTTTTGTTTTTTTTTTACTTATCTATACAAATGTACTACCCAACAGAAACCAAAAAAATTAAAAATATTTACACGTTTACGTAATATTTATACGTTTCTTTCCTCGTGGTCAACTCTATATCTGTGTAAAAATTAATCAAGTAGTTATGTTACTTATTCGGTGCAGACAAATAAACAAAAATCTTGTTTACATTATAATATTGTTCTTTAAAATATAGCTTACACCTAGTTTACGTGTTAGAAAATCAAACTGAAGTAAATAAAAATTATTAGAATAACTAAGCTTTTTCTTAAATTAATTCGCTGTTATTAATTTGTTTTGATTGTGACTTGTGAGATAAATAAACTTGGTTTAATTAATCATATCGACTTACTAAATAATAGTTATTTGAAATAACGGCTAAAATGTACTCTTATTGAAGCAAAGATAACTTAAACTAAATTGAATTTAAATTAAAACTATAGCGAACTTTGTATTAGGTAACATTATTTTGATAGGATTGATTTTTAAATCCTCAGATACGTTTTAAATAACGGACTAGATAAAAATGAAGCTTTTGATGTCTAAAGAAGTAAATATGATTCTCAGTGTACGTGTAATAACTTACTATAATGAGTCAAGGACTTTTTGGCCAGTTAACATTATTTCAATCCAGTTATCCAATCCAGAGCTGGATTACTATTAAAGATATGAAGTTCTCTTTCTGGATATAACTTACTTAAAAATATTTAACGATATTTTTAACTGAAGGTTTATAGTTTATTGGAGAGCAACAAAATCATAAATGTTATGAATAATAGGATAAAAATCTAAGCACGAAAAATACAATCTAAAATAAACAGATATAATATACAAACTTTAAATATAAAAAAAACTTGCCCAAGTCGTCCCCACCTGGCAGATTTGACTGAAGGTTAGTTTTTCAATGATTTTATTATTTCTTCTCAAAGAAAAGTGTGTTATATATCAATGTAGATCTTTGTAGCTAGCTTCTAGCAGCAGAGAAGATTTTTGATTCTAAATCATGATGTTCCTCTTGTTCTTTTAAATCATTAACTTCAAATTACATTACAACTAATTAACACCACGCGTTGGTCTTGCTAGCTTCAAAGCTGGCTTAGCTGTTTTTAAGACTAATAAACTTTTTTCTTTTAACAGATTATTGCATTGTCATTGGCTCGTGCCTCGCAATTGTTATGCAAAATTTAGAATTAATTAGATTACCTACCTAAAGATGGGTAAAATTCGTGATCAAAGATTCCGTTACAAGCATATTCAATTTGCATTTGATGAAAACGCCTCTGTGGTCCAGTGGTTAAGACTTAGAGCTTGACTCGGAGGTCGTGAGTTCGATTCCCGCGTTGGAAACATGTTATTTCCAAGTTTGGTTAGGACAGTGCAGGCTGATTACCTGATTGTCTGACAAGTAAGATGATCCATGCGACGGAGGGGCATGTTAAAAAGTCGGTCCTGCGCGATCTCATACCAGTCGTGAGTCAGTCTCTTGTGTACTGCGCGCACACTTGGGCACTGATTACTCCTGCATAACTGGCATGGTTTCAATGAAACCGGCCATCGTCACCGAATCTGCCACCGTATCACGTATCTTGCGAGAGCAATGCGATAGCAAATATTGCGCGATAATTGCTCCAAAATCGCAATTTCGTATCACGAGTCAGCCAAAACAATACGATTTCAATCGATCGTGACACCATTGTTTTTATACTCAGCAATCGGTCGCGCGATTGTTGCTAGTGGATTGTTGATCGCTATTTTTACGTGATAACTGATAGCCCTGCCGGTGTGGGAGTTATTAGTTATTAGCTGAAAACTAAACGGTTTACAGTTTTATTGTGTACGTCGATAACGTGTGAGGGTCGTACAAGGATACAGGATAACAGTCGCTGATTCACGCCTTCCGGAGTTAGATTAGTCATTAACGTTTCATGGGTTCAACGCATTAATGTTTCACGAGCTTACAGTGCACCATAAGGGCCTTCCCTACGGAGATTCCGTAATTTACCGTATTTCAAGCCTTATAAACTCATCATTTCAAAGCTACAAAGTTATAATAAAAATACTGTAATAATCTTCAGTATATCAGCATTCCTTTCCGCGTTTTAAATTTTCTATTTTTGTTTATTATACTCATGATATCAACTTCCAAAGTAAAACCAATTTATTAAAATTCAAGCATACATTCAGCATCTCCTTAGGATTTACAAATTACTTTTATTTAAAACACACGCCAATAGATCGACAATATCATAAACTACATATTCCCGGTTTTAATTTTTTTGGACAATTTTGAACTAAGATAATTAAAAAAAATGGGTTTTGGTGCGTTCTCGGCAACGCGGCAAATGTATGTCCACGGTCGTTTGCTCGGGGAATGGCCTTAACAGTAGGCATAAAGGCTAAATATGGACAAGGAGACTTAAACTACACATTGTATTCAATGTAACGCATATAAATCAAAAGCTTAGTTTGTCTTGTAATAATTATATTTCTATTATGGAAGGACTGTCGTACAATAAAACAAGCGACCAAAAATTGTACTACGCCTACATTTATACCTGTCGTGTGGCATTATTTACCTGGAATATGGGGGAGGACACGGAAACGAAAAAGAAGTATGCTAAGTTTCTCTAGCATAATAGAGTAAGAGTCTGCGATGGCCAGAACTTCCTCGGTTTCGTAAAGCTGAAAGTGTACCTGTTTGTGGCGTTTACAGAGGTAAGAACGGCCAGCAACTATGGAGTTTCGGTCGCGGTTACTTTAGACGTATCCAGTTCTACCTGACCTTCCAGAAAGAGTAATTAATTTCATAGCTTATATTCTTCGCGGGTGGAGGAATCACGTCTTCCAGTGCCGGACATTTGTGACAGCTGCCAGACACCCTTAAACTTCCATAGTATTAGACAACTGTCAAAAATGTCAGGTACTGGAAGACGTGATTCCTCCACCCGCGAAGAATATAAGCTATGAAATTGAGCTTTACTCTTTCTCGAAGGTCAGGTAGACCTGGATACCTCCTAAAGTAACCGCGACCGAAACTCCATAGTTGCTGGCCGTTCTTACCTCTGTAAAGACCACAAAGAGATAAACTTTCAGCTTTACGAAACTGAGGAAGGTTTGGCTGACGCAGGCTCTTGGTTCATAAGGTACTATAAGGTCGCGCGGCGCTGCGACGTAATTAAAAATGTGGCATACAACTTACAAGACGTGATACTCGTACAATGTGTTATTCCGTTTCGACGACACTAATTTGCGTGATGCGTCGTCGAAATCCTTTTTCTGTTTCTTTATAATTTTACTAATGTAAAATATTTTTTGTTTCATGTACGGCAGGAAGGGAAGGGTAAGTTAATTGCTTTTATTACAATTTTTTTAAATCACTAAATAAAATTAATTTTAAATACACTTTTTGCCTGTCGCCTTCTTAAAACACACATACAATAAGAATTAATAACAATTTGAATTTTAAAAATATTTGAGATATTTTAAATACATATAATATTATAAAAATTTTAGTAACAATATATATCTCTCTCGTCGTCTTTCGTGTCTAATAACTGCTAGTGAAGACTTTTTTTTTACGTACTAAAAAAAGATTGTATCTTTTGCAGCTAGCTTGCTGCGCTAAATGGAAATATGTCGGTGGAAACTGCTTACCAGTGTGTACTTTTGGATGTGGGGAAGGAAGGTGCATCGGACCAGAACTGTGTGAATGTGATGCACCCCTGACGTACAAGAACAAAAAATGTGAGCAACCGAAGTGTAATTTAAAATACTGCATAAATCCAAACTGTAGTTACAACGACGAACACAAAATGGACTGCGAATGTAGCGAAGGATACGAATACAAGGGGAACTACAGCTGTGTTCCAAAATGCACAGGGGGCTGCGCGAATGGGGAATGCGTGGCCCCTGACGAGTGTTCATGCTCGGAAGGCTACAGAAGCGTCAGCTCTTTGGAGTGCGCACCAATATGCCTTAACTGCGAGAACGGGGAGTGCACTGCTCCTCACACATGCTCCTGTAACGACGGATATACGAAACGAGACGACAGATGTCAACCAGTCTGCCGAGATTGTGTAAACGGAGAATGCGTCGCTCCTGACTCGTGTAGATGTCACGAAGGATACCAAAGCGACGAAGTCGGCAAATGCAAGCCGATTTGCCATAATTGTGTTAACGGAGACTGCATTGCTCCGGGCGATTGCAGATGTAGAGAGGGGTATGTAAAACGAGACGATACATGCAGCCCGATTTGCTTCAATTGCACAAACGGTGAATGCGTTTCACCAGGTGTGTGTGAATGCAGCACAGGGTACGAGCGAGTAAACGACGAATGTGTACCACACTGCGAATCCTGCGTAAACGGGTACTGCTCGGCTCCTGGTATGTGCACATGCAATAAAGGATACCAGAAGGACGGTGAAGGTGCTTGCAAGCCATTCTGTAGAAAAGAATGCGTCAATGCGACGTGCGTGGGGCCAGACGTATGCGAATGCTTGGATGGATACATCAAGTCGAATGAATTCGTGTGCAAACCAAAATGCGCCTGCGATAATGGCAGGTGCATAGAATCTAACGGTGCATCTATATGTATGTGCAACGAGGGGTATAACATGAGGAACGGGTTGTGTGTTCCTGTTTGCAGCAAGAAGTGTGTCAATGGGGTCTGCGCCAAGCCGGACATATGCGTCTGCGAGGAAGGTTACTCGAGCAACTCGACACACCCCTGGATCTGCAGTAAGCCCTGTGTTCCCTGCGACCACGGGGTGTGTAATACGCACGGCGAGTGTGTCTGCCACGAGGGCTACGAGTACACTAACGGTAGCTGCACGCCAATGTGAGTAAAAAATATAACTAGCTCTCATTTTGATGTAAGCTTAAAATCTTTAAAAAATCCGATTTACTTCCACACATAATTTTTTCTGGATTTTTAATTTCATAAAGGCAGATTTATTTAACATCAAAGCACAAAATAAGTAAAAGTTATTATAAGTTCAGTAAGTTATAAGTGGATTATAAGCTCAGCAGATTTAACGTTAGGAAGTTACAAATGTACACGCTTACAAACTTTCGGTATCAAGTATATTAATTTATTCAGCTTGTTTGCCTTAAAATATTTTGTTTCTGAAAAATATACTTTTAATTAGATTTACTAAGACTCCAAACATTATAATTTGTATTGTATTTGTTTTACAGAGTAAACTGCGATGGTTGCGAGAGCTTCTGCAACGACACCGGGTGTTGGTGTAACGAATGTGACAAGCCGATAAAGGCCGGGATCGACTCTGAGCCCACATCCACTGGGTAAGAACTAAAATTTATAAAAATCGGCCAAGTGCGAGTCGGACTCGCGCATGAAGGGTTCCGTACCAATATAGAGCAAAATTAGGCCAAAAAATGTGTTTTTTTTTGTATGGGACACATATGTACACATATAACTAAGGATTTTGTGAAAAAACTGAGTACCTACCTGTTACCATTATTGATATAGAGCAAAAAAAAGCCAAAAAAATCACGTTTGTTGTATAAAAATAAATATTTATTTTATTTTTAGTATTTGTTGTTATAGCGGCAACAGATATACACAATCTGTGAAAATTTCAACTCTCTAGCTATTACCGTTCTCGAGTTACATCCTGGTGACAGACAGATGGACAGACAGACAGACGGACAGACAACGAAGTCTTAGTAATAGGGTCCCGTTTTTACCCTTTGGGTACGGAACCCTAAAAAGTAGTACTAAATTCATGGAGATCATCTAGTCTCTGGCCACTAATAATATTTAATATACTATAATATTATTTGAAGTCATCAATAGAATTTTTTGGCGCTTTCAATATTTCTTCTTCAAACATTGAATTATACTATCAGAGAAATTAATTCATAGACATTTATGGCAGACCGACATAATTTGGTCGAGTTGCAGCCGGTGGCGTAACTATAACATCCGCGGCCCGTGGCAAATTGTTGGGTTATCAGTAAAAATCGTCACGTAAATAATAAAACAATGTATAAACATTTTCTGATCTCGCGGCCTGTTGGGCCGGGGCCCTTTTGGGTCGGGGGCCCATAGCATTTTGCCAGCCCTGCCATCCTATAGTTACGCCACTGGTTGAAGCCAACAGATGACGACTAGCAAGCACTACTAATTGATACATAAATTAAACGGCAGAGTGATCATGCATAATTGTGTACCTTTATTGCGACAGCAATGCAACAGACGTATTACAGCAAATACTGTACCTTAGTATCTTAATATATATATTTCTTTTCTTATTACGCCTCCGTGGTCTAGTGGTAAAGAGCGCGGCTCTTGACTCGGAGGTCGTGGGTTCGATTCCCGCGTCGGAAACATGTTATTTCCAAGTTTGGTTAGGACAATGCAGGCTGATCACCTGATTGTCTGATAAGTAAGATGATCCATGCGTCGGATGGGCATGTAAAAAGTCGGTCCTGCGCCTGATCTCTCGCCAGTCGTGTCGGTCTGCCGTCCCACTGGGTTATGAGAGTAAAGGAATAGAGAGTGCTCTTGTGTACTGCGCACACACTTGGGCACTATAAAATTACTCCTGCGTAGCTGACCTGGTTTCAATGAAACCGGCCACCGTCACCGAAACCGGTGTGGGAGCTATTATTATTATTATTATTATTATTATATATATTTCTTGTGTGCGTGTGTATGTGACTGAACTCCTCCTAAACGACTGGACCAATTTTGATGAAATTTTTTGTGTGTGTTCAAGGGGATCTGGGAATGGTTTAGATTCACAATTTTGTCCGCTGGACAATGTTTTTTTAATTAATTTTTAATTTATTAGTAGTTGTTGATTTTGGAATGTTTTACATTGGATCCGACAGTCGGCTGCCATCGCAGTTTCAAATTTTAAATAATATTCGAATTCGGATTTTAATTTTAGTCTGTCCGACAGTTAGCGCTTCGACCAAATTTAAAAAAAATACTATATACTTAATATGGCAAAGAAACGTTTGCCGGGACAGCTAGTAACAATATAATATTGCTATACTGTGACTGTACAGTGTACATAAGTATTCGATTTTTGCATTGCTGTCGCAAGATTCAAATTCACCATCAGTGCTACATGCTTATCACTTATCAGTTATCACAATAAAATAAGAATACGACAATAACTCATTTAGTTAATAAATAAAAACTTTATGTTGACTGTTCTCGTTCCAGGCTAGCTGGTTTGCAGATCCTGTGGCTAGGGGGAGCCATAGGCGCGATTGTCCTGGTGACGACCGTCATCTTCATCTTCAGACACATGTGGAAGAGGCAGCAGGAGTTGCGCTCCAAGGAAATTGGCGCTGGTTAGTATAGACTTATTGTAACGCCTCCGTGGTCCATTTGGAGCGTGTCCCTTAAGGCTGCTCTCTCGAAAAAAGCGTGCAGATGAAACAACTTTTCATCGGCATTAACAGATAAATTATATCTGAAAAAATAATTAGTAATCTACATGATATGATACGTAATTTGGTTTTGCCATATTTTTTCTATCGGTATCACATAATAAAGAAATAAAAAACCAAATCACCTCCAAATCGTTGAATGAAACCGCTTTACTCCTTCATTATTTATCAAAAGAATATATAAAAAATATCTACTGCTTTGCAATACATAAGTTAATAATTTGGTTTGGTTACTTTTTTGAAATATTATAATAATATAATATAATAAGCCTTAAAAAGGTTTTTTCTCCTATTTCGCCCTATCATGGACGCAGCGAGCGTCGTAACCGCTACCGTACAAGGCGTGCTGTTATGAATGTTATTTTAATGTCATTTACGTCGATATTCGCACTGACAGACAATCGACCTGCTAATGTAGGAAGAGAGGGACCTTAACTCGGAGGTTGTGGGTTCGACTCACTCGTTAGAAACTTATTATTATTTACAAGTTTGGTTAGGAGTTAGGACAATGCAGGCTGATCACCTGATTGTCTGACAAGTAAGATGATCCATGCGTCGGATGGGCATGTGAAAAGTCGGTCCTGCGCCCGATCTCTCGCCAGTCGTGTCGGTTGTCCGTCCCACTGGGTTATGAGAGTAAAGGAAGAGAGTGCTCTTGTGTACTGCGAACATACTTGGGCACTATAAAATTACTCCTGCGTAACTGGCCTGGTTTCAATGGAACCGGCCACCGTCACCGAAAGCCAGTGCCAGGTGGTCTACCAAGTACTAAGTACTTATTATAAGAATAATATTTAAGTTACTGATATGTACCCGACAGACACACTAATATGGATAATAAATGTATGCTAAAAAACCCTGTAGGACAGGCTAGCCTAAAGTATTAATATCATTATTTTGTAAATACAATAGTGTTCTCGTTTGGTGTGACCTGACCCTTAGATTTTCTATTCAATAACAGCCTGTTTGAGCGTGAAGGACTTTAATATAATTGAAGTATCTAAAAGAAATATTTACTATTGTCATTTAACAAAGTACAATAACACTCGCAAAAATTTGTGGTAGATTACCGAAAAAAAAGTGAGAAAAGTGTGTCAGCTCCGACGCACGACTGGAGTTTACTCCTTAAGTACGAGTATCTAACCATACGCAAAAAGAGTTTATTCAACTGAAAAAAGATTAATATCATAATATGTAATCAGATGTTCCGGCAATATTATCTACACCCCTTTCTGCCACATTGAGATGTATTCTGCCATAGTTATTTCAAAATACTTTTAGTTCACTTTAGCCAATACTGGCTAAAGTATTTTGAAATTATTGCGAAGTTATAATTTTTATCATTATACAATGATAAAAATTATAACTTCGCAATATATACATATACATATATCTATACTTATTATAAAACAAAGTTGCTTTTTTTCCCTCATGTCCCTTTGTTCCCTTTAATCTTTAAAACTACGCAAAGGATTTTGATGATTCTTTCAGTGCTAGATAGCCCATTTATTAAGGAAGGTTATAGGCTATTATTTTATCACGCTAAGATTAATAGAAGCGAAGAAATAGAGGAATATGTGGAAAAAACGGGGAAAATTACTTGAATGGGCTAACTTGAACGCGCTAATTTCAGGAATTACTGGTACGATTTGAAAAATTCTTTCAGTGTTAAATAGCCCATTTATTGAGGAAGGCTATAAGATATATTTTATCACGCTAAGACTTATTTTTTTCCACATTATCCTATTGGATAATGTGGAAAAAACGGGGAAAATTATTTACAGATAAGACGTAGACCACGTGAAGGATCATAGGCTATCGATTTTAATCATTTTTTCAGTGGCTATAATATAATATTTTATGCCCGTGCAACGCCGGGGCGGGTCGCTAGTATATAAATATAATTATATATTATAATATAATATTCCGATGTCCGATGATTCCAAAAACGTGACACATTTTCTCGTTACTTTTTTAATAGGTTTTACCCCTCGGATTTTTCTCCTACCGGGCGCCTTATATATGAAAATCGATTCTTAAGGAGTAAACTCCAAAACTTGTAACTTGATGTTGCCCGTTACTTTACTGCGCCAAAATTGGTTAAGCATAACATAGCTAGGAACCGAAGAATCTTCATATCTCTTATTTTAATCGGCTTAACGGCTTAGGAGTAAAGTGGACCGACAGACAGACCATTAATTAATATACTTACTTTCAATTAACCCCCTATATTGTCATTAATCATTATATTAATATTATGTTTATTCATATAAATTCCAGATACATACCCGTATGGAAGCGTAGCGTACACTGTGCCGGGTACTCTGCAGGGCGCCACGACAGCAGTGAGCGTCCCCAACCTCTACAGCGAAGATAACGATGGCGAAGTCGAAGAAGAATACGAAGAAGAAGACGAAAAAGCCGCCGAAAACGGACTTCTACCCACCAACGATTTAGATAACGATGTGTAAAATAAAAATATTGGATAAGTATAGGTAGTTGTTTTATTTCCAAATATTTACCAATTTTTGTTGTTTTTTTTTAAATATTTCCAAAAATTTCCAATTAATTGTTATGTTAAAGCGCTGTTTTTAGGGTTCCGTACCCAAAGGGCAAAAACGGGACCCTATTACTAAGACTTCGATGTCTGTCTGTCCGTCTGTCAGCAGGCTGTAACTCACGAACGGTTATAGCCAAAGAGTTAAAATTTTCAAAGATTGTGTATATATTATCTGTTGCCGCTATATCAACAAATACTAAAAACAAAATAAAATTAATAATTAAGGGGAGCTCCCATACAACAAACGTGATTTTTTTGGCCTTTTTTGCTCTATATCATTAATAGCAACAGGTATTTGAATTTTTCACACAATCCTTAGTTTTATGTGTACTTTAATAATTAATAATAAAATTAAATAAATTTTTTTTTAGTATTTGTTGTTATAGTTTCAACAGAAATACACAATCTGTAAAAATTTCAGATGTGTAGCTATAGCCGTTCTTGAGATACAGCCTGGAGACAGACAGACAGACGGACAGACATGGAAGTCCTAGTAATAGGGTCCCGTTTTTACCCTTTGGTTACGGAACCCTAAAATATTAAAACGAAACCTTACGAATTAAAATTCAACGATACCCATGTATCCGGAAACATTAATGGAGTAAAATGAAATAAAAAATAATCGTCCCTTCACATTTTTGGAAGCTTTTTAGTGTTCCGTACCTAAAGGGTTAAAACGGGACCCTATTACTGTGACTTCGATGTCTGTCCGTCTATCTGTCTGTCTCCAGGCTGTAACTCAAGAACGGTAATAGCTAGAGAGTTGAAATTTTCACAGATTATGTATATCTGTTGCCGCTATAACAACAAATACTAAAAACAAAATATAATAAATATTTAAGGGCGGCTCCTATCCTATACAACAAACGTGATTTTTTAGCATTTTTTGCTAAATCCCCTGCGTCGAAGTCGTCACAGAATTTCACTGCGAAAAAAATAATGTTAAAGTTGCATACCTGCAACAGTAGAGGAGTCGAGAGTGCGTTGCAGACCTCGAGTCCAGAAATGCAGCTGGCCGTAGCAGCTTTGGATTTATAAACAGGCTGTATAATTACTAAATTATAGTGCAGGGGTTTCCAATCTTTTTCAGCCTGCGGTACAGTTACACGTTCAATATTTTTTCACTTCTTTACCTAGCTGAAAAAGATACAGAAATAAACACCTTTAATGATTATTATAGTTAGGTTAAGCAGATCAATAATAATAAACAAATATTTAATCATCTGGCGCCCCTCTTGGCTCTCCACGGCGCACCAGGGCCGGGCGCCGCGGTGCACAGTTTGGGAACCCCTGGTATCAGAATTCTGATAGTATGCGGGGTCAACAATAAAATGTATGAGCAGAATGCGTTCCGGCGGGCACCCGAATTTTTCTGATCAGAAATTTAGGACAATGTGCGGCAAGGCTAAACTGGGTAAATTTTGACATTATGGGCCATAATGTCAAAATTTACCCAAGTTTTGTAAGAGCCAGCGATAGCCAGATTTTCGTCATTTGAAAAAGCTTGAAGTTTACCTATTTATGACAACTATAATAGCAGTAAGAACGTTATAGTCAGGGAGCCCTAGAACATTTTTTTTGATTACTAACAAGCGAATTTTTTGTGAGTAGCTTCATTTTGATAAGACAAACAACTTTTTTTATCTGCGAAAAATCTTGAAAGTGGTAGCTAACAGAGATAGAAAGAATTTCATACTTTCATTTAATGGTCCTAAAATATGGATTGTTCTATTTGTAGGACAATGTTGTAGGACAAAGTAATAAAAAAAATGTTCTAGGGCTCCCTGACTTTAACATAAGTTATTACTTACCTCTTATTCTATTAATAATTAATATTATGAAACTATAATATGCCTCTATTCGCCGACTGGACTTTAGTTGTCTTCGTTATATATTCTCACGAAGAGACTTATAATAAAAATATAATATTTTGTGTGTTAGTGAAACAAGGGCACATAAAATCAAATCATTCATTTATTTGCAATACGATGAGTAATACCTATCCCTTATCAAGTTATAATATGATTTCAGTCGGAAGTAGTTATATATTGTTGTAGAACATGCTAGGGTGACCACGGTTTTTGTGATGATAACTTTGTATCTTTATTGCCCTCGTGACCACGCCTATGCCAGAATTATTATAATATGTACTGGAGAAACTAAAAATTAAAAATATTTAGCCAGAACCATATTCCGTGGTATTTTGTGTTTTTATCCAGTAATTGCGTGAGGCTTTTTTGAGGGATTTTTTGACCCCCTCTTCCCTTGGTGATGATTTGTCTGTAAACGTGTTGATTATAATTGAAAAAAAAACTTCATTTACTCAATGACTTTCATTTTTAAGATAATTTTTTCGAGACATTCATGAAGAAGCCCCTCTTCCCCCTAAGTAAGATTTGGAAAGATTTAGCTTAACCCCCTCCCCCCTAAGACCACCTCACGTAATAAATCGAAGCCCCCATATTATACGAAGTGCTAGAATGCAAATGCAATGCTGTCTTCGCTTTCTTGGACAGCCAAGAAAGCGAAGATACTAAATAACAGTATTTACGTAGGTATGTGACCGAAAAGAATAAGCTTACGTTATTTGGCAGGTACCAATATGAAGTCAATTATAGTATTAGTACCATAAAATATACGCTAGGTATATTAATTATTATATGATTAGTACTTAGCCTAACCGAAATATGACTTCTTTGGACTAGGCTAAAATAACCAAGTAGCGTAGATATATATCATCTGATAGTATTATTTATTGTTTTATATAAAAAAATCGAATACAAGTTGACACAAAAGTCCGAGCTTTTTAGTTATTTATGGTATCTGTTTCTCATATTATATAGAGAGCTATGTAACTTGTGGTAGTTATGTATCTCTGTGTTGAATCATGGAAATGGCAGTGCCAATATTGTTACTGCTAGTTAAAGAGTAGAAGTTAAGCAAAAATGAGAGTTTGTTTCGCTTTGTTATTCCTAGTGTGCTGTGTCACCAATATTTTCAGTCAGATATGTACGAAAAGAGTAATGTAAGTAAATCTTGTAATTTGTTTTAATCTTTCAAAAATAATAATCTGATAATGATAAAATAAAATTACGTTTTCTTCCAATGAAGTTTTCGTTACTTGGCTTATTCCGATTTTTGGGTACGGCAAGTGTTATGCTAATGTTGACATAATATAAGTTCGGTTTAAATTTCTGCATAGTTACTAAGTTTTGGTGGCCTTATTTACTCGAAAATCTTATGCTACTATTAATTTCTCCTTCTTTCTCCAGTTAGTAAAACACTAACAACATACGCCGATTGTACACTTGTCTACAATATGAATAATTTATAATTATTATCATAACATTTGTATCAGAGCGCAATCACTACATAGTATATTATTATTTTTTAACAAAAAATTACCAGGTACCAGCACGTAAGTTCATATCCCACCAAAAACATAAAACGTAAAAGGTCGAGCCAAGCAAAATATTGCAGGATATTCAATACTTCTGTCGAAAAAAGTTTTCAGATAACATTCAAGCCAAGCCTTCAACTTATTTTATAATTTAAATCAACAGTCAGTAAAAGTATCAATAGATTTCTTATTTTATAATTATTAAAGGGGCTTGGCAATGAGCACAAGAGAAACAAAATATATAAAACTGCATATTTGGAGGAGTCCATACTTACACAGACAGCAAGCGTAAAGGGTTAAATAGTATGTAACGACGCATGTGGTCGATGGTACCCAATAATGTCCAATTAGTCGCTGATCACTTCTCTAGTGCTCATTGCCAAGCCACTTTAATAATTATAAAATAAGAAATCTATTGATACTTTTACTGACTGTTGATTTAAATTATAAAATAAGTTGAAGGCTTGGCTTGAATGTGATCTGAAAACTTTTTACGATAGAAGTATTGAATATCCTGCAATATTTTGCTTGGCTCAACCTTTTACGTTTTATGTTTTTGGTGGGATTTCATTCCTTTTTTGATTTTTTTTTCAGGTCTTTTTAGGTCACGTTATAACTTTTCTGTACTTAGCTTAGCACCCATTCTTCATCTCCTTCATATTTTTTCTTTGAGGCTTCGTCAGTAATTGTGTAGGTGGACAACGTAACTAGCGTAAATACTTCTGAGTCGATTATTATATTCATATATTATATAATATATATAAAACTCAAAGGCGACTGACTGACATGGTGATCTTTCAACGCACAGCCCAAACCACTGGACGGATCGGGCTGAAATTTTGCATGCAGGTAGATGTTATGACGTAGGCATCCGCTAAGAAAGGATTTTGATCAATTCTACCTCCAAGGGTTTAAAAAAGGGGATCAAAGTTAGTACATAATAATACTTTTTAACGAGAGCGAAATTAATAATATAATTGACTCTTAAGCTTCAATACTTAAAGGTAGTCATTTTAGCATTACCGTTGAATACATAGCAGCACTGATATAAGCGTCTCGACGTTCCTCGCAGGAAAGTACGAGTAGCACATCTTATTTCATGTCATAACTTAAAACTCCCTTATTATATGGAGCGAGTAAGGACTAAGGAATGCACTATATCGCAGTACTGATTACACATAATTTTTTTTAATTTAATCATTGTTTCATTGTCAACGTTGTTAATACTGTTTTTTATTTAATTAATACCATTTCATTAAGTACATAACTAACTTAAAGCAAATATGCAGTCGAAACTCATACTGTTCTTGCAAAGTTACAAACATAAAAATATTTTATTGTAATAAAGTATTTATTATTATATTATTTTTCAGTTTTTAGGTTTCCCTGCCCAAAGGATGAAAACGGGACTCTATTATTAATAAGTCTGCGCTGTCTGTCCGTCGACCATCCGTATGTCACCAGGCAGGCAGGCAGGCATCCGTATGTCAATAGCTAGATAGTTACAATTTTCACAAATTATGTATTTCTGGTGTCGTTATAAAAGCTCAAAGTCCAATTAAAATAAAATAAATTATTAATGGGGGGCCTCATTCAACAAACACGATTTTTTCCCTTTTTTGCTCTATATCCATAATGGTATAAGTAAAGTTTTTGAAAATTTCAGAAAATACTGAATTGTATTTTAACATTAACAATTAATAATAAAAATTAAATAAACTTATTATTTAAGGGGGGCTCCCATACAAATTTACGGTACAGAACCCCATGTATGCCAGTCCGACTCGCACTTGGCCGGTTTCATTATTTTTCCTTTCATTACGTCTGCTAGAAGTACCTTAGAATTTTGATGATCTATATGTCAGTGAGTGACAAAATGAAGTAACTTTGACCATCCGTAACTATTGAACTATTTATCGAAATTTCATGTAATTTGGAGGTTAAGCTAGTTTTAATACTTGCTCCTAGTGACCGAAATTCTAAACCCCTAGCTTTGTTAACATCGAAGATAAAGGGGGTGTGAAAAAGCCGCGAACCGCTTCGAGAAAAGTATGGTGCGGCCGTGCCTTTGCTAAAAAGCTTGGCTGGGGCACTGCCGTGCCCCCAGATGCTAAATACTCACATACGGTTTTGCTCGATAGTTTTACTCGAAATCGAGCAAAAGCCACCGTGTGGACTGCAAAACTCACAGCTCGAAGGCTCGCATCGAGCCAGTTTGAAGGCTCGAATCGAGCCGGCTAGACAATTTTTTTGACACTAGTGTTTATTATTCGTAGCTAATTTCCTTCGAACTGGAGTAAAACTAGCGAGCAATGCTGAATGTGTGGATGAAAGCCCGAGCATTGGTTTTTACTCTACGTAATTGCTCGATCGAGCAAAACCGTATGTGAGTATTTAGCATCTGGGGGCACGGCAGTGCCCCAGCCAAGCTTTTTAGCAAAGGTACTTACACTATATCAAGGATCTCAGAACTTTTCCGGGCTGATAGCGACTTCATTCATTCGAAGATTGAGTACAGAAATAGTTGAGGTTTAGTCGAAGTCTAAAGACGGCACTTTAATAAGGAATAATAATTATTTGATCCTTTCCACATCATTTTAAAGAATGTTACTCTTGTTTTTACCTAGCAAAATCGGGTTAAATTTTTTGTTAAAAAATAATAATTTCTCTCTTTTTAGTTATCTATAAGACTAGAAGGCTATAATATAGCCTTGTGGTCTTATAGTTGTATATGTTACGCTCAAAGACCGAAAACGCTCAGTGAGCGAAAAAATGGCTCACAACGCGTTGTGGTAATAGTGAAACGGAAAAAATTCGCAAAAAATAGCCTATGTCTCTTCACATGGTCTATTTTTCATGTTTTTCAAATAACATAAAAATTGCTCCAGTAGTTCTTAAGATAATAAGCATACTTATAAAATTACATGTCCTGTCTGACTGACTGACTGACTAACTGATTCATCATCGCTGGGCAAAAACTGTTAAAGTTACAGCCATGAAATTTGGTGAGTAGGGTTGTGTTATTAAGTAGACACCCACTAAGGAAATTTGAAAATTTTACCCCGAAGGGCCGTGGCCCTAGTGATAACGGCCACGACGCGTTCTGGTAATCACAGAAATACCACAAAGCGAAATTCGTGTCGTGGTTGACGTGCTATTCGACTACAACGTGTTGTGGTAATTGAGTAAAGCCATGACGCGTTCTGAGCATTTAAGAACAGCCACGACGCGAATTCGTGTTGTGGCCCTAATGAAAACGGCCACGACGCGTTCTGAAACCAGGCCGTGTTATGCAGGACTCAGGAGTAATTTGATAGCGCCCAAGTGTGTGCGCAATACACAAGAGCACTCTGGTTTCAATGAAACCAGGCCCGGTACGCATGAATTATTTTATAGTGCCCAAGTGTGTGCGCAATACACAAGAGCACTCTGGTTGTTACGCAGGAGTTATTTTATAGTGCCCAAGTGTGTGCGCAATTTACAAGAGCACTCTGGTTTCAATGAAACCAGGCCAGTTAAGCAGGAGTAATTGTATAGTGCCCAAGTGTGTGCGCAATACACAAGAGCACTCTGGTTTCGACGAAACCAGGCCAGTTATGCAGGAGTAATTTTATAGTGCCCAAGTGTGTGCGCAATACACTCTGATTTCATTCAGAGTGCTCTTGTGTATTGCGCACACACTTGGGCACTTAAAATTACTCCTGCGTAACGTGGTCTTGTGTATTGCGCACACACTTGGGCACTATAAAACTACTCCTGCGTAACGTGCTCTTGTGTATTGCGCACACACTTGGGCACTGTCAAATAACTTGTGAGTCCTGCGTAACACGGCCTGGTCAGAACACGTCGTGGCCGTTTTCATTAGGGCCACAACACGAATTCGCGTCGTGGCTGTTCTTAAATGCTCAGAACGCGTCATGGCTTTACTCAATTACCACAACACGTTGTAGTCGAATAGCACGTCAACCACGACACGAATTTCGCTTTGTGGTATTTCTGTGATTACCAGAACGCGTCGTGGCCGTTATCACTAGGGCCACGGCCCTTCGGGGTAAAATTTTCAAATTTCCTTAGCGGGTGTCTACTTAATAACACAACCCTACTCACCAAATTTCATGGCTGTAACTTTAACAGTTTTTGCCCAGCGATGATGAATCAGTTAGTCAGTCAGTCAGTCAGACAGGACATGTAATTTTATAAGTATGCTTATTATCTTAAGAACTACTGGAGCAATTTTTATGTTATTTGAAAAACATGAAAAATAGACCATGTGAAGGGACATAGGCTATTTTTTGCGGAAAACCGTACATGGTTGCGTGAAATTCCTAAATTACGCAAGCAAAGCCGCGTGGAACAGCTATATAAGTAAGTATAATAAAATCATTGGAAAGTCAATTCTGTACATTGAATATTTTTGTACAATAAATAAATAATACTTGGGATGTGATCTACTATGCTAACGCGGACGAAGTCGCGGGCAACAGATAGTTTTAAATAATTTCCTTATTTTTTTTCACATTTTCCTCTATTTCTTCGCTCCTATTAGTCTTAGCGTGATAAAATATAGCCAATAGCCTTCCTCGATAAATGGGCTATCTAACACTGAAAGAATTTTTCAAATCGGACCTGTAGTTCCTGATATTAGCGCGTTCAAATAAGCCCTTTCAAATAATTTCCACCGTTTTTTCCACACTTTCCTCTATTTCTTTGCTCCTATTAGTATTAGCGTGATAAAATATAGCCTATAGCTTTCCTCGATAAATGGGCTATCTGACACTGAAATATTTTTTCAAATCGGACCAGGCCTACTATCAACTTTTAAAAGACGACTCAAATTCAGAGCAGTTTAATTTGGGTTCCTAAACAAAATCGCTAACATTCGTACCATCACCTTCTTAAAACCGCGCCTCAATTGAAACGTTACGGAGCCGAAAAGAACGAATGAAGTCGTAAAAAAAAACACATTTGTCTCTGAACCGCAATCCCAAGGTTGAAGTGGGAAAGAGACAACGCTATACGAATAATGAATAGGCGGTTTCTCTTGATTCGAATGCCGCGTTCTAAAACTTTGTATCGTTTTCATAATACTGTATCCAGTTGGTATTATTTTATAAATTCTAGTTAAAAAGAGACACAAATTTTGTAATGATATAATTATTATGAAAAAACATATTTTATTAATAGTTCTTGTATTGGACACAAAATTTTATCAAGTTTTCGAACGTGTGTTGTGTGACAGTTCGTGACGTAGGCGGAGTTGCCAGGTTTTTGGTATTCTACCGAACGTTTCGGTATTTTTGTATTATAAGTTAATAATAATCATTTTATTTTTTATTAATAAAACTCTTTTTTAGGGTTCCATTCCATAGGTACGGACCCAAAGGGTAATTTTAGCCTAAACGTATCACCAAGACTTCGTTGTCTGTCCGTCTGTCTGTCTTCAAGCTGTATCTCAAGAACCACTATGTAGCTAGACTTCTGAAATTTTCACAGATTGTGTATATCTGTTGCCGCTACAACAACAAATACTAAAAACAAAATAAAATTATTTTTTGTTTGTTCGGTATTTATTTGAAAATGACCTGGCAAGTGGCAACCCTGGACGTGAGTGTGGCGGCCACAGATGCTGAACACTACAGTGGCGGCGACTTCGAAATTTTGTAAACAAATTACCTATAGAATAGTGAGAATACAACAATAAGTTTATTAAAAGTTGTGGTTGTTTGTGTAAAAGATTGAAATAATAATGGCGTAAGTTATAGTTATTCATAAAATGCGAGTTCATGTGTTTAATACAATAAATAAGACATAACGCATTTACAGTATAGGTAGTTCTTATCAAAACTTTTTCAAGCCGCGACTGCACACCGACTGGGTCCCCTGTTTTCAAGTGGTTTAAGTGGTTTTTTTTACAGTGGAATTCCTTCGCGTCGCAGAGTCACATTCGCCCAGCTTGAGCAGTTGTGGGAATTCCTAAATAGAAATAGGCATATAATCGGCTTCCAAGAACTCAAAAAGCATCAATTCGTCGTCACACATCCTACGAATAAAACTGCACTTTAAACTTTTTGTAGAAGCGAAATCAATGCTATTTGATACCAATTTATGTTTTTACCTCGCGACACTGCTTTTCACTGCTTTTTTCTGACTTTAAACAAATAAAAATTGAAAACTAACAACAAAAGAATCAAAATCAGCATCAAATTTACTAACTTGTTTTGAATCGCAAGTTTTGACAGTTGAGCGATTTTGTTTAGGCTCGAACGTCAGATAAAGTAAGGTGATGGTACGAATTTACGTACGAAAAAGAGTGAATGATGTTGGAATGCGGCTCAGTTTAGGTGTCGACCTAAATTGGTTCGTAAAACGAAGTTGATGGTACGAAATATCGAATGCCATTCAGTTTAGGTCCTAAATTAAATCGTATTAAGCGTTGATAGTAAGCCTGCAGTAGTTCCTGAGATTAGCGCGTTCAATATATATTTATTAACAATTTTATAACAACAGATTTACGAAGCTCGTGCCGGAGACGCGTTTGCGGTACATCACAACGACTTACCAACGCCGATGGTGTATAAGCAAGTGCATTAAGACCAAGCTGAGCGTTGTGCCACAGGAGACGATGGTGGAGGTAATATTTTTTTGTTCTGAAGGCAGGTTATTGTATCCCTGACGTCATTTCGACCCTTGAGGATCTATTGTGACTCCTTCCTGCCTAGCATACGCCAACGAGATATCTCACTCTACATGTTTCTCGATGTTTGATAGTATATATCTTCATATCTATTGATCCTAGCATAACAAACATTTTTTCTCGCGTAGATCTATCATCGAAATAACACATTTTTATAGAGTTTTGTCGAGATAATGTCGAAATTTTGACATTATGAGACGAGTAGTTTTTAATTATCTCGAGAGTGAGATATCTCGTTGGCGTATGCTAGGCAGGCTGGTCAGTACCGTCCCCAATGGTGGTGCCACGAATTTCCTCTGTGTATTCGTAGCGACCAAGGTGCCTGTTTCTGCTTTGTAGTAGAGCAGCAGTCAAGGAGAAGGTGAATATATAGGTATCTCATTTTCCTCCTTACAGAATCTGTAAGTCGTTATGCTATTAAAACCTATGGAGCTTTTTGAGCTTGCAGTGCCCAGTTATTTCTATGTTAGCTGTAACTTGTAAGTTAGTCGTTTGTAATAATATAAGTTAAGATAATTTTTAAAACATTAATAGTAATTAATTGTATACAATAATATTGTAAAGATGCAAAATTTTTGCAATATCTAATAGCAACAGTTGAATGTTATAACTAGGGCCCGGAAAAATATTATGTACTTATTAAAAAATCCAAAATATGTACTTAAAATATGGACAAAAAAAATCGAAAATATGGAAAAATATGGACTATAAAACAGAAATATGGAAAAATATGGACTATAAAATTACAATAATTAAACATTGTTTTAGTAGGTAGGTAACCCTTAAATATTTATTTTATTTTAAATTTTTTTAACAATTATTAAGGAAAATTAATATAATTAAGGATTTTGTTAAAAATTTCAAGTGCCTAGCTGTAGCCATTATTGATATCGAGCGGAAAATAGCAAAAAAATAGTTTGTTGTATGGGAGCCACCCTTAATTATTTATTTTATTTTGTTTTTAGAATTTGTTGTTATAACGGCAATAGATATACACATTCTGTGGAAATTTCAAAAGTAGACTTCTGAAATTTCACAGAATGTGTATATTATCTAGCTAGCTTTAGCCGTTCTTGAGATACAGCCTGGTGACAGACAGACGGACAGACAGACATCGAAGTCTTAGTAATAGGGTCCCGTTTTACCCTTTGGGTACGGAACCCTAATATTCGGCAAAGAATTTTGTTTTTCTTTGTGTGTTACGTACTTAATTCTTTATTTTACCCGAAGACCGAAACATGCTTCAGTTTTTGTTTAGCCATGTCAGCAACAGGACCTTTTGCATCTGAAACTTTATTATCTATTTCTTTATTAATCCTTCGATCGCGGATTCTTGGAAATGCTATTGTATTCTATTGTTGTCGCGATCACCGGTGCTCTTATGGGGCTTGAATCCTGAAGGAATAATCTTCTTTGGAAACAATAAATACGACGATAAAGCGCGAGAGGAACGAAATACGCAGCCGCATACTCAATTACTCAAACTCGATATATTATAAATGTGATAGTGTATCTGTCAGTCTGTCTGTCTGTTACCTCTTCACGCCCAAACCGCTAAACCGATTTTGATAAAATTTGGTATGGGGATACTTTGAGACCCGAGAAAGGACATAGGATACTTTTTGTCCCGGAAAATTGTACGGTTCCGCCGCGATATACGATTTTTGGCGCAACGGAGTTGCGAGCGTCAGATAGTAATTCAATATGTCATTAATTACCTACACATTCTCTGCTAAGGAGTAAGAATTCACTCCTGGGTTTGGAACACACCCAAACTCATAAAATACATTAATTTTATCTTTACACTCTTATGGCATGGATGTTTTTGTTTCAGAAATATGAAGTACTAATTAAACAATTCTGCTGTGATGGTTACGTGACAAACCCAACGAGTTTAAGGTCAGTATATTAATAAAAAAATGCAAACTAACAGATAATAGAAATAACTTCAAGGACTAGATAAAATTTCACGCGTTCATCTGACTAAATGTTAACAATTAATGTTAAAAATAATAAAATTTACAAAAAAAAAATTAATAATGAAAAAATGCTTAGCGATATCCTTATTATTCTATTATTACAGTTTGCAGTGTGATCCAGTATGTGTCCCGAGGTGTGAAAACGGTTACTGCTCCCAGCCAGGTGTGTGCGCATGCAACGAAGGATATGCTCCTAGTCCAGAATCCGACCGTAAATGTATTCCAATCTGCACAAACAATTGCGAGCATGGTACTTGCGTGGAGCCTGAAAAATGCATGTGCGATTTCGGCTATCATTCTGTGAACGAAATATGCGTTCCAATATGTAACAATCCTTGCATTTACGGAATATGCGTCGCTCCTGACAGATGCGAATGCCTGCCTGGATACAGAAATAATGGTACTGAAACGTGCTATCCGTACTGTTCCAATGATTGTCCACACGGTATCTGCGTCAGTCCGGAAAATTGTGTATGCGACGAGGGCTGGCACAAGAAGGAGCCGGATGGTCTTTGCGAACCGATATGCACCCAAGACTGCGGGCACGGAACATGTGTCTCTCCGGACACCTGTGAGTGCTTCGAACACTATATCAAATCTGAAAATGGAACTTGTGTACCGTTCTGCACGTCAGGATGCCCTCACGGTTCCTGTGTTGGGCCAGAAAATTGTACCTGTGATAATGGCTGGCTTAAGACTGAACCGGATGGCGTCTGCGAACCTGTATGCGAAAATGGTTGCGAGCATGGCACTTGTGTAAGCCCAAATGAGTGTGAGTGTTCTCCCCATTATAATAAATCCGATGACGGATTATGTGTACCGTATTGCTCATCGGGTTGTCCTTATGGTTCTTGTGTAGCACCAGAAGTTTGTGAATGTGATGAAGGATGGTCCAGAAATGGCATAGAGTGTGAGCCAGTTTGCGATCAAGCATGTGGGAATGGAACATGCATCGCACCGAATATATGTCAGTGTTATCCGGGCTACGAAAATACAACAGATACTAAGAATTCATTCCAAGCCAACGATGTATGTATGCCGAAGTGTCTGAACTGTGATGGAAAATGCGTGGCTCCCTATCAATGTGTTTGCGATTCACCATTAGTTGCTGTAAACGTGGCTCTCGATGGAACACCATGTGATTGTTTTGAGTATTGTTGGGATGCCACTAAATTATGTGATCGCACGATATGCGTTGAAGGCTCCACAATGACTGATATAACTGACTATACTGAAGATTTTTCATCTACATACAATATTGACGTCACATTTGGAGATGATGTTGCTACAGGTTTAAGTGATTCGGATGATGAGAGCACAGAAAGCTTTACAAAGGATACCACTGATGTAGCTAGCATGACAGTTTCAGAGCACATAGGGTAAGTTTACTCAACTGTAAAAAATAATAGTAGCATTCGATGGAGCAAAGCGTGTTCCTAAGATTCATAAATCATAACATAATAGCACTTATAACCAGCCTATTTTTTGTCTTCAGTCTAACATAGTCCATCTTGCCACATCATGCCATAATAGCTGTTGGTCAAGCTTAAATAAATTTTTTAAATGTAAAATCATAACAAATATAAAATTAATTTACATTACAACTACCTTTGCGTCCACGAGGGAGAAGGTTTGTTTGGACCCCGTAGCAACCAGTAGGGGAACAGAAACTTGAACTTTCATTTCTTTAACAGATACATATTTTGTGTTACTGATTTAATAATTAAATTTAACTTTCCCTATACTACCCCTACTGTTTTACCTTTCAAGGCGGAATATTTAAAAATGTTTTGATAATATTAAGGGATTAACTTGTAAATTAATACTGTCTAGATTTCACTTTCCTACGTCACTAGAGATTCTTTTACTACAATAATACTATTTTTTTAAAAGACTTTGTCACAAAGTTCTTGGAAAGAAATAAATTTTATTCAATTATTTATTCCTTCAAGCCCCATAAGGACACCGGTGACCGCGACAACAATAGAATACAGTAGCATTTCCAAGAATCTCCCATCGAAGGATTAATGATTATGAGGTAGAAATGTGTAGAGGCGTTAGTACATCAATTAATATTATAAACTCTACTTATTCTCTAAAATTTCTTTTCAGTATACCTGAGTGGATGTACATCGTAGCTGCTGTTGTACTTATAAGTATAATAGCTATAGTTGTACTTGTCATGAAAAGAAAAGCTATCAGTAGCTACTTTGACAAAGGCGATTATAATGTTAAAGGTAACTCCATATGAAAATTATAACGTTATAATTTATATTAGGTTTTATTTTTCAATTACATACCTATTACCTAATTGCGTCGAGGAATAAAATTTATTAATTTTTAATTTTCAGGAAACAAAGTAGAGGAGGCAGAGGCGGAGGAGGAGTCTAACGAAAGAGTACAGTATTCTGATCTCTTGAAAAATAAAACAACGGTGTAGTTACCTAGGCGCACTGAATTTTTAAATTAACTTATTAAAAAGCTAATTAAAGTGATGACTTTCATTCTGTAAGACTTAAACATGGAGTTTCTACTATATTTAATAAATGTAATTATTTACGACATCACATTAGAAACCTCAAAAATAATAGTATTTTTCCAGTATTTTGTTGTTGTATAATGTTATTATACTTATAAACCTTCCTCTTCAATCATTCTATCTATTAAACAGCATCAAAATCCGTTGCGTAGTTTTAAATATTGAAGGGAACAAAGGGACACAGGGACAGAAAAAGCGACTTTGTTTTATAGTAGCAATGTGACATGGAGCTTGGATCCTAGTCATAATATGATATTTGCACCGTTTGTTAGAAAAGCTAACAAACGGTGCAGATATCGTATTGAAGGAACTGAATGGTTTCGATTTAAAATAGTAGGAGCAATATGTCGACCTGCAGGCCTAGCATAACAACAGTAGAAATCGGAAAGAATCGACATACTGACAGATTTTATCGACAAAATGGCAAATTTCCATTGTCTAACTGTCGCTTTGTCTACTCTTCCGTAGAAAGAACCCGTTTCTATCGTGACCATGCCGATGGTGAAAGGTCACCCCTAACTAATAACAAATTAATTGTCGATTTCTTTAAACACTTAAGGCGCTGACAACTGATCTCGCATCACTCTCCAACCACTGTCGATTTTCATGCCAGAGAGACAGAGATGTGAAGTGTTTACTCGGTAGCGTGGATAAATTTTTCGTTTGTTAGAGGAAAAAATAAATATTATGGGAAATCTAGATGTCAGAAGCGAAAATTAAATTTTGGATTTTTGTAAAAGGTATCAAATAAACAAATTTTTAAAGCATACATTGTATTATTATTATTACTTTAGTTAGAACTGTTTAAAGTTCCTGAAAGATGTGACTTTGGCATTTTTTTTCATCCAGTAGGAGTACATTATTTTATTATTTAAATTCGACAAGCTTTTCCAAATATAATAATAAAACAGATATATTTTTTGTGCCAATCAATGAAATACAATACGTCTAGAAAACTGCACAAAGATGTCGAATTGGCAGCTGTCTTCGCCTTAAGGTCTCCGGCTCCTTGAGCATCATATAAAACAAATAAATCTACTCATTGTTTCCAACTTACTGTCATTAAAAAAAACAATTACAAATAAAAGAGTATTTTAACATATTTAACAATATTCTGTATTCTACTCATCATCAGGTATTTCGAAAACAAGTAAATCTGCTAGAGATTTAGTTTCTATGGAGCGTCTTATTCTCTTAACACAAGCTGCGGACCGGCCCTTAACGCTACGGTCTTTGTAGTAGCCGACGTTGCAGATGCAGAAGTTGGGCGCTGAACACACTCCGTTGGTGCAACCACCAGCACAGTATGGGACACACCTGGGAAATATGAATTGGTGTTGAGGATATTGCCGGCAAATTCGTCATGCTAAAGTCTAGAAATATTTGTTAACGTGAACTAGATGTTGCCAGCAATATGTTAGCGTTGATTATGCATTAGAACCCTTATCGGCTTGTTGCGTTTCTCCGTACATTGGACTACTAGGGAGGTATGGTAAACCATACATTTTCTGTTATAAAAACAATCCCATGTCCTCTCCCGGGACACAAAAGTACCTTGTAGTGTACATGCATGTACCAAGTGTTATCTAAACTGATTCAGCGGATTTATCGTGAACCAGGAACAGGAAACACGACAGACCGACAAATAGAGACAGCCAATTTTCGCATTACAATATTAGTGTAAGTGCATAGTCTATCTACTTACTTTCTTTCCGTAGGATCGCTTCTATCCAGTACATAGCCTGGATTGCACTGACATTTGTTGCCGTTGGTGCAAACACCATTGATGCACTCCTCCGAGCACTGGTAGATGTCGCCCAATTGGGAAGATTGCTGTGTTTCTCCGTACATTTGACTACCAGGGAGGTACGGTTCGACGTCTCCGCGCTCTGCCTCCTTGTGGAGGTTGTAACTTGACTGGGAATGATTTCCCGATTGCTCTTGATACCCGAATTGACTGCCGTTGTATCCAGATTGCTCGTGATGTCCAGACTGGCTGTGGTACCCATGCTGCCCCTGATTGGTCTGCCCTTGACTAGCTTGCCCATGGTAGTCCGAACGATCATAGTCGTATTGTCCTTGGTACTCGGATTGGCCTTGATATCCAGATTGTTTGTGATACCCTGATTGGTTGGCTTCCTGCTGACCGGAATAAGTTTCCTGGCCACGATTATATGTCGATCCCTGCGATCCTGGATATGCTGGATTGTTGGACCATGGTTGACCAGGATATGAGCCGTTTACTTTACCAGGTTGGCTAGGGTAAGCTGGATAGTTTGACTGTCCCGGGTAAGGGTTGTTTGACTGTCCCGGGTAAGGGTTGTTTGACTGTCCCGGGTAAGGGTTGTTTGACCCGGGCTGGCTGGGATAGTTAGGATAATAAGACCCAGGTTGGCCGGGTTGGGTCGGGGTTTGTCCTGGGTAATTAGGACGGTTTGAGTACGGATTAGACGAGTTAGTTGTGCTCTGTGGATTAGTGCCATTACTGAGCGGATAACTATTGTTATAGAGCGAAGAAGGCAAATTTGGATACAGAGAATTAGTGTTAGATTGGTCGGGGTAAGGGTAGCCTGGGTATCGTTGTCCCGGGTTATTTGAGTCGTGCTGGCCTGGATTCCTATACCCAGGCTGTCCGGGATTACCCGGGCTGTACTGTCCCGGATATTTTGGAGAGCTAGGATAAGTGTGCATAGGGTTAGGAGTAACTATCTGACTGCCTGGGCCCAATGGGTTTTGATGGTGCGAGGGGTTATAAGGTGGAGATATAATATTAGGATTTTGTCCTTGAGAAGCTGGCCTGCAACCACCTTCTGGAGTTGGCTGGTAGCCCTCTTTGCATATGCAGACATTGGGTGCTGTGCAGTTTCCTAGAATTAAAAAAAAACTTGTTATTTATGTTTTAAAAAGTCTCCTAGGTTGTGTTTTCTACAAAATCGTGTGAATATTTAAAATTCAAAATGTGTTTATTCAGAAAATTATTGTTAAAATTATTATCACCATAACATTTAGGTTAGAGTATCTATTTAACTCGATGTCACAATCTAATCTACTGGAAAATTAACTAAAAATATTCCTAAAATTTTTAAGCTGACCCAACACAGGAATTAGATCCACAATGGAATCAAGAGCTAAGCAACAAGCCAGCTATTCCACTTACCATATCCACCGCAGTTTTCCCTACAGTTCGGTACGCAGAACTTTCCGTTGACGTCATACTTGTATCCCTCCTTGCAGAGGCATTCGCCCCCGCTGCAGTATCCGTTCTGGCAGCCGATGGGGCAGGTGGGGATACAGAAGCCACCTAGATTCTTCACGTGGTCGGGAAAGCAGGTGCAGGTCTCTGGAGCCGTGCATAGAGCGTTCACACACTCCTGTGTGCAGACCGGGTCACAAATCTGATAGTTGTGGATGTTCCTTATGTATCCCTTGCAGCAAGACCGCACGCGGCTCAGGTCTGGCCTCGACTGGAAGACGACAGGGTACACGTTGTCAATAAGTGACTTGACATTTTAAATACCAATGTAAAATCACCAATCGCTTGTGTTTCTTCTATAACTTTAATGCAAAGAAGATCAAAAACTATAGAGTATTGATGTACTTCTTATATTTTACCTTGTATTAAGATTTTACAATTTTTTGTCAAAGCGGAATTTTTGTGGTGCGACATTGAATATTGTTACTGGTAAATACAAGCGTAGCACCTTTTACAAACTGTTATAACGACGCATCGTTTTCTACGTGGTCATAAAACGGTGGTTAATATAATTATAGATATTATCTTATATATAAAATTTCCCTGTCACAATGTTAGTTACCGTACTCCTCCGAAACGGCTTGACCGATCTTTATGAAATTTTATATGCATAAATAGATGTTGGCCGATTCTCAGACCTACTGAGGTCTGAGAATCGGCCAACATCTATTTATCATACCAAAAAACCCAAAAATTATTTATATGGCAAAACGTTTGCCGGGACAGCTAGTCATAATATAAAATTTAAAAAAAAAACATGGAAATACTTACGCCGTTGCCAGCAGGGACATGGGCAGGATTTTTAGCCAAAGATGCTGTTCTGTAAATAAATTAATAGATCATTAATAATATTGTATTATTGTTATAAATCCAATACATAAATCATAGTGTCTTATTAAATTAGCATTTATTATGTCATGTTAGGTTACTCAGAATATAGGTGTGCTAACTTGCTATGTTATACCTTGAACCTTGACTCATACTATTCATCATTGTCTTAATGAAGATCAAGGTTTTTTGCAATAGAGTCCGTTGAAACTTGAAAGAGACCATTAAAATAATAATCATATTATGTACCTACATACTAGGTATAAAAAAGTAGTATAAAAAAACTTAAACATTTCTTACACAACAACTGTTACACAACAAAAATACTGAACAGATTATTATGCTACGTTTTGATGCTTGCCGAGCCACGGCAAGCCTCCACAAGCCACAAGCCTCCACAAATCTCGCTTTGTATTTGTAAGTCGTTTTCACGCTCGTGAACGAGTCAGTGTATTACGTACATGCCCTTTGATCTCTATCCAAAAACCGACACTAATCCCGACAAGCGTCCGCAAGCTTACGCAAGCCAAGCCATTTCACCTGTTTTCAGGCTCGGGCTTGTGGAGGCTTGCCGTGGCTCGGCAAGCATCAAAACGTAGCATTAAATATATAAAAGTTTATTTGACCCAATAGGACATATTACAGGAGTATTGTTCATAATTAATTGCTGCAACTGCCAATTTTGTTGCGAAGTAATTTTATAACATCCGAAGTTAAACTTCGCAACAAATTATATAAATAATTAAACTTCTGACTTACGGAACTTCTATATAGCAGACGCCGACTTCGTAGTTGATGGCGGTTTGGTTGTATGCGCTGCTCGTGTAGTTGCGCATATCATAGCCCGAACTCCCCGAGCTCCCATATCCTGAGCTCCCATACCCAGAACTCCCATACTGATTGTGACTTGAATTCCCATAGAAACTGTAAAAATACAACAAAGTAATAATACAAAAATCATTCAATCTCCAATTATGGGCTCCCACACAAAACTGCAAATTCGCATCGCATCGCAATGTCATTTTGTATGAGTTTTGTCGCAGATATTTGCGAAGAGGCTGGGGGCCCTAAATAAAAAACCGTATTTGCGCCACAGATAATAAATAGATAAAACAAAAAATAACAACAAAACTGTTTTGCAATTCGTGTAGAACTTTTATGTTAATAATAAAATAAAATATGTAATACGAGTATAACTTAGTAAGCAATTAATCAGTAAAAGTCAAATTGTTGTTGCTTGGTTTTACAACCTGTTTCCACTGTACAAAATATAACTTAAAATACTGTGGTTGTTTATCGCTTGTTTATGAGTTGATTCACAATTTTAAAATTATTATAACAAACTTTTATAACCTTCAACAACTGTGTTGGCACATTTATCATACTTATCCTTATCAAACTAACTAGGTAAGTATTATTTTATTATGTAGCGCGTTCCTACTATAACTGCAATCTCTTAAAAAATAAATAAGTCGATCCTAATTGGAATAATTATAATTTTATGCCTCTTTACATCAATTAATATCGCTTTGGGCACGTCAAAGTACTTATACATCACAAAAATAAATAAGGAGAGTGTATCTCTGTTTTATACATTTTAATCATAATGTAAACAAAAAATTGAAACTCTACCAAATTAAAATAATAATACATATTATACTAATATAAGTAGCCGGTGTAAATTTTACATACACTATTTACTTTTTCATTTATTAGGATTTCAATTAAATGATCAAAATCGATATCGATCGATAATTTAAAAAAATATGATTTTAACACTTTTCGTGAAGAATTTTCTTTAGTCCCTACTCCCTACGTTCCAGCAGCCGTAGTAGCGGGTGGAATAAGACGTCAGGAATAAGAAAAATGCTCCGCAAAGGAACCCGTAACTGCTAAAAAGTTTTTACTCAGTTAAGTAATAATAGTATTTTGAAAAGCTGATAGTAAGATCGACTTCAAAATTGTACGTAATTGAGAATTAAATTTCCCTGTCTCAAAAACCACTGAACTGATTTTGACGAAATTTGCAGTATTCCCTAATGGCCGGTTTCTGAGGAACTTTTAACGGCAGTTTATTGGTTCAATAGTGCTATTGGTTCGATAAACTAAGAAAGTGCGTTTCTGAACATCGCAATGTAAGATAAACTCCGTTTAACCGCATGTTAACTTAACTGGCCAATCTGTGCCGTTTATCGATTTCATAACTTTATTTGACGCACATTTGACGTTTTACTTCAACTTTCAAGCAAATTCCATAAACTTAGTTATTACTTGTTAATAAAATTGTCAGTGAATAATTGTGCTAGCTAAAACCTAGTACAACAAAAAAAGAATAACTTAAATTCGACTTGTAGTTCTGGAGATATGCGAGCACAAACATACAATCATATTACATACATACACTGTTATAGAATATAGACTAACATAATATACGAAAACTAAGCACTCAACTCAACTCTGGAAATACTACATAATATTATGTTCTTTTTTGAAGTCGGTTAAAAAGCTACCAAAAATAAATAAACATACTCAGGTAGCTTCGCTTGTGGGTTGTAGACGTAGGAACCCCCGTAGCCTCCCTTGACGCCGTTCTTCACGTACTGCGGCTCAGCCAGGGCGGGTGCCACCAGCAGGGCACACAGTAGTAAATACATTCTTACTGGAAATTATACAAATTATTTAAATTTCATCAAAATCTGCACGCTCAAAACGTCTATAAGCACAAGGTGTAAAATGTTTAAATTGAAAGTGACCGCGTACAAAATAAGGGGATGGCTTCAGGCTTGCATATTCCATTTAAATAAGTTGTACTTCACATAATATATTTTTCAATCTCACGTATTATAATATTATAATGTATAAAAACATCATTTCTTTAACGGACTTTAAAATTAGTTGTCTAAATTTATTTATTGTATTTTAAGCTACGAACAATAAAACCTATTTTAAGCCAAAAATAAATTTTCTTCTAAAGAGTAACATACCAAAAGCACTACCTATGTTCACTATCACAAGACATGTACTAGCGCGGATCTTAACTTATTATAACTACAAGGCCGCTTATTTACGTGTGATGATGTACTTACTGACTCACTGGTGTCAACTTGTTCTGCTTATATTCAAAATAATACTGACTACACCGCGCCTAGTTACTCAATACGCGATAGAGTATAATATTATGGTTCCGTGTATGTTTAAATAGCGCTTCCAAAAACTAACCATAGAACTAGCAAAGCCGCGTAAATTGTTTAATTAGCGCCAAAAACTGCACGTAAAAGGTCTCACAATTAGAATTAATATCATCCGTATTAATTACAATTATTATTATGGGGCCTCCGGGCAAACACGTGTAAATGTCTGTAAACAAGTTACAGGGGGGGTTAACTTTTCAAAATTAATTAGGTCCGCTACGCTACTGCTACGAAGCTATAGTCCATCTTCTCCTTTGTAAAAAAAGCTTAGGTAGAGTATTACTTTTAGAATGTAGTATTGTATTATATTTTTTTGTAGTCGACTAGATGACATCCGAAACTCCGTTGCGCCAAAAGTAACCGTATAATATTTTTCCAGGACAAAAAGTATCCTATGTCTTTTCCCGTCCTTTTGTCTCAAAATATCTCCATACCCTGCTAAATCGGTTCAGCGGTTTGGGCGGGCAGGGGTATACCAGACAGGCACACTTGCTCATTTATAATCTTAGTTAGGAAATTGTCTCTTTATTTTGAAGTTATAAAGTAAAATTCCGAGTTTGAAGAAGTTATTTGAATTCTCGCGAAAGTTTGCTGTAGCCGTAACTCTGTGATAGAGCAATAAATAAGAAATATCCACTGTAGTGCTCTCCTTTTCCACTCAATTTCAGACGAATAAAATCATTATTTTGAAGTAACAGCAAGTGCCATAGAAGTTTACGGTCTATCGGAATATTTTTACTTCTAAACACATTCTTCCACCTTCGAGAGGAGAGCGTATTCCCTCTTAAAAGGTTGGCAACGCACTTACAACTCTTCTGATGTCCATGGGTGATACTAGTGGCTTTAATTTTGGCCTTTATTTTTATAAAAAAATCTTTTGAGGTTTCAGTTGTTACAGAGTTTTAAAAATAATACTTACTAAATACCTACGTCAAATATGTTAAGTTGTGTTCAAATAATTTATGAGTTAATTATAGTAATTGTTATAATATAACTTAACATTCGACGAAAGAATCCTAACATTGGAAGTAAACAATAATAATATCAGAAATCGGTATATAGTAGGTATCTGTTATGTTAACAATAATTCTTCGAACTGAGATGAGCTGATGTGGTGCTAAAATCCAAGAAGGAAATGTTATCACTTCTTAGCTTAGGTACAAAGTGTAAAAATATAAATTGTTTATTAATAAACTTGATGCTAGTATTATAGGCCGGTCATTAAAGCCAAAACCCGAAAGAAATTAGTAACTTGATAAAATTTTAGGGGGTTGTTAAAGAAGGTAAAATAACTTACCGTGTGATTTTGCAGCGTTCTGGCAGAGTAAACAGAATGATAGAGTATGCCGAGTTAGAACTGATGTAAAAAAAAAAATAAGTTTGACGTATTATGACAAAAGTCGTCGCTAGGGTCGTTACTTACAAATTTAGTTGTTGTTTATATTTTGGCACATGCAAAGAAAACTGTCAGAATTCAATTTCAAAATCGTATTTTTAAAAATAAATTATACCAGCCAGCGCGCCAGCCTTTAACTTATAGGTATTGAAACCAGACGAAATTGACAGATATTGAAACTTGTCCATTTCTTTGCAGTCGAACTACTGGTAGTTATGTCTATTGTGGTTCTGGGGTGTACGGAAAGGGTTGGGTTTTTTGAATTTGGAAGTTGAAAGGTTTTGGCTTTAATGACTGGCCTATTAGTTAGAAACAAAAAAGAGTATTATAGCTACATTTGATAATAAAGCTATAATTTATTTTTTTGATTAAGGGAAGAGACCTAATGGCAGACACTTTAAAGAAACATGCAACATTTGAATGTTATAAAATATATATTTATGAAAATAAAGGATTGATAACTTCTTCCATGTCTTCAGTAACTCTTGGGAGATTCCGCCAGAGACGACCCTTAACACGAATTTTTAAAGTATAGCATTTGTTACATTTTTTATTGAATTATAAATAAAAATATGTATATTTAGTAGCAAAAGAACTTTTATGGGTAAAAATTGTAATTTGAATGATTTAGAGCATTTTGAAGTGATATCAACTAACGGCGCGAGAAAAACTGCTTATGCCACACATGATCATTTTCACTCTAAATCACTAGTTCGAAGTTTGACTGTATAACATAAGTTTCTATTTCGGTGCAAAAAAAACAACAATTTTGAAATAGTTTTCAAACATTATTAGAGGAAAATTGCCATGGCTGCGCCCGCGATAAAAAAGGTACAAAAGTTTAGTTTTCTCGCTAAAATATGTTGTTGATAATTTAAAACTTTGTGAAAGTAAGGAGAAATGTGAGGGAAATTAGAATTAATCATTGGAACAAACTATTTTATTATTTTTAATAAAAAAACAGAACCTTTAAAGTGGTTGCGCCCGCGATCGAAGCAGTACAATTGGAAATGCAAAAAAATATTCATTATTTTTTGACTATTCTAGTGATTTTCATCTTATTTCATATTATTAAGGTAAACAATAACGTTAGATTATATTTGTTATCAATACTTTACATGTTATTACAAGATTTATAAAAATTTGAATGGAGTCATATCGTGTTTTATATTTTTCGAAATATTTCATGTATTACTTATCAGATGTTTCAAAATGATGATTTATATTCTTTTATTTTTGAATATTTTAGAAGAAAATATGTTACAAATGACAGGAAAAATCATAAATATTTAATATTTTTCCTTGAAAAAATATTTTTACTAAATAATTGTCCCATATTCTTTTAAATTATAAATATTAATTTTGAATTAAAGGTTTGCTGTAGTTCGGTTTTATAACAATACAATGAAAAAAGTTTGCTTAAGTTACATTATTAATTGTTTTTAGTCATTTAGACGATTTCTTTTCTCAGATCAGATAATTAAAAAATTATAAAATTTTAAACAGTATTATTACAATTTACTAATAATATTATGTATTGCATATCAAAAATATAGAAATTAGTCGCAGACTTATGAATAAATTCATTTTTTTAGACTCGTTGCGCCCGCGATATTCTGATGTTGCACCCGCGGTCGTGAAAATCTATATATATAAAAGAAAGTGGTGTTAGTTACACTACTTATAACTCAAGAACGGATAAACCGATTTGGCTGAAAATTGGTGGACAGGTAGCTTAGAACCAGGAAAAGGACATAGGATACATTTTGTCCCGGAAAAATGTACGGTTACTGCACAATATACTTTTATGATTTGCGCGTAAACTATTCAATAGATTTTGATGAATTTTGGTATGGAGATACTTTGGGTCTCGGGAAAGAACAAGGAATACTTTTTGTCCCGGAAAATGTACGGTACCCGCCCAATAAACTTTTATATCAAGAACGGATAAACCGATTTGGCTGAAAATTGGTGCAGAGGTAGCTTAGAACCAGGAAAAGGACATAAGATACATTTTTTCCAGGAAAAATGTACGGTTACTGCACAATATACTTTTATGATTTGCGCGTAAACTATTCAATCGATTTTGATGAATTTTGGTATTGAGATACTTTGAGTCTCGGGAAAGGACAAGGGATACTTTTGGTCCCGGAAAATGTACGGTTCCCGCACAATAAACTTTTTTGATTTTCGCCTAAACTATTCAGTCTATTTTATGAAATTCGGTATGGAGATACTTTAAGTCTCGGGAAAGGACAAGGAATATTTTTTGTCCCGGAAAATGTACGGTTCCTGCACAATAAACTTTTATGATTTTCGCTTAAACTATTTATTAATCTATTTTGATGAAATTTGGCATGAAGATACTAATTTTAATCTATTGTTTTCTTAATTATACCAATTCGAATTAAATAATCATCGTTAAGACAGGACAACGTCTGTCGGGTCAGCTAGTTGTTAATAATTCCTAGTACTAATTACTTAAATTAATTGTATCTAGTTAAATCATTTCTTTGTCTTATACACTTTTCAAATATGGGTTAATAAATTACTAAAAGTTAGTAGTATTCTCAAATGAACTCGTCCGAGTTCTTAATAGAGGACCAATTTGGTTGCACCCGCGATAGTACTCCAAACATGTTTTGTGGCTTTTCTTAGATTTAATTTTAGTTTCCATTTACAATTTATGATTGAACTAGTTAAAATACATCCCTTCAAAAGATAATTTATTAATAAATGTGTTTTATTTTGTCAGTAGGACGCTTTAAGTGCGTCAAAATGTTGCACCCGCGATAATAGAATCGCCCTCTTACAAAATAAAACTATTATAATTATTCTCCGACAAATCAATTAAAAAATATACTATTGGTCTCTTTGTAAGCTTAGTCATAAGTACTAATAGATGACATCACATAAAACGAACATCACTAATAGTAGACACCAATATGAACTAATAGTTGACATAGAACATTACATTACATTTTTTCCTATTATTAAGTCTTTATTTGCCATTTTTCAAAAGATTTCATTTACTTCATCATAGTAACTACATGCATCAGAAATATTATCCACGTTGTCTCCAGATTCTATTCATTCTTCTTCAATGCTGAAACTATCTTTCCTTTTATTTTTATTTTTCATATTTTTGAAGTGAAAACTTCTTTAGCGGCGTTGAACACTTTTGTGGGATGGCTAAAAACTGTGAAACTCGCGTCAGATTCTCGTGCTGATCGAAAAACTTTGGAAAAACCGTAAGACGGTTGGTGTGTAGTGTTTTGTGTCGAACTCGAACTCGACTTCGAACTCGAACTCGAATTCGAACTCGAACTCGAACTCGAACTCGAACTCGAACTCGAATTGATTGTAAGGGTTTCGATTAATTAAAAAAAATCGATTTTCATAAAAAATGGGTTGAAAATGTAATCGATTGTAAGGGTTTCGATTAATTAAAAAAAATTGATTTTTTAAAAATCGATTTTCATAAAAAATGGGTTAAAAATTTAATCGATTGTAAGGGTTTCGATTAATTTAAATGGGTTAAAAAATGCACAACGTTAATAATCAAGTTTTTACTTCTACTGGCACTCCCGGAGTGCAACCCGTCTTTTTTTCCTAGCAAATTTATTTTCAGTCTTTAGTCTCCATGCTTCTTTTGCCTCTTGTTTTTTTTTCTTTCATTTCTCAGCTTTCCTTTTTCTTTTTTTTTTTACTGCTAAAAAACTAAAGCAATCGATTTTTAGATCAGTACAAGGTCTAATATTAGACACCATGTCCATTTTTAGGTGCAGTAGTTCTAAGTTCTTGATTGTTAATAGAATTAAATTTTCAGAGAATAGTGATGATTTTTGCAGTGGAATAAAGTACAAAATAACTTTAGTATGTATTGCAAAACTCAAAGATGAGATCCATGTCAACTATTAGGTTTTTTACATTTTCAAGAACTAATAGTAGACACCCTTTACATTGTTAGGGAAAATGGATAAAAATCTTAAATAAACATTAATTAGTGTATACAACATGACCATTAATCCAATGAAATCAATAGAAATTACAAAAAATCAAATAAATGTATTCAAAGCTTACGTGCAAAATTTCGCCTTCCTTAACCTATTTGCTAAGAAATTGCCGAGCGTGTGTTGACGCGGTCATACTCGTATTATTTACGAAAACTGATCCCATTTTAAAATTTAGTTCCCGAAGGCGTCTATAATATATTTTTTCAATTCAACAGATAGCTTGAGAAGCTTATAAAATTTGCAGTGGTGAGAAATAATTAGAGTTATTCTTATTTTTATGGTATTTTTGTCATAAGTGTCATCTATTAGTTCAGTGTCGAGCATTAGGTCCATTCCCTTAATAGTTTACATTCTATTCTAAAAAAATATATGAGGGTGTATGTATTGACATAACTATAATATAATATACGTCTTATAACAATTATTTATTAAGGACGAAATGATTATAAAAACTTTTAGGTGTCTATAAGGCAAAAAATAAATAAATAAAGAAGCTAAAAATGTAGCGTTCTTATGGTGTAGCTATATAGCCATTGTTATTTTCTCTTCTTTTGAATAATACGGAAAATTTCCTTATAATAGCGAGAAGAAGCGAAATTAATGTGACATTATTATTATGTTTCTGTATGAATAGTGTTTACAAATTCGCTAGTTCCAAGGAAACAGATAAAGCAGAGGTCAAAGCGTGGGCTTATTATCTATAAATTTCCGACCATTTAAACTGCATTTGGATAATACTTGAGCGATAAATTGTGTAACAAGTCCGTGATATGAACTTATTATGTTATGCAGTTTTGTGGGTTATTATTAGTATTACCCACTTTTTTAAGATGATAATATCTCCATACCTACATGACCAAGCAAGTAGCAGTAAAACGAATAATATTTACTTAATTAGAAATATAATAAAACTCGAGTGATGATGTTAGAATTTAAAGTACAGACCGTTCTTACACTAAACTTTGGTGTTTTGATATTTATAATTCGTGTTAAAACTCAAAAGTGCTAATAGTTGGCTTCTAAAATTTTTCATTGATGAAACTGTTTTAGCTGTATCACTCTACATATTTTAGGATTTAGGAAAAACAACTCTCTTTATAAATGCTTTATTTCTGCATTACAATTAAAAATCCTTAATAATACAACACGAACCACACAATCATTACATCTTTGGTATAATAATGACATTCAATACATTTAACTTAATTTTAATTAACTCGTAAACTAACATTCATACTACACTTAAAAATAGCGCCATCTATGTGCTGGAAGAAGAAACATCATGGCAGTTAGCTTGTCATAACTCAGTCACTGCTTCTCCGTTCAAATTGACCTCTATAGCATGTTCGGAAGGGGGTCGCCAGCAAGGTATTTCTGCGTACAATGGCTCAGATGTGGTACTGTCAATAACGTCGAATTTTGCTTCACACTTTAAAGCCTCGATCGTATCAGCCACAGAGAGCGGACGTAGTTCATCCGAGTAGTTTGTAGATGGCGTTATCGAGCTTCGTAGCGGTACCTCAAAGTCGTGTTGTCGCCTCGGTAAATGATCGTAGTGGCATTCCAAAATACCTGGTAAATAAGCAAATTATAAGCAATATTACGGTCTCTTATTCCAAAGTTATAATGATAGATTAATAAGTAACTGATTTGGATGATGAGTGTGACAATAATAATAATATTATTATATCTATCGTACCTCTAAAGTTTTCCAGCATAACAGGCGAAATGGTCTGCACCACTACCGGTCTCATGAATTGTTTTAAATTCCTGTCGAGCGTTGTTATTGGCTGGTAATGACACTTCTCTGACGGTGGTTCTGTAAAAAAGGTAAAAAGTTATAGTGGCCCATGAGGGGATCGAACCCGCGACCTTCGCGTTATTAGCACGACGCTCTAACCAACTGAGCTAATGGGCCGATGACTGTCGTGTAAAATTATACCATAAGGAGTTTTGGTTATGAAATTAATAAATATTGAAGGACAACTTTTTGTTTATTATAAACATTAGAAGATTTTTAAGCATTTTAATGACAAGTTATTTTTTATGCTTGAGAGCATTTTTCCTGTCATGCATGAAAGTTGCCTGCGTCCTATCATTTCAAAGATATTTTTCCTGACATGCAGGACCGGCCCTTGAACACGAATTTCAGGAAAAGCGTTCTTACTAAACAAATGGAATGGAATGGAAATTATACCCAAAAGAAAAGTTAAATTGTCCATTTACCTGGCAAGGGTGTATGGAAGATGCTCCTTACGTATGGTGGAGGTTCATCGTCACTATCAATCATCGATTGCATTCTCATTTCGTCCATCTTTCTGACGTTATCGTATCGTGGCCTTCTACATCTTTCTACCATGACTATCACGACTGCTACTGTGATCACCGCCATCATCACTCCACCAGCTATGCTGACCACAGAGATCAAATCCACAGACGTGTGCTCTCTCTCTTTGTCTGTCATTACAGCAGTTATGTGCTCTGGCTCTGTTAAAATATGAAAAGTTTCATCCTCAACGGGCTCTTTAGTAGTTATGGAATTAAGATTTGTATAAACATTCTTGGCAGTAGTGTTTTCTTTTGTTGCATGTTTTGCCACTGGCATTTTTGTTGTCCCCAAATTTGCAATCATCTTTGTAACACTTACTTTATGTGTTAGTTTATTTACGCTTTGCGTTCTATTACGAGTATAATTAGGTACTTTAGTATATTGAGGCCGCATATTATTAGAGCTTACTGTGGTTATTTCTATCGTACTATTTCTGATATTATGGTTAGTCAGAGGTTTATTTGTTAATAAGGTAGAAAGATTTAGTTTTATGCCACTTGCTTCATTCGCCGTGCTCATGCTGTTAGTCGTACGACTTGTAGCCATGGTAGTATTAAATAATGCCTTAGCAGTAGAAATGTTAAAAGTTTCAGAGGTATGTCCTTTTATGTGTTTTTTCCAAGTGCTAATAGATTTGTTAATATTTTCATTTATAAGACTTCTGTTAGATTCAGAAACTTTTAATTTCCTCTCCTTGAGTGGATGTAAAATTTTAATTGTATAAGGTAGTGCGGTTGACACATGAGAATCAATCGATTTCGTGACTCCGGTCTTTTTTGAAAAGGTTGAAGTAACATTATTTTTGTGAGACATGTTATACGGCACTGTAGTCAAAGCAATCTTTTTGAAACTAGCATGAGAAACCGATGTAGGTATAATAGAAACAATAATTGTTTTAGGAGTCGTCACTTCTGTTGGCATTTCATTTTTATTTATGGCACTTTTGATTCTGGTATACGAAGTTTCATGTGCTTTGTGTTTTATTTCAATAATAGGAACTTCACCTTTCTGCGTCGGCTTGATCCATATCTCTTTTGGTTTTAATTTAATCGTACTCGGAAAACTCTTCAAGGTTGTTGCCTTTTTAGTAGTTTTGGTTTCAAAAGTAGTGCTTTCATTTTCAGTTATCATATGTATGGTTGTTTTCACTAATTTTGTTGCAGTTGTTAATGATTTTCTGCTTGTGAATGTAGTAGGAATTTTAGTAGTCATTGAAGAGTTCATCATATCCGTGGTGACATGCTGAGGTAGTAATGGTGCTGACGTACCTTTAGGTTCTAGCTCTGGCATCTCTGTTCTATTATAGACGTAAGTCCTAATGAATGTTTTTGGAGATACAGTGGTACTTTGACTATTTGTCAACAATGTAGGTTGTAATGGTAAATTTACATTGTTATAAGTATTGCTCGCAGTTGTTAATGGGGATGTAGAAGAAGTAGTCGTGGAAAGTGCCGTCGTAGTTTTCGTGGTTGTGGTAGAAACTACTGGTTTCATAGTAGTGACTTTGCTAGAAGTAGCTATCGACTGTGTAACGAAATTAGTTGTTGAGCTAACAGGTGTCGTACTTTTTGAAGTTGTCTCAATCGGTTTAATAGAAGCAAGCGTTTGTGTAGAAGATTTCGTAGTTGTTAGTAGTTCTTCTGCTAAAGCAGTTGTAGCTGGCGTGGTAGACATGCGGGTCTGACAACTGAAAAAATGTAAATAGGAGATTTTAATAAAATCTTAAATATTGTTGCAAATTATATATTTTTTTAAATATTTATTAAGGAAATGGCTCCAGCAACCCACCTCTCACCTTGCCATCCTTCCAAACAATCACATTCCCCCGTAGTTGGTGAACAGAATCCATTACGACATTTCTTACACTCGTGTACGCAGTTCGGACCCCATTTATTTGGTGGACAGTCTGCAAATAATATAGGTAAAAATTTATTCCCTTGCTTTTGATAAAGTAAGTGAAATTATGTACAAAATCAAGAAATTTTCTTTATAAAGTACCTTCTGTGCAACCACGTCCTGTTTTTCCATTTGGACAGATTGGAATACAGGAGATATCCTTCATTTTGTACCCCGGGCAGCATACTGCCACTTCGGCGTTGCGCTCCTCAGTCTGGAATCAGTTTATATCGTTGCTCATTATTCATATCGTTGGGTAAAGCAACTTATAGTGAATTTGAGTTCAAAAAAGCTTTCAATACGGAATTTTTCAACATCAGATTCAGGTTCAATGATTAAGGCAACTCATGATGAGAATTGACCACACCATTATTGATCTTTATTGTATCTTTGATGGCACTTTAATGCTTAGACTGGATATACTCTTAATCTGTGCCATAGACGGACCGCAAGTTGCAGTCGGGACCGACTGATCTAGAGCGGGTGCGTTAAAACTAGAACTGCTCGAACGGTCCGTGTATTGCGGCTATGGAATATGGATTTAGTAATATGTAAACTGCAGCTCGCTATGCGGCGACCGCATTTTGCAGTCGGTATCGACTATAAGATGTGGTCCGTCTATGTATTAGTATTAGTATTACAGTGTCATTGACTTGATTCCTTATGAGCAAATATCACCTCTAATTTGGTGAGGTCCCTCATCTCAGTCTTCCACATGGAACACCGTGGCGGTATGGAGAAGCACCACACGTAAGATCGTACCGACATCGGCGCGCGGTACTTCACACGCTTCGTGATGTTGTATCTAAAATTTTGAATTGGAAACATTATTGTTATTTTTATTCTTTCGTTTTCTGTTTATTAAAGGGGTTGGGATCGATTATTATTATCACTATAAAGAGTGAAATCACTCCCTCCTTAGTCACCGCTGCATTACAGTTAAATACACAAAAAAATATATATTTTTAAATTCTGTAACATATAAATGAACTAAAGAGTCGAAATATCCAGAAGTATTTTTTCCTGCTTGCCAAGCTTATTGCTTGATGCTTTATTGATCATTTACTTTAAGGTGATCTCACATTTGTCTGCAGGCAGCACGCTCTCGCCGAAATTTTAGAATTCTTTGTATGAAATGATGTAAAACCTCGCACATTCGTCCGCACCGAACGCGTCGCATAGTGCGTTCGACGCGTACGGCGGTAGTGACAACTAATCAGTAAGTAAGGCGGTGCGATCAGCTTTAAATGATCATTATTTGAAATTGAAGAAAAAAAAACAGCCAATTTAAACGCTCGATTATGATTTGGATTATACTCACTTCTGCTGCACCATGCACACGTTGGAGCCGCTCAGCCCCCGCACCTCCCCCACCATCACCACTACCACCAACAACCATATCGTCTCTCGCCCCCATCCCAAAAGCATTTTCACACATTTAATTCATTTTCGCTTAACACATTTTCTTCGTGGTATACAATCTGAAAATAAAAGAAAACACTTTTATATCAGCGTTGTTAAATGGTATTTGTAGAGCAGAAGCTAAGTAGTATACCTATGTACTATCAGAGAAGTTGATTCCTATGCAGATCGGGGACCTAAGTAGTTTGGTTGCGTTACGTCAAACCCAGCCGACAGATCACAATTAACATTGAATTGACATATTCGACCAAATAACGTTGGTCTATCAATTGCATAGGAATCAATTTCCTCGATGGTACATACATAAAGCTGATTGACACATCAACGTACAGGAAATCCCTTAGGGAAACCCTTCTTGCCATCAAGATATAAATCCACTAAGAATGTATTCTGGAAAATTTCACCCCTAAAGGTGCTTAATCCCTGTAAGTGAAATCAAGATTTGTCTGCCAGGATTTGTTATATTGCTCGCGAGGAACAACCAGTTAAATATAAAATATTAAGGCCTGTTTCACACTTTCTGATAAGTGCCAGATTGACTATCCACAACTTATCTGACAGATACTCCATAATCTGTCAAGTTAAGTTATGGATGGCCTATCCGGAACTTATGAGTAAGTGGAGAAACAGGTCCTAATAAAAGTATGACTTTTTCCAAAATTTATCAATCAACTACACGTAAACAACGCAACTATTAACGAAGAAAAGCTAAAACAAACAAAACAAACAACAGTAGCAGTTGCGACACGAACAATTAGTCCGGGCGTCCTCTTTGTACTCCATCCTGCCAGTTGACCCCCAGTTTCGGGGCATGGGTAATTGCCGGGAGCAGTCGAGAGCTCGTGTCCCGAATACAGAGCTATCAGCTTGTAAAAGCTAGTATGATGAAAAACGGTTTATGAATTAAAAAAAATAAAAAAATGTATGCAGATATTGTGTATATTTTTAAGAAGACCCGTGGATGGTGCCTGAGCACGTAATACAACGCACTCATGTGTTTAGAACAGCAGTGAGGGGGTAGGTTTTTGGTGCCAGCTGTGTTGGGAGTTATACAACATACCAATAGTAATATGTTAATTATTGTTTTTAAATACCATTTTATCTATACAGTGTGTTTGTGTAAACACCGTTATCCTTGAAACCATCAAATGAGCCCGTCAAAATAAACAACTTTTTCTATGAGAACAATGCTGTGAACTCAAAAAAAAAAATGCTGTCTTCATGCTCATACGGATGCCCGGCTCAGCAATTTGTATGGGTATGAAGACAGATTTTTTTTAATTCCCAGCATTGTGCTCACAGAAAAAGTTGTTCATTTTGTCGGGCTCATTTGATGGTTTCAAGGATAACGGTGTTTACACAAACATCTTGTACATATTATGTCGCAGCCAACTGGTTTAAATAGCCGTTCAATCAAACAGCTACCCTTTTGACTAAACAACGTCATTCAATGACACGTCTAGCTTTTTAATTGAATATTTATGTCGTTCAACTCTCACAACGTTCAATTATTAAGATATTTGTCGTAAATATACGTTACCAGATGGTTACCGGTATTGTTAGAGAGACATAAATAATGGGGGCACACACGAGTGAATTAAAATTTAAACTAATATATTATATCTATTCAAGGTAAAATTACGGGATTATGAAATGCATCACCAAGGTATTTATTGCGATTGTGTTCAAAATGAGTTATAATACAATCAATCTGTTTGTTCTCATTACGCTTGTGTAATATGTAATAGCACTAAATTAATGGTCAGTGGTCACCTTAGTTAATTTGCCATTTAACCAGTTGGCTAAGCGTCATCTAGCTGTAGAATTGAACGTTGCAGTCAACAAGTCGGCTAAACGACGTATAGCCGTGTGATTGAATGGCGTTGTTCAGTCAAAGGGCCTAGCTGTTTGATTTAATGGCTTTTTTAACCAGTTTTTTATGTGTGTTAGTCGCGCTAAAACTAGAAAACGGCTGAACGGATTGGGCTGATTTTAGTCTTAAAATATACGTAGAAGTCCAGGGAAGGTTTAAAAAATGAGAAATAATGGAAAAATTGCGAGAAATATGCAAATTTTCGACGAGAAATATTTTAATTTTTTAACGACAATTTAATTTTCCCCATACAAAATGTTCTTACCTGTTTGTTACGAAGATTCGGTATTTTTGGCATGATAACACGTAGATCTAGATAAAATAAGGGTTTGAATCGACAACATAATATTATATCGCGTATTTGTAAAAATAAAAACACTATTGACACTTTTTAAATTAAATTTGACTCGAAAACAAAATATATTATTACCGACAAAATGGTTTTTGTCGCGTAATTTAAAAACCATATCACTCTCCGCTGTTGGCAAAATTAGAATCCCTTTTTACAGAGGCATTTTTGATTGATTATTCTGTGTTATAAAATTTGACCAATCGTGTTATGCTATGGGTAATTCAAAGACAAAGACATGATGAATACTGAGTACTGACAATGAACTTTAATTTCTTAGCATTAGTCATTGCTGAGAAAAATCGATATCGCTACAGCCAAATTATCAAGGCGTCGCCTTAATAATTATAATCTTTGGGAAACATAACAATATAAATGACATGATAGTGCTAGATGACGCCCGAACTCCGTTGCGCCAAAATTTCTTTATCGCGCGGAAACCGTACATTTTTGGGAATAGAAAGTATCCTAGTATGTTCTTTCCCGGGGCTCCATACCAAACAGCAAAATCGGTTCTGCTGTCTGGGGGTTAAGAGGTAACAGACAGACAGGCGGACAGCAGACAGACAGAATATAAACAGGCAGACATACAGACACACTTACAATATTATTATGGAACTAAGGATGCATAGGCACAAGGATATTAAACAGCTAGAACAGCTATCTAGTTAACAAGATACACGATCTGTAGTTTTCGCATATTATGTGCGTTGCAATTGGCAGGATGCTTTTATCAATCGAGGCGACGACCTCTTTCTACATTGTTGTCGAGCGAGCGAGAAGGCGACATAAAAAAACTATAAAGCCCTATCTACTTGGAAATACGTTATGTCAATCATAATTCATAATTCTCTTGAGTACTATCATTCACAAAAGTGGTATCGGAAGACGAAATAATTAGGTTTCTTTTTGGAATATAGCTTCTTATATTCTCCAAGAAAATGATAAAAATTATTTTAAAAACATCTATAATATTATTGTAATTTTAGCACAAAGGGATACACAAAAATAAAAGTGCAGTCCTCGTTAAAAAAGTCTTTGTAAAAATCTCGAAAAAAGTAATTCGTTGTTTATCTATTTATTTTAACCACTTGCACAGAAGTGGAGATTATCAATCAAGGCACAAATCACGAAGCCTATATGTTTTGTCAGAGAGCTGTTTCACCAACTAGCTCTAATAGAGGGGTCCAAATCACTTTCTTCCGTCCGTCCATTGCGGGACGTGAATTGGATATAAATTTAATTTAAAACCTATTTACAGCGATTGTACTTTATTTACACAGTACTGGGTAACAACTAACAAGGCAACAACTACTAAATATTTGATTTGTTGTTAATATTGTATACCTTAGTCTAAACTCTAACCTCTAGAGTCTAGGCTAACTGTCATTTCAACTGAGATTCGTGCACGTGACTCGTAAGCTTCATAATTAATCTACTGCACTTCCTTTTATGTTTAACGAATCGCATCTTTAGTAAAGACTAGATGCACTTGAATCACTTGAAAATATAAATTCAATAGTAAAGACTATTAACCCATCAAGCCCCGTATGAGCACCGATGATCGCGACAACAATAGAATAGCATTTCCAAGAATCCCCGATCGAAGGATTTAATTTATATTTTTTTAATAGTGCTTAAATTGAAATTAAGTGGAAAAGATAGCTTAGTTTTAATAACATTATCTAAAGTCTAAAGGCACAATATAATTGTTAGATACTAGATATTATATCGATATTAAGTAAAGCGGAGGTCGGCGCTAAGTGCTCTAAGTGCTTTTCTAAATTAAATTAACTCGATTCCGATAAAGCTGTAACTTAATTTTAACCTCATTGAATAATTATTGTTCTCAATTTTGATGGATTAATAATTGCTTTTCTCGTGGTATCACCTGCATTCCGTGACAAAAATGTCATTCCTTTTCGTCGTAAAATTTCGAAAAAATCCTTCTTATTAGTTCTTGCATTAAATGAACACCAATGATAGTGTTCGGTCGACCTCTTTTGAATTTAAGAAACATAACCAGTGACAATGTAAGACGTCAATATACTAGTCTGAAAGTATGGCTCATATTAGAAACATGTAAAATTAGCAATAAAGTGTATATAAAGTATTTCAGGTTTTTTAAGTTTATAGAAAACCTTTCAGAAAATCACAGATAGTATGGGCAAAAAGATTCTCGAACTAAGGTTGCTGTACGTTGATCTATCGAAAATCAGCGTTGCCTTTATAACTATAGAATATATATTAAACAAATTGAAAGCACTGTTGCGTGTGAATGTACAAACAGCTGTTAATATAGCCGCATTAACTTTAATTGGCTTAACAATTGGTTCAAGTTAATTCGTCTCGTTTCGTCCGGATGTATAGAGCTGACATTATGATAGATATTTAAAAAATCGCTATTTTTTCTGACTGCACCGAGAGGGTCTTATTTTTTTAAATAGTATGTATGATTTGTAATTGTTTGGAACACTCTGCAATACGGCTTGACGTAATTTATATTATAGTGGTTGTTGTGTTTGCTGTGAGAATCACAATGTTTCAAAGTACTTGGGTTTTAAGTTTTTTTAGTGCTGTCGTTACTTGTTTTATTATTTTTTTATTTATTCGTATTTTTGTATAAATTTAGTAAAGCACGTTTATCTTAAGATACTAAGGGTAAAAATGGAAAATATAGCGGCCTCGTTTAGGCTTGTAAAGGGTTTTTTACGTTTAAGGGTTCCAAAATGTCTTTGTCCCAACCATTTGTGCCCTTCTGTAAGTAGTAATTTGTTATTGGGGTACGGACGTGCAGGTTTTTCTTAAGTTCTTCTTCTATTGTGTAGAAAAATATATTGCTACAGATAGCTTACGGACGCCAGTTTTTTTTAGTTTGTCAGTATTTATAAAATTACATTTTTATATTGTAACATTATTCATTTTGAATTATTACACTGTTCCTTCAGGGTAAGGAATTTATTATAATACATAGCTATAGATAATAAAGATGAATAATAGCCCAGTATTGTTGTTATCAATTTACATTAAATGCTATACACAAAGTAGAACAAAGAATTGGTTTTAGCTATCTGATGAATAATTATTTAAATAATATTTTTATCTATTGTACTTCTACTTTTTTAATAATAATTTGGTATGTAGCTGATGATGATGATGATGACGATCTTTTAATTAGTCTATGCGTTGCATAACGTGGTCTAATTAAGGCTAATTCGTGCGGAGGCGCTCAGACGAAGCGGAGTGGAGCTTAAAGCTCACAATTGGAGTTCGGTGAAGCAAACATTAAATAGTATTCTTGTTCCCATGGATTTATGCTTTTAGTATTTTTACTTTCAATATCAGCCATCAATATAGCCTTTAAAGTTTAGCTTACAGTAACATAAAATAAAACCCGTCGTAGTCACAAAGTTTTATCTATAAAAACCTTTATCACAGAGAAAATATTAAGTAGTAGGTATTTGAAGCTATAAACCTTTCAGTTTTTTAGTGCTTGCTATGTCAAATGTAATTAAACTGAAAGCAACAAACTACCCCCTTGTCACTAAAATAGCTGTAATTCATCTTTATAGCAAAACCTGTGTTTGAAGCTTTTCAATTTCATATCATACGAAAGATTTTTTGACTGCATGATGTGATTTTGTTTAAATTAAACTTAAATTGCTAGCATTTATTCTTATTTGCCATCCAAAAATGTTTAATCTGTATTAGTTAGATGATAAGTTAAAATCATCATTAGATTTATCTGACATAATAGGTACGTTGTTTAACATAATTTTAGAATCAAATAAAAAAAACTTCACTAACCTGTAAATGTCATTCACCAATCACGAGATCACAACACACAAATTAGAAGAATAACCAGGGTCTCAGGAGCGAGTAGGAGTTCACCGCATCCCGGCCGACCGTCGACTGGAGCGATAGCGGCCGGATACGCGACCCGCTTCACAGAAGGGATGCAGCAAAAACAATACCCTTTTTACGGTTTCTTCTGAAAGCGTTGGGTTCCTAGTTTCTTATAATAGGATTTTTTAAATTCTATTTAATTAACAGCACGTATAGTTTATCTAGATTCTAGAATAGGTCTTCTATAATCTTTAACATTCGAACCTTCTTCACTTATTGACGGTCCGCGCCGGCTTTGCCCGCTAAATCATATAAAATCGTCTAGTAGATTGTGAGATCAGCGCGTTCAAAGAAACAAATTCCCCAGCTTTATAATATGACGTATTTAGTGTACAATATTATACAGGTACATGTAAATCTATATATATACTAGCTGTCCCGGCAAACGTTTCTTTGCCATAATATAAAGTATTTCGCTCATATTATTTTATTCAAGTGACTAAATATTAAATAAGTGTGTTACCATGGCAACGTCGATCGCTATCCCGTCGCACAAACATTAATGGTCGCCGTCAGTCTCAGGTTGTAATAATTTACTATTGTTTATTCAACAAATGCATTTATCAATATATAAAGTACCGAGTAGCCGATTCTCAGACCTACTGAATATGCATATAAAATTTGGTAAAAATCAGTGAAGCCGTTTCGGAGGAGTTCGTGGACTAACATTGTGACACGAGAATTTTATATATCTATATATATAAAAGAAAGTGGTGTTAGTTACACTACTTATAACTCAAGAACGGATAAACCGATTTGGCTGAAAATTGGTGGACAGGTAGCTTAGAACCAGGAAAAGGACATAGGATACATTTTGTCCCGGAAAAATGTACGGTTACTGCACAATATACATTTATGATTTGCGCGTAAAATATTCAATCGATTTTTATGAATTTTGGTATGGAGATACTTTGACTCTCGGGAAAGGACATGGGATACTTTTGGTCCCGGAAAATGTACGGTTACCGCACAATAAACTTTTCTATTTCAGTCTATTTTTATTAAATTCGGTATGGAGATACTTTGAGTCTCGGGAAAGGACATGGGATACTTTTAGTCCCGGAAAATGTACGGTTCCTGCACAATAAACATTTATGATTTTCGCTTAAACTATTTATATCTATTTTGATTAAATTTGGCATGAAGATACTAATTTTAATCTATTGTTTTCTTAATTATACCAATTATTATTCGAATTAATTAATCATCGTTAAGACAGGACAACGTCTGTCGGGTCAGCTAGTAAGATATAAAAGAAAGTTGTGTTAGTTACGCCACTTATAACTCAAGAACGGATGAACCGATTTGGCTGAAAATTGGTGGAGAGGTAGCTTTGAAGCAGGAATAGGACATAGGATACATTTTGTCCCGGAAAAATGTACGGTTACTGCCCAATATACTTTTATGATTTGCGCGTAAACTATTCAATAGATTTTGACGAATTTTGGTATGGAGATACTTTGAGTCTCGGGAAAGGACAAGGGATACTTTTTGTCCCGGAAAATGTACGGTTCCCGCACAATAAACTTTTATGATTTTCGCTTAAACTATATCTATTTTGATGAAATTTGGCATGGAGGTACAAATTTTAATCTATTGTTTTCTTAATTATACCAATTTGAATTAAATATTCATCGTTAAGACAGGACAACGTCTGTCGGGTCAGTTAGTGATGTAATAAATCTATTGTACGTTATATTGTTTTGTAGCCAATAAAATGTCTACTTATGTATCTACTTCAATTCCTGTTCTCTTTGAATATGCACACTTTCAATAATTAATTTTATATGTCCGACGGTATATCACTAACTTTCGTAAACAAAGCACCGCTTCTTGTGGCGTTGCTTTTATGTAGGCGCCGCAGAATTTTAAAAGGGATGCGTCTGAAATGCAGTACCAGGGTAACAAAACGAAATGAGGGTGGAAAATCTGTATAGCTCATTGAAATAACTGCTTTTAAAAACATTTCACTTGATTGCTGAACCTCAAATAATGGTAAAAGCCCGCATAGCTGATAACTACATTGTTAATATTATCGACAAGAATAATAATAATTAATAATTAATGGTGTTTTTTTTTTAATTTTCATATTTAAAAGAAAATTATTAAGGTCTATAATTTATTTCAACTATAGAAAGTTACTAGGTACTTAATCTGAATGAGTATTAGTGTTATCAGCAAAAGACAGTCTAGACTCTAGAGTCTAGAGTGTAGACTCTTGGATAAATTTCCAGGCTTTGTGTGCTTGGGAAAAGTCTAAAGTGAAATCCATTGCAAAGCTATCTTGATAATACGTGATAATACGGTCTACATAAAATTATAGTTATACGAATATAAAATAACTTTTTGTAAGCAACCAATGGTTTATGAATAACAAAATAGTTTATGACTTTGTAAACAAACGAAGTTCCTGTCCAGAAAGAGAAGGCAGCGACAGCAAATATTTTGCTTTACAAATTACTAAGGAACTTTCAGAGTGGCTGTATAGTTAGGGTCTATACAGACGAATGACAATCCAACCGAAAATTGCAGTTCAAGTGCAGTTTGAATGCAGTTGACACGACTGCAATAGAACTGCAAACCATTATCAACTACATTCAAACTGCACTTGAACTGCAATTTGCGGTTGGATTGAATTTGAAATGCGGTCCGTCTGTGTAGACCCATAATGAGATATACATACGTACAGTGAATAGAATAATTTTACGTGTCCATTGTCTAATATTGTGACGGATATTATATAGTGGCGGACCACAAACTAGTGTAGTCGAGCGCGCCAACGCGACGCCTGTCTTATTGGATTGCTACACCCCCTACAGCTTCGATGAGGATACGCTGACAACAAAATTGAACCCTACAGCTATCAACATTGAATCCTATTTCAAACAACAGACATCCTCAAAAACATACTTAAGTTAACTCAAGTTGCAGGCTATATTGATGATTAGATAAGTCAAGGAAAACACATAAGGAAACGGCGATATTAGGAATGTTTTTGCGCTTATCGAATATCTATTGGTTTGGTATCACATTGGTCCTATTATCTTTCGTATATTGAATACTAGCTGTGCACCGCGGTGTTACTTGCGGTTGTTAAGTGTAAGTAAATTGCGTTTTAACAGTAGATGACTTTTCACTTCATTTTCATTGGTTTTCCCATAGGAATAAGACAATTTTTCGAAGTAAAAATTTACCTATGTGTTAATGCAGGATATCAGCTAACTCCATGTCAAAAATCGCTCTAGCCGTTTAAGCGTAGAAGTAACAAACACACACACTCGCAAAAACACAAACTATTAGTAGGATTAGTATGATTTTATGCATGGATACATCATACACCTTTTTTTTTAAAGGGCAAAAGGCCTACCACACATTCCCACCACTGCAACTCCTGTGTCGCCAGGATCAACAGTGGTAACCAACCACGAAAACCCTTTGATATGATCTCAGGGATGCCCGAGGAACAAGCTAAATCTGTCTTGGGACCCGCAACGAACTTAATCAGAAGAAATGTAGGAGGAGTAGGAGATATCCAATTCCCCTCCCCAAGCAAAGCGGGAGACAGCCAAATTGTAATGACATTGATGTCCGAACAAAGGGGGAAGCACCACGGGAAAAAAATTAAATTATACTTAATACAATATGCCTACTTCATAAAAAATGACATTTATTTATAATGGCAAACTTGTGTTCGATTGTTTCCAATAGTATTTGTGACAAAAACGTTTGAAAGCACGGAAATTCTTTGCGCTGCCTACTATTATACATAATACACCTATATAGGTACTGTGGAAAATTAAATAGCAATTTGCTTTTCTTAGACAAGATTATTAATAATTGATATTGAAAATTACTCAAAGCTCTGAATTTGCTTATTAAATCCAGCAAGGCGTTTATTTAATAGCAGCGCCTAATTGGATGACAATTAGTTGTTACAAAATGTGTTTTTTACAGCAGTTCGTTTATACAGTTTTAAAGGAACTTATTTTATATCTTCTGTTATAATTTATAGTTTCCTCAACATTTTAATAACGAAAATTGTAAGTAGGAAAAGGAAATAATGTAAAGGAACTTCCTTCTACTTTATGAATAGGCCCTTTATTAATTACTAGACGTTTCGCGCGGCTTCGCCCGCGTAAATTAGACATTTCACAGACGAATTAGTCCACAAAAAATAGCCTATGATCCTTCACGAGGTCTAGTTCTTATTTGACCCAAATAACAGAAAAATTGCTATAGTTGTTTGTGAGATAAGCCCTTTCAAATAGTTCCCCCCGTTTTTTTCACATTTTCCTCTTTTTCTTCGCTCCTATCAGTCTAGCGTGATAAAATATAGCCTATAGCCTTCCTCGATAAATGGACTATCTAACACTGAAGGAATTTTTCAAATCGGACCAGTAGTTCCTGAGATTAGCGCGTTTAAACAAACAAACTAATGAACTTTTCCGCTTTATAATACTCGTATTAGTTGTATAGGTAGATAGTATATATTAACAAAGTTTGCTCGCAACCTTTCGTATACATTAATTAATAGGAACGTTTCAAGCGAATTTTAATCTAAAAAGATGAACAGACGACCTGACACACAGGTAGAGAGATAAATAAAACCTTTTATTTACATTATTCATTAATGACATCTAATGCTAATAATAAATAACTTATTATTAGCATTTTGGTATTAAATATAGATTATAGCATTCTAAGGTCACGATTTGACGCTTAAACTTTAAGCGTCAAATCGTGACCTTAGGACGCTATCAATACAGAGTCCTGATTCGTGGTACGTGACCGAACACACCACACAATACTTAAGAACCCCTGTGTTATCTCGGAACTCATATCGAACCCTTTGTCAGCTATAATCCTTAGCCCCTATAAAGTTCCGTTGACATTTTAAACTTAAATCCAAATAAGCATTGGCGGCTCTATAGCCGAAGCAAGTTACAAAATTTTATACCATCGATATCCATACTTTATATTTTAGATGCGAAAGTGTGTCTGTCTGTTTGTTTGTCCGTCTGCCTGTCTGTCTGTTACCTCATCACGCCCAAACCGCTGAAACGATTTTGCTGAAATTCGGCATGGAGACAATTTGAGGAGAGGACATAGGACTTTTTATACCGGAAAAATACATGATTCCCGAGCGATAAATAACTAGATAACGTCCGCCATTAGTTGCGGGCTTCATCTAGTTTACTATAGTTTAGTTTAGTTAGGTTGTCTCCCCACATTGGCTCATGAAGGATAAGACGTATAAGCTACTACGAACCCGTAGATCAGCACATTCGGCACTAATATCATGTTACACATCGTTTGTGCATACTGATAAGTGATAACTACAGCAATCATGATGGCAATCACGGTTAATTTCCATCTTGTGCCAACGCGCTGAATGTCTTTAGAACGTAGGACAACGTTGATTTCATGCTTTCAATTTGCAATCGTATGATCACTTACCATAATCGTCCTGCCGATCTACATTATAGTTATACACGTATCTGGAGTAAATTATATAGTTCCCTACATCATGACCGCAGCCCGTTCTCAGAAGTGTGGGTGTGGGGGACCGATGCGGGTGCTAAGATGGAGTCATAACGATAAAATTTAAATTCATTATGGGGCAATTCACTCACCCTCCGATTCTGATTCGTTTAGCTCATGATCTGCACTTCGAGAGATTAGGCGTATTCGGTAAAGTTCAGAGGAGGAAACTTAAAGCTTATTGAAAGCTTAAGCTTTGGAGAAGGTTAAGTCGATTTTAGTTCCTTTAGGCATATACAAAAAGGTTCTTAGTTGTTTAATGTGCAGCTCTATTTTGCTCTGAGTCTTGTAAGTCTTGTAAGAGTCTGAGTATTGTAAGTATCTCAAAATTTAGCAGGACAGAAAGAATATATTTTGTAACTGTGTGTGCCCGTTCCCGATTTAAAGGCATTAATATTATTGTTAATATAATAATATTGTCAAACTGTTATTAAAATATGAAAATAAATAAATACGCATAGTTTAAATTTTTTATTGTATATTTACAAAAAAATATATTAGGATCATCATGTACGCATAACAAAAATTATAATATCTTTTTTTTCCTAATATTAATGAAGTAGGTACCTGTCATAAATCCTTGTATGATTCAGGGAAATAATAATAAGTATTACAACTTAAAAATCGCTTATTTTTAGTAATCGCTTAATTATGTTATTGTTACATGCTTTTGTTATAACTACGAACCGTCTCTAACCCGTATTTCATTAATACCATAAAAAATAAAAATGTATTACAGTTGTAAATATTTCGATACATATTTCGTCATGAAATCAAATATTTATTAGTATTTTGCATAGATAATAAATTGACTAAAAAAGTAAACACAATAAAACATTTGAAAGCTCTAAAAGTTGCTGTTTCTAAAATGTATTTTTAATTGAAATAGATTGGCCAAGATAAAACTTTATTGTTTATTCAACAAAAATTATCTTTGAAATAAATAGAAACGAAATACTGCAGCTTTTGGAAATATTTATAGTAATTTTATGCAAAGTTTATCAGATGATTAATATATACGATACGTATCTTATGCAAATATGTAACAGACTACATTATTTCGAGCAGTGATTTCCAAATTTATCAAAGTTTATAGTTATATACAACACTTATAAAATATAGCATACGTTTTGTTAGTATTTACATAATGATTAATGTTATATGCATCATACAAAATGCTTAAATAGAAGATCCTTAAACAGTATAATACTTTTAATTCGTAACAAAACTTGACCTTAAAATATACGCAATGAATCTTTTTATTGGTATAAATGAGATTTTTACATTTTTTATGTTATTTTTTGTTTAAAGTCACCATCGTAGAAACATAGTGGTAAACATGGAAGTCAGTAGAATGCTGATATACGTAGAGACGCTGTAGTGGGATGTAGCCGCGTTATAAAAACCTCCATACACTTGTAGACCGGCGGTTTCGATACTGGAATGTAAAACAAAGCATTAAAAGATAATCATAACTCACAAGCTAACCGATCAATTTGACGATATAAAATACAGAATCCTTTAAAGAATACACAACATACAGCAAGAGTAGAACATGGGTCTGTTCCACCACTTCTTGATATAGTGCCGTAAAGGCTATCCAAAACTTTTTTGCCAGATTCTCCATATTATGTCAAGTTATGTGGTGGATAGCCTATCCAGCACTTATCAGCAAGTGTTGAAACAGGCCCTAAATCAATATATTTTTGGAAGACTTTGGTTTACAGCTTGACTACTAAATTAATTAATTAGCAAGTTTTGGCAACTACAATTTGATTATATTATATCCCACCAAAAACATACCTGTTAAAATGTGGCCAAGTTCCTATCAGCAAATTTTTGGTCTAAAAAAAGAGTTGAAATCCAATCCAATGCCAAGTTTAGATGCACTTCATTGATTGTTATCATTTTCATCAACAGCCTGATCCATAATACTTCTAATTTGAACGTGGCAGGTTAATTTAATTATATTATCTTATTTTACAATTAATCCAGAGTTACGTAAAGCACGAAAACCTGCCAAGTTCAAATTTAGAAGTATTATGGATCAGGCTGTTGATGAAAATGATAACAATCGGTGAAGTGCATCTAAACTTGGCATTGGATTGGATTTCAACTCTTTTTTTAGACCAAAAATTTGCTGATAGGAACTTGGCCACATTTTAACAGGTATGTTTTTGGTGGGATTTCAGTCCTTTTTTTCAAGAAATTATAACTATTTTTTTCTTTTTGTGCCACACCCGACTTAAACAATACCTTCGATATATGTACATATGGCGCTAGTTGTAAACTATCAATAGAAGCGAAATTTTCAAGTAAACAGTATTTATTTAACCTAAGTTTATCAACTCCCAAGCGGTCGAATTCGACCGCGTAAACAATAGATTTCCAAGAATCAGCAATCGAAGTATTAATAAGCTATACGGTATGCATTATACATGATGACAATATTTTAAACCAATTCTCGTTGTATCACTGGCGTATAAGAATTTTTACCTATAGTTCGTAGAGGAGCCGATTCACGCTTGACCGATTTCTTCTTAATTTTTTTATTAATCTACATATTATAACACACGACCTGAGTGTCAAATTTCATTACGTTAGGAAAATTGGAAGTGGTATCTAAGGTTTGTAGGTGAACCGACTCACGCTTGACCGATTTCTTAAATTTCTCAATTTTTTGTTAATCTACTTATAACACACGACCTGTGTGCCAAATTTCATAACGCTAGGACAATCGGAAGTGGCCTCTCAGGTTTGTAGGTGAACCGACTCACGCTTGACCGATTTCTTAAATTTCTCAATTTTTTGTTAATCTACATATAACACACGACCTGTGTGCCAAATTTCATAGCGCTAGGACAATTGGAAGTGGCCTAGAGGTTTTGATTACCGGTCAGTGAGTGAGTGAGTGAATGAGTGAATGAGTGAGTGAGTCAGTGCCAAAATTAGCTATTTTCACAGGGAGATATTTCAGGATCTCCCGAAGCTATATCTATGAAATTTGGTATACTGCGTAAGTACTAGTATATAATTACGTAGGTATAATTTTATCTTTGTACTCGCAATAGACACTGAGCTACAGGGGGGTCAAAAGTGCGTCGAAACGGTTCGTGTAAATAGTGCATGGCATGTGCGCGGCCTGCTGGAACTTGGCCGCGCACTCCGTGCGCTTTGATTATAATAATTCGTCCATAAAACTGTAATCTCACGAATTACTAATTTCGTTCCTTCAAAACTTTTTACACCACACTCGATTCAACCACTATCTTGTAGCTACCAAAATTCCTTACCTGAACTTGCAGTAGTCTCCATCATAGCTCCAGCCCAGGTACTCCCCAGTCCTCAGGTTTTCACTCCTCAGCCATTCCTCGAGAGGCCTGAAGTAGTCTCGGAGCGCCTGACCGTTCAGACGTCCCTCTCCGATTGTCTCCTGGAGTATCTGCTGCCAGGGTGCAGAGGATCCACGCTCCATTATACGCCTGGAAGAAAGTAATACTTTTAAGTATATATTCATACTTCTTTAGCTATTTATGTGAATGTCTCATTGTGAAAATTGCAGTGCTGAAAAAATTTTTGTGATTTGTATGGCCAAGCGCCACAGCGCGGCGTCGTGAAATTTTATCTTTTCCCAAATAATAGTTTAATCCGTTTGTAATGAGCATGTAATGAGTAATGTTAAATGATGTTTATGATATTATCAAGTTAATTAACTAAGATTTAAAAGAAGCTATCCACGGATAGAACTCTTCATCCGTAGGTTTTATTATTATTTATTTATTTATTTATTTATTTAACAAGAAAATACATAATTATTTATATAGTAACTTTCCATAAGCCACTAAGGTTTGTCTGGAGTGCACTGTTGTTTTATATGTACTACATTAATAAACTTAATTCAATATTCTTTTACACAATATATAAAATAAAACATAATATGTAACACTTAATCATAACATCAGAAAACAAAATATCTAAAAAATTATTACATAACACAATAGTAACAACTAACAATAAACAAGTACTTAACAAGAATAATATAATCTTATCCTCTTAGTCATTTTCATTTAACAGTTTATATCTATAAATTTCTTTATCATTTTTATTATACTTTTCTTTAATATTAGGTGGCACAATGGTTTTTAAGATTCTTGTTTGTAAGTTTTGGATTTTATGCAGGTAGGTTTTGTAAGATCTGCCATAACTAATCATTAATTTTCGTAATTAATGATAGAGTCAGCGAGGGCGTTGTAGAGCATCAGTCTTACTTTAAAGGGCATTTTTTTTTAATTAAATATATATTTGATAGGAACGCTTTAAGCTTATTAGTTATTACATATCTGTGTAATTTGTGGCTGGTGTGGTATTTTGTTACTACTTATAACCAAGCAACTATAAAATACAATCATTACAATATTATTTTATTCATTAAGAAGTCTTTAAATTTAAACGGTTATAAATAGTAATTGTAAATTATATGAGTATTATATATAAATATTCCTTGACCTAATTTGCTATTGAAGTTCATGACTTTTGATTTTTATTTCGTTTCAATTCATTATGGTCCAAATTAAACCTAGCTTAGGTTTAATCTGGTTTAATGGTATAGCTTGCCTATAACCTTAAAGTCACTGACCTACCCAATTGATATATAAAATTAAAATTACAATTGTTTCTACTTGAATTGTGAATTTCGTTAATTGCGCATGACTCGACGACGCGTGCCACGCCCCTACATTTTTTATTTAAATATCTGTGTTTACAACTTCTACTATAATGAACTCTTTAGACAAAAGCTATAAAAATAATGGACTAATTAATGACTATGGTTCTAAGGTTGTCATCTTTCCATTCTGACCTCGGTCAACACGGTAGCACAAGGCTGGACTGCCATCACTGAATAATACATAATCCACTATCACCCTTATTTACATGACAACTTAACTGAGTTAACTAGTCGAAATGGCTCTCAGTTCTAACTGTAGGCATACTATCCAACAAAACCAATATGTTTTAAGATATTGTATAGCTTTTTTCGCGGGCTTTGAGCGTGGCGACCGAATCAATAAATCCCGTAACGAAAAACGCCTAACATTCTTCTAACGTTGTTTCAGTTCGACTCGGTGTGGCTCGGGGTGTGGTTGCTTGTGCGGCACGGTGTTTGGGTGCGAGCATTATAATTTTCATGAGTTGATAATAATCGGCCAAGTGCGAGTCGGACTCGCGCACGGAGGGTTCCGTACCGGTATAGAGAGAAAGTAGACAAAAAATTGTGGTTTTTTTTTATGGGAGCCCCCCTTAAACATTTACTATATTTTAATTTTATTATTCATTATTGAAGAACAAATAAAATTAGGGATTTCGTGAAAATTTCAAGTGCTGTTACTATAGTTGATTACGAGCAAAAAAATCATGTTTCTTGTATGGGGGGCTCCCTTAAATATTAACTTTATTTTATTTTTAGTATTTGTTGTTACAGCGGTAACAGATATACACATTACACAATCTGTGAAAATTTCAGAAGTCTAGCTATAGCGGTTCTTGTGTTACAGCCTGGAGACTGACAGACAGACGTACAGACAGACGGACAGACGGACAGACGGACAGACAGGTCCCGTTTTTACCCTTTGGGTACAGAACCCTAAAAATGCTATGCGATAGCTTTACCGCGGTCGTCCTCGAAAGTACCACACGTATTTCTTTTATCTTTATATTGGTAATAACTAATAAGTAATAAATAATATGAAGCTAAAAGAAAATTTGTCAGTATATGTATCTGTGCGGTATGTTTGTTTACACTTTACTTCATTGCAACACCTCAAGTAAATTGCAAACTCTTTCAACGTTAAAGAAAATCATTAATGATCATTATTAAAGAAAAGGCAACTATTGTTGCAACTCACAAATAGTTTGGATGAGAATGCAAAGTATTCGTAATAGCTTACGAATTCAAGCATTATGTTCTTACTCAAACATGAATTCTTACGGTTCTTACCCGAAATACTTAAGTAATGTACTCTTTCAAGTGTATCGCGTTACAAAATCAAAAATATAATGGGATTTACAAAAAGTATACGTAATAATATGGTCCAGAAAGTTTATAAATCAACTCTTAAATCAGCAGGACGTACTTCAGCAATCGGTAACAGGCAACCCGGGTTGCGTTAACGATTATTTCAGGTCAGTAAACAAAACAGTAATTACAATACATAATAGAGCAGACCTATTAAATAATAGAGGTGTTATCTAGGAAGGAATTGTATAAATCAATTTACATAAGCCACAGCCGACGTGTTGTTTTACGGCAGTTGGCTTACATAAGGCGGCTGGAGTACTCTAATTTCTTTACCACATCCATGTACGATATCCAAACCCAGCCAGAATATATGAGACGCCGTCTATACCGTGGCTACAAGCTTTTTCCGGGATAAAAACTATAGCTTGAATATTTTTCATACCAAACACATTTCTTTTCCCGAGATTCTTTCTATCTCTGTTTTAATTTTAATCATTATTGGTTCAATGGTTCAAGTGTGAATAAGGGCTGGTTTACACGTATTAAGTAGGTAAGTAGTTAACTAAATTTTAACTTAATTTTAAGTTACCTATTGCATGTAAACACACAATTTAATAGTAGGTAGCAAGTTAAAATTTAGTTAAGTGCTAAACAAGGAAATTTGAATTTTGACTATTTTCTGTTAAGTTGTCAGGCGGGGCTTGTCACTTGACACATTTCGGGCAGGCACTTCAAATTAAGTTAAAATTTAGTTACTACTTATCTACTTAATATGTGTAAACCAGCCATAAGTTACAAACAGGAATACACATTTGGAGTCATACAATTTTCCTATGTCATAATTTGTGGTTATAGTTTTTACTGTGTCTTATATAAAGAAGACTATGTCACATCTTTAAAATTATAATCCAATTATTCTCATTAAAAGGGTGAGACGTGGCCGAATCGATTCAAGAATGACAAAGAGCTAGAAGTAATCTAAGCCTAGATAAAGTTTAGCACCCTGTGAATTGACACTAAGCTAATTACAGAATACGTTGCCCCCATTTTTTTTCTATTTCTGTTGTAACTCAGCCTTACTGTGATCTTGATGTGTGCGACTATAACAGTAACTTTGTTCTACATTGTGAAACGCGTATTATAAATAACACACTAATAAATATATTCGGCAGGTGAGGTCTCCGATGGCAGTTCGTCGGTGTGGCAACAAAATTAAAAATGGCGATTGCATAAACAATTAATTAGTTTAACAGAACGGAATGGACGTATTAATGATCGAAATTCGATAATAAATCAAAAATAATTTGTCCGTTTCACTGCTAGATTAACCGCCTCCTTTGTTATAAGTTTACCATCGAACATGTAATCAGAAATGAGAAAACGTAGAGATCTACGAATTACTTCTTAAGCGCTTCACTCTTTCGTACATTGTCATAATCACATTGAATTTAGGTACTCTAAGAAATGGTTGTGTTAACATTGTAGGTGTTGGTGTCAGCAAAGCGCAAAATATAATCATTTGTTATTTTTAAACTTGAGGAAGCTCTTTCCAATATAAAGATAAAGATAAATAATAATTAAAGTTAATCAATGCGATTATAATATTAGTAAAGATTGGTAAGCAAATGTTCCATTAATCTCCGGAAAATTGTATTTTATAATATTTTTTACTAGACTGTGGACCTCAAAGGAAAGTCTCGTAGCAATCATCTTTTGCAGATTTTTAATGGTCCCTTACTTAGTTTCTCAAAGGAGAATACTTCATGAAGGGAAGTGGTCGATTTTTACTTATAATTTGATATAGCCTTGATAAATCCACGCCTAACATTAAAGATTATAATTAAAATTACCTCCTCTTTTAATTACGATAAATTAAGTCGTATAATGTAAATAATTGTAAGTAAGTAATGCAATTTGCATTATTACCATAATATGCGAAAATTTTGATTTGGCAACACTACAGTATAAACATTTAATTTCGATCAGTGCAATAAGGACAGTGTTGCAATATGGGAAGTCGGGCATTTAAATTATTTACTAGCACAGTCTGAGCAGTTTTGTTACAAGAAAGATAACTAGGCACTTACATTTTAAAGTGAACACGCCTTTACCTATTTTTAAGATAAAATAGTTTTAAGCGCCTAAAAATATTAAGTTCTAGCTACTAGCACATTGCATAAGAGTAAATAACTAATAATTAATTATTAAATGACAAATTATTATTTAATTACTATCCAAGAAAAATATTTTTACGGGGTATTGTAGATGTTTTGTGTAAAATCTATTACATTTTTAAACCTCCGAAAAAAAAGTGGTGTTTTGAGTTTGACGTGTCTGTCTCTGTGTCTGCATGTCTATCCGGGTCATCCAACGGGCTGGACCGATTTTAATTGAGTTTTTTGTTTGAAAATGTCAACTTTCGAGAGTGTCATATCAATAGTTCATCTTTAGTCCTGTCAGTGCTGGAAAATATTACATATGGACTGGTGTTTAACTACTATCTAGTCAAGATTTTATTCGGCCTTTTCAAATGTCTTAATTTATCTTTATTAATTTCTAATTGAGCTGCTGCAGGTATACCTTCAGCCAGGCTGGCGCCCGCGCCGTGGCGCAGGATAGAGAAAGATGGAAGTCTTTGGGGGAGGCCTTTGCCCAGCAGTGGAAGTTGGGATAGTTTTGTCTTATAATAATAATAATTTCCAATTTTGGTGTCGAAATTATCAAATATAAGTTAGCTAAGTACCCAGTACCCGCATTGTCCGCGAAGTCAAGTATCCGTTTCCTCCGGCGACGCGCCGCGCCGGGTCAATTGTGATGTGTGCATAATACACATCGTTGGTGGTAGTATTATCTTGATTAAAAATACTTTTTAAGTAGCAAGGGTTATAATAAGGTGAACTTTTACCATATTATTGTATCAATTTGATATTACATGAGTATAGAGTAGTGCTAGTGTGTGTTATCCATACCATTCCATACTAATGTTGTGTGAAAGTGTGTCTGTTGCTTGTGTGCTTACCTCTTCACGCCCAAACGGCGGAACCGATTTTGCTGAAATTTGGTATGGAGATACTTCGAGTCCCGGGAAAGGCCACAGGATACTATTTATCCCGGAAATATATCGGTTCCCGCGAGATAAACGAACTTTAGCGCAACGGAGTTGCGGGAATCATACAGTTAATAGTTATATTATATGTGTTATCAATCTGAGATTACAGCTGGAGTAATGTTTGTGTATGTTTAACCTTTTGAGGCTCTCTACATTTTTTGGAGATAGGCAAAGGCAATAAAAAGCTTTATCACTCATTAACTCCTGCACAAAACAATACCTTGTACGTTTCTAAAAATGATTATTGTTCTTATTCACATAAACACGGATCATCATTTAATAATTTATAAATAATTATATTTTATTTACAATTTCATAAAAAAAATTAATCAAAATGAAGTGTTGTTTATAACCCTAAGGTGTTAATTACAAATTTTAACACCTAATGAATATGCATGGTTCGTTATGTAATATTTGATTAAGATTTGCTCACTTGGACCGCCCGAAACATGTGCTAAAATTTTATGTTTTGAATAAATATCGTAAAAAATAAGCTGATAAAACATCATAATTAAAAGTAAATACATAATATTATCGGTTTTAAGATTGCACCTTACGTACCTTAGTGTACGCTATTACCGTTAGTTTTTTTGCCTATTAAATATTAATGGAGTCCCAATTCAAATCCAGGATTAATGGACTTCTTAACATGAGATAGTTACAACAGATCTATCTTTAAGAGGGTCCATCGATGACAGGGTTTCAAAGACCTACTTATGGAAACCCGAACCAAATTCTTGCTCATGAATTTAACGAAATGTTTCGAGTTGGAGCTACACATTTCTTCTGTGGTAAATAATGTGATTGGATATCCATCTACATATCCATACTAATATTATAAAATATGCGAAAGTGTCTGTCGGTTACTTCTTCACGCTTAAGCCTCTGTACCGATTTTGCTGAAATTTGGTATGGAGATACTTCGAGTCCAGCAAAATAACAATGTTTTTGTCCCAGAAAATTGTACGGTCCCCGCGCGATAAGGAATTCTGGCGCAACGAAATTGCGGGCGCTATCTAGTCTGTTTATATGGGTCAATTCAGACCTCAATGCGACGCGTAGATGCATTTCTTTTGTACTGAATTGACAGATTTATATTGCGTGAGACGTTTTACAAATCCATATTTTAAAAATTCATCTACACGTCGCGTTGCAGTCTGAATTGACCCTAAAGCGATATAGGGCTACTCACGTAAGTATCCGTCCAGCCTCCGGGTTCCGGTATATGTCACACTTGTGGAGTGTGCGGGAGGTGTCGCCGGGGATGTACTGGCCTGTCCGCTCGCACAACGCCCTGTGGATCTGGAACTGCAGGATCGTGCTCACGAAGTATCTGAAAAGAGGGAATAAATCACCATCATTATTGTCATCATAGTTATTATCATCATTGTATTTTGTAAGTTGCCGTCCACTCCTAAACGTTCTGTGGGCATCTCCATGCTATTTGCATAATATAATGGTGGACCGATACAAAATATTTGTCTATGCCATGATAGAAGTCGAGTGTTTTTGGACTTTGCAATCATGTTGCCAATTTTCTTTCCATCGTTGGATCATGATAGGTAACCGTTACCTATCATGATCCAACGATGGAAAGAAAATTTAAATTTAACTAAGAGACTTATGTTCTTTTGTTTCAAAATATGTACATATTGAAAAAGTTTAATAAAATATGTTATTCTTAGTTGGAGAATACTGAAAAGGTCATCTATATTTAGAATTCTACTACAGCTGATAATAATCAAGATAAGTGATAGTATAATATAGCAAAGGTTGTATTACGATACCAGTCATTAGCCTGGATTAAATTTAATATTAATTCTTTATATTAAATTTAATCCAGTATGCTTCACCAGAGCACTCTCTGTTCCTATACTCTCATAACCCAGTGGGCCGGAAGACCGACACGACTGGTGAGAGATCAGGCCCAGGACCGACTTTTTGCATGCCCATCCGACGCATGGATCATCTTACTTGTCAGGCAATCAGGTGATCAGCATGCATTGTATTAACCAAACTTGAAAATCACATGTTTCCAACGCGGGAATCGAACCCACGACCTCCGAGTCAAGAGCCGCCGCTCTCTACCACTAGACCACGGAGGCGTTAAGGAAAAGGATGCTTCACGAGTGACGATAGTATCAAAAATGGTTGGCTTATAGTTTTATATAGGAATTCGATTGCACCAGAAAGGATGTTAAACTGAACATTAATTTACAGACAGTAGAACTGCGGAGACAGATAGGGACCGACCAGTTACATCACGCTGCATGTCCTAGGTGTAGCTACACTTACAAATAGGCCTGTACTTAAGCCGTTATGACACAAGGCAATTAAAGGCAACAGGTCCCTCTGAGGCCGCATTATATAAAATATCAATAGCGATTGCATTAATATAATTTTTCTATTGTAAGTGCTTTAAATTGACGCATACAATATACATACTGTGGATTTTTGACGTGACAACGTCTTATAATTCGATATGGGCTGCGCGCACGAAAAAACATGATGAATCGAGTTCGAGTCGAGTTCGAGTCGAGTTCGAGTCGAGTTCGAGTCGAGTTCGAGTCGAGTTCGAGTCTAGTTCGAGTCGAGTTCGAGTCGAGTTCGAGTCGAGTTCGAGTCGAGTTCGAGTCGAGTTCGAGTCGAGTTCGAGTCGAGTTCGAGTCGAGTTCGAGTCGAGTTCGAGTCGAGTTCGAGTCGAGTTCGAGTCGAGTTCGAGTCGAGTTCGAGTCGAGTTCGAGTCGAGTTCGAGTCGAGTTCGAGTCGAGTTCGAGTCGAGTTCGAGTCGAGTTCGAGTCGAGTTCGAGTCGAGTTCGAGTCGAGTTCGAGTCGAGTTCGAGTCGAGTTCGAGTCGAGTTCGAGTCGAGTTCGAGTCGAGTTCGAGTCGAGTTCGAGTCGAGTTCGAGTCGAGTTCGAGTCGAGTTCGAGTCGAGTTCGAGTCGAGTTCGAGTCGAGTTCGAGTCGAGTTCGAGTCGAGTTCGAGTCGAGTTCGAGTCGAGTTCGAGTCGAGTTCGAGTCGAGTTCGAGTCGAGTTCGAGTCGAGTTCGAGTCGAGTTCGAGTCGAGTTCGAGTCGAGTTCGAGTCGAGTTCGAGTCGAGTTCGAGTCGAGTTCGAGTCGAGTTCGAGTCGAGTTCGAGTCGAGTTCGAGTCGAGTTCGAGTCGAGTTCGAGTCGAGTTAGAGTCGAGTTCGAGTCGAGTTCTAGTCGAGTTCGAGTCGAGTTCGAGTCGAGTTCGAGTCGAATTCGAGTCGAGTTCGAGCCGAGTTCGAGTCGAGTTCGAGTTTGAGTCGAGTTCGAGTCGAGTTCGAGTTCGAGTTCGAGTTCGAGTTCGACACAAAACACTACTCTCCAACCTTCTTTTTTTTCGCACAGTATTACTTGAACTTAGTTTATGGTAACAGTTCCACGTAATTCACATAAACATGATATTAGTTTGATAAACATAACCTACTTTGGAAAGGACCGAAATATAGAAGCTTATGAAGCTGCTTATTTGTCATGCAAATTTAATAAAAAAAAGAAGGGTTGCCGGCAGAAGTGAAAAAACTTGATTATTAACGTTGTGCATTATTTTTTCTAAGCCATTTTTTATGAAAATCGATTTAAAAAAATATATTTTTTTAATTAATCGAAACCCTTACAATCGATTAAATTTGTAACCCATTTTTTATGAAAATCGATTTTTAAAAATCGATTTTTTTAATTAATCGAAACCCTTACATTCGATTAAATTTTTAACCCATTTTATGAAAATTGATTTTTAAAAGATAGATTTTTTTAATTAATCGAAACCCTTACAATCGATTAAAAAAAATCGACAATCGAAAAAAACAATCGATTTCGATGTTACAACACTACTCTCCAACCGTCTTACGGTTTATCCAAGGTTTTTCAATCAGCACGAGAATCTGACGCGAGTTTCACAGTTTTTACCCATCCCACAAAAGTGCTCAACGCCGCTAAAGAAGTTTTCACTTCAAAAATATGAAAATTAAAATAAAAGGAAGGATACTTTTCAGCATGGAAGAAGAATGAATAGAATCTGGAGACAACGTGGATAATATTTCTGATGCATGTAGTGACTATGATGAAGTAAATGAAATCTTTTGAAAAATGGCAAATAAAGACCTAATTTAATAGGAAAAAATATGTAAAATGTAATGTAATGTTCTATGTCAACTATTAGTTCATATTGGTGTCTACTATTAGTGATGTTCGTTTTTTGTGATTTCATCTATTAGTACTTATGACTAAGTTTACAAAAAGACCAATAATATATTTTTTAATTGATTTGTCAGAGAATAATTATAATAGTTTTATTTTGTAAGAGTTACTGAAGACATGGGAGAAGTTATCAATCCTTTATTTTCATAAATATATATTTTATAACATTCAAATGTTGCATGTTTCCTTAAAGTGTCTGTCATTAGGTCTTCTCCCTTACGTAAAGTATATCGCCCGTATTATTTTATTGAATTAGTGACTATTTAAATAAGTATGTCGCCATGGCAACGTCCATCGCTATCTCGTGACCCGCGTCGCATAAACAATGGCCGCTCTTTATAGACAAATAATTTGCAATAAAATAAAATTGCGACTATAATTATTAAATATCTAAGCTATCCTATGATCTCTCAAGTTGGAAAAAAGCACACATTTAAAAAAAAGAAACATTAAAATCGGTTAAGTAAGTCCATCGCGATTCGCGGACAAACATCGTGACGGGAGATTTATATATATATTAGATTATATAATATTTTGTGGTTCATACCTAGAATCCAGAATCCTAGACGATTGACAAAACAATTAAAACTATATAAAAGGCCATGCATTGTTTCTGTCAATCCTAGATTAATATGTGTGCAATATCTTGGTGGTAACTAATGCGGTAAAGAATATCCTAAAATGAATTTTGATAGGAAAGTGGAACGTAGTGAAATAATAAAGTTATTATATTTATATTTATCCTCTACGCTCGCCAGCATAATCGTTATTTTATTACTTCATGTTTCTTCAAGGTATTTCGCATGATTACATGAAATAATTATGTATCCATTAAATGACGAAATGCTATATATTTTGTTACATTATAAATTGATCGACTAATTATGTATATGCTCTACATGTTTCATAAAATTTTAGACAATGCAACCAGTTTTAGAAGTAAGCCGGTATCATCGTTATAGTGCGTCTACGCACGAGAAATACTCCTAAAGGTTACTTTATTTTAGCCCTTCCACAACACAACTTACGGTTCAATATTGCGTACTCAGTTTTGAGGCTAAGAATGCGATAGTAATTATCCCTACTAGTCTATATTTTGCTTCAACAAAATAGTGTGTTCCAAGTTCTAGCGATTTGAGAAGTTTCTAGGCTATAATATGAACAACATAATTATGTAGTTTTATATTTATAAATACTCAGAGGCAGCATTTCTATATAATCAAATAAGCTTTTTATTTTAGCACTGTTAATTGCTATTTACAGTGGCACAATAATGTTTGTCTAAAATAATTTTACGCAGAGTAAACATTTTAGTATGTACATAGGTATTAGCTTTTACGAAATAATTGAGTTGCCATTTGGCTACGGAACCCTAAAAAGGCTTTACCTACTTTGTAGTTTGTACAGTGTACTGTTGATTCATAATCTATAAAACCAAATGCATACAATTGAAAAATTATAGAGCTTCTGTAAATTACCCACAGAGAGCAGCATGAAATGATCCTGTTAGGAGGAAGAAAAAAAACATAAAATTGTCCTGAGATCTTCGCTCGCCTACGCTTAGCTCGAGCGGTTCGCTAGCACCCGCACCACACTATTACGTGGTACATCAAATAATTTACAATCGCACTGATTCACCGGCTCGTTGGGCAACCCACTGATTGATGGAAGTATGCATGTTATGTGGTTATTTCACTTTTTGCCTAGCGCTAAAACGGGAACGCTTACGGCGAGCAGCCGAGTAAATTGTACTTTTATACAAATTAACAGCTTCTTATAAAGTAGTATGTAAATCTGTTCCGTCATATTGCAATCGTACGTACTATTTAGATCTGTACAATAATTTTTATTGACACAGACATTCGCGCCCATAGGTACAGTACCCGGCGATAAATATTGCACATCGACCTTTGGAAAGTGACAGTCGGCTAATTTCGGTTTTGTAGAGCGTTATCTCTTACGCACGAAATACAAAAAGTCCGGTATATATTAGGAGCTGTTAAAACAATTATGGTTTGCTTCTTTTGACAATTTTATTATTCTTTGTATAAAATACACCAAATTTTCTATATGTTATGGCTTTAGGTTCGGGTAAAATAAAATAAAAAAGGGTGTTCAAATTATGTTTACGTATTTAAAATTCGTTTGGAAAATTACAGCTGTAGCAAATTTAGGGGTGTTAACAACTCTAGATATATATTCTGAACTGGACGCGACTGCACTCTATTGAATTTGAACAACGACTGACATAATGTCAAATAGGTGTGTGCTACAAAGATAACGCTCTATGAAACCGAAATTAGCCGAATGTCTCTTTCCAAAGGTCGATGTGCAATATTTATTGCCGGGTACTGTAGAATTTTTTGTTAGGTTTATGTTGTATTTGTCTGTTCACTACAGAGATTGAAGTGAAGAAGGCATTATTTTAAATAATAAGTTTTCGTTGATACAAACAGACTCTTAACTGAAAACTTAGATAAGTTTCACTCTAAATTTCTGCTCTACTTTATTTATCACTATGAAGCATGTGATGCCCGCAACTCCGTTGCGATAAAACTCGATTATCGCGCGGGTACATTTTTTTGGGATAAAAAGTATCCTATATTCTTTCCCGGGACTCAAAGTACCTATTGCCATATAAAATTTCAGCAAAATCGGTTCTGCCGTTCTGCGATTTAGGCGTGAAAAGGTAACAAAAAAAGGACTTTCGCATTTACAATATTAAGTAGGATGGTCACGGCATTAGAAGCTTCAGACAAATCTAATTAGATATCTAAATTTTCCACCATTTTTTGGTGCTTACATTTTATTACAATGGTATGAGAACTTTTAAGGCGGGTAATGAGTTTCAAGTATGTAATATAATGCCTGACATGCCTCACATACCCTTGCCCAACGCTGATGGACAAAAAGTCTCCCATGTTTAGACGTCATAAATGCTTATCTAGAATACCTCGAGACGCGGTAAAAATTCCAGGAAAAACTCCATGAAAGAGTAAATTGCATCAGTCAATAAAAATATCATAATCGGAACGAAACAAAAAATTTCAAAATAAATAAACTCGGAATCGGCTCCAACGATTTAGCATAGGGGAACGGGGGGCACGTTGTTACAATTTTCAGATAGTTGTTAATATGACAAAAGCTATCAAATTAATTATACATTTGATTACTTATAACGTTAGTATGTCTATTTAGCTATTAAAATATGTCTGAAAAATTATTAAAATTTACGTAATTTTTTCACAATGAAGAATTTAACTAAACAAGTAGATTGTAACATCTTACCCCGGAATTGGGGCTAGTTGTTACATAATCGGGGCACGATGTTACGGTAGATAAATCAACAAAATCATCAGTGATACATATTTTTTTATTAGTATTTCAAAACGATATATCACTTTATACAGTCTTATACATTTATAAGTAATTATAATACATATTATGGTAATTATTTAAGTTTTTCTGCTGCAGCAGATTCATAAACTTCTTTATAAGTTGTATCTCTTTCTGTTTTTCTTTTATGGTTTTTGATTCTGGAAAAAACAAAGAATATGTAGAATTTTTAAAATAAGAAAACGAACGGTACAAAACCAATGAGTAATATTTTTGGGGTAACATATTTGTATGTAACAACTTACCCCAAACAATTGTAACTACTTGCCCCATGGCACGGTTTTTAATATAAATTGAAATCATTATTAATGGATATCAATAGTAGAATAAAACAATACTTTAAATTAAAGGTAGATATATTATGATCATTCTAGGTTAAAAAATTTGTCAAAATTAAAAATATTGTCATCAGGAACCAAACATTTCGTAAAGGATTTTTTTACTTACTTGGTTGAAATCGGGACACATGTACATAACCTAGCAGATCAGTGCTTGGCAGGTCACTGATTGTTTTTATCTAATGCACGATGTTATAAGGAAACAAATGAGTCCAATTATGTTTCCCAAAGAGATAAAAATCCCGGTAAAAAACGCGTGTAACTTCTTACCCTGTAACAACGTTCCCCCCGCTCCCCTATAGGGGATTTCGGGGGCGATAAATCGATCTAGCTAGGAATCATTTTCATAAAATGTCATTTTATGTGTGTTTTTTTATTTTTTTAAATACCAAGCGAAGCTCGGTCATATAGCTAGTTAGTTAAAAGTGATAATAAATATTATGTACATACTAATTTTATAAATGTGAAAGTATTTGTCTATTTGTATGTTACTTCCTCTCGCTTAAAACTATAAACTGATTTTGACGAATTTTATAATGGAAATACTTGAAGCCTCGGAAAAAGTGTACGGATCCTACGCCATAAATTTCGGCGTTACAAAGTTGCGGACAGCATCAGAGTAAAAAAGCAATATTTACTATACTGTACTCAGCGAAACATGGCAGTAGCGGTCATTGACTTCCATCCCTGTCGAAAACTTGTAATTTTCTATATTAACCGCGATTGACAATGAAGTGTGCTAGTCCATTGTCAATCGCGGTTTATATAGAAAATTACGAGTTTTTTGACAGGGAGTCAATGACAGCTACCGCCATGTTTCGCCGAGTACAGCATATTACGAGTATATATTTTACAGTATCACAAGCGGGAAGTGACAATATTTACATCAATAGCAGACAACGGTCTATTAGAAACTCGTAGCTAAAGGGCTGCATGTATTACGTGCTTCGCTAAGCATCATTTTAGAACCTGATAAAATTCACTAAAGGGACAGCTAAAGCACTGAGCTATAATGAGTGCAGCCGGCTACGTGTAAGCTACCCTTAAGCGTTGATTACATTGACTTGATTGGAAGAAAATTATTTTTAAAATTTTACAATAATTGTCATGTTTGGGGTATGATTTTTTTGTAAGGTGTTGCTATAGTATTTCAACTGCGAATAATAAGTACAATTAAATGGTTAATATTTAGGGCTAATGTAGTAGAGCTTTAAAGCTCACCTGAAAGCAATGAGTCACAACTTGATAAATGATACAACGACGTAAGTCTGGACTCTGTGGCCTGGCTAGGTTACATAATGCAATATAAGCGAGATTAGAGGACACTAGATCCTAAATCAGGTCAACAGAGTAGAGTTTATAAAGAGGTTGGCGCTAAAATATACACCACGTCATAATAGTATAACTAAGATCAAGAGTTGGTCTTTGTAGAGTTGGTCTTGTAGACTGTAGAGTCGGAAAGTTAGCTACGTTTTCGCCTGATATAATATGAAATGTGATTAGTGATTACCTACTGATTACTATTTGACACCACCAGCCTAAGGTATCGGATTACCTATATTTTTATTAATAAAATACTACGAATATTAAGGGAGAAGACCTAATGGCAGACACTTTAAGGAAACATGAAACATTCGAATGTTATAAAATATATAATTTATGGAAATAAAGGATTGATAACTTCTTCCATGTCTTCAGTAACTCTTACAAAATAAAACTATTATAATTATTCTCTGACAAATCAATAAAAAAATATATTATTGGTCTTTTTGTAAACTTAGTCATAAGTACTAATAGATGACATCACAATAAGCGAACAACACTAATAGTAGACACCAATATGAACTAATAGTTGACATTGAACATTAAATTACATTTTACATTTTTCATATTATTAGGCCTTTATTTGCCGTTTTTCAAAAGATTTCATTTACTTCGTCATAGTAACTACATGCATCAGAAATATTATCCACGTTGTCTCCAGATTCTATTCATTCTTCTTCCATGCTGAAACTATCTTTCCTTTTATTTTTATTTTTCATATTTTTTTCCCAGCAAATTTATTTTTAGTCTTAAGTCTCCATGCTTCTTTTGCCTCTTCTTTTTTCATCTTTTTGTTCTCAGTTCTCCTTTTTCTTCTTTTTACTGCTACAAAACTAAAGCATCGATTTTTAGATCAGTGCAAGGTCTAATATTAGACACCATGTCCATTTTTAGGTACAGTAGTTCTAAGTTCTTAGTTTGTTAATAGAATTATATTTTTAAAGAATAGTGATGATATTTGCAGTAGAATAAAGTACAAAATAACTTTAGTATGTATTGAAAAACTAAAAGATGATATCCATGTCATCTATTAGGTTTTTTTACATTTTCAAGAACTAATAGTAGACACCCTTTATATTGTTAGGGAAAATGGATAAAAGATCATAAATAAACATTAATTAGTGTAAACAACATGACCATTAATCCAATGAAGTCAATAGAAATTACAAAAAATCTAATAAATGTATTCAAAACTTACGTGCAAAATTTCGCCTTCCTTAACCTATTTGCTAAAAAATTGCCGGGTGCGTGTTGACGCGGTCACATCATTTACGAAAACTGATCCCATTTTAAAATTTTGTTCCCGAAGGCATCCCTAATATATTTTTTCACATCAATAGATAGCATAAGAAGCTTATTTATTAGAATTCAAGAAAAAAATCTGTTGCCAGATAGAGAGTTAAGCCCCATGACACCAAAAATGAACTCAAATAAGAGCGAAAAAACCATTTATGTCTTCGGTACCCAGCAATGCGCAGGCCTCACAACATCTCTACATCACTCCAGAATTGAGACAAAGTACGACAAGTATGCTATCTACGGTGAAATTAAATCCTATGCAGGGTCATATCAAGCAACTAAAAACTGTAGAAATCTAACTCTAAGTACGGAAGATGTATTAGTATTATGTGTAGGAGAAAATGACTCTGATATTATAACAATCCTAACAAACTTAAAATATGTATTTAACAGCTTTCCAAACAATGCAATTTTAGTTTTAAGTGTCAATTATAATTATAGTAGTTTAGATGTTAAGCAAATTAATTTAGAGATAAGAAAATTATGTAATAGATACAACAATTGTAAATTTATTTATTCTAGGGACTCGACTTTACACAATTTTTGTAAATTGATTAATTATGACATTGATTGTAATGATTACGCAAAAAAATTTTTGAATCCAAAAGAAATTATAAAACTATCGAAGTGTATTACACCAAATAATACAGAACCTAAGGTACATACCCCAAAAAAAGGTACGATTCCGTTCTATTTTAAAAATATTAAGACGTCCAATAGTAAAGTTACGCATATTGATAATAATTTGAGAACTCCAAAAAAAGGTACAATAACCTATTATTTTAAAAAAACGTCTTTTTTTCGTTAGCAAAACTCTAAGATCTGATAAGGTACATTACATATTACATCAAAATATATCGGGACTTATAAATAAGCAGGATCAAATAGAAATATGTATTAAAGAATTCGCTGAACGCAAATCGCCTCTATCAGTATTGTGTTGCTCAGAAACTTTTATAAAATCAGGAGAAGAAAATTTAATTCAACTTAAACAATTTTATATGGCATCCTCATTTTCTAGAGCAAATGAAAAACGAGGGGGCGTTTGCATATTAATGAAAGAAAATATCGTTAGTGAACCAATACATTTTTGTAGTGAAATTTCAATTGAACTTCATTTTGAGTGTTGTGGAATATATGTGCCCACCTGGCGCTGTATTATATTATGCATATATAGAATTCCTAATTCAAATGTGTCAATTTTAATGGAAAAGTTAGATATATTAATTCATAAATTACTATTTAATTTCAATAAAAAGATTATAATATTAGGTGATTTTAATATAGATTTATTACAAATCAAAGATAAAAACAGGAAACGACTTTTAGATTTATTGGATAATTACAATATACACTCGCACATAAATTTACCTACACGCCAAAACTCATGCATTGATCACATTTATAGTAATATACAAGAAGTAAAAGGAGAAGTTCACTATCTTTTTCTATCCGATCACGAAACGGCGCAAACCATCCGTATTAATGCTCAAAGTGAAAAAACACCAAAATTTTGGTACACCTATAAACGAGATTATAGCGAAGAGAACGTAATTAAGTTTAATAACTGCCTATCTAATTTGTCGTGGAATGAAGTATATGAAGAGTCAGGATGTAACAATGCATTTCAAAAGTTCCATGAAATATTTATATTATTTTATAATTTATGCTTCCCTATTATAAGAGTCAAGATCAAATACGATAAAAAGTCTCCTAAATGGATTACAACGGGTATAAAGATTGCGTCGCGTAGAAAAAGATTGCTAAAATATGATTACTTTAAAAACAAAAGCAACATACACAAAATGAAATATTTAAACTACACAAGAATTTTCAAGAAATGTATTCTGCATTCAAAGAGAAATATAAATAGCATGTATATTAACAAGGCCCGAAATAAATGTAAGGCGACATGGAACGTTATTAACAATAACAATAACTCAAAAACACATAAAAACATAGAATATATAGATATAGACGAAATAAGAGTGACTGATGCCTCAAAAATAGCTGAACATTTTAATGACTATTTTCTAAAAGATCAAGATGACATATCTAATAAAAATGAATTAAAATATAATATAGATAATATATGTAACACGCTGTTTTTGCGTCCGTCAACAACAGAGGAAATAACAAAAATTATATATTGCCTAAATAATACCAATGCTGTAGGGTTTGATATGATCTCAACTCACATATTAAAAAAGTGTGCAAAAAATATTTCCAGCGTTATTGCCTACCTAGTAAATATTTCTTTTGAAGAAGGTACATTTCCTGAGCTACTTAAGATATCTATTGTAAAACCCCTCTACAAGAAAGGAAACAAAGCCGATCTAAATAATTACAGACCAATTACTTTAGTCCCAATATTTTCAAAGATTTTTGAAAAGGTAATGAATAGTAGAATTACTTCATTTCTAGATAAATTTAAAATTATAGCCAGAGAACAATGTGGCTTTCAGAAAAATAAAACTACGACTCTAGCTTCCTACCGTTTAATTAGTGATGTGCTAAGGTGTATTGATAATAAAAAAAGAGTAGCAGCTATTTTATTTGATTTGACAAAAGCATTCGACTGTGTTAATCACAAAATACTTTTAAAAAAATGCGAACGCTACGGTATAAGAGGAAAACCCCTCAAGTGGATCGCTAGCTATTTAAAAAACCGGAAGCAATGTGTCGAAATTACACGTGTTATTGAGAATGAACAAAAAACGTTTAGGTCTAAATTTAAATATAATTATAGAGGAGTTCCCCAGGGAAGCATATTGGGACCACTACTATTCATCATTTTTATTAACGATTTACCTAGAATAATAAAATATACTAATAATTTATTTGCTGATGACATATCCATTGTAATACCTGATACTGACGACAACACTATTTATGAGGATATACTTAAAAATATATTACGCATTGTTAAAGAGTGGCTTGACAAAAATGAATTAAAACTTAATTTAAACAAAACCAAAATAATACAATTTTACAACTATAAAAACAGACGTCCCAACTTGATAATAGAGTATGAAAATGAGATTATTGAACAAGTAAATGAGATTAAATTTTTAGGTATTATATTAGATAGCAATTGTAACTGGAAGGCGCATGCTGACTATATAACTAAAAGGATAAACAAATTTGTTTACGCTCTAAAAAATATTAGAAAAACAGTCAGCCGGGAAGCTGCTCTAACTGCCTACCATGGATACGTAGCATCTCTGTTACGGTATGGCATAATTCTATGGGGCAATACTACTGAAATAAATCGAGTCCTGATAGCACAAAAGAAATGCATTAGAGCCATCAGCGGAATCGGACCTTTAGATACATGCAAACCTTATTTTGGACAATATAAAATACTGACTGTTATAGATCTTTACATATTAGAATGCTGTGTGTTTGTAAAAAAACATATAGACCTCTTTCCGGCAAATGACGAGGATAGAAAATATATGTCTAGAGATCCAACCAGACTCAAGGTGCCAATCCATAATAGCTCTCTGTTTCAAAAAAATTGTAATTTTATGGTCATAAAAATTTATAATAGCGTACCGAAGAATATCAGAGAGTTACCTTTAAACAAATTTAAATATAAACTTAAATTGTGGCTCCTTAGTAAATGTAATTATAATTTAAATGAATTCTTTGACTGATTTAATTATTAACTATTTGTTTACTATAATAACAATTTTATTAATATAATTTTATCGATGAATTGTTATTTTTATGACTTGTATTTTAATGTTGATGAATTGTGATAATTTATTGAAGATTTTATTATATTTTAGATGAATTGATGTATTATTATTTGATAGATTTTATATTTTGTATTATTTTTTTATTTTATTTTATTTGACGAATTATTTGCTTTGATTTATTATGTTATTATTGACTTATTATTGATAATATTTTAATTTAAAAGATAATTGAATGTATAATAATTAATAAGTTTCACACACCATTTTAATGGTAGAATGGAAGCATCAATTAGATAAGGAAACACCATTGTATATGTACTGCATTCTGTGAATAAACGATTTGATTGATTGATTGATTGATTATAAAATTTACAGTGTTGAGAAATAATTAGAATAATTCTTATTTTTATGGCATTTTTGTCGTAAGTGTCTTCTATTAGTTCAGTGTCTACCATTAGCGCCTTTCCCTTATTATAAAGATTGATCACCTCTACTACAATTGAGAATTTTGGTAAAATAAAAAAAAAATTTAATTGTATTGTGTTTTAATTGTATAATGTATAGTCAAAATATTAATCTACAATTATTGTGGATACTTTGAATTAAGTATATTCCAATAAAGGATTATAAATGAATTGCTGAGTGCAGCTATTAATAAGTAACACTGATAGCTTTACATCTCTATATTTTACAAGTAGCCACATTATCTTAATTCTAGATAAGAGCCCAAAAGTAACACCGGCCATTTATTATGTCAAATTATCGATGATTGAAATATTATATTATAATGGTCTATTATAATTTATAATATATTACGGCAATAAATCATTCTCTGACAAATGGTGCAATAACACTAATCGGCCGTCATTAACAACAGGTGGAACATAACCTTGCTAGACTTTTCTTTGGGTGGACACCCATAGCTAGATATTGTGACAGGTTTATTACGTATAATATCGAGCGCTGGTGATGTAAATACTAATCTATACTATAAAGCTGAAGAGTTTGTTTGTTTGCACGCGCTAATCTCAGGTCCGATTTGAACAATTCTTTCAGTGTTAGATATCTCATGTAGGTATCGAATAAGGCTTATAGGCTATAAGACCAATAGGAGCGAAGAAACAGAGGAAAATGTGGAAAATGGGGAAATTTATTTGAAAGGGCTTATCTCACGAACTATTGGAGCAATTTTTATGTCATTTGGCACATATGAAAAGAAGATCGTGAAGGATCACATGTTATTATTTTGTGGGCTAATTTGTCTGTGAAATTCCTAATTTATGCGGAACGTGTCGTACTATATAGTATATCTTTTTATTTTTGTAATACAGACATAAATATTGGGGAAGACATAGACAAGAGAGAGAAAAAGACAGAGATAGAATTGAAAACAAAATAAAACAAGTAGGTAAAAGATTTTCACCGCGCGCGAGGAAAGAGACTACTTCCTCTCCTACGCTGCTGCTGGCGGTCTACTATCCCTTTTTATTACGAATTTTCATTAAGGTTACGAGTAAAACAAGTTTTTAAATGCACAACGCTAGGCTGACCCAAAATATATTTTGTATAGATTATTAATTAGGTAATAAACCAGTATTTCAATTTTTAATCAGCAGTCAAGCAGTAACTGAGGAAATGTCAGATGATCAAAATTATTCAATACACTTTTGTCCTCGGCGGTGTTTTTGTTGGCATAACCATTAACATTTCTCACTAAAAATTAATTTTGTCGCCATAAACGACATCTTCCATAATTCGACTGTCATTAAACTGTCGTCAGTGTGTAATTGAAGCTGAGCCTTGTATTAAGCTCGATAAAAATACTTTTCATTTTATAAATACTGAAATTAGAGTCATTTCTGCTTGCTGCTGCAGGATAGTAGCTCTTAGTATCAGTACGAGTATCAGGTTGATATTAACTAAGTTAAGTACAAATGAATACTAAAATATAGATGATCCTATGGGGTGTATATAATATACCTATTGTTTTAAGATTAACATAATATTATAAAGATTAAAGCCTTTACCCTTTCTTGATAAATGGACTATCTATTATCTAACATACATAAACAAGTATTAACAAAATCTGCTAAAGTATTCTCTACATTTTTTTTATTTGTTTTAAAATTATGTTTATTATTTTTTATTGCATTGTATATTTTTAAAACATATGCTGTGTTGCAAAATATATTTTAATTTAATTAATATGTTGCTTAAAATAAGGCTAAGGTTAGAGTAACCCAAATTATGAAAGACTCGTCCTCAGATATTTAGGGCGCGATGATTATGGTCGTGAAAATGAAAATTACATTTTCGTTGTAATGTTACATATTGTCAGCCATTCCACCAGCTGTTAACCTGGATACGAGAGTGTTTGACCCACCACAGACCACTAAGTTGACAGATATACCACATACCGAAATCAGCTGCAAAGGATAACCAATGTTAATTACGCAGTCAAATTAATGAGGTTATAAAACGTATTTTAAATAAAACACAACAAATTTAAATCTAGTACTTATCTAAAAAAAATAGACGACAAACTGTTAATTCAATAGAAATTAGAAACTAAATAGAGTTCAGTATTTGGCTCAAATCATCGCATCGCATCGCATAGCGACATTGCATTGTTAACTGCCTATGTTTAATCAATGAAATAGTCAAGTTTTAGACATTATAATATTATGACACCCATTTAATTCAAGCAAGTTTAATACTTAATTCAAGCAAGTTTAATATAAATAATTAGGGTAAAGAGAAGTAATATTGATAAATAGTTTAAATATTATACGTACATCTACAAAACTCAAAGTTCTGTGGGCATAACCTGATGACGTCGTGTTGACCTCAGTTACGTGATACAGATATTTGAAGCGGGGCCTTATTAACCAGTTGACGTTATATTCAAGTAAAGGGCAAGTGTGGAATACGGAAGATATGTTGCATCATTAATTTATGACTGTATTACGAAAAAAGTACCTGCATTTTAAAAGCAAAAAGAAAGCAAGAATTTTGAATGTTTTTCGACACATTTTCACATTTTGGTCAAAGTACTTTGTTAAAGAGAATGATTAGTGGTAAAGAGAGTACACTAATTTAAAATTGATATCTAATAATAGTTAATGGATACCTTAAGAAGAGCATTTAAGTCTCCATATTTTTACGCGAATATTGTTCATTGTTTCCAGCATTTTTGTCACGGCGCGGCGCCACCTTTCTTTAATCCAGATGACAAAATCCGTAAATATTTAAAACATATTCCAGAAAAAAATAATACAGAGATGTGAAATAAGTATATTATCATACGAATAAACTATCGTATAGTCGTATACTAATAGGATACCTATCAAAGTGAGCTGTAATTGTGAAAATTGTCCTTCTCGTTTTTCCAACATTTGGCGTGATTTACATAATGTGGTAACGGTGCGTCCACATTTGTATCATTTGCGCGATCAGATCTCCGTCGCGATCATCGCGCCGTATCAAGTATGAGTATCATAGTGTGGACGCCTATTAGATCATTCTGCCGATCATGCGTGTATTTGATATGACAAGTATCAGATACGCGGTTAATAGCGATCAGGGCGTATCAGGATACGCGTATCATTTTGCGTCCACACTAGCGATCATGATACGGCGCGATGATCGCGATGGAGATCTGATCGGAAATCTGATCGCGCAACTGATACAAATGTGGACGCACCATTACGTGGTGGTTCACGGGCAATACGTCTCCCTTACGTCATCTGTCACTGCTCTTCTAATTACATACCTTTACCATATAATTATGAATAAATATGAAAAATTATTAGATTTATAGAATTATGAAAAAATATGAATACCTACCTATGGCATATCTTTAGGAAGTTTATGCGGATCTCTTAATAGACGTAATGTTTGTTACAGCCGTTAAACCTAACCCCGCTTTATGGTCTCCCACACAAAACTACGAATTCGCATCGCATTGCAATGTCATTTTTAATATGAATTTAGTTCTATGTTATTATATTTGGTTTTGGTGATGCAAATTCGCAGTTTTGTGTGGTAGACCTTAGACCTGTTAGCAAGTCCGCACTCTGCATATCACCAAAAATACATACGACAAATTACAGACAAGATATTATATTATAGTAATATCAAATAAACAATTAATTATAATAAATTGTTAATTTTATATCACAAATCACTGTTATGGTGATGACATTAATTACGACAATCTTAACTCAATTCTACTGGTTTCCTCCACCTATGGCCTTAATGGACCTGCTGAACACACAACATTAATCTTGCTACGTATACTAATCTATTCTTATAAGAAGCAATATGTTAGAGAAATTATGAAATTGGTTTGACCACCATTTAATGTTGAGAGATATTAATAACTACGTACGAAATCTGGTCAAGTTTTTGTTTTAATGTAGAGTTTGTAAAGTTAAGCTACTAGGTAGATGACGCCCGCCAAAATTCGTTTATCGCGCGGGAACCGTACATCAATCTAAAGTTAAATGTACTTTATAGTGATCAGTGTCATGTACACATTAAGACGAATTCAATTCAAGCCTTGCTTAAGTTTAAATAAAATACCTTATCATAAAAGGAAACTATGATTCATACAAAACCTCCCAGCATATTTACGAGACCTTAATTCAGTAATTACTTAGATATTTTAATTAGTTGAAGCAATAAATACTTAAAATTAATCTGGGTCAAAGTCACGTAGCGGAGAATAACGCAAGAGCAAGAAAGAAAATTCGTCAAAACGCATCAAACAATATATCATTACTGCAATATATTTGAACGTGACCTACTTCAAAATTAAATTTAATAAGGGTCTGTTTCATAATCACACTAATATTATAGAAACAAATATTTGTGAATGCGTAAATAAACTACAATCTTCAGTAAAAGTATAGGAAAGTTTTTTATTTAATTTGGCATTAAATAAGTTTGGGTGAAATATTACGTTTGGGTGAAATATTACGTCAAATACATAATACAATTAAAGTTTGGTTGTTAATTTTATTTAAGCTTATTCATTTATGAAACAAGCAGCAATAAAAGTTCCGGATAAGCTTTTCGTCACTTATTAGGCGATTCTAGCTTTTAGTAATACATAATTACTAATGAGTAATAAAATATTATGGAGTTGCAAAATGCCATAGATACGACATTTTCTAAACCTTCGGCATTTAAGTGACCCTAAAATAACATGACGTGATTTTAATCAGGACATTGTATTATGAAGGTTTGTGACATTTTGGACTCTCACACAAATTAATGAGGTTATAAAACGTATTTAAAATAAAACACAACAAATTTAAATCTAGTACTTATTGCAATGTCATTTTTAGTATGAGTTTTGTTGCAGATATTTGCGATGCGATGCAAATTCGCAGTTTTGCCCCTATAAAGATTCGTAACCCCTAAATACATATAACCACTACACGTACGTGGGAGGAGGGCTGAACAACGAACATAATATTACAGAATGAAATCATGAAATAATGTTATATTCGTAATGATATTTTAATAAGAGAATATTAAAAATACCTTCCAATCAGAACCTTAATTGAAAATAAGAAGGCTGCTCTGAAAGGTAATTAAAAAATAATTAAAATAGCCCTACACTGCCTCGATATTGCTTTAAAACGGAACAATAACCTTTGATAAGTCAAAGTTAACTTCGAGTACGTGAAATGCCACTACGGTTTAAGGCCTCGGTCCTGATAACAATAGTAACGCGGGAAAAATACAAGTTGGTCCATACTTAATAATTGTAGATACATTTGTTGTAAATGTCAGATACTACCTCGATTGATAAGTTACGAAGATCTTATGGTAAAAACGAGTACAAGATTTCGCGATTGTTTAAGAAACCCGGATGACCCGGTGAATTTCGTATCACTTTTTCAAGAGAACATTTCAAGTTCTCGAGTTTTAGCAAGTCTTACAAAATTTAAAATCGGATTGTAACATCAGCATCAGACTATCTCCGTCTTCTTCTGAACGTAGACATTTTTTTGATGCGCAGACCCTTTATGGGTGCCCCCGGGTTGGGGATGTGCCTCAGTTAAGCTGAAGCATCCCAGAGGTATGTGGGACTGCCGGCGCCGCCGGGCTTTTTTTTTTTTTTAAAGAAGGCAGGTCGCTATAGCCCTGGCGTCACTGCGACCCATGAGGATCTATTGTGACTCCAACTCCAACGCCGGGCTTACAACTAAAACCACCTGCGGTTCACCTTCAGCCATATAGGGAGAGATGTCTTGGATCTAACAAACACAGGACTCCCTCCACGACCGGCTGGTCTACAGGCCTCCCCTAACGAGCGCCAAACATCCCGATCATGGGCATCTGCCGTTGCAACACAAGTAAGCTTTTATCGTGATTTAAAATTACTTTTTTGCATAAGTAGTTGGTATTGATAAAATATGTTTTGTATAATCAAATTAAATATGATGAAAACGTTCTTATTTCTCAAATAGGAAGTCTATAACTTAGAAACTGCGACTTTATTTCGTTTTGTATGTAATAAATTATAACATTATATCAAATGTTAATAAGTGATTGAGTAAGAACAATTCGTTACATATAGTGACCTAACACGACCGGTATTATATTTCCAGTACTACTATCAGCTGTATGTTTTAGTGCCACAATATCGTGTGACTTTGTCTCATTTATTTTAACTTATAGCTTAGATCAGATATTTTGGGCAAAGTATATAATAATCATTAGAAGCATGTATTGTATGATATTCGGTTATAATTACTTAATTTATTAGAACTTTAAGAGCGCCTTCACATTACGTCGCAAGCAGTGCGGCAGCAGCGCTGCAGCCGCGCGACTTCATATAAAAGAGAGTCGCGCGGCTGCCGCGTGGCTCGTTTTAGTATGGAAGTCGCGCGGCTGCCGCACCACTGCACTGGCGACGTAATGTGAAGGCAGCCGAAGCATAAAGGATCTTTTCACTACCCTGTAGCCCTGAATCCTAAGTTTTTACTTCTCAGTCAACTTGTACAAATCAAACCCCTTTGAGTCAATATACGCTTTAAGCCACCAGACCGCGGACGCTTTTTAGAGTACAATACATTGTTAGGAGCATCTTTACATTTATCCAGCAGTATAATTATGTAGAGACATTTACATATCTGTAGTAGGAACTCTTCAAGTATCAACAACACTACCAGGCTTTTCTGTGCCAAGGTCATGTGGACCGCGACTTTTTCTTTCTGTTGGCGCGGTATCGCGTAGATTATCTCGAGTTTACGCGGCGCTGATTGTAGGTATGCCGGTGTTGCAATGTGTCATACTTTGTGGAGGTACGAAATCCTAGCAACGGATTAGGTACTTATAGTTTTAAATTGAAAGGTAGGTGGAACTGATTAGGAACAGAAATATGTTGCAATCACATCTGGCAAAAGCCGAGCTTCTTCGGAAAACAATGATAATAAGGTATTAACTATTAAGTAAACTAAATTAATAAATTATAACCTTAAGGTTCAAAGGTTATAAAAAATTGTTTCTTTCTTGTTAACTAGAGTAAAACATTTCTATTGAAAAGTTACCTACAAGAGTTCAGTTCAAAAGAATCCTCGTGGAGACATAAGTGTTAATTTTTATACACCAGACGACAAAATAGTGGCACTTTGGGGGTGCTGAGTTGCATTAACACTTTAACAGTATTAGAACCGTAATATGATGCGGGAAGCATCATCATCCATCATCGTCATCAGTCCATTTCCGTCCACTGCTGAACGTAGGCCTTCCCCAATGAGCGCCCACCAATCCTGTCTTGGGCAGCCCTTTTTTGGTGCGCAGGGGAAACCCTTTATGGGTGCCCCGGGTTAAGGATGTGCCTCAGTTAAGTTGAAGCACCCTGGGGGTATGTAGGACTCCTGACGTCGGGCTTACCCACTAAAACCACCTGCAGTTTGCCTTCAGCCGTATATGGAGGGATATCCTGGATCTGTCTAACACAAGACTCCCTCCACAACCGGCCGGTCTACCTCAAGGGACCGGACTTCCACCGATGTTAGGAAACGCTTCGGCAAACTGAAGCTATCCCCTCGGCGCCGGGACTAGTTAAGCCGGGCAGGTTCCAATCCTGACCCGGAGCCCCGTGGGATGGAAGTTATTGGAGGTTCTAGCGACGCCTCCGCACTCCCGTCCTACGCCGGCGGGTCTTGGGCTGCCCTCATCCATCCGCAGCCAGCCACTTTTTTCAAATCGTCGGCCCGAGAAGCATCGTTCCTCGACAATTTTCTTTCATTTCAAAGTTATCATAATTTCCTATAATATAAAATACCACATCTAAATTTCCAACATCAGCGGAGAACGGTACCGGAACCGCCAGCCGGACCCGGCCGAAGGGCGTTACAGTCTCCGTCCCTCGTGCGAACATTTTTCAACACTGTTTGTTGTTGTCATTTGCGCGAAATATAACTTGTTTGTTTATTTACTATTTATATCGTAGCTGACCTTTAAGTCATTAAATTATCTCCCAGGGAAAGAATATTAATTGATGACCTTACAACATTTATACCGAATGTACACAAATTGACAAAAAACGGTCTTTACACAATACACATAGCAAATTGGCCCTAGGCGTTATAGTAGACTGAGTGCTAAATCGCTTCCACTTTTGGCATTTTTAGTATTTTTGTGTAGAACTACTACTGATATTCCTTTTTGTTCCTGAAATGAACTGCCAATTAGTATATTGGCTGTAGTAATTAAGGTTTTAAGAGAAGATGTAATGAACTTAATTCAACAATATTGTAACTCAAAACTGTTCATGTAACTGTTTACTAATAATTCCAAGGTCGTCAATATAGAACGCATACACGTATCAATTAGCTCTATCTAAGTATAAATAATTGAAATATTGATCCGTGTGTCACAGACCAGTTCGCACGTTGCCAACGTCCGGCGGCCTTCACTTTTACCTGGAGCCGATTCCCATAATTATAATATTTCCGCTGGCCCACTAAACACTCCTATTGGCTTAGGATGTGGGACTGGATTGGTAAAGTGTACTCAGATACATTTAATATCGTCGCGGATGTTTGTTACCGTTCCCCTGGCTCCATGGAGGTTGTGTAAATATACCGCCGAGTTTTTGGTAGGTGTACCCCGGGAAAATAATTAAACATTCGACCTCGGAATAACTCGCATAGAGAGGCACGCGTACAGTACTCCTGCCGCGCTCACTCCTTACCAGACTAAGAAGACATGAAAGTCAAACAACTGCACATTTTCTTCTATACCTGTCAATCTAAAAATTGTGCGCAGTTCTTAAGAAAATTTTGATGAGACAATAATTAACATCATATTGGTGTACAAACACAGCTAAATAAAACTATAGCTATCATGTTTTCAGAACTCAGAAGCTATCAGTATTCAGTACCTATGCAGCGAACTTAGTAACACCTTATGGGCAGCATATTATAAAACATCCTGCCCTACTACGATTACATAGGCCTAAGGCGAAGCTTATAATATAAGTTGTGCAATAAGCCAGTACAGCTTAGATATTCAAGTAATTATTTCATACGTAGGAATGTAATATTGCATACTTAACTGGGGCCCATAATTATAAACACGGAAATATGATTGAAAACCTTGAGGACCTTTTACAACAAATTAGTGTTATGTCTTTGTAAAAGATTTCCATGTTGTTTTACTAGAACAAAGAAAATTTTTGTACAACGTAGTATCTACCTGGATGCGGCAATGGCATATTGAAACTTCCTTACGTTGTACCTAGTTAGGGCCACCAGTCATTTTATCTTAATTACTTTGCTATATATTTTGGTCTGTTTAGTAATTGGAAAGGAATAATGGAGATGTTAGATTGAAAAGTTGAAACAACTATGGTCAATGACAAAGGACGAGTCACGAAACTTTGTGACTCGCCTCTCGGTTTAGACGTCATGTTACATAGTGTAACAAATCTAAGTGATAACACTTTAGAGTCTGTATGAGTCCCGTGTATAGAGTTTACAGTAAAAGTAGCAGCGCTGAAAGAGCAATAATTTTTTCACTTTTGTATGGGAAATCTCGTGGCGCTGGGGCGCTTGCCCATACAAATTACACACACATCTACAACGAACATATTATACACACCCTAAAGTATTATCGCTTAGTTTTTTACACTCTGTATATTTCCATAATAATGCATAAAATTATTCCCAAACTAAGGTTACTAAAGCAAACCACAAAATCGACCACGTTTAACACTTAGGTCAAAATGTAACCAAACCCTTCGTTGTAAGTGAAACCGATGCCTACACTAATAATATAGGTTTAAGTCTAGAATTACCCAATCTAATAATACGATATGCTGATCTAGGTAAGGACATTGTAAGGGGCTATTTTATAACTTATAACAAAACATACGCTTCATGATATTACAATAATTCTAAACTAACTAAAAAATATTAATTGTACAATAATGTACGATGTGATCCGTAACTAATAACTATCTTGCGTTGAAATTCGTAGTCAAAGTACATGTTCATGCCAAATATTGAGTAAAAATTTTCAGAGTAAGTCAAGGGGGTAACAGACAGATAATGCTATGTATGTTTGTCCCGTCCCAAACATTGTCATGGTATGACATCGTTTGGGAGTAAAGATTGACAGAACAAAAGTATGTTTGTTTTGCTCCAACTAAATAGCGCATACTGAGCCTAGTACCTAATATATCCCTTGATCAAAAATAATATACTAGTAGATAATAAATATGTTATGACATAATATACCAGTATGTTAGCCGCTAATAGCTATGTACTAAGTATGTGGCTTTGTCCCATGACAAATTTTAAATGCCTTACTTGGATGTGGTATCGTTAGAATTTTTGTATCATTCCATTAACTTCATAATATAGGGTGCTCCCTTATTGCCGTATAAGGGCATAAGGTAACACAGATATCTAAGTAATTTCACCTAGTCTGGTTCAAAGCTTGTAAGTTAATAAAATATAGTAGTTTAAATATTTTTATTTTTTATTTTCACAAATTATAACATTGTCATTAGTTTTTAATACGTGTGCAAAGTTTCGAATTAGACTACTGGAGATGGGTAAAAATCGTGCTCAAAGATTCCGTTACAATATAGTATATATACATATTGTATTGAACTGTATGTATGTACACATACATACATACAGTCCAAGCTAATAAAAGCGTGTTAAAAAATAATTAAATCGGTATATACCATGGTCCATGACAATTAGTTTCGACGTTCGAAATGACGAAGGACGGAGTGTTAAAATCATATTTTACAAATTTGGAAAAATATAATTTAATATTTTGTACGATTATTACAGTTTACATAACAACTGGTTGGGGTAAGTGTGCTAAGTGCAGTCGTTTCCTCAATACCGCTGAGGTCACGGGTCACTGGTACGAATCGAGATCGAGAGTAGGTTGGATGAGAAGTTCGAAACAGGTTGTCACACCCATAATGCAGCTTACATTATTCCAATCCAGTGATCTAATCCAGCGCTTGGTTGCTACTGGAATAATGTAATCGGGCACTGGAATGGACTTGAATTATTGTATTTCAATGCATTCCAGCGCCACGCTAATACTGTGCATGTGAAACTCTGTCGCACCTACTGTCAATGTGCATGTTACCTCTTCGCACTATAGGCGCTGAATCGGTTTCGATGAAATTTATTTACGCTATTACGCTATACTTATTTCGGCAGAACTACGTTGTAGGAAACATAAAATCATATTTCTGGGAACTGGTACAAATAATAATAATACCATTTTATTATACCGACAGTTGTACTACAAAGTAAAAGTTATTTTGTCCATTCAATGTCAATAGTATCTACATAATAACATAATTAGTTATTAATCCTAATATTAATTGGTTTATTTTTTATGTAACAAGGTGTAATAAAATTATAAATTCATTCAACAATTTATAGGGCAGCCACACATGTGCGATTAATCGTTTCGATAAATTGAATTAATGAATTAATAAAATATACTATGAACTGGTTTCTTAGAACGCTAATACTCGTATTAGACCTCTAGAATTTAGTTTCGATAGATCGAAACGATCGATCGCAGGTAGCAGCCTTAAATAGCAAACAAATCGACTTTGGCTCAGAGCGCAACCATGTTTATGGTCCGGCCCGAACCAACTTCGAATTAAATGCGTTCGCGGTTCGGACTTGTGAAGTTGTGACCCACAAGAAACTTGTTTTTGCACTTATTTTTACGATCAATTAATTACATAAATTTGATGATCTTGACCTACTGACGATCGCTCTTCCTACATCAACCAGTTTAGACGGTTATGTAAAATCTAATCATCTATAACATTTTGATAAAATTGAGAACGAGTGTTCGAATTTTTAGATATTGCATTTATGATTTATCAGTTGAATCAGTTGAATTACAATATATTTAAATATTACATTATACATTGTGGTTCCGCGGTGCTAGAAGATTTTTGACCCGATAAATCATAATATTTCGTAAAAATGCACTAATATGAAATATACAATACATATTAAGTATCTATTATATATTCAATTATATTATTAATTATGTCTAACTAGACGTTGCCCGTATCTAATTGCGCTGAAATTTAATTATCATAAGTTTTTTCGGGACCTAAGAAGTAAAAAAATGTTTTTACCCAACCTCAAAGCATCATCAATCACCATACTTTAGTATGATTTAATTTGGTATGATTGTTTATGATTTTTGAATCAAAAGTGGTTCAGCGGTTTTAGCGTGAAGGAGTAAGGATCTCTACACAGAACTACGATGAGACATCGCATCGCAAATATGGTTGGCAAAAACATTCCAATCTCATAATAAACACTTGAAAAATTCGCAAATATTTGCGGTACATCGCAATTTTGTGTACGAGCCTTAATACACTGATAGATGCATAATATTGCATGCATAATATCTACTAAGTATTGTCTACTCGCTATCAAATTATTTTATCATCTTGTACCTAATTGAGTTTTAGTTTCGCCTTTAATTGTTACTAATAAAATATTTGTCAAGTAACGATTAAAGTTTCGAAGGCTTTATCTCAGCATTAATCGGAAGGCTTTGCGACATACAAACCAACACTCAAACAGAAATTGTCTATTATATATAATATACAATTATTGGGTCAAACTACCAAGCTATTATTATATTTGCACTTCATAGGCGTAATGAAAAGATGTTACGTTGGTATTGCATAGATATAATAAATTATAGCTCGCGTACGCAATAAAAATTACAACCGAACTAATAAGTATTAATCATTTTATATTAAATATCATCCGAGCGTTATATATCGCTTATGTTCAACAAATAATGGTAAAATTATAAGGGCGCTTCCACATGATACAAATTGTGATTGCTAATTGAATTGCTACAATCCGCATAAAAGGTTAGGTGCAATTAAGACATCTATAAGTAGGTACCTACTACCTACTACAAATCGAAATCTCACTGATAAGTTACTGTTAAGTAAACTAGGTAAAAAAAATGCAAGTCAGTCTGGTGCTGACAGTGAAAAAAGCAACTGGAGCAGGTGGATAAATAGAGGTAAAAATTATATTTTCTACTTTGCCGGCGGTCTACTCTCCTTACGTCTTAAGATCGATTCCAGTTTTGCATTTTTAACCTATCTCAAAAAGTGCAACACTCCGCTAAAGAAGCTCTCTCCAAGGATCTTCAAGATCTCTTGTTGTTTCGGCACAATATTGTGTGTATGCGCAGCTTTATCTCTGACGATGTGGGCTACATCCATTCGCAGACGCAACGCGGCCTTGGCCCGCGCCGCGATCGAGAGCACTCGCACTTGTGATATTAATCCCAAATTGACAAATATACCACTTACACGCTAAACTTGTTGCTCTTGGATATACTAAACCGCTCAACCCAACTTGCGCAGATTTACATACTCTACTAAAAATAACAGACAAACATACATTACTTAGGGCCTGTTTTACCACTTCCTGATAAGTGCCGAATAGGCTATCCACCTCTTAACTTGACAAATGAAGTATGGAAAATCTGTCAAAAAGTTGTGAATAGCCTATTCGGCACTCAGAAGGTGGTGAAACAGGCCCTTAATATTATAAATGCGAAAGTGTGTCGGTCTGTCTATCTGTCGGATACCTATTCAGGTCTAAGCCGCTGAACCGATTTTAATGAAATTTGGTATTTAGATACTTTGAGTCCCGGGAAAGGACACGTAATACTTTTCATCTCGGAAAAATGTTCCCGCGCGATAAAAGAATTTTGACGCAACGGTTGCGGGTTGTTTCACGTTTATGAGAATACTATTTTTGTGTTTGTTGGGATTTGGACTGCATTGATACTGTAATATATTATAATTTTTAACAAAAAATTAAAACCGACTTCCAAGGTAAAAACAATATAGTAATATGAACTAAAAAGTATAAAATAACTCTTAATCTTTAATAGTGCGTTTTTCAGAATTCGTCTAAATCTAAACTATTTCTGTACAATACTACAGTCTTCATTATTTTGAAGTCGGTACCTACTAATGTACAGTACAGTGTACATACTAATGTACAGAAATAGTTTAGATTTAGACGAATTCTGAAAAAGGAACGTATTACGTTCGGCTGTATGTATTTTTTTTAATGTATGTTCAACAATTATTACTCAGCCGTTTGTGGTCCGATTTTCAAAATTCTTTTTGTGTTGTATAGGGTTTTATTCGATTGTGATGGTCTGTTTGGTAATTGTGCTCGAACGAAAGTATGGTAACAAATATCATAAATGAGCTAATATTACCTTGGGAGTGGAATAATTTAAATCGCGACAAAATGCGAAAATAGCAAGTCAATAACAAACATTTTGTAACTTACGTTTTCGTATATACGCTTTTTTGGCTCGCTAAATTTGCGCAATGTAGAGCAAGCTTTACTTAACAAGGATGCAATATTTTAGGCATCTCTGTCAAAAGTTAATTGTTATTTATGTTAACTCCTTAAAAGGCTTAATTGTACTCAATTTAATTAGAACTTATTTATATAAAGTTATCCGATTTTGAACAAAAGCCACGCCCTTTGAAAATGTTTCTTAGATATATTCTATCAAAAGGTTATTTGTTGTGAATTGGAAAGGTTAACGCAAAAGTATCAATATCGAGACAATGAACTAACCTTGATTTTTTCCGACTCAACTTAATATAAACCGATTAACGTACAACATAATACCACTAAGGCTGGGCGCACAGTTTTCACACAAAAAGAGTTGACGACAGAACTGAGAAAAGTAGAAAAATTATTTCTAATACGAACGTATTGGAAATAAAAGCTAATTATTATTTTTAGTCACGTGTACTTTCAATAAAAATGCTAGAAAGCAACTATATTGTGTGATCTTATTATATATATTTTTTTGCAAAAAGTTCAAATGATAATAAATTAAAAAAGAAAGTTTGTTGTTCACAAATGAACGAAATATCTATATATATATAAATGGATTTTCAAATGTGCTAGTCGCGCTAAAACTCGAAAACGGCTGAACGGATTGGGCTGATTATAGTCTTAAAATATTCGTCGAAGTCCAGGGAAGGTTTTAAAGTGACACGAAGTTCACCGGGACAGCTAGTATTATATATTTTTTATTTTTTATTTAGCAAAAACATGGAACAAGACATGCTTGTCAAAAATTTACGTACGTACGCATCCTATACTTAGTTTTATAAATGCGAAAGTGATTCTGTATGTCTTTTACTTCTTCACGCCTAAATCGCTGAACCTATTTTGCTGAAATTTTGTATGGAGATACAGTGAATCTATGAAAAGAACACAGGATACTTTTATCCCATAAACATATACGGTACGAAACGAAACGATTTTTTGCGCAACGGAGTTACGGACGACATCTAGTAAAATTTTAAATTAAGCAAAATTAAAACTTTTCATCATTAGGCCATAAAAATATATTTTTAACCGACTTCCAAAAAACGAGGAGGTTATATGTTCGGCTGTGGATATATTTTTTTTTTTTTTTATTTTTATTTTTGTATGTTCAACGATTACTCCGCCGTTTGTGAACCGATTTTCGAAATTTTTGTTTTGTTGTATTAGGTTTCACTCCAATTTGGTCCCATTTTCACAAAGGTGGTGACCTGATGATGGGATCCATGAGTAATCGAGGGAACTCCTCGAAATTTATATGGAAACATATGGTGATTTTGGTTTTATGTGAAGTGTACTAAGAATACGCTACCAAAAAGTCAAATATTGGGTCAAGGTATACCATGGTTTCGATGATGCTGAGAGAACTCCTGATTCCTTATAGATACACGTTTGGGAGTTTCGGCGTTGTTTTAACAACAGAAAGCATAAACTACTATGCAATTCATATTCATCATCATAATCATCATCATCATCGTCATCATTATCATTACCACGTCGTGTTAAGGCCACGAATGTCTCATGGCACAGAATAGATAATAGTACAAGGCATAGGTATGGATATACTAATAATAATAATGATCTACTGTATAACAATTAACAACACCTGTTTGTTTTTAATACACGGCGGTCGGCGTCGGTCGCCGCCCAGCGCCGCCGCGCGAAGACAGAATATCGAATACTTTACTAACTACTTTATAATATACAGATCGAATACTTTACTACTTTATAAAATTTTAATAGACAAATAGAATTAAAATAAAGTTATTTTAAAAAGAGCATTTAAACAAAACAAAGTCATTAAGTGTCTTTTTAATTAGTTATACTTATTAATCGATAGATGGTGCACTAAGTACCTATCGATTTGAATTCTTGATAACAAGAATAGCTGTCAATAATTATGATAATATTAAATATTATGCTACGCTACATCCTATGCAAGTTTGTACAATTTTTTATCTGATAGATCCTTCGATCGTGGAAAAACGAGACACAATAGCCTTTCTATTGTTATCGCAATCGCCGGTGACCGCTTCGGGCTTGAAATATTAAAATTGTTAAATTACTTAGCACAATATGTTCACTTCACTGATAATATTATATTATTTTTTGAGTGTGAGTTGTGACTCTTAACAAATTGTAATAAGATACGTAAAATATACGCGAATATTTATCTACTAGTGTAACTAAAAAGAGTGAAATTATTATTATTTTTAACAAAAAATTAAAACCGACTTCCAAGGTAAAAACTATAATAACATTAATGTGAACTAAAAAGTATTAAATAATTTTTACTATCTAATAGTGCCTTTTTCCGAATTCGGCTAAACCTCAACTATTTCTGTACTCAATCTTCATAATTTTGAAGTCGGTGCCAGTTCCAAAAATTTTAAATATACTGTCAGAGGACTGAAGATTCAGCTATCTGGTACCGACTTCAAAATAATGAAGATTGAGTACAGAAATAGTTGAGGTTTAGCCGAATTCGGAAAAAGGCACTATTAGATAGTAAAAATTATTTAATACTTTTTAGTTCACATTAATGTTTTTGTTTTTACCTTCAATTTAGTTTTTACCTTGGAAGTCGGTTTTAATAATGTAAGTAATAAAAAGAGTCAAACCTTTAAACGACTTTTTTATGAAATTGTTTGAGCATGCCTTATTCATTCATTCACTAAAGTAAGTTAAAGTAACCGGAAATTAATTAATAATAATAATAATATGATATTTTGGTTCCAAAGCTGACCTTTTAGGTAGTTGTGCTCACTTTTAGCTTATAATATATTCTTTTACATCTAACACTTGAAATGCTCGTGTTGTGTGCTTATCAGACAAGTATGAGAAGTGGCCAACATCAATTTTTAATACCCAAAATAACTTGTAACAAATACCGCAAAATCCTTAATCGCACTATAAAATTTTTTCCAAAAGTTGAAAGTTCTGAAAAAATTTATCATTAATTCAATAGTGTCAGATAGTAACTCCATCCTTAGTTGGAAGATCTACTGAAGACGATAAAAAAATAAGTAGACAAATATGTATCCCTTTGAAATGAGTAAAGATTTTTAAAGTAAAGATAAATTATTGAAGCGAGATTTAAATAAAATATATTGATAATTATTCTAAATGCATTGTACTTTTACCACACAATATAATACATAAGCCAACCGCGATGCCTAGACAATCAGAGGTATCAGAAAGCTAAGCCATAATTTAGTCATATCGATAAAGCCATCAGCTAAGGGTTATTAGTCTTGTATCTCGTAACGCCTACAATCAACGATAAAGAGATAGCCAGCTGTCGGTACAGTAGATTTTGAAAACCAGGAAGAGAGCTCTATATTTACATTTCACACATCTATCCATAATCTAATATATATAAATCTCCTGTCACGATGTTTGTCCGCGATGGATCCCTAAACTACTTAAGGCGAGGAGCAACGCCAATTTGTTATTCCGTGACTCCCAGTTTATCTAGTTCCAATATAATAACGAAATGTAAAAAAATATGAGATATAAAGCACAATATTTAAAAGACGTTTAACCATAAACATTTTTATAAAACGTAATACTTTGGCTGTAATTAATTTACAAGTTCACCTCCGAAAAAAATCTAATTCATCGAAATATAGGTATTAACTAGGATAATTATACATTTTATTTGAATAAATTGTTAGTAAATCTATATTAAAATATCTTTAACCGAACAATTTTGTTTCTTAATATTTATTTCCAAAGATATTTAAAAAAAACATGAAAAATAGAGAAGATCCGCCCCTAGTAACTACAGTTTTATGCTAAGCTAAAATGAATCTTATTGCGATACGTATACGCTTGGTCTTTCGTTGTGTGCAAGGTCGTTTTGGATTGAGATTGATCCCTGCCTTAACCGATTTTAATGTTTGTTTTTTTTAATGTATGCTTTTTTTCAACTTGAGAGATAGGATAGCTTAGATCTTTAATAATTATAGCCGCAATTTTATTTTATTGCAAATTATTTAACTATAAAGAGCAACCATTGTTTATGCGACGCGGGTCATGGGATAGCGATGGACGTTGCCTTGGTGTATACGGGCGATATACTTTGATATACTTTATAAAGAATTTGGCCCGTATTATTTTATTGAATTAGTGACTATAAATAAGTATGTCACCATGGCAACGTCCATCGCTATCCCGTGACCCGCGTCGCATAAACAATGGTCGCTCTTTATAGTCAAATAATTTGCAATAAAATAAAATTGCGACTATAATTATTGAACTGATTATATAATATGGCAAAGAAACGTTTGCCGGGACAGCTAGTAATATTATAAATACGAAAGTGTGTCTATTTGTTTGCACTGTTGTAGTAGCTGGTGGTAGTAGTGTGTTTCACACAGTATCCATCCATAATGACCACCTCCGTGGCTCAATGATTAGAGTGTGTGGCAACTCAAGCCGGGGGTCGCGGGTTCGAATCCCGCCGACGGAAAAAAAAGTTTTTCAATGTTCCTGGGTCATGGATGTGTACTAAATATTATGTGTATTGTATAATAAAAATCTTAAATATTATATGTATAGTATAAACGTATTAAATATATTTCCGTTGTCACACAAGTCCTTCAGGTACTTAGCACGGGGTCAGACTGACGTGGTGTGAAACGTCTATAGATATTATTATTATTATTATATTATAAATGCAAAAATATGTATATTTGTCCATCTGTCTGTTACTTCTTCACGCCCAAACCACTGAACCGATTTTGCTGAAATTTGGTATGGAGATAGGTACTGAGTCCCGGAAATGGACATAGGATACTTTTTATCCAGGAAAAATGTACGGTTCCCGTGCGATTAAATAATTTTGGTACAACAAAGTTATGGGGGTCATCTAGTGTGTTGTAAAGTAGGTCTTGACTGCATCTATGTTGGATTTATTCGGGCAGAAGTTCAGGGAAAAATTTTTTAATTTTCGGGGATGGAAGTATCTCATTCTACGAATAATAAAACCAGGAAACGTAACTCCCATACTAATACAGTTTTAAATTTGGTTCCATTCGAACTGTCATGTAACGTCAGCCTTTATACCGCTCAAGGTCACCAAATGTATGAAAAGTGAACCTAAGGTACACTTTTTTTTGTCAAAAATTTATTTTGGAGCATGTTTTTTGACGGAGTTACTCTTCCTTAGTTTTTTATTATTCGTAGATCTCATTATATTATATTCATAAAATCGGTATGTATAGCGGTTGCCTATCATACGTCTTCACGCTGAAATCGCTGAACAGATATTATGTCGATACTTTAATAGGAAGAGATATAGAGTTGCTATTAATACTGAGAAACATATCAAAAAATAACCCTTTGCCGAGATTGTGCAATTTGTGCTTACGTTCCTAAACTTCGAGGTAAAATAATTGTGAACGGGTGCACATCACGTATTGCACTGTGACGTCACAAATCGGGAAAGTAGTCGCCATGTCCTCATACGTCACCGCCTTGACATTTATTCACTTTTATGGAGTGAAGTTGTCGACAGTTTTAAACCGTCCATTAATAAGCTTAACATATTAATTAACCAACAGTAATTTACTAATATCGATTCAGTTAAAACCAAATTAAGAACGCTCTGACGAATTTCGACTATTCAAATATTTTGAGGTCCGAATTTTGAGTGTGACCTTAGAAGCCTATTTTTAATTTCAAATAAGCAACCTTACTCTACCTTAACGATTGCAGTAGTCAAATTTTAAAAACATTTTTAGTTAATTTGCTTTGAGTCAATATAAATAATATTATGTTAATAGGGCCATCCATACATTAATAATAAGATTCGAGAACCATCTGTTGATACTGAATATCTATTCTGTAGTAAGTAAAAGATTACACAAAATTAGTAATACTAATTAGAATTACACATCTGTGTAATTTTGTGTCATCTTTTTCGCTTGTCAGGGAATATGTGTGTTTATTTAATTTAATGTCCACTATCATAAATAAGTGAGTGAACGTGGTAATACAAAACCTAAATTAAAATTTAAGAATAAGACAGTAAAATTGTAAATCTCCTTTCCTCTTTCGGAAAAAAAAAATTATTAATAGCATCTATTTTATCTATACTAATTCATTTGATAAAGGCCATAATGTATATCTGTATGTTACCTCGTCACGCTTAACCCTATAATAATAATAATCTTATATATAAAAATGGATTTTCAGATGTGTTAGTCGCGCTAAAACTCGAAAACGGCTGAACGGATATGGCTGATTTTAGTCTTAAAATATTCGTACAAGTCCAGGGAAGGTTTTAAAGTAATTTAAAGTGACACGAAGTTCACCGGGACAGCTAGTTGATGATACAAATGTATAAATACTCAAATTCATCAAATTTCAATCGTAACCATTAATAATTCATGTTTGAATTTCGGAAAAAAATAATTACTTATATTTCTATCATGGAATACTAGTCTAACCTGTGGGTTTAACTATGAAATGTATGACATCGTCACTGTTTAACAATATTCACGTAAACAAAGTTGCATCAACGTCTTGTTTGCGAATAATTACACATGTACGGTCGACCTTGAGCTTCGATAATTTTAATATCGGCTCATAAATATAACAATTCCGAGTTTACCGGAAATGGGAGAACAGGAAACAGTTTTTAAGTTGAGAAAGGTACAAAAAAGTTTTACCTTTTATGTAAATAATTATTGTGTACCTGTTTTTGATGCCCTTCCATCAATATATTGAGTTGAACCATGAACAATATTGCAGATAAAGGATTGGAAGGACAGATAAAGGATTATTACGTTACTTAGTCGTAACTCATAACTGTATTTTATTAAAAAGATAAAACCGACTTCAAAATTGTACGTAATTGAAAATTAGAACTCTCTATCTCCGAAACTACTCCAATACTACCGATTTTGATGAAACTTGCACTATTCCCTAAGTTGAACAATACCTAGTGGCTAGTACAACAAAAATGAATTACTAAAATAGCGAATGGTAGTTCCAGAGATATGCGAACACAAACATAAAAACATAAAAACATACATACATACATACATACATACATACATACATACATACATACATACATACATACATACATACATACATACATACAAACATACATACATACACTTTTGAAATTTTGCACATTTGTTCAGACGCTGATATAGACTAACATATACGAAAATTGGGCAGTTCTGGAAATATTCCATACATACGCGTCGAATTGATAACCTCCTTTTTTTAAGTCGGTTAAAAATAGATAATCCTAGACGTAAGTAGTTGGCTGGTCTTTACTTATCGTGACCAAATTTTTTATGCTATCGACCTATGAGTCACTTTATGTTTCCATATATACAGGGAAAATTGAATGAAAAAATAATAATAGCAGAATTCACAACACTTCTTGTATACTCCTGAAACAAATAATAATTACATTTCTAATTGAATTCTATCATGGTAGAAAAAACAAAAAAGGTTTCTGAGCAGTATTTCTCAATTCCTTTGGTACATCAAAGAAAATAGGAAATACTGCTTGGTAGCGGAAAGAATTGTAGTTCTTTTGTATCACTTTGTCGGTAGTCGATGTAATTGAGATAGAAGAGACAAAAGACGGCAGCCCTTATAACTGAATAAAAAAATAGAAAAGAATAGAACTTCCTCTTTACAAAAACTAAAACAATTTTCTTGTAAATCATTTTCAGTTTTCCGGCAAACATGTTTACATGAAAATTGTTGTTTTTGTGATGCAAATTAATTGAACAATGTTTAACTTTCTATGTATGTATGTATGTAGTCTATATTATGTTAAATATTTTTACTTTATGATAAAGATCAGGACAACACTTACTTTATCATTAGGGTCGGTTCACATTCCAAAGTGACGAGGTGATGCGGTGCGTTTTCATAATATGAGCCATTCAAAATTTTAAATCGGCAGCAAAACACCGTATCCTTCAATGAGGGACAAATGGCACTATGTAGCCATAGGGTCTATCGTGTCAAACAGCTGTCATATGTCTGTCTGACACGACATTTGACACGAAAGACCCTACCGTCCCTCTGGTGGCAAATGATAATAGAAAACCCCCATTATAATATCTGTTTAGTGTGGATTCATATCAAATGTGCGTAGTAAATAAAGTTCAGATTTGAATGGCTCATTTAAAATGCATATCGTTGCAGTAAACCTACCAGTCCCAATTCCCATATTTTGTAGTACCTTTTTTTTGTTGAGGGGGGAAATACGTTACGTATCCCCCGCCGCGAACGGGGGTGGACTACGGGGGTATGTCGGACTCCCTCCGGCTCGGTGCGCCGGAGGTTTACCGACTAAAACCCCCCCATTACCCAAATATCAGTGTCAAAATTGCCTGTCAATATTATAAGAATAACTTTATTGGAGAATAATTATTAGTGAAGTGAAAAATAAAAGATAATACTTTAGATGACTTTAGGGTGTGTAATGTGCATGGATCTCCTATACACAGTTCACTGTGAAAGAAGCAGCGCTGAAGAGTTAATTTTCTTTACTTTTGTTTGGGAAAATTCATGATGCTGGGCGCTTGCCCTTACAAATCACAAAAAAATTGCTGTTTTAACGCTGCTGCTTTCAGGATGAACTCAATACAAGGAGAACATGCACAACCTTAAGTATTATAACTTAGTCTTGGTACATTCTGTAGATATGTGTGTCTACAGCTTGCAGGGCCTCTAGCCCTGCATGGTTTATCGAACCTACTTCGTCAAACGTTCGACACAATTCAACTTAAGTCTTTGTATAATTATTATATAAGTACATAATGTACTCTATAATTAGTATTCAGGTATCTATTGGATATCAAAATTTATGTAAAATATGACCTTAGTAGAGTCGATACCATAATATTTATCACTATTTGATCTCAATTTATTATAATTAAATAACGGGATGTGTCTTCGGCTATAAATATTCTTGTAAAAATAGACTACCTAACACTTTTTCTCTGTATGAACCAAGACGAATCCATGGCACTCCTTATTGAAATTAGTCTATCAGTCTAACAACGCAAATTATAATGAATATGTATACAAGAGAAGCAATAAAACAAAGGAATATAAGAAATATTTTATTGAATATGTTATATTTAGGTAACAATATACATATAAAGAAAACTTAACCAGTCACAAATCTTACAAGGTTTTTTACAAAAGTAGAATATTAAGTAGAATTAAGTAGAATATTGTGAACAATTAAAATTTTGGTACATATTAATAATATAACCTAGACTTCCAACTATTACCCGTATTGTTTATTACCGACACGAGAACACTGGCCCTAATTATTATCTATAACCACGTAACAACGAATCACTTATGCATGAATCCTTTAATTAATATTTTTTCAGGATACTTTTATATTTTTTTACTTTTCACTTATAATAGCACTGAGTTTAAAAGAGTTTTTATGTTTAGGGAAGCAAAGAGTTTTTATTGTAACACTGGCCGCAAACACTGAGTATAAACAAAAACAAAACACGCACGGCGGGCGGCGCGGCGCGGCGGGCGGCCGCGCGCCTCGCGCCTCCTGTGTGAACCACGGCGCGAAGGACTCAACCGAACACGCTCCGTCCAGGCATTTAGAGGGGCATTAGCGAAAGTTCTACCAAATAAACAACTATAAAAACACGGGGCACACTCGGTCTAGCATCCAGTCCAAATCCCGACTCCAACCACCGTTCAAGAGGCATTATGAAAACGGTGAGTGCAGTCAAAGTGTGTGCAGTGAAGTGACTTCAAAAAAGTGTTAATTCTGTCCCGAGTGCTACGGTGAAAAGAAAAATAAGTGCGAAGAACGGGATCCATGCTTTTTTGAAGTCATTTGATACTGATCAGTGATACGCGTTATTAAATTACTCGGTTCGCGTCGGTTAATTAGGAGCTAATTTGAAAATTAACCATTCCAATTAAATTCTTATCTCGCTTTGTAAAATTTAAGTAACAGTGTAATTACTAATTATATTTCTTGTAATGCAATATTAATTTAACGCAAAAATCTGAGTGGTATTACCAAATAAATATTGCTGTGTAAATTAAATGAACATTTAGGACACAACCAAAAAAGTGCTTGCCCTACAAGGTACTTAGCACTACTTAATTGTCTGTTCAGTATTCTCTTATCTTTATTTTCGTGTCCTTTGTGTACATAATGAAAAACATAGCTCTTAAACGAACATAAAACTCGTAAAACGTTCTTACTTGAAAGCTTAAAACAATAAACAAGAGTCGTTAAGATCGGCAGTTGAAATTAGATCAAACAACAGCTATCAAACGTAAATTAACGAAATAACTATGTTTAAAGTAACAAATAGAAATAATTATACATAGTTTAAATAAAAATTATAAGTACAAACTTCATATTTTAGAACTACATGTTATTAATTTTCTTTAAATAATAGGTACATATTAATTATAATAGTTAATAATTAATTCATGTTTTTATTTGCTAAGCTTAATATGCATTTGAACGTTTGAAAGAAAAAAAAACCTAATAAACTTAAAAAAAAATTAAAAGCTAGTCAGAGAAGTATCAGTAATTAATCCCATAAAAATGACAAAAAAATTGTAGCATTTTATATAACCTATAAAAAGAGTTGGATATAGGGAAACAAAATGCATGTCGCAATGCGCAAACATAGTTAACCGATTACAAAAATGTTACTCTAAGTATTGCATCACAATGCATTTCCTGGTTCGATCGAGACTGGTCCGAGACAAGGAAGAGGGGCCATGAAACGTCAGTATTAGGGTTAATCTGTAGGCTCGGGAACATTACGTAACTATTACTTGAGAAACTTAGCTTTTTGTACGCATCTGAGAGGTGGTATAAATTAAACATACAGTCACGTCAAATTTATCACACCCCTCTGCCATCATTAGAATGTTTTTACTAGACTCTGCACTGGATATATTTTCATCAAAAAGATAATTGTCTACACAATCTGCAAGTAAATTTAAATTATTTTGATTACTTACCAGAAGAAAAAAAAAAAATAAAGAAGCAAAAAAAAAAGAACAACTAAAGAAATAGATGTTCATTGCTCCATCAATCATCATCCCCAGTTTCGTTTGCACAGTAATCTAGTAATAGGAAACCGTATATTTGCTTTCTCAAAATTTGGAATGAAGAACCCAGAGCAAAAATGATTTTCATACCAATCGAATTCAAATAATCAAAAATAAATCGAAATATAAAGTGTCCTTTTAGATAAAATCATGTGCAAAAATGAGCATGAAATTGCTGTTTTAGGTCAGTTAATATTGTCAGTTAAATGGACACGGACCATGTCGGGCCACTGTCTCTTTTCAAGGAGACCTTTCATAATTTCCTGTGACTGAGGTTGTACAAGTCTGTCCTCGTATGGGACTTAAATGCCATGCGCGAAGATTAAGGATAATGACGCTAAGTTCAATAAATTTTTAAAACCGTATAATTTAAATTAAAAACATTAATAAGATTTAAGCAATTAATATTAATATTTTAATAGATACAAACCTATTAAAATAATAATATAAAATGTTTGTATTTATTGATATACCTGTATCACAAAAAGTTGTTTGCTTTCGATACACAATTATGGATATCATTAATAATAAATTAATTAACTCTCCAATTTTCATAATACTCTATCAAGAAAATTACTACAGAAAAAGCAAAAATGTGTGTCAATCATATGCAAAACACATGAACGAGGAAAAACTTTATAGCATAGAAGAACGCGCGCGTAAATCTATTTCACAACTCATTGAGACCTGTCAAAAGGCGTATTACGAAACGTATCCTGTATTACCTAGGTTGCCTTAAAAGGCCTACATGATTAGGTCCAACCGGTCCCACCGCAAAAACAACGCATCGAAGTGTGTCATTATGTGCAATTAGATAACAATTATGTAGTGCCCCATCCAGACTGACAAGTCCACCAGTTACCTATATACGTAACGGTCCATAACGTAAAAACTTGAATTGTGACACACATTTACCGGGAAATTATAATAAGACTAGATTGTTGAAGAATACTACTCTTTTTTTGCAATAAAAACTATCATGAAACGACATCCTGGGACTCAAACTCTACATGTCTAATCATCTAAGCTAAAGCAAGAGTGGTAGAGCCATTTCATATCATTTTAGACGGGAATACTTTCGCATTTACAATTTTATTACGGATAGGCTTATGCAATAAAACAATAAATAAAAAAAAACTGTCACAAACCATTAACTTAGTCCCTGATATTAATAATGGTGTAAGTAGAATGTTAAATATAATTTATACCATAAATACAGCCTATTGCATTTTCATCCTTGACTGTAAGCTGTACTAGCATTTGGCCTTTTGACAATATTGACCTGTGAGTCATTACTGTAAGCATTAGGCATAAGTTAAAGCTTCAACTTTATATTTTAATACTGCAAAATGTATAAAAATACTTTGTTTACCGGTGAGATGAGATATTATAACGCGTTGAAGTCTTTTGTATATATGCAAATTGTTTTATGCGTAGACATCGAAATACGAATAATAAAAACTTTTATACACTTGACAGCTCAAATATAGCTCCAGTCACTGTCATAAACTCGCTCGGAGGATGATAACTCATCTTAAAATCCCTCTTGGTGTGTATTTCACAGAACCAATTTTTTAATTTACTCTTCGATAGTATTTAATATTTATTATTCATAATTCGGAGGCCAATATTTGACTTGTATACTGATGTGAGTAATCTGATTAAATTTAACTTAGTTCTTGAACTGCATTGACCCTAGGGCCAACAATATCATTCGCAACGCATTGTATGAAGAAACAAACGCGTCGTTCAAACGTTCTCAACCATTACAGGTGTGCTAATAAAGCTAAATTCACACAACCTTCATTGTAGGGTGGGTTGAGCAACGCCTTACGAAATACCACACATGAGTCCCACGATGTATGTCGTCGATGATTTTATCGCTTAAACCTCATTACTTTTTCTATTGCTAATCATTGTTATCACTGAGATGTTACAGAATCATTTGATAGCTTAGACTTAGATCATTAATTTACACTTAGACTTAGGGTTCAGAGTTTTGTTTATCGCCTGGTAACGGTTATCTTTTTATGATAAATAATGTCGTGTGTCCTTGAACGGGACTTAAAAATCACAATTTCATCTAAAGTGATTCAGTGGTTTAAGCGTAACGAGGAAACAGATAGACAAACATACTTTGGCATTTATCGTACCAGTTTAGATAGAGCCTTATAATAATAAGGTATCAATACGCTTCTTCTTCGTCAGAAATCTGTAGGCAGATTCACTCACCTTTGCTTTTGTCCTTTTTATTAAGGTCAGATACGTGTCAACGGTCAGGTCGACCGTTTCGCTCAATGACCACGGAACGACCTTTTTATGGTGCACTTTCGTTGCCTTATTTACCTCAGACCGAGTTTACTGACCCTTTCGGCCTATCTAGGTCGAAAGTCTAGAGATGTCGGAATGAGGGATAAAAATTGGAATTCCCAGGACTCCATTAGGAATTATCTAAGATACTTGACTTGATGTGTTTATGTCAAACTTTAGCATTCCATTCAATTCAAGGAGGTTTTTCTAAACATATTTTCTGAAAACCTCCATGGATTTAATAGAGCCTCCTTGAGTCATACGATAGCTGGTAATCTCGATACAAAACTGTCAATAATTCCATTGACAGTAAGTGGACTAACTGTGACATAACAGTGTGCTATGTGACATCTCATTGACTTTGGCACAGAAAACTCATTTTCTGCTTACAAAACAGTTTTCACCAGCGTGATACAAATGTAATACGTCCATGACTCACACTTAATCCAGTGCAGTGATATTTACATGTTGTGTCACTGCACTGACATATCATTTAGTCTGTGACATAATATTACAATACTGCAAAAACCCCTGGCCTTTATTGATGACCACCAATCTGGTGTTATGAAACTCTCATATTTTGGTCATCGATTTATTAAGGTAAAAATGTAAGATCTGCTGATGAGCTGATGCTATATTTTGTTCTGTATTTAAATGTTTTATTTTGTAAATCTTGGCACGTGCTAGAAAACCATCTTTTACAAAATTGTCAGTGACTTCTTATCGCATTGGAATTTTTATGTTCTTAAGTTCGCATCATTGCCCTGATTTTAATATTAATGAAGTTGCCGTAATAATATATTTATACTTACATTTGCGCAACCTTAAGGTGCAGTAAATTAAGTGCCACCGACTCAGGGTTATCTATTGGGAAATAAAGGCAGCATACATTTTTGAAATTGCGTGTTTAAAAAATAAGTTTTGTTACAAAAAATTAGCTTTTGGAAATAGTAGCTTAAATCATTTTAATAGCACCTTTTCAACACCTAACCACTAATTGTCAAACGTTGATTGGATCTAGAACCACTTTTCATTTCAATCAAACCCTCTAAAACCTGTCATGCAAATTAAAGAAAATGAATAAACATAAAACTCCTGTTCGGTAGAGCACGACTTAGAGCAATTAAACCACCAATAGAATTGCATCAGGTTGATTGATAACATTAGTTTTAGTCAAATTAAGTAACAGTTATATCATTTGAACACAACGCGTGTTATAAAACTTGATGCAATGTAAACAATAGTAAAAGCGGTCGTTTATATGAAATATATTGATTTACATTGTAATGATTCAAGAATTTGCAATGTTCATAACAAACTTGTAATTTTACGATGCAATGCTATTAGAACAATGAACTTTACAAGACCATTATTTTCATATTACTGTAAATAAGTTGTCGACGAGAGGTAATGACGATACGCGCCGCAAATGAGGTGAACGAATTTATCTATTTACCTATCATGTGCAATATTCTCAAATATGTTTTCTTTGTTCGCAGTTTTACTTAGTTTTTCTGCTGGTGGCAGCGGCTGCCGCCAGCGAAAAGAAGTCGACGGAGCAGAAGGCCGAGCCCCTTGAGAAGAAGTTGGACAAACGCGGCCTCCTGAACTTGGGATACGGTTACGGTATCAGCGGACTGGACGTGGGCTACCTCGGCAGCGGCCACGGCATCGGCGGCGCCTACAACAACTACATCGACGAGGGTGCCCTCGCCCACGGCGGCCTCGCCCACGGCTACGGCATCAACCTCGGCGGTCACACCGACGTCACTCGCACCATCACCCTGGTCAAGGGCGTGCCCGTCGCCGTGCCCGTCGACAGGCCCGTGCCCTACCCCGTCGAGAGACACGTGCCGTACCCTGTCAAGGTCCCCGTACCGCAACCGTACGAAGTCGTCAAACACGTGCCCGTCCACGTTAAGGAGTACGTCAAAGTCCCAGTTCACGTGCCCGCCCCCTACCCGGTAGAGAAGAAGGTGCCCTACCCCGTCCACGTTCCCGTCGACAGGCCCTACCCCGTCAAGGTTTTGGTGCCCCAGCCCTACCCCGTCGAGAAACACGTGCCTTACCCCGTCAAGGTTCCCGTGCCCCAGCCCTACCCCGTCGAAAAACACGTGCCATACCCCGTGGAAGTTAAAGTACCAGTTCCCCAGCCCTACCCGGTGATCAAGCACGTCGGAGTCCCCGTCAAGGTTCCAGTCGACAGGCCCTACCCCGTGCACGTGCCGGCTCCCTACCCGGTCGAGAAGCACGTGCCAGTCGCCGTGCCGGTCGAGAAGCCGGTCGCCGTCCCCGTGCACGTCCCAGTCGACAGGCCCTACCCCGTGCACGTGGAGAGGCCCGTGGCCTACCCCGTCAAGGTGCCCGTCCCGGAGCCCTACCCCGTGTACAAGCACGTCCCATATGAGGTGGAGAGGCCCGTGCCCGTCCCCGTGAAAGTGCCCGTCGACAGGCCCTACCCCGTGGCCGTGGAGAGGCCCGTGCCCGTTGCCGTCGAGAGGCCGTACCCCGTGCCCGTAAAGGTCCCGGTCCTAGTTAACGAGCACGAGGGCCACTACGGCGGCTCCCACCTCAGTCTCGGAGGCTCATACTACGAACATTAGGTATAGTTTAATTTAATCTTAGATCGCGCTACATCACCAGCTATTTATTTCTCGCCAGACACGGCCGGGACGCCAGCAACATGTCTTCGTCTATTGAATCTGTCCCTTTTATGAGATTTCTTGTCATATAAGTGTACAGGAGGTACTGACGCCAAGTGATTTTAAAGTTACCATTTCTAGGTTAAGTCGACTGTAAATTACGAAATAAATAAGAAAAAAAACTTATGTTTTGTATTACTTTACCCTACCTATTCAAATACTTAGGGCCTAATCAATAAAAAACGTTATATTGAGGCTTTTATTATTCGTAGTATTGAGGCTAACAATATAACGTTTTTACTCGTTCGACTAGACATTTGATATTATTATGAGATCCGCATGTATTAATTAGCATAATATTTTTATTAGTAAATATGGCTCACGGGGCAAAATAAAAAGCCTATTAATTATTATCACGTAAAATAAATTTTCTTTAGAAATTTACTTATAAATATAGGTGACCCGTTCACCTACTTGCAGTTATAATTATATTTCATCGTCATGCAATTTTAATTAAAATTTAATTCTCTTTGTTTAAAATATTAAAATAAATGATCGTTAAAATTAAATAGATCAATAAATTTATTTTCCTGCACTACTACAATGTAACCTTTATTTAAACATAGAATATGACTGTATATAGACATTCTGTACCGAGGAAGTGTAATTCAAGTCTATTAACAAGTGACTTAGAAAAATACAATCTCTGACCTTCGAACTACCTTGCGGTAATAACTTTAAATAAAATATAGGTGGAACATAAATAGGTATAAAGAACAAAGAGTTGCCTTCAATCATAGAACGTATACGAGTATTATTGCTGTGATCAATAATTAGTACCTGGGAGACCGAGATTTGCTGCATATCGACAGAATTGAAAATAAAACACTTACTCCCTAATACAAAGTTTCGATCAAGTCGCGTGTGTCCTGAAGTGGGAAAAAGATTTTTACCACTAAAAAAAGTGCACAATGCTGTAACTAGAGAAAACTTTAAAATTTTGAAAACTTGCGTTTACTTGAGATTGGATTCAGCTGGAAGGATTCGTCCTCAAAATATCTCTAATAGGACTGGTTTAAGTAACTAATATATATTAGGTATAATATTATGTTAGTTGATAATAAAAAAATACAAAATCACCTTAATTTTGTCAAGTTTAAGTTAATTGCTTACATTTAGCCAAATAAGGATAATTTTTAATTAAAACGAAGTAGGTAAGTTTAATTATTGTCTTATGTCCCTTGTACGACAGTAGTTTCATGTGTTTATTAAAAATATTTATAAGACGACCTTTAAAAATAATCTGGATAAAAAAAAAATTACATAATATAGAGCAATAAATTGCATGTAATTGTTATATAATTAATTCGTTTCACCCTTGGCCCACTCTGTAACAACCGGTACGGTTTAAATATTATTTGATCATTAAAATTAATAACCTTTAATCATGCATAATTATAATAAATCTCAGAATGTATGCATGTTATTTGCTGTATTAACTATTTAACAACACGACATTCTGTCTTAAGCTAAACAATAACGACCTTGTTACCGAATAAGTTTTGGGCCGACTAAAACAATATAATATCAGACGTAAGGTTCGGTTTGGGGCAGACCATTGCGACAGATCGACACTCATATTATGTTAGATTTTCAGTAACGTAGCTATTGAATCCTGATTTTAGAGCGGAGTTCTTAGGAACTCCTAGGGGAAATTCTTTTCTGATTTAGATCAGAAAAGAATTTCCCCACAAACAGAAATGAAGTAATGTCCCATCTATGTTAGCAATCAAAATGGTATCTCCAGACCAAATCTGTACATTTGTTGCAGCAATACCAGGCTTAACAGTCTCAGATTCGTCAACAAGTTATAATATTTTAAAAACTTCTTACTCGAATATTGAAACTTGTTACGAAAATTAAACTAATTTCGGATTGAAGTACTAAGCCCACGTTTCCTGAAAAGAGTTTATCTATTCATTAGTGTTGTTTATTGGGTAACGTTTTGACATCACGCAATAAAATCGTATTGAATAGTTAGACTCCTGCCAAAAAAACCAAGAACGCATTACAATACTTCAATCAATACCGAGGACATACCTTTTTTTTTTGATGTCGCAGGGGAAACCCATCATGGGTGCCCCGGGTTGGGTACCCCGGGGGTATGTGAGACTCCTACTCACTAAAACCACCTGCGGTTCGCCTTCAGCCGTATAAGGAGGAATATTCCGGATCTAACAAGCACGGGACTCCCTCCACGACCAGCCGGTCTACCTAGGACCGGACTTCCACCAAAGGTAAGGGAACGCTTAGGCAAACTAAAGCGTTCCCCTCGGCGCCGGGGCTGGCTAAGCCGGGGAGGTTCACATCCTCTCCCGGAGCCCCGTTAGACAAGAGTTTGGAGGTTCGCGTAGCGACGCCTATGCAACTCCCGTCCTACGCCGGCGGAGCGGCAGAGAGGTGGGGTCGTTCTCTCTGTCCCGCTCCGTGGCCTCTTTCTGCGACATAGCAAATTTGCAGAAAGAGACCGCCGCCTGACCGACCGACCGAGGACATACCTAACCTATGCTCCAACCGCAGCCGTCCAGCGTACGAGGTATTCTAACCGCATCATAATTGGATCATATCAATATAGTTTGCAACGCCCTAATATTGACAGTAATTGCGTTATTGATACAGCCTGATAATTGCCAACAACGGAACAATTATCGCACGAACCGCCACTTACAATAATCGCTTTATTCCAATCAGTATGCGTTTATGCCAAGCATTAAAGGATCAAATTAGATTAATTTTGACAAATGCTGACGCGGCTCAGCAATTTTTGTTCTTATAAACGTCTAATTGGTTATCATTATGTTCGATTAGGTTTAATCGCCTAAACTACTGAAATAAAAAATATTTAAATATTAGTATTTAGCAGAACAATGATAATATTATATTGAAATTCAAAGAAGGTGCTTAATATCGAACAATTTGCTGCAAATGACTTGCTCTTCTAAAACCTCAGGCGTTGCATTTAATAGTGAAGGTGTGTAACGACTGTTCCATCTTCCTTTATATTATAGTTAACTAAGTAAACGCAAATAGTGGAAGGCACTTTTAAATTTCAACTTTTTTCTAGTCTGATTGCTCTGATGTGTCACTCTCACGACTAAAGCGAATTCTAATAATACTCTCTAGCTTAACTCTAGCTTTAATATCGGTCAGGTTCTAAGGGGACACTTATTTATCTATACATAATATAATAAAATCGTAGGAAAGTCCAAACCGCACATTGAATTTTAATAAAAAAATAATACTTGGGGCGTGATCTATACAATCGATATCGAAGCCAAAAATAGAGTTTTTAGAATTTTTGTCTGTTTGTCTGTATGTGTGTCCGGGCTAATCTCAAAAAGTACTAAAGATACTAAGAGGTCGGGTCAACGTTAGGCTTATCACGCTATCACCTACTTTTGGTGCTGTAGAGCCTTCACAGTTCACACAGACAACGTCGCGAGCAGTAGTAGTAAAAAATCACCATCATCTGCAGTCGGGTAAAACATTGTTCTCAAAGAAATACATCTGTCGATATCGGCGTGTATGAAGACATTTATTATGTAAATGTTAGTAAACAAAGCCGTATTGTCTTATTGTAGCTATGGTGGTCCCACGCATGTGTTACAACCATGGACAAAAAAACCTTACGACGCCAGTGACGTCACGGCCGCATGTAACTGTAATTATTGTAATTATTGCAAATATGAAGAAAGAATTCTTTATTATTATAAGGTACGTCGTGACTCGTATAGAAAGAGCTTGGAAGTTGGAATAAATCACTGATATTTTATTAAATTTAAGATGATCTTATTTTATCATATTACATATAATAATTTGTATTAGGGTTTTTGACTGCATTTATGTATAGACATTGATTAACATTTTTTCGGCGTCAACTGAGTGTTTAAACGGCGTCTTCTCGCAGCGAATGCTATTTTTGTAAAAATCAAAACAAAGATTCCTGAAAGCTATTGCAACCATGGTTTTAAATTAATAGATTAAATTATAATTGTTAAGTTTCAATTAACCTGGATATTTTTTATTTGAAACGTTACGACTTACGACATGCTTTTTTATGTAATTGACATAATTTTTATTTTGGAAAGGGTTACTAATTCTCGGAAAATAAATAAAAAATTCGAGGAAAATAGCATAATGCCCATATTATAATATAATATTATGATATTTTTATAAAACAATTAATTTATTCAGCAACGACAATAAAATGCCATCTGTATGCGCACGCAGGAAGCCTACTTTTCTATGCGAAAGGTGTAATAAATTTAGTTAAGCTATTCGCCGCCAGAGGTCTATACTCTATTCCAACTAAATAATAATATTAAACAAGCGCCTAAACTACTAAACATGGGCGCCGACAGGGGGGTGTCAGGTGGTGCACTTGCATCCCTTGGGAATCCCGGGATCAACAGGGTTTTTTATTGAAATAAAAAACCCTGTTACAGGGTTTTTTATTGAAATAAAAAACCCTGTTACCATACCGTACAAAGATAGTTCGTAATGTTTCGGCACTAAATGTATTCTGTTGACATAAATAGATAGTCACTGTTGTTCGTAAAAAGTAAAAAGGAAAGAAAGAAAACTAAAAACCTACCCCTTGGAAATTATTTCTGCCGGCGCGGCGCCCATGACTAAACGGAAGTTTAACTATTGAAAGCAATGTTAGACCAAGGCTGTTTATCTTGATTTTGCACCTTTCCCGTCCCAAACCTTAAAATATTCGGTTTCAGGCAGAGGAAGCTCGGCTTCGATCTTCCTATGAAAATCTATTGGCCAAGTACTAAATACAGCAAGCACTAATGACTGCTGCTCTCTCATTTAGTATTCCCTTTCATTTCGCATTCCTGGCAAATTGTTTATTATTTAACGGTAGCATCATACTTAGCTGTCAATTAACACCGTGATGTAAGTCAATCGAGCCGACGCAAACCTGTTGCATTACCGAACCAGCCGACTTATTTATTAGGTTAGGGTAAACTATTAGAAGAATTTTCTTTTCTAGGTATTTACCGTAAGAACTACGAAACAAGCAAGTGCATTTTAATCCTTCGATCGCGGATTCTTGGAAATGCTCTTGTATTTTATTGTTGTCGCGATCACCGGTGCTCTTATGGGGCTTGAAGGATTAATGAAGGTAATAATTAATAAAGCAATAACTAATAACATTTTAGCACCAGACAACGATCGCAACATCATTTAGCCAAAAATTATAGAACGAGAACCGTATATTTTGTCGGGATAAAGAGTTTCTTATGTCCTTTCCCTGGACTCAACAATAGTAAAATTCAGGAAAATCAGTTCAGTGGTTTAAGCTTAAGGAAGTAACAAACAGACATACAGAAAGACACATGATTATACTCATGAAGTATAATTCTTATAGCAATATTCGAACCTTCCTTTAATAGGATTTTCCAACGACAAACAATTTTAGGTCCCGACTCCCAACATCAAATAGTTGCTATATCACCACCTAAAAAGTTTATCGAATTGGCCAATTTTACCTTTTGTTAGTAATATGCAAATGAGAGCAATGAAATAAATTAGATTTTAATTACATTCGCACTGATACCTTTCCACACGAAATGTAGTTGTGAAAGGTGGCCAGTGGCCACTAGCCACACATTGCCACAACAAATAAACACACCACGTTAGCTTGTCTTTTTATTTTAAGTTGTGCAAGTAAACGCCTTCGATGCGAAAATAATAGGACCAGCCACATGCTTAGTGTGAGGTTACAAAACTTATTTTAATGGTTGACCACTGTGCTCAAGTGGAATATTCTAATACATTTACGTTTGATTTATAGTGTAATGATTTTTTTAAAGTACAACCAAATATTTCAACAATAACTTTAATTAATTATTATTTGTAGTTATTTATGCACTGGTTCAGGTGGAAAAAACAAAATTTTTCAAACCCATAGACGTAGTAATTGAGACGTGTTAGGCTGATGATGATGGTGATTTTAATTTGAGGCTAGGTATAAGAAGGTGGCAAAGTATCTCGCTACAGCCTGTCTCAATTAAAACCCCATTAGTACATCACACAAATTAGTGCACATAATTACGTTACACTTAACATAAAACGAAAGTATAGTCAGCACAGTAAGGAAAGAAAACTTTTTTCAAGACTTTTCTGTTTTAAGGCATGTTAGTTAATCGACTTCTATAACGTAGAGTCAATATGATTAGGTACTAAACTGGCGTATTTTAATGAATTTTTATACAACTTGATTGGGAAAAAATAACGCAAAATTGAACAAGACAGAGAGTGTAACTTATTTTCAAACACATTACGTCTTTATTTAATATTATATCCTTTAAATAAATAAATTTCAGCTCGAATTAATAACGATTTAAAAAAATATAATATATTATAGTTATAACAATATTATCATGTTACCCATTTACTTAAATCTTATTTCACTGAGTGTACCGTTAATTAGAGTAGCGCTAACGTAATAGCTTTGATCTCGTCCAGGCGGCGAAAGGCGAGCGAAGTTCAGAGCTTTATGAAAGCTTAGCGACTAATACTACTAATAGGTAGGTACCTAGAGTTTCAAAATGTACTTAAAATTGCTTAATAATCTAGATGTTTGCCGTGATTTTATGCACGAAAAGGGCATTGAATCCGTTCATTTGTCTCAATAAATTTGCATGTTTAGTTGTGTAATGTGTATTCTGTATCTGAAGTCTATATTTTTTTTTAATATAATAATAATATCCAATAATAATAAGTGCAGGTCGTGTGAGAGACGGAGTGGAAGTGACTTTTTGCAACGAAACTGTACATAGTTTTTCACAGTGAACTTTATGTCAACACTATGTTAAATAAGGTTTTATTGTTTTGTTAAAAAAATATAAAAAAAATGTTATTGTTACATTTGAACTTAACTTGAATGATAATATTATGACTTAGTATGACTCAGTAAAGGATTTACCTTTCTCCTAAAAAGTCAGTAACCTTAAACCTACGCAGCTTGAACTTGAAAGTAATGCTATTTTAAGAATGAATTCTGCATTTAGAGTTCACCAAAAACCTAGACTAGAGCAATACAAAAAACCCGAAGGCAAGTTACCCGTGGCGCCTGAGCTTTTGTAGAGTCAGCAAAAATATTAATCACGCTGCTAGGCTGCCTGAGTTATTGGAAAATAATTTCTTAATCTGTCCTTAATATAGGTATATACATTAAAGGTACATCATTAAAGGTATAATTTCATTAAAGTATATTATCATTGTGTATATCATAGTATTTATTGTGTTTATAACACTGTAATTCCTATGATAAGTCGTTAGTTTTTCACAACTTTTTTTAGTAGGTATAAAAAAATAAATACTAAATTAAAACTTCTTTAAGTTAAAATAATCAATAGCTTAGCCATAAAATTTTATCTTCTGGTTTAATACAAACTTATATAAGTAACGTTTTTTCACGCTATATTATTAGCTTTATTGGTTTTATTTTTAATTCATACTAATTACTATAGTGCTCTCAGGCTATCTTGTCTCTAGCGTTTATTCACCCTACCGCTACCATGTTTCAAAAATCTTGACGTAATTTATCGTTTTCTATCAAATCGCGACAGAAAACGAAGCGACAGAAGTTTCATAATACCTCATCCAAATACGTAGTGTTGTAACTGAGAAATTAGGAATTTTTGAAGTTGGATTTCCTTAATTACGATATTGTCAGCAAATTCACGTTATTTTTATCACAATTATGATAAGAATTGATATTTTTCTGAAAAAAATCGGTATAAATATTAGGTTTCTCTTAGTTTTGTGCGTGTTAATTAAACAGTTTGCAAATAATATCATCAGATAAAAGTGAATCATTATTTTTTTACGAAAACTACGCAAAAATATCAAGAAAATAAAAAGTTATATTTTTCACCAGCTGTCATTTACATAAATTCAAAAATTTAAGTTACTACTGTTTTGTCACAAGTATCTTTAACTTACCTTTCACGACAGGGGTACATAATTTTTGGTCACCTTTTTTATGTTTGCATTTGAACTCGGAATCTCCTTATGCTCGCTATAGAAATTATTATATAATACACAAAATGTTTTATAAAATAAATTGATTCTTCAGTAAAAGCTGAACGATTCCATTTCATCTTTCGAGCGACGAAACGAAACGATTGTCTAAGTAATAATAAACGTGGTCGGTACTAATTTGCAGGTTAGTAGGTACTTGGTACTAATATGCCATGATAAGCCAAAATACGTTCCTATTAATTTAGGTAGGATAAAATAGGTAAACGTATTGTGGTTTTAATTTAAAAATATCCCTATAATTATAGCCAAAAAAATGAATGCGGTATACAATAATATTATATGTAAGAAGTGAAAATTCATTATGACATTTTATATTTATATTATATTTACAACTTCAATGAAATTCGGTAGCCAAGACATAAAGAAAAAAAATATAAAAGCCGAATAATTGAGTTCTTACGAAATCTTTATTGGACTGTTCCTATGTTTTGTCACAGAATACATAATAGTACCTTACGGTACAGAAGTCTAACTCCCGAGTTTAGGTATGATAAACGCAAGCGTCCGGTCACCGGACTAGTATCAATAGGCTGGCACTCGCTTGTCTTGTCGCACACGCAACGCACGCATCCGCGATACAAAACTAATAGTACCCGGCCCCGCGCCGCCCGCGCCACTCGCTTGACAGCCCTGGCAGATTGGAACGAGACGGCAGACAGTTATTGTACTATGAACGCTAAACGCTATGCAAAAGGTTGAAATTAGGTTGTTTTCCAGAATAGTAGGTAAATAGCTCGGCGATTCCGCGCCGTTTGTATGGAAGTGAGACAGGCTTGGCTTTGTTCTAGAACATTCTACAGATCAAGATTCAAGTTGGCAGAAGATTTCACGAATACGCGTAGACCATAATAATAATTATTTTCACGAACTTCAAAGGAGTACTTAAACGAGATGGTGGTACTTAAACGAGATGGTGATATTTTGCACAAAAAACAAGATACTTAGTGTAAACAAAAAAACGTCACGTTTTTCACATTTCTTCCAAATTTCTCTCATATATCAATAAAATATAAAAAGCTCTACTTCATTAGGTATTTTCTCTTTCCCTCTCGAATAAAGGTCAGTTTTATATATTAACCTCTAAACAGGCAAAGGTAATCGCGCAGGAGCAGCCTTTTCATCGATTTCACATACTTACATTTTGATATCCACTTAATTACAATTAATTAATACAAAATGTGTTTTTCCTATCGAGTAGCAAAATCTTGTTTTGTCACAAAAAACGTCTTCGCTGACTTTTTATTTCACTGTATACTTTTAGTTATTTATAAATTAGAAACTAGGAGTAAATGAAACCTAGTATTTATTCAAATCATTAGCTGGAGAAGTATAAAATAATAGTAATAATAGAAATATATTAGTTTCCCAATGAACCTATTAAGTGATAACTGATAACCCAGCCCCTTTCATACTCCACACAAAATAAAAAACAATGTTTTATATTATGTATGTTTAGGTCTCCATCATTTTAAAAATATAAAATGGCCCCTACAAAAATACCCATTGTAAAATGTAAATTATGCTTCGTTGTGGGGTAAATGTCTTATATTTGTATGTTAATGTTATACCTCATCCGTTATAGTCTACAATATTATATACTAGTAATCTGTGTCCGTTAGTTTATAATATTGAATAGCTCATGCTCGTATCGTTCAAATTTTTTTTTGTGCAATTTTGACAACTGTTGTTTAAGGTCTACCTTCCGTGATTCAATATCTGTATTGATTCATGTATAAACTTAGTTTAAAGAAGCGACATTCTGCAGTCACCAAATAAGAAGTTGACATAGAATATAATATAATAATAATATATTATTTTTTACTCTAAGACATGAGTTGCTTAAAGCATGATTTAATTGATAACAATTTAAAAAAATAACAAAATAAGTAATTTAAAATAAATGATATTATAATATTAGTAGCTTCATAATTTCTCCGAAAAATATTTCGTAAGAAAAAAAGGTTCGTGATACATGGCGGGGTCACGCTTCCTCCTGCTTGCTCTACCACGAAACTCGCGGTCATTTGAATTTAGAAACTTTTTGACAATTATGTCATACAAACGATGCGATAGATATCGCTACATCTGTAAAATTACAATACAATGGTAGACGAGATGCCGATTACCGCTAGCGACAGGACTGAGCGTTTGAACCATAATATAATATTATAAATGCGAAAGTCTTCTATCTGTCTGTTACCTCTTCACGCCCAAACCGCTGAACCGATTTTGCCATTTGGTATGGAGATACTTTAAGTCCCGAGAAAATACATAGGATACTATTTATCCAGGAAAAATTTACTGTTCCTTCGGAATAAACTAATTTTGAGACATCACCTAGAGGTATATATATTATTTAATAGTAATTCAAAATACTTTTTTTCTGACCGTACATTATGAGTTCAATATATGGAGTAAAGACCAAAGAAGCGGTAAGTGAAGTGTTGTAACTCCCAGCGAGCAAGGTCGGCAGAAAGGAGGTTGTGTAGGAGGTCCGACTGCACCGATGTCATCATTGTGACTTTTTTTAATAACCTTTCCAAAATAGTAAATCAATTATGAAATAATATGTTTTGTGGCAGACATTTAATAAAGCATTTGAATAATGACCAGTTCGTGAGATAAGTTTAAAGAAATGCTCAATAGAATATTATGTTAAATATGGAATACTTTCTTTCCAAAATTCATACTAGTGATATTATGAATACGAAATATTAAATGTGAAAGTGTGCCTGTCTGTTCATCACCTCTTCACGCTAAAACCGCTGAACCAATTTTGCTCAAATGGCATGGAGATACCATTAAGTCCCGGGAAAGGACATAGGATAGTTTTTATCCCGGAAAAATGTACGGTTCCGGCGCGATAAACAAATTTTGGCGCAACGGAGTTGCGGGCGTCCTCTAGTATGAAATAAGGCAAGATGTGGTATTAAAAAATTCCTGTACCTATGTATTTTGCTTTTTTTTAATATTATTCAGATTTTAGATGGTTAGTATGTATTTCAAAATTAACGATTACATCTTTAATTTATTCATAATATTGTTGAAATATCGATACATCTATATTATATCAAACACAAGGCAAAAATAAAAATTGATTGGTTTAATAAAATAGCGGTACATAAAAATCCATATCAGATTAATGCATGATTATTACTCCAAATGGTATACGAAGGTTGCTTTCGGCGAAGAAACAAAATATTTTTACTTATTGTATTTGTTATTTTAACCTTATATTACAATAACATTCGATTTTAAGTATAGGACTCAAAACCCTATTGCGACCTTTCTACATTTTACAATGATTTTCCAAATATAGGGGAGTATATTCATCTAAAATTGCCCATGATCAAGGTCGATTGCAATCATGGCTATCCATTACATCCCAACGTGAAACTTGAAGAGGCACCTTAGTCTTTACGAAATATAACATACAAAATATTTTAAAGGTCAGTCAAGCCAAAGAGTTCAAGCTTCAAACTTATTTAAATGATAATATGTAATTAGAAACTTTTTTTTAATTCATCAGAAACAAACATTTCAATTCATTTGTCAACCTAAATATTCAGCAATTGATAAAATTATGTATTTGTATGTACTACCTATTACCTAATAAAAGATCGTTGACACCCACTAGTATATCTTTCACGATCTGTAATAACAGCCCTGTCCCCGGAGATTACAGTTTTATAATCTGAACCGAAATTTTGTACCTCGTTACAATACCATGATTGCATCTCACATAATTACAGTTATCTTATATTACACTTGCATATTAGCCAACTGTGCATATCTGAGTCATAGACGAAAGCGATAAGAAATTATTATCATACAAAAAATTAGAATATTACATATTTTTTTAATTTTTCACTAATTGTAACTTCGTACACTTTACTTTATTAGTAATAATTGACTCAATGTTATATCACTGAAATTTTGCTTCGTTTAGTATGAAAATATAATAGAAAAACATACAACTACAGTATCGGAATCTACATAGATTTTACGATACTCATAATGTACGAATACTCGTCGGACTTGAGACTAGTCTATTTATTCATTATTCATGTTTAATACTATAAAGCAGGAAAGTTTCCTATTTTGGTCTTAATTTTTTTAATGGCGTTTCCAAGTCTGCAACAGCTTTCGTAAAAGATTTAAATATCTGTTACGTATAACATTATGGTGTATATTAAGAATAAAGCTGCTTCTAAAAGGTTAATTTACACACGGGTACGGTACATGACACGACTCAAATTTGGCAGCCACACTGTGTACATTTCAAATCTCCGCTACCTCTCGTGGCTCGCGCCAGCTCGGACGTAGGTCCGTTTTGCTCCACATACGCGACATTGCAACACTCACGCATTTCCCGCAGTCAAGGCTGTCCTACCCCTACCCGCTACGTCAGTTCCCAGGAAATATTAAAGAAAAATTATGCAATTTTTATTCGCGCTTAGACCATACATTTTTCTAATGAAAACTGTCCTATCTTTTTGGCCCAAGACTAAGAGCCTATTTCACCTCTTACTGATAAGTGCCGAATAGGCCATCCACAACTATCTCACAGATACTCCATACTCTATCTGTGAGAACATGCCATATCAACAGATACATTGTGGATAGTCTATCCGGCGCTTATCAGTAAGTGGTGAAACAAGCCCAAAAAGTAAAAATTAAAATTTTAATCTATACCTAAGTTAAGGCGTGAATAGGTTACAAACACACTTAAGCTTTTTTATGGATAAGTAGAATCTACTTACGATTGTGTTTGTATTTTTTTAAGTAAGTATTCTTTGTTTTTGTTAGAATCATAAAAATTTTTGTGAACAAAAATTTTAATGTTTCAAAATCTCTTGAACTACAACGTTATAATGTGACTTCGGAGTTCAGGCACTGAAAAAAAAATCAACTATATTAATTGTTTCTTTTACCTCTTTAGTCTTTACATTCTATTTCGGTCCTCTCCAAACATTATAAAGATTACAATTATAACAGACGTGAAAGGTGTGAAAATTAAATGCGTTTTTTATACTTTATGACTATTTTAAAAGTAAAACTTACTTGAGTTTGGCGTAACATAAAAGTAAGCTTTAATTACATTATGTTATGTAGCAGTTTCATAATGTTTCCGCTCTACATATATCGACAAAAATTGGACATTCTTAAACAAACTATATGATGCATATTTTAATAGCTATTTCGCTTTATACAAAAATATTTCCTTGTAGTTTTGTAATATGCAAGAACTAGTCTACTGCGAAATACTTGTTGGGTGTTTCTTTTGTACTTACTCAAAAAATCCATAAAAAGCTAACTATCTTTAAAGCCCATAAACGAATTTTTAGGAATAAAAAAAACTGGTATAGAAAACTTAATTAAAATTATAGTTGATACTACTATATCACACACATGTTGTTAAGTATTTATTAAATAGTGATAATTTTGAGTTGTAGAACTGGTTCAATACAACTATTTTTGCAGCAGTTTTTCCTTACACTTATTCATAGAAGTTTATGACCAATGACCGACTGAATTCTTATATAACATAAAAGTAAATATTTATTTTATTTATATACTTATTATTACTATGTTAAGTCGGCCATATTGCAAGTTGTATGTGGGACAGTGCAGTCGTTATTACATTTGTACATTTGTAAATAATAAAAAAATATATTATTTTGAATGTAATATAGTTTTCGTTTAAAATAATAATTATTGAGTTATTAAGCGCAAGGATTCCTTAATAGAAATAAGTCTATGAGGAAAATGTAGAGGGTAATTAAAAAACTGTACGGCGCCGCGCCATCAGCCATGTGCTAAACGCGGTTTGCTAAAATACAATCCATATTTCCATACTAATATTATAAATGCGAAAGTGTGTCTGTTACGCCTAAGCCGATAAGCCCATTTTTCTGAAACTGTGTATGGAGATACTTTGAATCCCGGGAAAGGACATAGGATACTTTTTATCCTGGACAAATGAACGGTTCCCGCGCGATAAACGAAATTTTGTGCAACTGTTGCGGGCGCCATTCAGTATACCGCTAATATTATCATACTGGCGTTTTTAAATTAAAATATTAATTATTATTAACAATATTAAATTAATTTAAAAAATACATTATATTATGTTCCCCGAACACGAGTCTCACAGATAAAAAAATACAGAAAAAGAAAGGAAAAAAAATTACGAGGTATAAAATGTAATCTAAGCATAATCTTAATGAAGTAAACGATAGTGTAAAGGTAAAGCAATAACTGTCAATGGTCAAAGTCAGGTTCACGTTATCTGGAGTTACATCTACTGCAACAATAGGCAGCCGTCACAAAGGCGACCTTGGGCCAAAATGAGCAGTTTACGAAATATCTGTACCGAAAATAATTATTATGAGCAATGCAACTATATTATAACTAGCTGTCCCGGCAAACGTTGTTTTGCCATATGTATTTCGATTTTCGCCCATAATATTTTATTGAAGTGACTAAATACTTGTATGTCACCATGGCAACGTCCGTCGCTATTCCGTAGCATGTAAACAATGGTCGCTGTCAGTCTCGAGTTGTAATACTATTATTTGTTCACCAAATGCACTTATCAATATATAAAGTACCCAGTAGCCGATTCTCAGACCCACTGAATATGCATATAAAATTTGGCTAAAATCAGTAAAGCCGTTTGGGAGGAGTACGGGGACTAACATTGTGACACGAGAATTTTATATATTAGATATGTTCATTACGTTATTTTGGTGTTTATGTACACGAAGTGGTAAGATCTATGTACACACATGAAACTAAAGACACTTCAAGCTATTGAGTATAGCCGATCGCTTCTAAGTAAATGAGTATGAACGTCTTTTCTATACACATTGGTATAGAACAGTGGTTCTTAACCGGTGGTCCGCGGACCACAGGTGGTCCCTGGAGGCATTCTAAGTGGTCAGCGAAGCCATCCTAATAATATGTGAGAATTCAGAAGTTAGTAAAGAGTGCACTATGCAGTCACAAAAATCATATTAATGTGATTAAAATCTGTAACTTTTAGATTTTTTCCAAATAAAAAAATGGGTGCTTTTTATAAAGTTGTCCACGTTTGTTGTTTTCTATATCAAATAACCCTTAGTTTAGGTAAACTATCTGGGTGGTCCCCGGTTAGATAAACATTATTATTTTGGTGAGATGGTCCCTCATGATTAAAAGGTTAAGAACCACTGGTATAGAAAATAGAAATAGGCAAGCTTTATTGTTAGCATATTGCTTAAAATACAGAAAAAATTTATTGTTGTTATGCATAGCAATTAAGAGAAACGAGGAAAAAGAAAAAAGAGTTATTTTTTTATTAGAAAAAAAAGAATAAAAATATTTGACTCTATTTACTTTGTAAATGAGCTCACAAAAAGCGTGTTATTAGAAGTGATCTAACCGCGTGGCACACACGTTACTTCACTTCTTATAAATTATCGCACGCAATACGGAAACGCACTGCATCGCACATATCTGCCATATTTCAAGATCCAGCGCTATACCTAGTTAGACGAGACAGGAGAGAAATAATAACTCTATCATGTGATTTACTCTACATAGGTTGCAGGTTAAAGCACCGTTGATGAAGAATTGCAGTTGGCATAATTCCCGACGTTAAACCTATCCATACTAATATAATATGATAAATGGAAAAGCATGTCTGTCTGTCTGTCCGTCTGTCTCTTACCTCTTCACGCCCAAACCACCAAACCGATTTTGTTGTTTAGTATGGAGACACTTTGAGTCCCGGGAAAGGACATATAAAAACCTTTTTATTCCGGAAAAAATTACGGTTCCTGTGCTATAAACGAGTTTTGGCGCGACGTAATATTACAATTTACAGACCTACAAAATCTTTTGCTACTGGATGACATATTGAAGTGGATTCGAAACAGCATTTGTTTAAAATGACACCAGCTACATTATTTCTTAGAGGAATATTTGAATCAGTTGTCTCTGGAGTGACACGTTAAAAAAAGCAGAAAGAAGAACAAGATTGAAGGATTGCAAAATAATTTTAACATCGGGAAAACCTGTAACCCTGTATTGATGGCATAAACCATAAAGTCATCGTAATTCACGCTTTGATATTCTGTCTTTCCACATAATTGAAGACTTTCGATAATTACCTACTAATATTTCGATTCTTTGAGTAAGTACATTTATGATGGAATCGATTCGATGATTAATTTATTGGAGATGCAATCAAATATCGAATCACATTCACCGTCTACTCGATGCCGATTGCAATATGGATTCCAACGGCGCACTCGCTTGTAATGGACATAATGCCTATCGATAATTTTAATATCGCACAGGAAGGTTTTAATTAGATTATGTTGAACCGATATAGAAAGTGAATGTATTAAACTTTGTAAATGCAACTGAAGATTATAGAACGTTAAAAATCATTTCAGTAGAATTCACAGTATATCTCCTAATCGAAATTCCAAAGTATTACATATTGGCTAGTCAAAGGTTCGTTTGTAGCGACATGGTCTCAGTAAGCAGTTGATGTAGGTACTTATACCTACAGCACTAATGCTGAAAGTACCGTACTTCTTTACTTACAAAAAGGGTCATTTTATACGGCCGTACAGTATTGAATAATGTGACTGTAAATGTGTGTAAGTAAACATTAAAAGTGTACTTTATACCGTTAGTAATCTCAAAGTAGGTAATCTTATAAGTATCCCAAATAAGTTTTAGCACGTATCTAATGCTAAAGTTAGATCTAAGTGCACTCAAAAATTGCCGTCAATACAGATTGTTTATGTCACCTTTACAAACCGTAGCTTTTTCAGTATAGCAGTCATATCACTTTCAACAAACACGTGCGAAACACCATCTTAATGCAGCTAATTAGTATAATACAATGAAAATCATCTTCAGTCAAAGGAAATGGACATGGAATAAGTAATCCGCTAACCTTCACCGGTAGTCACAAAAAGCCAGAAGGACGGCGAAGGCAAGTGAACGTTTGTAGACATTGTTCTAGCTCTTACGCAAATCTATAGCTAATACATGTAATATCTCATGGAGTATGGCGGGAAAACACGAGCGTAGGCTGTCCTGCTCTAACACTTGTAACACTTGTAACACTTGTAACACTTGTAACGCTTGTAACACTAGTAACACTTGTAACATAGTTATTACTTATGATAGTCTTTCTTTTATTCGTTCAGCCTAAAAGAAAGAATGACCTCTTCACCTGAAAGGCAGTACCAACATTTCAGCTGAAATACATTTCATGATTTTTCTTAAACATATTTCTTTAAAAATTAATAGGTCTATATAATATACATCATGCTTAATATTATATTATTACGTAAACTGAAAACTGAAAAAAATATAGTTAGTTGTAGAACACGCATTAGCTAAAGCTACTATTATATTTTGTTTTTGTTTTTTCTCTTAAATTGAAACACGTGTAAATTATAATAATAATATAAGGTCTTAACAACGACTAAGTTCGAGCTGGACCCGCACACGGAGGGTTTCGTGATGGTTTCGTGACATTATTTTAAGACAGTAAAATATTTTTAAAAATTATATAATTTTATTTCATTGGTGAGACTTACCCTATCAATTTTGATTTCTTTGTGATAAAATCTGCCTCGACATACAAACGGATCGACAAAAATTTAACAGGAAAATGATCTTATTATTTTGTACTTTCGATTAAAGGAACCCTAAAAATTAAAAATAAATGTCAATGCCAACAGGTCAAGTCTAAAAATGTTGATATTAAAAAAAACTTTATTTACTTACTTAATTTAATTGTGTCAATGTTTTATGCATATTATATTATCTTTGTACCATCGAGGAAAATTGATTCCTTGGCAGTTGACGGACCTACGTCATTTGGTCGGCATTGTCAATTCAATATAAATAGTTCTTGCAATCTACGAGTGCGCGTCGCCCTTAACTGTGTGAGTGACCATATCTATACACGCGTACATGGCTCGCTCGCTACTGACTGCTCCGTCGGGTACGCACACTAACGAAAATGTCTATTCACATTTCCAACTACAAATAAAGGCGACGCGCACTCGTAGATTGCAAGAACTATACTGATCACTGATCACTCAGATGGGTTAAATACAACGCGACCAAATTACTTAGGTCCGCCATCTGCCTAGGAATCGACTCCTCTGATAGTATATAAATATATTATGTAAACATAATAAAACATGTATTAATTTAAAATATTATATTATTTATTTTAATGCCATACAAAACACAAGTCGGTTTTTTGCTTTTATTAAAGAAAAAATTCCCAATTAAAGAAAAAAACTTTTGCAAAAAATATAATACCTATGCAATCAAAATTCAAACATAATATTTATTCTGAGGGCCTGTTCCTATAATTACGCAAAACTAGTCTAAAATCGTAATTCGTAAGTATACAATCGAGTGAACTAATTTTCTAATAACTTTTTTGTTACCAAATCAAAAACCGAACATGGTTTGTACCATATCCGGTTTTTTATTTGGTACATATACAACCTAAATTAAAATACGTTGAATTATTTGATATTACAGACATTTTAGGAACTGTTCCCATTTTTGCTAAAACCTACTTGGTGACCCAATTAAATTTTTCAAAACAAAAAAACTTACCCTAAAGTGACGTAAAATAAAAAATCGAACTCGTTGCTAACAAATGCAATCGAATTACCAACATTCCCGGAACTGTTCCCATATGTTCCCATTATATAGCAGAAGCAGTGAAAAAGCCAAAGATGGGTGACCTAATTTTTTTTTCAAAAAAGTACCGAAAAACAAAAAATAAACGTGTTGCAAACAAATGCAATCAAAATTCAAAAACGATCACATTATCTGATATTACCGATATTCCAATTGTTCCTAACGCGTTGCAAACAAATGCAATCGAAATTGAGATACGATGACACTATCTGATATTATTACCGACATTACAGGAATGAAAAAAATTCTATCGAAATTCAAAAACGATGACATTATCTGATATTACCGATATTCCAGGAATTGTTCCCGAAATCAGCGTAAAAATAACCCTTCCTGGCAGTCGGGTAAAAACCGAGTGACCTAATTTATTAAAAAAACAAGAAAACTAACACAAAACCAAAAATCAAACGCGTTGCAAACAAATTCAATCGAAATTCAATAACGATGACATTATCTGATATTACCGACAAATTCAGGAACTGTCCCCATATTCTGTTGCCATTATATCGCAGACGCCGTAAAAAGCGTAAGTACAAACTAGTGACCTGTTAAATTTCCCAAAAAAGTACGCTAAATCAAAAATCGAACGCGTTGCAAACAAATGTAATCGAAATTCAAACACGATGACATTATCAGATGTTACCGACATTCCAGGAAATGTTCCCGAATCAGTGTTCCTGTCAGTCGGGTAAAAACCGAGTGACCTAATTTATTTTTCTAAAAAAAAAACAAGAAAACTCAAAACCAAAAATCGAACGCGTTGCAAACAAATACAATCGAAATTTAAACACGATGACATTATCAGATATTACCGACACTCGAGGAACTGTTCCCATTATCTCGGAGAACCGGTCCGAATCTGCGCGAGCGATATAGAGCGCTGCGCACCGTCACCCTCAAAAGCGAAAGTCTATAGTCCCACAGCGCCATTTTTTTTCGCTCGATCGCTCATTCAGCATATATATAGCGAAACGTGCCCAACACGCATCACTCTTATTCAGGACTTCGCTGCCTTCAGTGCAACCACTAACGCAGCATCATGAAGCTCATGGTGTGTTCTTGTGTATTTTGTGAAGTGACTAGTGTATATTCAAAAAGTGCATTCGGATTTTAAAAAACATACATAAAAAAATAAATATATCTAAAAATAGAATATATTTAAAATAATATTTCAACTACTCGGATTTTTATGAACTTTGTGAAAAATTCAAAATTTGAATTGCACTAAGTGAAAATGCATTAATGCAGTAACAGTGCGAAAAGCTCTGTAGCACACATAAATACTATAATTTATAAAAAAGCAAATTAGAAGCTCATGAAAAATCTTAATTATTTTTAAACGTATTAAAGCCATTTCCAACATCGTATCCCATAAAGCGATTTCCAACATTTTATAATGAATAAGTTCAGAAATAATTTGAGTATTTTGTTCACAGCTCGTGGCCGCCAGTCTGGTGGCTGTTTTGGCGTTCGCTCACGCGGAAGAGGCCAAAGCAGCAGAAAAAGAAGTGGCAGTTGAAAGTGACAAGTCAGCAGCTGAGGACAAGAAACACGAAAAACGTGGTCTCCTAGACATCGGGTACGGCGGTGGTCATGGCTGGTCCAGCGGTGGTCTGGGCCTGGGCAGCTACGGCGGTGGTTACGGCTACGGCGGGGGTCACGGCTACGGCGGACACGAGGAGGTTCACAAGACGATCACCGTCGTCAAGAACGTCCCGGTCCCCTACCCAGTAGAGAAACACATCCCCTACCCTGTCGAGAAGCACGTCCCGGTGCCCGTCAAGGTCCCAGTTCCCCAACCCTACCCAGTCGTTAAGCACGTTCCCTACACTGTCAAGGAGCTCGTCAAAGTACCAGTCCATGTACCCGCCCCATACCCCGTCGAGAAGAAAGTACCTTACCCCGTCCACGTGCCAGTCGACAGGCCAGTACCCTACAAGGTGTACGTTCCCCAGCCCTACCCAGTGGAGAAACACGTCCCGGTCCCAGTCAAAGTACCAGTGCCAGCACCCTACCCAGTAGAGAAGAAAGTACCTTACCCCGTTAAGGTCCCAGTCCACGTACCCGCCCCCTACCCGGTCGTCAAGGAAGTTCATGTCCCAGTGAAGGTTCCAGTCGACAGACCCTACCCCGTGCACATTCCCAAGCCCGTGCCATACCCAGTCGAGAAGCCAGTACCCTACCCAGTAGAGAAACCCGTGCCTTACCCAGTCAAGGTCCCAGTCGACCGCCCGTACCCAGTCCACGTCGACAAGCCCGTACCCTACCCCGTCAAGGTGCCCGTGCCTGCGCCCTACCCCGTCGAGAAGCACATCCCTGTGCCGGTAGAGAAGCACGTGCCCTACCCCGTTAAGGTGCTAGTCGACAGGCCCTACCCCGTCCACATCGAGAAGCACGTCCCCTACCACGTGGAGAAGCCTGTGCCGTACCCGGTCAAGGTGGCAGTCCCAGTTGTCGTCGGTCACGAACACGGTCACGAATATGGTCATCATGGTAGCTATTAATGGCTGCAGGGAGCAGACGGTATATTGTGATATGTAAATCTAAGCTAGCACATAACAACGATTGTGGGTCTCGGAGCCGACACCAGTAAAATAGCGGTTAAAGCCCGATCTCTGAGTCTTCGGGGCCCACAATCGTGCAGCACTGAAACTCTTGTAAATTTTTGTTACGACTTTTTCTTTCTATAGCTGTAAAAACGATCTTTCGAGCTGATGTACCTGTTATTTTAAGTTTTTTCATGTAGAAAAGGACTAAGTTAAGTAATAAATCTTGGCTCTGCCAAAAGTGACCGATTACTTTTATTTAACGCTCTATTGTCTACTCATAATTAGCATGTTCGTTGTATGGTACGAGGGCCGTGTTTACGAAATACGACATAATATGGCCTAGATTAGTATCACATCGCAAGCCACTGGATCGCCGCTTGCATTTCGAAATATTTGACGCTAAAATACACAGTCATTACATGTAATTTGCTTAAACAAAGACAAACATAACGTCGAGACTTGCAGCTTTAGGCAACCCCGATAGTTTCAACTTCAATAATGTCCGACAACGCAATTGCTTGCTCTATTTCAATGGTATAAGATTTATCGATATTCCAATTTCAAAACGCAGTAAGCTTACATTTAATTCGACACTCTAGAAGCTTGTGTATGATGCCTTTGCTACTTGCAACATAGAATGACTTGCAAAGGAATCATACACAAGCTTTTCTTCGTGTTCACAGTTCAAAAAATCTGTCAGTACTAGGTAACATTTTTATGTAAATTTAGAACCCATAAAATTTCACTTACGCAGTTTAGTGGCGGCTCTGTAATGTATTGGCAATAGACTATCATCAAGTAGGAGTTACGATAAAATTATACACGACGAGGCGATTTCGTTATCCTTCCTAGCAGATACCTTGTTTTTGCATCAGCAGTAATCTATTACCGACACTTTGCACAATATAGCCGAGATTATAATTATTACACTTTCAAAATTTCTTTCCCAGATATCTTTGCCAGGCGTTAGATACATACGCAACGCAAATGCAAATTTCCGGCATATGAAAACGTTGTCGAAATCGGATGTTATGCAGAAATATAATTATTCTTCGTAGCAATTAGCATTTGATAGTATCATAACATCCTTCGTATAACAATGGAATATTAAAATTTTTAGGAAGTATGAAATTCAAAAGGATCCACATTATTTCTTTTAGAACTCAAAGACTGACGGTCTGTATGTCATAGATTTCGTACTCTTTAGGAATTTTAATCAGCTCCTATGAGTTACAAAAGTTAGATTATATCTTTCGGCTTTAAAATTTTAAAGGCTGTATTACCAAACAGTAAACGTATCACGTACAAGAAAATGCGTTTTAATACGGTGCGTGAACACATTTAAATAATTTTCGACAGTTTTTATTCCTATGTTATAAAAAGTAAAGCAGTAGTGAAACTTTACTTTTTCCTACATCATGGAAGTAGAAAATAGTGTGTGAGAAACAATGTGGCTAATACGTTTGTTTCATCCATCAGGTAACTAGAGCATCGCGAGCATTACACAAATAAGTAACATGTAGTAACATTAACTCATAAGTTGTATTATGTCTAGATGATTTTATTATGAAATACAAGGCGGTAGCAAATATTGTGTTGATAAGTTTTTTGGCATAGTTTTAATATTCTACATTTTAATCTTCTCAATTTGATAGTCTTACTTAACCTATCAACCCCCATAAGGACACTGGCGACCGCGACAACAATAGAATAACAATAGATTTCCAAGATTCCGGGACCGAAGGATTAAACCGCTTTACTTAAGTGCTATTACATTTTTATAGATATTTTTAACTCTATTCTTAAAATGTTTGTGCACTTTTGTGAAACTTTTGCCAGTAAGTTTTCGCAAAACTTAGTTAAAACGTAACTACATAACCTTTTGACCTACTAATTAACATACAGAAAGATCGCGGCCAAGTTCAGAATTGACTTGCAAATCATAACATCATTTAAACTTGCTAAATATAAAATAACTGTGTAACATCAAATTAGAGGTTACTTATTACACCATAGAGCGATGAAAGTTATTGGATGCGTCCAATTTTTAAAATATACTCCATGTATGCTTTCACTTACAATTATAATAAGATAGAACATATTTTTATTATTTTGATTTACAAAATCTTTTAGGTAGTCATAGAAAAAAATCTTTTATTTTACTGTGTAGCAAATAATTAAGTAATGAGTATCATAATTATTATATAGTTCCCACTCGTATAACTCTATTTTTATAATTAATTAACTATACAATGCACACTAATAGCTTAAAGAAGTTTAAAATCACCTAAATAAATTAATCGTATCTATCAATTTCCTTAATCCATACCATCATTATATGAGTACGTTTCGTAAGCCGTAGCACGTAGTACGTGTGTTTACGCGTATGTGCTACGTTTTGAATATGTTGCATTACGGTTTGTTTAGTATATTATGTCGTATGTTACCAAACAGTTTCTAGGTTAGAATTCTAATCGTTAAGAGTATGGTGAGACGGGATAAGTAAACAAGTGGGCTTTTTAATGTTTGTATATTTTGTAAAAATTAAATTGCCGTAACACCGTTAGAACTATTTTGTGCCAACACAAGCTGATAGTTAAAAGATCTATTATATATAGCGCTATATATATATATATAGCGTTTTACTCTATTTTTAGTGTTTAAATATTAAGTACAAAATTTACTAAAAAAAATTAAAAACAAAAAAAAATCATGTTTAAATATTTTGGAGTAAATTTTTGTGCAGGAACCTACATAATTACTATTTTAAACTGAAAAACAACTCAAACATGTTAAATATTTTCGTATGACAAAATGATTTTGGAATTACGTATGTATGAGAATTTCGAGGGTACCCGGCCCCTTAAAGGCCGGCAACGCACCTTCAGCTCTTTTCATTTTGCGAGTGTCCATGGGCGACGGAGTACCATCGCCCAAAGCAGCTACGCTTTCCATCAGGTGACCCGATTGATCGTTTGCCTCCTTATAATAAAAGTATTTAGGAAATTGATTGCCACTGCAGACAGGGACATTAGTAAAATTGAAGCTTAAGGTGAGGCCAAGCTATCGTAATTTTGAGAGTGCAGAATTTCCGTCGCGTTAATTATTTTTCTTGTTAGCTCATGACTCAGAAAAGCTCGTGTTGATCACATAGGATTTTAATGGAACTTAATTAAAAAGAACGTGTACATTAGTGACGAAGGATACCGACTGGCAATCATGGTTATTCACACACTATTCACCTGTAATAAGCTAACGAAATAATTAATAACTATAACATCATCTGCGTCGATAATGAAGGACTAGCTATCAATAAACTATTACTTATGAGGTCGAAGCGCCGATTTACTACAATATGGCAACATTAATCAATATAATAGATGAACACCGAAAGTACACTCACAGTAGACCAACTACATACTAGAATACACGACTGTTCGTGTCAGAGGCGGCGTAAGGCGTGGGCGGTGTGGACTGTGGACGACCGCCTACGGCCTCGCGGTCCTAGGGGCCTCGCACCTCTTGGACAGCGCGTTTTTTTATGATTTACGAGTATCAAAAAAATCTTCCAACAAAATCCGTCTTCTTGCATCATCCATCAGGGGGCCTCGCAATATATATATTACCCATTAAAACTTAGGTCTTGCACCGCTACTATACACGAATCAGGCGTACTTAGTACTCACGCATATTTACCATGACTATAGATAACTTTAGATATCAGAATGATGCAGTATGATGAAAATCTTGTGTCTGGGTTGCACAAATTTGATTTCAAGAATGGGGCGAAGTTACGCTACTGTATATTACGTTTATATTATGGTATACTTTAAATTGCAACGCGTATATAGAATATTACCTAACTGGCAACTACAATATACGGTGGTAAATGGGAATAATTGTATTACGCAACAACGAAGAGCCTACTAGAAAAAGTAATTTACACTTTACTGTATTATGGTAGACATTCAAATTATTTTGATTTTTGTCTTCGACGAAATATTATAGCGTCAGATAAAAAAGAATTAAGGCGATTATTTCTTTACTTGCTTAAGAATCTAGAATAATGCAGCTATAATGTGATTTAAAAAAAGTAATGTAATTAAAATGAAACATACAAACAAGTTTCAAAAACACTGCAATATCAAAAATGTAACTTATGCACTGAATAAATGTTTAATTTGCAAGTAGCATTGACTCCGATAAGAATTAAGAAATTCGTCACATTGGCTGGCCATGGGTATTGCCACCACACGTCGTCCGTCACACATCTGCGCTCGACTGTGACTCCGCGTGAGTTAAGTAGGTCTTTAGATTTAATAAGTAATGCCTAAATTTTGTTTAATTAAGTAATGTTTATAAGTATGGAAATAATAGGGAATGTTATGCAAAGGTCGGAGCAAAGGACGCTACTTGCACACAGAGTAAATAATATATCCGACACGTCATAATATCAGAGTATTGACATAAATGTTGTCAAACATCGCACAAAACTTTTTGTTGACTGTATATTCTGGTGCTGCCTCTAGCGTGAATATATTGCGGTAATATTACCGCATAGGATATAGGTATATCTTATTAAAATTTATAGGCATCCAATCAGGTACCTCTATGGTACCTCTATGGTAATCTCTGCTTAGGTACGGCATATTAATTTGGGGTAACACCACAGACATTAGCAGGATATTTATATCACAAAAGAAATGTGTAAGAGCTATACGCGGGGCGGGACCGCTAGAAACATGTAAGCCTCTTTTTAGTGAATATAAAATTTTAACTGTCACAGATTTATATATACTTGAGTGTTGTATTTTCATAAAAAAACAAATGGAACTGTTTCCAAAAGTTGATGAAAATAGAAAATATTTATCTAGGGACCCATCTAAGCTGAAGGTACCACTTAGTCACAGTTCTCTATTTCAAAAAAATTGTTACTATATGGCAATAAAAATTTATAACAACATTCCAAGAGACATAAGAGAGACACAATCAGTAAATGCATTTAGAAATAAGTTAAAACTATGGCTTCTGACTAAAAGTTATTATAATTTAAATGAGTTTTTTGACTAATTATGTATAACAGTATTTAATATGACTATGGTGCGACATTATAATATATATAATTCAATAAATTTATATTTCTCATATTTATCTAATCCTAACTTTACATATTATTATCTGAATTTTGACATATTACCCAATTCTATTTTGACATTATATTAAAATGTCGTATTTTAAAATAATTCTTAATTTGTTTTAAAATTAATTCATAATGTATTTGATATGATTTTTTTTTTTTGTATAATGAGGAAAATTTAATATCAATTTTTAATAATTAAAAATAAATTTCACACACCATTGTAATGGTAGAATGTAAGCACTGGACACTGGACTGTAACATCTTGTAATACTACTTCATTCTGTGAATAAAGACTATCTATCTATCTATCTATCAGTTAAATCATTAATTCCCAAAGTGGTCCAGGTGGACCCCGTGGGGTTCACGGGAGCCCGATAGGGATCTACGCTTGCGTGGAAAAAAATGGAGGTCCACTAGTCGTTAACGGGGGTCTATATAAATTAGGTGACCCGACATGACTTCTCCTAGAAATATAGGTAGACAATATTATATTAATAGCAGATTAAATATTACAGAGTGAGGAGATTTATAAATAAGTAAAAGTGTGGTATTTTTAGTGTAAATAACCACTCCGAAGTGAAGGTTATTGGTTCCTTGTACTGTGACTTAAAATATTATTAAAATACTCTTCATAGACACTTTGAAACGCTTAATAAAACTTAGATTTTAGCAGTCAAAAGTGATAAAAGGAATTCGACAAACAAATTCAGTTTCATCAAATTAATTGAAATAGTGATGTATTGAATACCGATTCATTAGCGGATCATTATTAAAACAAACAATAAGCATTCATTAATAATGTTAATGAGAGAACTGGTATGCTCGCCGTGTCACTAACCCACACAGGTGGAGGTCGATAGATTATTGATATATTGCACATTTCTATCTCAGGGTGCTAATTATTATTACATAGAAAAGGGTTCAGGATTTTTGGGAACGATAATAATTAATTGGTAACTTATTACAGGTTTTGTCTTTGGTTTAGGCTTTAGCTTTTGAAATACAAAACTAATAACGCTCATGCCGTTTTATCAAGGACTTAGTTTATTGTGAGAAAACCGTATTTTTATGGGATAAAAAATCCTACGTCCTTTCCGGAATATCTCCATACCAAATTTCATCAAAATCGGTTCAGCGGTTTGGGCAAAACGAGGTAACAGATAGACACACTTTTATTTATAATATTAATATTATGGATTACGAATATAAAGAAATATAAATACACTTTAGTAATATATATTAAACAAAAATAATATCATACAAAAGTATTTGGAGTTACTAAGCTTTTACGTATTTAGCAAGCTATCTTTAGAAATGTAGTATTACTCTACTTCAGCTTACATTTGCAGACTAATTTCCTTTCAAACCTAGATTTCATAACCAGAAAGGACAGTTTAATGTTTGGACTTTAGCGATTACCTCATCATTGTAAGTGTTATCATAAAAGTTGATTCAATTACAAAATCTAAGGCTGAGCTTTTTAAGTGTTGAAATGTTGTTAAGAAGAGCTTTTTTCTTTAATCAGTAAAAAGGTTTAAGTAATGGAAAGAACTACTTGCTAAGGTACTGTTTCACCACTTTCTGATAGAGTGTCGAATAGGCTATTCACAGCTTTTTTGACAGATTATATTTTCATACTTCATCTGTCAAGTTAAGTGGTGGATAACCTATTCGGCACTTATCAGGAAGTGGTGAAACAGGCCCTACGTGAAATAAATTATTGTTTAAATTAGCTAGTAGTTACTTTACTAGATCTAACTGCAAACCATTTTTTAATTAAAGTAACGATGAGCCAAAATAAACATAATATTATGCACTTGCATACTTATGCAAGCTGCTACAATAGTCATTAATAATAGAAGACATGAGCGGATAAAGCGGGTAACTAACAATTTGAAAACTGTGTTTTCTCTGCATAAATGGAGGCTTTAGGGCCGGAAAAAACATTTGAAATAAATTTAGCTAGATGTATGTATGCGCAAACGATGCGAGTCCTTAGTGCCCAGAGTGAGGGGGACGACCAACAGCATTCTTGCTATGATAGCCAGTCAACTCAATTGTCCATAATATTATGTGCGTCCCTGCTGTGCCATATCTAACGGTATGGAGCAGAGGTGATGCACAATGTAGTCAAAATATTTTTAATTTATAATTAATATAAGATAATGTTATTGCAACATAATTTATAAGCCTTTACTAACAAGTGAGTCTATGTAACTTGATATAATATACTATTTAATTTAATTTCATTTCATTCGCCAGATGATGAAGCACGAAGTTACAAGGTGTGTTCGGATTAAAAGGGATAAAATGAGTTCTTATGTTGAAAAATATTGGTTACCCACTTCATCCTCTTATGTCTTCTATTAATAATTTTGACTCAACAAATATAATAATTGCTTAGATCAGTGCGATAGTCCAGCCAGGTGTGAAATCACCTTCGTCTGTGTTCACTCTGCGCTTCAAGTTCACTTTCGTTGACCACTTTTGCTTTTTAACAACCTGATTATACGGGAATTTTCCCGGGTTTACGCGATTTAAGGCTTTCTAACAATAGGCTTAAAGGCGAAAATAAGAACCTACGCCTTGTAAACAGAAACACAGAATATATTATACTAGCTGTCCCGGCAAACGTTTCTTTGCCATATTATATAAAGTATATCGCTCGTATTATTTTATTGAATTAGTGAGTAAATAAGTATGTCACCATGGCAACGTCTATCGCTATCCCGTGACCCGCGTCGCATAAACAATGGTCGCTCTTTATAGACAAATAATTTGCAATAAAATAAAATTGCGACACTAATTAAAGATCTAAGCTATCCTATCTCTCAAGTTGGAAAAAAAAACATTAAAATCGGTTAAGTAGTTTAGGAATCCATCGCGGACAAATATTATATTAGTAGTACCAAACAAAAGTATAATTTGAAAAATAGTTTTCAAAATGACGAGTGCTTATGGCAATGTAAATACGAAGAAATAATAAATGAACCTCGTCTTGAGAAAACTCCATGGAAACAGGTGCCAAGTTAATTTCTGGTTGTTACATTGTTTTAAATAGTCTATTGCTTTATCTATTTTATCACACAGCACCCTTTATTATTATTAAGGCCCATTATAAACTGCCGAGCAACCCCAGTAAGGTGTCCTAAGTCAAATGAAGATATTCCTAGAAAAAATATAAAAATATAAAATATATACATACATCTTCTCCTATTTTGGAAGTTGGTTAAAAATTTTAATCTCCGAGCGCTACCAGCATTGGTGCTGTAAAAGTAAAGAATGCCATCTGTGTTTTGTATGTAGAGTTACGAGTCTGTCCACTCTACACGTGTTAGTATAAGTGAAAGGTTTTTTTGTATGTGACCATACATCATAGTTCATACTTACGCCGCAATCGTTTGGCAGCACCGTCGCTATCATAATTTCACTTACCTGAAACAAAATAAAAACGTTAATAATCATTGAGCAAAAAAAAATTTTTATTTTTAACCTAAACGGCAATTTTTTTAATTTAAAATAAATGATTAAATATAACTATTTAACCTAAATATATTTTAATGCATTAATATAACTTATTATAATATCATTGTATAAATACTAGAAAGTTTTCATGTCTTAATGCAGCTTTTTCGGCTCGTAGCCAAAACTCGTAGCGCGTAGCACTCTCGTAGCAGCGTCAAAAGCGCAATCATGTAAACTGCTATTTTTTGTTTATTGCTATATTTTACAATTTATGTATACACAAAATAAAGATAAAAACAGTTTAAAACTAAAAAAATGTTTTGCATAAAGGTAAACTTTAATCTTTTCTTTTTACTGAATATCACTTTTATAGATTATGCTAAAATATGCATATTAGGACTTATATTAAACTGCGATGACAATGATTGTTACAGTCGCTAATACACTTCCAAGTTTCATTTAAGTATAGCTCTGTGAGATTCAAATAACATTTTTGTGAACTTTAATCTTATCTTCTTATATATAAAAATGAATTTTCAAATGTGTTAGTCGCGCTAAAACTCGGAAACGGCTGAACAGATTGGGCTGATTTTAGTCTTAAAATATTCGTAGAAGTCCAGGAAAGGTTTTAAAGTAACACGAAGTTCACCGGGACAGCTAGTACTTATATAAAATTCTCGTGTCACAATGTTAGCGAACTCCTCCGAAACGGCTTTACTGATCTTTACCAAATTTTATATGCATGTTCAGTAGGTCTGAGAATCGGCTACTGGGTACTTTATATATTGATAAGTGCATTTGTTGAATAAATAATAGTAAATTATTACAACCTGAGACTGACGGCGATCATTATGTTTCTGCTACGGGATAGCGATCGACGTTGCCATGGTGACATACTTATTTAGTCACTTCAATAAAATAATATGGCAAATATATTATTATGGCAAAGCAACGTTTGCCTGGACAGCTAGTGATCTATATAATAAAGAATATTTGTATGCATTTATTTGTTTTGGAACTCGTGACGAAAATATCTTATGCTGTGGTCCAATGTAATAATAACCTTTCCTACAAGAATACCGATATCATAGGCCAATACTATATAATAGAGTTACGAAGCCAAAACTCAGATAGCAAACAATTTTAAGCCTATGAAAATTAAATAGCAAAATTTATTTCTCGTAAAGCTTAATATAATATAATATAATGTAGGCGTATTAAAATTTAAATGATTAGCTATCTTATATTTACTTTTAAATGAGTACATTTAAAAAAATATGATTGTTTTAGCAATTTTAGCAATGATATCCCGTTCATTTTGTGGTTTAATAAAATCTGCATTAAATAATTGCCCAATTAAATTCGGATTTTTATTGTCTGTTATAATTAATTAATAACCAATTTTAATAGCTCATAATATGGCGAATATAACAATACAATGTAATAAATTAGTATGCATTTTTAGGGCATGTTGATTGATGTAATAATATTGTTCCCGCATGCATAAGTTATTAACTCATTACCTAGTTCCACGCTTTGTTGTTACAATTATTCCAACAATTAGAATGTTTATAATACATTACGAGCAATTAATTTTATATGAAAATCGTGTAAAACGCACCTTATTCATTAGATATGTATTACATAATTGATTTTAATTTATTAGGTGCCTTTATAAAGGTGCATCGCAAAGGAGATTGTGCATACGAGAGAAGATCTTCATCATTATTAAACCTAAAATTTTGTTACGCTTGGTTGCTGGCAGGTCCTCACGGAAAAATCATGTGTGTAAACGAGGCTTATGCTAAGTACTCACATACGGTTTTGCTCGATCGAGCAATCACGTCGAGCAAAACCCGCGGCTTGGGCTTTCGTCCACACATTCAGCATTGCTCGATAGTTTTACTCTAAATCGATAATATACATATTTAATTCCATCAAGTCGGCTCAATGCGAGCCTTTGAGCTGGCTCGATGCGAGCCTTCGAGCTGTGAGTTTTGCGGTCCACACAGTAATTATTGCTCGTTTTAGAGTAAAACTATCGAGAAAAACCGTATGTGAGTACCTAACATAAAAAAGCAATTTTAATAAAAAATACAGTTGCTAGTTGCAAATGATTTTTGTGGCAATCGGGTAGTTCTGAGAAACTTGGCTAACATTAACATTTATTTTTAGTAAGTATATCTAAAGGCTATGTGAATAACTCTCTATAGCTGAATACAATTTGTTGTCACTGGAAATAAAGCCTTTAGCCTAAATGTGAAGGGTGGTCTACCGATTTTTTTTTCAATTTTGACCTTATAATAGCGTATAATGCAAAGCAACTTTTCCGAGTTATTATAAAAAGTAAATGTAGCATGTTCTTGTTCATTGTTCATAAATACTAAAAAAATGCGGTCAGTGTAATTAGTAGTACGTCAAAACGTCAGATGCAATTCACAAACTCTAGTACTGTATGTGACTATTGGATAATATTATAAATCATGATGGTTATGTTATAAGACTACCAAATATATTATACTTCAATAATTACTATGAAGGTAAAATACGTATTTAATTTGAACTCTAAATATATTAATTATATGTTTTGCAGACTCCGATTTTCTGCCACCAATTTTTACCGTTTTGATTTTAAATATTAACATTGCTATCATAAAAGTGGAAAATTTACCACATTTTAAGCGTTTAAGCAATCAGCTGCTTTTCTCTCATTAAATTCTTACATACTTATTTCTGAATTTTTGAGCAACTGAACTAAACTGGTTTTGTTACCGATGCGATGTCATATTGACAAAAATATGTCAAACCACGGCTATTTGTTTTGTTGGTGATATAAAACTTAATTATTAAAAACCTTGAACAATTTTCTACCACGACACACGTCGTTTTTCATGTTTTTAATTAATACTTTGATGATTTCGAAGTTATTAAGTAATTCCTGATTTAAAATGTTGGTTCATTGCAAAATAAGGGTTTTTAACTTGAGAAAACTAAATTGACTGGGCGATCCAAAGTAAAGAACATACTAATTATCATTATTAGTAAGGCAATCAAATTTCCAGAACCAAAATGTCTATCTGCCTGTCTCTACCTGTCTGTTAGTCAATATAGCCACTTTACTAATTTTGGTGGAAATCTGAAAAATCTAAAACTATGAGACCCGGGACAAAATACGGTTCCCGCGCGATGCACATTAAAATTGAGACCAATGTCTAGTCCTATTAATACTAAGTGATACGTAATGCTTAGATAATCCATAATAAGGTTAGTATGAACTATTATAAGGAAGATGTAAGTGGGCTGACTGTGTAATGGGAGCCGGGCAAAAACCGGGGAAACGACGCAGTATCTGCTACTGTACGCTGAGACACTAGAATGTTCTTGGGAGTACTTTCCGGATGAAAAGTGCTTGATTCTGAGGAGGAACATAAATAATTATTATCAAGCATTTTTTTGGGGTGTAAACCTCTTTGTATAAAACCATTTTTGTGTGGCTTAAAAATATTAAACTCGAGTCAGCACATATTATAACTTGATGAATAAGAAGTAATTTCCCCTTCTCTAGGTATCTGCGGCGAGGCAAAAATGTATGTTTATCAAGTGATTCTGCTATTTCTTTTTCACTTTGCCGGTACCCCGGGAGAACAATATATTTTTTATTTAAATTTTTCAGAATAGATAGACAAATCTAATATAATTTGCAATTGCAGTAGATTTTGAGTTTCTAAGAGTTTGTTTTCAAAAAGGAAAAAAAAGGTTTTGTCGTTAACAAATTTTTTATATGTGATAGTTAATAAATTATATTGTATAAATATTGTTTTATTGAATGCACTTTAAAGTGTTATATCAAATATTTATTTTAGCATATTAAATTTACGAGTTTGAGTAGATCGTTAAACGTCATAATGTGATTTATGCAAATACTAGCATTATGTATGCGAGTGTACCGCGTTAACGGAAGAAAGCGCGTGCCTGATCGCGGGCGGCTTATGCAACTGTTACTTCATAATATTGCCTTTGTATATCGATTGTTTAACGAATTTAATAGTTTAATTCGTTAATTATATTATTGTATATTAACGACACTTATAGCGATTGTAACGAAATTAGGATTTGCTTTTAATAGATCAGTATTATAACTATATACCTATATAATATTATGTTTTTTTGCATTTTGTTTTTCAAAAATTAGGTAGAAGTTATCCATACTAATATTTTAAATGCGAAAGTGTGTCTGTCTGTCTGTCTATCTGTCTGTCTGTCTGTCTGTCTGTTACCTCTTCACGGCCAAACTGCTGAACCGATTTTGCTGAAATTTGGTATGGAGATACTTTGAGTCCCGGTAAAAGATATAGGATACTTTTTATCCCGGAAAAAATGTACGGTTTTCGCGAGATAAACGATTTTTTGCGCAACAGAGTTGCGGGCATCATCTAGTACTTAATAAATTTATTGACGAATCAATTGAACCGTCTAGAACTCTAGAGAAACCTAATAACACGCGCTTACGATTACGACAAATAACGGCAATTTCATAATATTGTTATATCCGCCGCTTCATGGAATAAAGAGCTAAAAGTCACGAAAAATGTATCGAACATGCAACCTTTTCAATACGGGTCCGTCAGGCCCCAGTTAAAGGAACGCTTACGATGTGCGCCTATCTTTATACTACGGAAGCCTACTCTAACGACACGAACTTGACCGGTTCTGGAACAGTAACAGACGAGTGCGAGACAGTGGTTATTACGTCACTCGCTCGCCTTCCTACTGATGTGCATTATATTTTTCGTAACACTCGTTAGATGTAATCTCGCAAACAAACAGTAGCTAGAATGATGGAGAATTAACAGCTTGTTGATTGTGTATGCTCATGTAAGTGTGTATTATTCTTTGCAGTTGTGGCTACAGTGTTTTCAAGTAGCTGGTTATTATTTTAAGGGCGTTCTTTACGGAGATACCGTAATTTACCGTATTTAAAGCCTTATAAACTTATAATTTGAAAGCTACAAAGTTATAATAAAAATACAGCAATAATCTTCAGTATATCAACATTCCTTTCCCCGTTTTAAATTTTCTATTTTTGTTTATTATACTCATGTTAACAGCTTCCAAAGTAAAACCAATTTATTAAAATTCAAGCATGCATTCAGCATCTCCTTAGGATTTACAAATTACTTTTATTTGAAACACACGTCAATAGATCGACAATATCATAAACTATATATGCAATTTTTTTAGGACAATTTTGAACTAAGATAAGTAAAAAAATAGGGTTTTGGTGCGATCTCGGCAACGCGACAAATGTATGGCCAAGGTCATTTGCTCGGGGGATGGCCTTAAAGGCCACACTCAAAGAGATTTTATGAAAATACTAAGTTCAATGAAAATGTTGGCATAAGCTCCATTGGCTTAAGGACATTTTCTGCCCAACTCTTCATTAAATAAAGCTAGATAATGATTAAATATCTCTGATTACAACTAAACAGTTAGAGATGTTTCCCGCTACTTTGTTCCCACAGAATTCATATTATTATAATATTTTTAAGAGAGTTAGAATCTAGGACTTTTCTATGACATGAAATACGCTACCTTTCGAGGAACTCAAAGTATCTTTAAACGACATTTAAACTAATTACATATAAAAAAAGATTCTCGGAATTGGCTCCAACGATGATGAAATTTAGTATATAGGGGGTTTCGGGGGCGATAAATCGATCTAGCTAGGAATCATTTTCATAAAATGTCATTTTCTGTGTGTTTTTTGAATTTTTTGTACCGAGCGGTCATATAGCTAGCTATAGGTAGCGTATTTATATATATATATATATATCATTTTCTGTGTGTTTTTTGAATATATATATATATATATATATATACACACCGGCAAAATTAGCGGAACATAATAAAATTTTATTTTTTTTGAAAATTAATCGCTGTTTTTTATATATTTATTTATTAATTTAATAATTGATGATTAAAAAATAAAACTTATATAAATTTAGGGCATAAAAACGTGTAAAATTAAAAAAATCTGCAAAAATCTAAAATTAAGAAAAATCTTTGAAATTTCAGTAGTAAGTTTTTAAGTTAAATTCTTCATTTTTACTTAAGAAATGCCATGTTAACAGCGTGTAATGCCTTCTATGGATCTGAAGAGAGTCTGGATACGCCATTACATGCTTGCATTTTGATTGTCAATCATTTCCTGTGGGATATGCTTCTACTCCTCCAGTAGCGCCAACTCGAGCTCCTGAACACATTTTGGAGCTGGAGTTTTAATTCGTACCGTTCACCCATTGATGTGCCACACGTTCTCAATCGGATCCACATCCGTAGACCGTGCTGACCTCTCCACCTGGGCTACGCTAGCATCATTTAGGTCATAATGCCCGATTTTTTTACTCTATGGACGCGCAAAAAATTGAAGTTACTACCTAAAACTGTGTAAAAGGCACAACCTGCAGTTCTAGGATGTCTGTGCTATAGCCCTGTACTGTCAAAGTACCATCATTAACAATCATCAGCTCTGTGCGGGCTCCAAATCATATGCAACCCCAAACCATTACGAAGCCTGCATGATATACCACTGTTTCCGTTAAGTTTGATGGTCTATAGCGTTCCTTACGATTTATCCACATTCTTTATTGCCTGTCAATAAAATTTACACAGAATTTGCTCCCATCACTGTACAGCACACGATTTCACCCACTTGTCAAATTTTGATGTTCACGCGCAAATCTTAGCCTGGCTCTTTGGTGCCCTGTCTCAAGTTTTGGTGCCCTTGCTGGCACCTTTGAGTTTAATTTAACTTCTTTGAGTCTTCTTCTTACTGTACAATCACTTACAGGTACATCTCGGACCTGTTCCTACAGGTTTCATCTCTGCAAAGCAGTTTAAGGTCGATTTCTTAAGGCTTGTACCCTTACAAAACGGTTATCCTGAACCTTTGCCACCCGATATCTGCTTTGTTCTCGTCTCCGAACGTAAGATCCAGTCTCTCTGTAGCGTTGAAATTTACGATGGACCACGAAAGCCGACACACCTAAGGCCTGACTGACCGAACGGTAGGTGTGACCTTTCTCTATCGTGGTTATAGCTCTAGCTGTCGTAGATGCTGGAAAATCCACTAATTTTGTATCTAAGCAATGTGTTCTTCCAAAAACCAAACAATCAAATGAGCTGGCATACCTTGCACCCCGCTAAAAACGCCATTCTTATCAGGAACACTTACAACGTCAATCATCGAAAAACACTTAGTAGGGCATAATTTCAATAAATATCTGTCAACTTGCCAGTTTTGTTCAATATTTTATTTCTTAAATGAGCTTAGAAACTATAAAAAAGGATTTCACACAGCCCGACCCACTTGAATTCAAGTTGTGGCCCTTTTTACTTATGTTCCGCTAATTTTGCCGGTGTGTGTGTATATATATATATATATTAAAAAAACACACAGAAAATGACATTTTATATATACAAGATTTGGTCGTTTAAAGATATAAGATAAGATATCTATGTTTTTCGTGGCGACCAAGGTAAACTACTCATCCACAGAGGAAATTCGTGGCACCAACCCCAACCATATCGTTCAATTTATGAGCAGTATTGGGTTGGGGATGATTCTCTAGTGCGAAGGAGTCACAATAGATCCTCATGGGTCGCTGTGACGCCAGGGCTATAGCGACCTGCCTTCTATTAAAAAAAAAAAATCTATGTTTTATCTCTCTTATTATGTAATTAGCCGCTGAACTGGCTTAAACATAAAGAGGTAACAGACTCATGTACATTTTCGAATTTATAAGAAAACAAGGACTAATAAACTATTAATTAACAACGACACGAGCACACAAGGGCATCGAAAGTGTATCAAACTAGAGTATTGGGTAACAATTAATTGTTTTGATTAGTATCACTTTATTGTATTATAATTTATAGCCCATAAACGGATTGAATGTTCGCTGATGAAACACCTTGCGACACACTCTGTGGGAAACTTCTGGACAGTGGACACTAGCAACACAGTATAAATACAGTAGTGTAATTCAGGGTTGTCTGAAAAAAAAAAACTCGTTTGGGGTTTTGTGGATGAAGCCACTGCGGCATTTGCGGTCAAGATATTGTCAGTTGGTAGCAGCCATTCAAAATGTACTAGCACGATGCTGTTAGACTTTAGAGTTTCACATCCCCTTTTTCCTATCTAATGCACTACCAAGATTTGGTAGCTGAATTCTGAAGATCTATATACTCTAACGTTGGCAACTCCTGAAACCAGGAGCATATAAGTACGCCACAGGAAGAACACACCCTTTGTAGTTGGAGTGTGACAGCCACAGCAATTTTGGTCCTTTTCAGAATAGAGAAATACCTGTGCTACTTTGAACAGCAGGGCAATCGCGCTAAACTTTTTCAACTGAACTGCAAATGAAACTCGGACGTTGATGGACTTTTGGAACGATTCGGTATCGCGCTAACGTTTTAACAGCTAGTTGAGACGTTACTGAACCTCAGCCCAAGCGCAAACGCTGTCAAAACAAAAAGTTGATACAATGCAACTTCTACTCGCACGTTTCTGAAACGTTTCTTATTTTGGTGTATAAAATTGACAAAAATCGATGGAAAAATATAACATAGGCTATACTTAAATAAATTGTAATGTAAGCTTATGTTTTACTTTAAAGCTGTAAAATTACACTACGGTCTACGGACTATGTTTTGAGTTTGTTAAAAAGTGAATTGAATTTTGACATTACTTTACGTAAATGTTTTCTGCGCCACAAAAAACTTTTGTCACAAGTCACAAGTCACTATTCAACACTTATATGGCGTATAGTATTAACTGTAAAGCAATATTATGAATTCAATTACGTAAATTAAAAACTCCAAGTAATAATCATTCACAACATTGATCATACGAGTAACTACCAAGTACCAAAACAACTTCACTAATCACTCGTGTCATATTCATCCATATGTAAATAAACAATTTGTTAATTTACCAATTAACGCATCAAAAAAAATTTGTTCATATTTAAGCCAATCAAAATTAAATCAGAAGGGCGCTGATTGGTCTGCTGCATTGTCTGTCTAAAGGTCAAACGCTGCGCTTCGTTCGAGTTCCATCTAAGGTTGAGTTACGGTTGGAACAATACCACGATACTGAAATTTGCTCAGACGCAGCGGAACCGAACCGTAACTGAACCGTTGTGGTTCAGTTACGGTTCGGTTCCACATAAGCAGATGTGAACCTGAATTGAAACGTTTAAAAATAACGCGATTGCCCTGCTGATGTGTAAGTACCCAGATGATCTGATTACTAGACTCTAGTATAAATATGTTCTACTATTTATTATTTATATTGTGCTAGCAGTTGAAAGATACCGTATCTGTAGGTAATATGGACATAATAAGTTCATGTTGCTATAATGTAGCTATCTTGATCAAACTGATTTGTATCACAATACTTATTAATTAATGTTGTTTTGTATTCTACTGAATTTAATAAAGATTTTTGTCCTGTGGCCTTTGTGCAAAGTATATTTTATTTAAATTTTTTACTAAACTTACATTTTTAAAATTACATTACATAGATTAGGCCAATGTGAAAATAAGCTTGTTATCTTGGCGATTAATTATGTTTTCTTGATTTAAAACTATAATATAGCACCTATAAATTATAGAATATTCCTTTGAAGCTCAAAACTTCACTGTGGTGAAATTCTTTTATCGGAAACCGTACATTTTTTAGCAGAAAAACGTGAAAAGGTAACTGATACACTTTCGCATGCATGATGTTAAGTAAGGATTAATTCTATTCCATAATATTATATACCTCTACAATTTAGTTAAGCTAAGAATTTGCTAATTATATTGCAATTGAAACCGTTATGTAAATAGCTCATATTACTGATACACTGGCTCAGACTGCACTGGATCCAGCGCTTGTGCAAGTCTTAGTTTATTACTACATTAACAAATAAGACCACTTTCACCACTGCATCTTATTTTACATAAACACAATAATTTATAGTAAAGAGTATTAATATTATAATTTGTGCATTCTGCATGTGATTTATGCTTTTATAATTTGTGCGCTTTTATAATTTTGGACGTGGCGATAATATCGTGGAGGTCCGCGGTAAAACGATAACATAGGGAAGTAAAGTGTATGGAAATATATGAAGACGCTTTTAAATTTCCGTCGACGATAACATTTTAACGTGCACGTTAGAGGACATCACGACGTCTACACTCTTCTGAACCGCACAAAACGTCCGCGGTGCGTAAAATCAAAAGGGTATTTAACGTACCCAACGTTTTATCATCGAAGTTTGCGTCCACGATAACGCGTCGTCCGGAATTTTAAAAGCGCACAATAGGTACAACGTCATTATCACAGGGTATAGGAAATTCCTTCTAATATAGTCTATACTCTATAGTTTATACCCTGTGATAATTATATTGCCCGCAACTTTGTCGTGCCATAATTTAGTCTTGTGGCCATGTCCTTTCCTGGGCTTTTAGCTATCTTCATACCTTTCTCAAAATATCTCCATCCAAATCAGTTTTAAGCACAAAACAGCAGCAGACGGCCAGATTAGTATGGATTGACGAAAACGAAATGTGGAAAGTGGGCGAAAATTGCAGCAAATTCGGAATGATTTGTGGGACCAAACTTAACCATTATGTTATTATTTTTACAATCGACTAATGAATCTATAATTTTATATGAAAACCTCAAAAGCAATCAAATAGGTAATGAATTATTGCAATACTCATGTTGATACTTCCTAGTTTATTTCTCAGAATTAGTATTACTGTTATTAGTAGATCCTTCACCTCCTTTATTACACCAGTCATTACGATTTTGTTTTACATAACACTTCCAGCCCACCTAGACAAGTGGCAAGCGATTATCGTAAACGCTAACGCTAACGCGACAGAATGTATGGGACTTGACACAAGTATACGCTAGCGAAGCGATGACTTATGTCAAATCCTATGTCAAATCGCATACATTTTGTGGCGTTAGCGTTAGCGTTTACGATACTCGCTTGCCACTTGTCTAGAGGGGCTGTTTATTCTTACACACAATGATGCATTCCACTCATTCCTAAAAAAAATATTTTTTCTGTCAATGTAAAATATCTCCTTTAATTTATGCAACAGGACAAAATGATCTTGTAATACAGCATAATATAAAGAATGTGTAAAGGTATTTCAGAAGTAAAAAAAGTTTACAATGATATAATGAGCCTAAAAACCGTTTGTGGTGAAATCAAACTTATCGTAAACTTCTGACTGTATGACATAAATTATCATTAAAAAAGAAAAACCAAGCTTATATTTAACGTGGTAATCAAATCTGAGATGAGTTAATAAAAACTGTCATGTTAATTTTCACTGTCAATTTGTAAATAAAATGAAGATCAATTAATTAATATCAAATTGTGTAAACAGTTTTGTAAACGCGCACCGACCTACCGTAGATCTATTTGCAATGCGTTATATAATTTATTACATACTCAGATCAAAGTGAAAAGAAGTAAATACGTTCGAAAATTAATGAGTACGATGCAGGGGTCCGATTATAGTACATCGAAGTCCACTTCGATCGTGAGCAACGCTCGCGCCTGGCGTGATTCTGCGACTTGTGAGTGTTAACTCAAGTGAGTGAGCGATAGAACTACATTCGAGGCACGAGAATTTGGACACAGTTCACATGAAAGAGAGAAAAAACCTGACTAGCTGTTAGCGCTAGTTGCTTTTGGGTTTCAACTTACAGTACTAATACTATATTATATACTAGCTTTCATGGCCCTAATTAATAACGGTGCCTCATTCGATGAAATAATAGTTTATATCATTATGTAGTTTATAAAAAGTTCATCATTAGATACTAGCTGTCGCTCGCAACTCTATTGCACCAATATTTTTTGTCGCATGGGAACCGTACATTTTTCCAGGATAAAAAGTATTATATGTTCTTTCCTAAGACTCGAAGAATCTTCATACTAAGTTACAGCAATATCAGTTCAGCGGTTAAGGCGTGAAGAGGTAACAGACAGACGGACAGGTTTATGGACTTAGGGGTGTATTGGGGACCACCACCCTCATCGTCTGGGCCATTTACCTACATATTTTCTTGTATAGCAATCTTTAAACATATGTTCCCTCCATTAAGCCACACGTGTCTCGTAACAACGTGCTTCACCGAGCTTAGACAATACATTGCTCTCGATTTACTTCGAAACTTGCCTAGTTTTATGTAACATTCTCTATTTGTATGCAACCCAAACTAAGATTTGTTTGTGTCGGATTGGAAAAAAACTATTTCTTGGATTAAACGTTACACACGTTATTTACTACAAAAAGTATAATTTTTGAACTAAGATAAAAAAATATATTTTGCTGTAGCAACTTTACGTTATACATTTTACTAGATGCTGCCCGCAACTCCGTTGCGCCAAAATTCGTTTCTCACGTGCGAACCGTTCATTTTTCCGGGATTAAAAGTATCCTATGACCTTTCTCGGGACTTAAAGTATCTCCATACCAAATTTCAGCAAAATCGGTTCAGCAGTTTGGGTGGGAAGAGGTAACAGACAGACAAACTTTTGCATTTATAATATTAGTATGGATACTATACCCTCTTGGATAGCTAGTAATAAATCGATACTTATTGACTCTAACGGCCGCGATGATTAAACTTCAATTTCATGAAGAGTTTGACAGATAACGTATGTGGCTTATGTCAATATTTTAATTATAAGTGTTTAATCGTCTCTGAGTGCGCCAGTTGAGGCCATCCCCCGAGCAAACGACCTTGACCATACATTTGCGGCGTTGCCGAGATCGCACCAAAACCCTATTTTTTACTTATCTTAGTTCAAAATTGACCTAAAAAAAATAAAAACGTGGTATATGTAGTTTGTGATATTGTCGATTTATTGGCGTGTGTTTTAAATAAAAGTAATTTGTAAATACTAGGGAGATGCTGAATGTATGCTTGATTGAATTTTTATAAATTGTTTTTACTTTGAAAGCTGGTTTAACAAACAAATTAATAGTAAATTAATAACGTGGAATGGAATGTTCGTATACTGAAGATTTTTGTTGTATTTTAACTATGTGTTATAAAGCTCTAAAAAGCGGTAAATTACGGCATCTCCGTAGGGGGACTGCCTTAACCAAGTTAGATTGTGAACTTTACGCCTTCAAAATCACGGCTTCAAAAGATTCGTCAATAACTGGTATGCATTGAAAAACGAAAAGCATGTTACAACCCTTTTGATGATTTTCTGAGTCCTTAAAGCATTATAAGGACCAGGAATGAAACTCAAAACATCAGAGTAGTAGCACGTGTAACCAAAAACCTATTGCAAGTTTGGTAACGACGGTTATGCTTACTATCAGGTCTATCTGCTCATAGTTTACTTCATTAAAAAACAAAATACGTCAGGCAACTATGTATTTAAAGTAATTTCTCAGCAATAAATCATATTTACATCGGCTCATTAATTTAGCATTACGTAGTTACGCGGCCATAATATACCATCAGTCTTAGTCGATTAATTTGAAATATATTAACTGATTCGTAAAATACTACCAGGCATTACATTTTTAATGGTTTATAGAAAAATTAAAAAATCTTATATAGATCAAAGGCATATTACCAACAATATCGGCAGGCCAGTCATAGAGACTTAAATTTAAAATACTTGCACCTATAAAACACATCATCATTTTCAAGTACTAACAAACTGCTAGCGTTAGGTGCAAATAAAAACTGTCGGATAAACAGGACAGACGAAAGGAAGTATGAGCTGCATAACTACTTTTATATCAAACAGTTTTTATGGAAAAAAGTGAACTAAGCATGTCTATTGTCCAATTTTATAGTGTAAGACAGTCAAATATAATGTTAATACTTTTGAACGCTTAATGTAACAACGCGATTATAATAATTGTCTGTTTTCTATTATTTTCTAATTCAATTAACATTTGCAAATAAATTTAATAACATTCATTTATTTACCAAAATTTAAAAATACTTTATTATTTCGAGCCAAGAGCCTTGCTCAAAATAAATATAATTACCAACAATGTAGAGCATCTGAATTTAAGTAGCATTAAATAGTATACGAATTGCATTTTGTAAATAAAATTACTGTAGGTGCAATAAAATAACTATAAAAATAAAAGTACTACTTATTTCATAATAATATGGCTTTTAGGTTTAATGTAATCGTATTGTAAGGTTATAATAATAATAGTAAGGGAGTGTTCCAGTAGATATTATAACATCGAATAATTGGTTAAAGCTTAGGTGCGTGATTAATACAAAAAAAGTTTTCTACATAAAATCTTTAAACATAAATAAATACAAATTAATTAAAAATTCTTTTTTAAGCGGTCCCTTCTATCTTAAAATCTTGCAAAAAATTAAGAAGAAAGAATTATGATAACGCGTTGATATTATGATTTATATGTAGGTGTTAATTTGATTATGGCAATTAACATAAATAATATAATCGTATCGGAATCATCTGACTGCACGCACACATACGAGACAGTCGGCCGGAGTAGTTAGCGAAAGTGTTTGCCTCATTGATCCACGAAACAACTTGCACTCCGTATAAAACCTCAGCCCCTGTCACACACTGCACACTCCCGCGCAGCCTTCGCTGAACACCAAACAAAGCGAACATGAGGCTCTTGGTTAGTAGCGCATGCGAAACAATATAAAAAATTCATATAATAATATAAAATTTGTAACAATCAAATTTGATACTTCATTATGGATATAAAATTAATTCACTTATTAGAGCACATCAAATATTTTAAATTCAATATTAATTCGATCCAATTTTTTCCAGAGTACTTCCTTGATCCTGGCCGTGGCTATAAGCCTGGCCACGGCAGAGGAGAAGGCGGAGAAAGATAAAAAGGCTGAACCGAAACCAGTTGAAGAGAAAAAACAGGACAAGAGAGGTCTGTCCGACTTCTACGGTGATCACGGAAGCCTCGGCGGAGATCTAGGTGGCCACGGAGGTGGCCATGGAGGTGACTTGAGCGCCTACAGTTATGGCGGCGGCTACGGTGGCGGTCATGACGGCGGCTACGGTGGCGGTTATGGCGGCGGCTACGGCGGCAGCTCCGGGGGAGGCCTCGAGGGCTACAGCCACGAGGAGCACGAGAAAACAATCACCATTGTGAAAAAAGTGCCTCTTCCGTACCCAGTCGAGAAACACATCCCCGTGCCCGTCGAGAAGCACGTACATGTGCCCATCAAAGTGCCCGTGCCCGAGCCCTACCCCGTCTACAAGACTGTGCACTTCCCGGTCAAGGAATACATCAAGGTCCCCGAGTACATTTCCAAGCCGTACCCCGTGACCAAGCACGTTCCGGTCCCCGTCCATGTCCACGTTGACAGGCCCGTGCCAGTCAAGGTCTACGAGAAGGTTCCGTACCCCGTCGAGAAGCACATCCCCGTGCCGGTCAAGGTGCACGTGCCCCATCCGTACCCGGTCGAGAAACACGTGCCCTTCCCCGTCAAGGTGCCAGTGAAAGTGTACGTGCCCTACCCCGTCGAGAAGACCATCCACTACCCCGTCAAGGTGCCCGTCGACAACCCCGTGCCCGTTCACGTCGAGAAGCCCGTGCCAGTTCCGGTAGAGAAGCCCGTGCCTTACCCAGTGGAGAAACCCGTGCCGTACCCCGTCAAGGTGCACGTCGACAACCCGGTGCCGGTCCATGTCGACAAGCCCGTGCCCTACCCCGTCAAGGTTCCCGTGCCGGCGCCCTACCCGGTCGAGAAGGTGATCCCTTACAAAGTGGAGAAGAAGGTGCCGATCCCGGTGCACATCCCAGTAGACAGGCCAGTCGCTGTGCCGATCGAAAAGCACGTTCCCTACCACGTCGAGAAGCACGTGCCATACCCACTCAAAATCACAGTTCCTATCATCCATCATGAGCACCATCATGAGGAGCAGCACGACGTCCACGGGGGTTCCCTGGGAGGCGGCAACGAGGGTCACTACGGTGGGGAGGAGAGCCTGGGAGGGGGCGAGGCCCACTACGGGGGCGGCGAGAGTCAAGGGGAAGGCGGTCACTACGGTGACTACGAGGGTGGCCAGGATTACCACCACTAACAGAACTGATCTCTTGTTGTTTTTTTAGCTTTAAATGTTATTTTGTGTTTAGATGAGTGTAGATTCCTGACTGCAATTGTTTGTGTAGGTAATGCCGAAAGTATTAAAATATTATAATGATGTTATTCTTTCACTTGCGAATCCCAATTTTCAGATTATATAAGTTGAATATTTTATGCCAAATCACTTCCTTCCAATGCATTAAATTTACGTTACTTGCATAATATTTAAAAACACACGTGCATATTTTAGTAACTTCAATTATTAGCACATTATTAAAATGAGTAACATTTTTACGTTTGAAATTCAAATGTGTTAATTATACACATTAACATTCATTATGATTTAAAAAAAACATCTCCATTAATAATATTTTCTAAACAATGAAAAGTGTAGAATAGTAGCGTTTTGATGTTGATCAGCATGGGTGCTTGAGACAAAGTACGTTCGGATCACGCTCTACTAAATTTCACAAGACATGGGTATTACACAAAATTTCCATTATGTTACAAAATAATTAAAATTACTAGTCATCTCCCTAATGAGATAGAAAATTGCACAATAAAACTGATATAATACTGGATGTTTTCAGAGCACCGATCTGACCCACTCTGAGATTTAGATTACGTGTCAGAATGGGTTATTCAAAATTGACGTGAACTAAGCCAGAACGATTAATGTCCAATTATGCATTGCGAAGTACCTCCGCCGTTATATAAGCTTACATAATACATAAAGATAGCGGTTTACACACAACATACTATGTTACTACCTGTCTGACTCGCGATCGATCAGGAATTGAATTGAGATTAATTACACACTTTTATATCATTTCTAACGAGTTCTAATACGCTTTAATAAGGGGGCTTGCTTGTTTTCATAATTATGTAAAATTGCGTCTATGTCTCGCTACTATACAATGTATCGAGAACATTCTATTAATTCTTTTTAATAAACATAATTCAGAAGTGTGATATTAAGAAGCAAAGTTTCCATTTTAGTTTTCTGAAATGCTTTAGAAGTATACAGGCTTACCTTATGTAGGGGATGTTGGCTGGGATGTGGTACTTGGAACCCGGGTCAAAGTCCAACTCGGATCGTAGAACTGGAGGTTTCACACCCTGGTATTGCTCCCTGCAAAAAAAAAGTTTTTGAACTGCTTCTTTGTTATAGAATTTAGAAGGAAAGAAGAGCAGATTTAGTCATATTTTTAGCTGCTACGAGTATAAAAGTAAAAATTTTGGCTGACGTCATAGAAATTGCAGCTTTTTAGATGATATTACTCTCAAACATGTTAGATTTTATTACTTTCCGCATACTTAATTATTGTAATTTACGCGATTACATAAATCTGTAGTGGCGTCAATTTATAAGCGTATAGCTGCCATGTAATTTCGAAATTTAATATCATTCGTGATAAAGCTTTTTAATATAAATTAAAAGTGAAATGTTGTTACTCCTCAATCATAGAAAAATAACAGTTCTTTTCTACGTCTGTCCATTTTTTATTGGTATTACTAATTATTGTAATATTATTATAAACAAAAACTATATCATTCAAACAATAAAATCCATAGACTTCTTCACAACAATAATTTTGCATTACACCATCCAGAAAACAATACCCTACCGCCTCACAGTGTGATAAAAACCTCGATTTTGTTTCACCGCGTTTTTCTTTCAAAATATTATAGTTGATAGCTATATAAACATTAGAGTAGAACTCCGAGATCGATATTCTTTGTAGTTATTTTTTTAAAGAGTGTCAAAGTTGGCGTTTTTCCGGGTCAAAAATTTGCATAAAAAATAATTAAAAAAAAAACTAATCAAGTAACATTAAATTGGTTTATACGAGGGCTGTTTGAAATGTTCTCGGCCTTACATACTTCTGCGTATCTTACAAGCGTATAACTTATACCATTTATAAAACCATTATTAACTAGATCAAAACCAACGCCTTTCGTAAATTGCTTCATTGGTTTTTTTTTTTTTTTTAACAACCATCTGCGCCAAGTCAGCAGAAATGTGAAGGCGAAAGTATCAGGCAGCTCGAAAATTAAATTGATTTTTTGAAAATATTGTGTACCACACAGATTCAAATTATATTAATTTTATAATATGAATTTATTCATTAGTTTAATTTTATTAACATCACGCCAAATAATTGCCTAATCTTTTAATGAGCGTGGAAAATCGAGCTACTAAGAAATCTTCTTGAAAAAGTAGGTGTTTATAGATTAAGGCCACAATTTTTAATTAAGGAATAAACTCTACTAAATTACTCTTATATTCTAAGACAACAGTACATTTTCAACGGGAAATAGTAATTTATTAGGTCTTTACCATAAAAAAATGTGCAGTAGGGCCCTACGAACACGATGATCGGATTGTTGTTAATTGGGACAACACAGATGCTCACACACCCGCCTTGCAAGGCTTTCTATGAAATTATATAAATACGTAAAATAAATTTCACTATCGAACAATTTTGGCTTGGTTTTCATCAGTATTACATTACATTTTTCAAATATAAATTATAGTCACCAGGGACGGAGATATTCACATTACAATGAGACGTAGTCGATTTCGGTAATCATTTTGTAAGACTTTTTTTAAAGATACAAAATATCCGAATTTTTATAAAAAAAAAATGAATTGGATATAACTTCTGACACAGAAGTTATTAGAGTGTGATTTTTAATAACATTGATAAAGGATTACTCACACTATCGTTTCATGCTTAAAACTTTTTCTAACTCGATCTAATCGCGAAATTAAAAATGAAAAACTAAAATTATTATATAAATAAATATCTCCCTACTTGATTTTGGTTAACCTACTACAGTAGGTTAACCAAATTTGGAGAAAAAGTAAAGTATTAAGTGCTTGTTCAATTGGTATAAACAATTTTAATGTTACTTGATTAGTTTTTTTTTTTTTATTAATTTTTATGCAAATTTTGACCCGGAAAAACGCCAACTTTGACACTCTTTAAAAAAATAACTAAGTACAATAAATATCAATCTCGGAGTTCTACTCTAATGTTTATATAGCTATCAACTATAGTATTTTGAAAGAAAAACGCGGTGAAACAAAATCGAGGTTTTTATCACACTGTGCGCCTATGTCTTGCGGCGTATAAACTTTCATCTGACGCCGTAACGAGTCAAGGCCGGATATCGACCGCAATCGCGGGTAAAGCACAACATTACCAACAACTAGCGTACTAGAGTCCGGAGGTAAGAACAAAAACAACTGGATTAGTTCCCCATTTAAATTTTTCCGTATTTTGTACCCGTAAAGCTAAGCCATAGAAATGTAGCTCAGTGAAATATGTTATTATAATAACGTCTAATAGTGGATCAATTGAAAAAATAAATAGCAATTTTCAGTAATTTCTTTAGAAAATTGTAAATATTATGAATAAATCGACAAAATATGACCGATAAACCTTTTTAGCTTCTGCAAGTAAAAGACATCAACGCGCTTCGTACCGTACTAAAATATTCAGTAGATTGACAAGTTTGTGCTTCATTGTTTTTATTTAGTAAATTTATACAAGAATAAAATAATAAAGCACTAATTGGTGTTATTTTGTTTCACCTTTCTGCGCACAGAATGTAAAGAAAGATCTAGCGAGAACCATACATTTGATTGATTCCAAATTGACTTTTTCTTATTTTACAGTACTTTTAGAACATAGCCTTCGTGGTTTAAATATAACTTAGTCTTTATTATGTATATATTATATTGCAAATGTTTTCCTTGTAATACAATATTTCATTATTGACCCAATTGGAATTATTTCTATGAGCAGCAGAGAGTATGTAATCAGATTACGTTGTCGTGCTATTAGATATTAACGTTATCTAACACATCGTTTATGATATCTACTTGTAATTAATGATACTACACACATACCTGTTAGAAACCTAGACTTAACCTAGGTTCATGTCTACAACTTGGCGCCCTAACCTAATTAGCATTTATGATACAACCGATCAATAGATAGGAATTAGTAATGGAATAGGAAAATATAAGTACTCTCGTGAGTTTGTCAACATACGCGTAAACAATAGCACACAATCTGAGTCATGACATTCTGATTCTGACGGTAGTTGCTTTTCATCAGGTGACTCGTTTGCTCGTTTGCCACCCCAATTTTATAAAAAAAAAATATAAATTAGCATGATGTGAGACTTACTTCCCACATCAAACTGTTTTATCTTGACTTCAAAAATATAAATACTCTGAGTGTGTCAACACTAGCGAAAACAATGGGGATTGTCCATTTTTTTTTAATTTTGCTCATTACAAAAACATTTCGAGGAATAAGGTCAGTGATCGTTTTTCTGTATATAAACGAAAAAAATACCCATTAGTTACTTATATTTTTGAACAAATATGTTTAACCTTAGTTTGACCTTCAATGGCGTTAAATTAGCAATAGATTCGACCAACATAACGTTTCGGACTTTTGGTAAGCTTCTCGTATCAGCTTTCACATAATGAGAACTTGCATTTGACGAACCAGCCATTATAAATAAGATTGAAAGGAATTAAAACATTCTGCAGAGGTCAATTGGCCGCCGATGATGACGTCAGAGCGAAACTTTAAAATTTTATTGAGAAAAAACTAGCCAATGAATTTCAAAATTATTTAATTCATATTCTTAAAATAAACCTATTTTAACGAAAAAAAATATAAAAAGTACATGTCATTTTTTTTTTTGGACAATGCCCATTATAGCACACATTCTGATTCATGACATTCTGATGTGTGATGGACGAGGGTGGTTACTTTCCATCAGGTGATCCGTTTGCTCGTTTGCCCCCTAATTTTATTAAAAAAAACGCCAAGATGGCATGACGCGAGACTCACAGACATCTCCTTACTTCTCACACCGCACAGCTTATGGCACAGCTAGTTCAAAGGTTTTTTCTATTACTTATACAAGGTCCCAATTCGAGTTACCTTAATCTCCACCAATGACAATTGTACTGTTCCTTCCTGACTTCTCCTGTGAAGACATCCCATCTCCACCTGTCCATGACCAGAGCGAACGGTAGGAAGGCCAGCTTGTCCATCGCCTGGGTGAAGAGGTAGTTGATGTCATGTGCTGTATCGTCCACGGACCGTTGGATCAAGCCCAGGGTCTGAAGGTGGCGAGGTGAGGCGACTGATAGAGCAATTGCCTCGCCGATAGCTTCGTGGAAACCTTAAAAAAAAGAAATGTCAAATTTTAAATAAAAATGTTTCATGATTTGACGTCAGATATTTTTTAATTTTACGTTGGTAGTCACTAGTCTCTACACTGTGTTTATTGTAATTGCTTGACTTGTTGTATGTGTAAGTACAGTATTTTTATTCATATTCTGATTTTACGTAGAACGAGTATCATATTAATACATTCCAAGTGCTACTTATAAATATGCACTGTAATTTAGTGGTCATAAAATCTAACATCGAATTTATTTTGTTGTTAAAACGGTAATCACTAATCACCAACCAATTGATCTCGCATCAACATAGAAGTTAGCGTTTGATTACAAGTATTGTTAATTCCTAATCTAGCAAGTAGTATAAATATGTTTATTACACAATGTAGACCAATTTAAATACAGCCTGAAATAGCCAAGAAGATGGGCGAGACGGGAGAAAGTACGGAAACGAACCCGCACCCGATCGATAGCTCTACATTCTGTAATGCTATTATGTGCCGGAAATGCGCGACACTTGGCGTTATTTATGTTTTTATTATGTGCCTTGAGTTACACTTTTTACAATTATATATCATGTCATAACTAGTATTGGATAGGGCTTCTAGGTTTCTTAATTATTTCATGTTTAGAGAAGTTATAGGGCTGTATTCCTGGATAAAGTAATGGCCATTCCATTTGGTCAGTTTAGTCATATATAAAGTATGTTAAAGTATATAAAGTATGTTATATATTTTAACATACTTATATATATAAAGTATACTACAAATGCAATAGCGTGTCTATCTGTCTGCTTGTCACCTCCTCACACTCGTTCAACGTTTTACTAAAGATGTGGAGAAGTTTATGGAAAAGGAATCAATAATTAAATATCTTAAATCACACTGATATTATGTCTGTCTGTCTTTATCTAAATTCCTTTTTCATAACTCGTTACAAATACGTAAATGTTAATTGCTCATGCTAAACGCACAATAGTTGTAAGGCATTTATTGATGTTATTAACAAACTTACGTATTTTTATATCGCCCATAGATAAAGTAGTGTAATAGTAAGATGTGGTTAAGATGCGTGCGTTATATAACGGGGTACTTATACTTTAGTAACCACTAATTTCTGCGACAGGCTATTCGCTTAAATATGCTGTGCGTTTATAAAATCGTACGACACTGATATATTATCGTGTATCGTATATAGGGCACAACAAAATGTAAATGACATTACGTTTTGACGGCACCCGTTTATCTCTTAGACTCACTAGGAATTGTACCATCGAATAAATAGTTGTGAACTGTCTGTCGGTTGGGTATGAAATAAAGCGACAAAATTACGTAAGTCTCCCCTCTGCCTATGAATGAACTTCTCTGATAGTACAATTTTCCGGGTTAAAAACTATAATATTATGTCGTTTTCTGGCTCTGAATGAATTTTCATTAGAATCGGTTCGGTAGCTTAGGCGTAAAGAGGTTAGAGACAGACCAACAGCTTGCAGCAACAGCAGCACAATTTCGGTTATAATATTAGTAGATGATATAAAATTACGGATGAATATTTTGAATAATATTTTATGCGCGCACTCCAAACAGTCGATCGTCTCATGCGGCCGGCTCGCACGCAGCTCGTTCCAAATTTCGTAACATGGAAGCGGCTGTCACGATCTCGATTCAAATTATATAAAACTTTACTATATTTTTACACATTGTTGTTTTCTGTGACCCTTAAAGTTATAGCTAACTGGCTTTAACTACCAAAAAAAACTTAGTTTTTACCGTAACCTACTGAAATGCCTTAATTTTTGGGACAAAAGGTAGATAAAATATCATAAATGTTGATTACTTTTGTTATTAATCATTCAAGCCCCATAAGAGCACCGGTGATCGCGACAACAATAGAATAACAAAATATTTCCAAGAATCCGCGATCGAAGGATAATACACAAATCGTCTTGTTATTGTTTTGGTATCATAAACTGTTTTTCTACGTTTAGACCAATCACAATGAGTTAGAAACAAAAAACGCCGTTTCATGTTTTTTATGAAACCAATTTGTAGCTTTACATAATATTATTATACCGAGATTGCATCGAAACTATATCAAAATTATTGTACTATCAGAGAAGTTGATTCCTAGGCAGATGGGGGACCTAAGTAAGTCGACGACCTCCGTGGCGCAGTGGTGAGCGCGTAGTAAGCTGGAGGTCGCGGGTTCGAGTCCCGCCGACGGAACAAAAAGTTTATAAAGTTCCTGGGTCATGGATGTGTATCATATAATAAAAATCTTAAATATATGTATAGTATAAAAGTATTAAATATATTTCCGTTATCTGGTACCTGTAACACAAGTCTTTCAGGTACTTAGCACGGGGCCAGACTGACGTGGTGTAAAGCGTCCATAAATATTATTTATTTATTAATTTGGTCACATTCATCAATGTTTTCTCGTAATTCGTCGTCAATTGAATTGACATCAGCCGACTTACGAGTAATGACGTGGGTCTGTCAACTGCAAAATCCATTTCCTCGATGGTACCTTGTATTATTACACTATCAGAAAAAATGACCTGTTCATATCTGGTGATGGTATACAACAGGAAATCAATCCCTTTTCAATAGCAATCATGTTGTGACATTGATACTTGCTAACGAGCTTATAGGATTAGGTTTTAGGTCAATACTACACATAATGCTATTGTGGAAATGATATAATATAAAAAATCCTGAAATTTCTATAACTAATTGAATCTTACATCTAATGTATTTACGTCATCTCTCTAAACCTTTGCGCATGTAATCAACCGAACCGAATGAAATTTTGTACCTATGGAGATATTTTAGCCTATGGGTCCTTAGAATAATTGTTATCGTGGCAAAATACAATTCACTGTTATTAGTTGATTACACTTTATCATTTCGTGCGTCTGAAATTTAATCAATTTATGAGTACTGCTGTACTTTATAAACATGTCGAAAGTTCAAATCCTATTATGTTCCATACGCGTGTAATAGTTTATGACGTATTATATCTTCGCTTGAACTGGTGCACAAGCATGGTCTAATTTAATATAACATAATGTGGAACAAGGTGAAACAGTCGGGAGGAGCACAGTGGCGCGTCGCGGTGTGGAAGATGAGGTGTATTAACTCCTGGGCTGTTGGACTTTTCTGTTTAGCACTTACATTTAAATTCGGTAAGTTACACGATAATATAATATCGTGGGCTTCAAACGTGAAGGACGAAGCGATGCGTCTACTTTTCAGAAAGCAACAAAAACTTAATAAGTTTTTGTTTAATTCATCTCTACAACTGAAAATAAGCGTGTGCCTATGAAAGTACTTCCTCGATTACGTGAAATGATCTTTTCTATTTTAACTATTCCAAAACTCCCAATATTGGATTTACATTTAAATATTTTCTTCTTTAAAAAAAACTTTTTATGAACGCGCTTCTGGCTTGAAGCCCGCGATACTTGATGACTGCCGAAACTCCTTTGCGCCAAAATTCGTTTACTACGTAGGGACCGTACCTTTTTTCCGGGATAAAAGTATTGTATGACCTTTCTCGGACTGGAAATATCTCCATAGCAAATTTCATCAAAAATGGTTAAGCGGTTTAGGCATGAAGAGTTTACAAATTCATTAGTTTCTCGGTAGACGGTAATAGCTGTAAGTATTTCCATTAGTTCAATTTAAAGGAAAGGATGATGTGAATACAGACGAGAGAAATCATGTACGGATACCCCGCGATTATCGAATTATTTAAAATAGTAACAGTAAGGCCCGCAGATTTCATTACAGCTATATTTTATAATTTTTGTGCTGAACCTTGTATCTACTGAAAGAAAAGAATCAATGCTAAAAACATAAATTAACAGCTCCATGGTTACAAAAGAATATTAATTATTATTTTAACATCAAGATTGAACAAATGTTTATATCACTTCATACGAAGTTAAACGAGAATGAAGCCCTACTGAATTGGATTATCTTTGCGTGAACTTGGCTTCTATTCGACAACCGGGGAATAAGGTTACGTTCTGATTACTTGGAAAATTAAATGATTATTTTTCTATGGGCTTGTAGTATATTCTTTAAAACAAGTATTACTTAGCTTGATATATGAGTAAGATTATATTTTAAGATATTATCGCGCGCTTTGAGCGCGGCAGCAGAAACAAGATCTTCCGTAATGAAAAAAAAACCTTACATGCCCCACTCCGACCGGCACAGGGGTGCGGCAACGCGTTGCCAGATTTCAGCACGGTGTTTGTTTACGTGCGTTGATAAAAAATGCTATGTACTACGTTTTACCACGGCAGTTCCCGAGAGTCACAGGTAATTTTTATTCTTCTGTAAAAATGGTTATCGTTATTTTATTTGCCACTAGGCGACAGACCTGACCGAAGTGCTGCCTGGTAGACTAGTGTTTTTAAAAAGAGCCACTAAGAATTTTTTCCACACTCTTTACATTCTACCACCTCCCAACAGACGAAGCTATCTACAATAGGGTATATTTTGTGTCAATTGCAACATACAACTGTCAGCTGTTAAGTATCACTAATTGAAAGACCCTCTGTGCAGACTGCAGCTCATGTGTATCATACGAATAAGCACATAAATTGTGTATGCCATAGACAGCTTCACAATTCTGGTCGTAAGCATCCATCGTGGTTCAAAACGTAGACCTATATACCTAAGCTAATATGTATACCTAAGCTTGAAAACCCGCACCCTAACGTTAAATATTTCCTCACGTCTTTTAATTGATTAATGGGCTTTTTCTCCAGGCTACTCAATATTCTGCTACGACTGTAACAGTGCGTTCGATCCGCGATGCGGGGAGGAGTTCGACCCGTTCAGCCTGGGCGTTATCAACTGCTCCCTGCGCGACCCGCCCGACCACATCGCACCGGTGGAATCCACTTTTTGTAGGACCATTAAAATGGAGAGTGAGTACTTGATATGCTGTTTTTGTGATTGTGCTGATTATTATGCTACTAGATGACACCCGCGGCTGCAACGCAACCGTTTATTGCACGGGAACTGTACACTTTTCCGGGATAAAAAATATCATATGTCCTTTCCCGGGACTTTTTTTTTCAGCTAAATCAGTTCAGTGGTTTGGGCGTCTTGAGGAAACAGACAGTCACACTTTCACATTTAAAATATTAGTTTGTATATTTTGCCCGCAACATCAGCTTACAAACTCATGGTTTATGAAAACATTTTATTACGAGAACATAAAGCTATATTACATACTTTGCTAGTACTCAAGGTATCTTGGTAAATCGGTTCGGGGGTTTGCGTAAAGAGTACGTATGACGTATATTCCTACCAGCTACCACAGGTAGAAATACGCACTATCGCAGTTACGAAGCTTCTCTGCTTGTTTCCCGGGTTAAACCAAGCCTCATCCTTTCACGGGAGTCAAAGGATATAACTAGTAGATATACCAAAATCTATTACAATCGCTTTTAAAAAGCGTGAAAATGTAACAGATAGACAAACTAAAGCCTAACTAATAATTTCATTTCAGTCTACGGCAAAGTCCGTATAGTCCGACAGTGCGGCTTCATTCCTAACGAAGGGGGCAACCACACGTGCCGGAAACAAACAGGAACCGGGGAACTTTTTGTCACATACTGTACATGCAACACCGACTTATGTAACGCCGGCTCCACTCTCGACCGCAAGATGGCGCTCGGCCTCGTAGTGCTGATGATATTGAAGAGAATCGTGTGATGTTCAAAACTGCCTTATTGTGATTAAAATAAAGAATTTATTTTTACACCGATTGTTTTTGTTACAGTAAAAATAGTATAAGAATTCAATTTGGTATAAGGGTGAAAGCAGCCCACCTCAGTGGGAGAATCTGACATCTGCTGGTGCGTCTGCCAACGTAAAGGAGCGGCTTAATGTATTGTCGTTAAAGACTTTGCAACAATAGCATAATAATATTATATCTAGTCGCTGTTAAGCATTTGTGTCCTAAGTCCTAACTCCTAACCCACTCTTCTTTGTTAAATTTGAATGCAGTCTGGTTCTAAATCATCTAAGGAACATTACTGCATTAATTACCCAATACGTAATTTTTTGTGGGCTAGTACACAAATGTTTAACAGCGTCCATTTTTTTAACGTCTGAGCTCACTGCTCAGTATTTTTGAAAACAACTTCTTGCCAAAAAGTCACAAGTTTTAGACGCCGGATGCGATACTCCATAGCTGTGCTATCTAAAATATTATGATTTCAAGTGCTGTATAATTTTCGATAAATACAAGAACTTCAACAATTGTTATCAGCATCATTGTTACTTTTTGGTGGTATGACTAACGACGTTGACTCACCTGGATTGGATCCGTCTCTGAACACTTTGGGCTGGTTTCTATACGCCAAGAAGTACTGGATATGCGCCATTTCGTGGTGGGCAGTAATCAGGTCTTTTTGGTCTGGATGAGTGCACATCTTGATTCTGAAATATTGAAAATGATCGTTTTTATAACCTTTTTAGAAAGGGACTAAAATAGAAATAGAATACGAAATTACTATACATATTATATAGTCTGACCAAATAACGTAGGTCCGTCAAGTGTCTATGAATCGATTTCGGTACGTATAAAAAGATTATTATGTGGTCAAGTTCAATTAGCAGCAAAAACATCGGAGGAATTAAGAACAGGCAAATCGGAGTTCAGTAAATACATTAGAAGACAAACTTGAAACTTTCTTATTTAAAGAATATCAAATTCAGCCCCAAACTGAGAATTCCATAAAAAATATGCATTGCATATACAGGTGTCACAAAACTAAGTGAAAAAAACTACTTTAGGGTGTGTATTAGACCAATATATAGAGTTTTCTGTGAATGTTTTTTTTTTTTACTTTCGTATGGAAAAATCATGATGCTGGGGCGCTTGCCTACACAAATCACAAAAAATTGCTCTTTCAGCGCTGCTACTTTCAGGATGAACTCTATATAAGGGACATTTACACACGTCCCATATTATTGTCACTTAATTTTGTTAAACTTTGTAGACTAGCTATTAAGAGCCCGTACTCTCTTTTTTATTGCTCTCTTTACACTCACTCCCGTCTTTTATATACCAGGTGAAAAAGGACGATCGCCAAGTTAGCGGGCAGTTAAAGGAATTCTGTTTTTCAAAGGTTTTTTTATATGAAAGTGGTAAAAAGTAATTCCAACATTGTATAGACGACTTACTCAACAGTACATTGTATTTTTTTCATACCGTTAAGACGTCAATACAATCCATAAAAAGGTGATATTCTAAATCTTTTACAGCAAAAATCACAAAACTGTCGCGGGTTTGAGTTGGATTATTTAAAGATACTTAAAAAAAAATAAAAAATCTAGCTCCAACATTAGGTTATAATTGAAATGATCTTACATGTTGTGCATTAAAACTTATAAAAATACTGTATTTTAACTGTTAAATCACGTCTGTTAAATGAGCGAAATCGGCAAAATTTCGTATACGGACTCACCTAATACTGTGGTGCTTACCGGAAGTCATGTCCGTTACAAAAGTCCCAGGCGGATGGCTGGCAGTGTATGTGTCTGTCGGGCGGCTGCTCGAACACGCTCAGCGCCCAGAAGTCCTGCGGCATGGCTGACATGTTCATGGACACGAAGAACTCCTCGCCCAGTTGGAAGATGGAGAGCGGAGTGAATCCCTGGAAGTTAAAATTTGACGGTTTAGAATAATGAGTCAATGACTGTAATAGTGTAGAATCCGTACTAATATTATAAATGCGAAAGTGTGACTGTATGTTATTTTGCTGGGTATATTGTGTAGATCAGTGGTTCTTAACCGGTGGTTCGTGGACCACTGGTGGTCCCCGGAGGCATTCCAAGTGGTCCGCGAAGCCATCCTAATAATATCTGAAAATTCAGAAGTTAGTAAAGAGTGCACTATATGCAGTCACAAAAATCACATTAAATTAAAATCTGTAACTTTTAGATTTTTGCCAAATAAAAAAATGAGTGCTATTTATAATGTGGTGCATGTTTTCTATATCAAACAACCCTTAGTTTAGGTAAGCTATCTGGGTGGTCCCCGGCTAGACAAACATTTGGTGAGATGGTCTCTCATGACTAAAAGGTTAAGAACCACTGTTATAGATACTTTTAGTCACGGGAATGAATATCTAAGGATACTTTTTATCCCGTAAAGGTACGGTTTCCGCGCAATAAACGATTTTGGCGCAACGGAGTACCGGGCGTCCCCTAGTATATAGATAAGAATACTAGATATCATAGGAGAGTGGACCTTTTTATTATAATGGGATGAAAATAAGTAAATATTATGTACCGCTTACGTTTTCATTTATTTATTTTGATTAAATGTACCCAGTATTTTCAGAACACACGACATTGTTTATTTTATTACAATGTTATACGTATTACTATTATTTTAATGTGACACGTTAAGGATGAAGTCATTGTTACACGGTTAATTGCATACATCCGTTTTTCGCTGTATTGTTGCATTCGCAAATAAAATTCATGATCATCTCCGGTCAAATTCACAAGAGGGTTTTCGCGGATAGCGTGACCGAAAATGTAAACTGGTCTGATTGTAATTTTGTACTAATACATATATACAGCTTTTTTACATATAACATAATATACAATCATCTCCAGCGTAAAGACAATCTATGTTTCCGAAATTACTTTATCCGCATGTCCCGATAATTTGTACCATCGAAGAAATTTATTCATAGGTTATTAACGGACCTACGTCATTTGGTCGAATTATGTTGATTCAATATAAGTCGTAATCTGTCGGCTGGGTTTAACATAAATAACGCCACCAACTTACATAGGTCCACCGCCTATGAATCAACTTCTCTAAAAGTACAATAAAATATTGTTAAGTACAACTACAATTGCTGTCCCTATGCATCCACAGAACTTAAACCAGCAGCTGTACTAGCTATTCGTATCTAAGGAGATAGCAACGTTTTCGAGAAAGTATTTCAGGACGGCTGATTTTGTGATATGTCGTCATTCTTGCTCTTCTGGTTACAGTCTGGGCGGTCTGGCTAGGTAGTCGTTGCGTTCATTGTGCGCAACCATTTTGTCCAGGTTATAATCCTGAATTATAAAATCATTTTAATACTTCGATCGGAGGTTCTAGGAATAGGGATGATGACAAAGTCAAAGATTAGCGAATTTTGTTAACAAAATAAAGAAATCACGGTAAAAAATAAGCTTTTGTATTTTTTTTGTTATGCGCCTTCAAAGTTGGATAATCAAGTCGAATTTTTTTTCAATTAAATTTCTTAATATTTGTGTACCATTCGATAACTTGTGCAATTAAAAGCAACTTTTGTTATGAAACCACTTTCATAAACGCAATATTTAATATACCTATCGAACAAAGTTTTTTCCCGATTCGTACAAACTACGAAAGAGTGACGTCCGTCTTTCGTAGCACTTTGTATGGAGCGTTTATGAGATGTTTGAATTGTCATATCTTGGTGAATTTTTAAGCTATCAGAGTCATTCTTTCAGCGATGTTTCTATTTTTTAAGGGTCTTTCAATTACCAATAAGAAAAAAAATTAGTCATCAAGCCTATTCCCATTGTATTCTTTTGTTCTCGCGATCACCGGTGCTGGCGCGGGGCCTGAAGGATTAGTATACATACTGTATACATAAATGATTTTAAAATCATTTTAGTGAGCAAGGAGTGCTTAACACAAGGTATGAGAGGTAGGAACGTTTGAGAAAAATGTTTCAAACGTTGCTACCTCCCGTACCAATCGCATTACCTGTCGAATCATCTCCGGCGTAACATCAACCAGGGTCTTCCCCGGGTAGGGCAGGGTGAAGGGCACGATCCCGGACCAGCTCTGCCCCCACATGTCTCCCAGCACGTGGGCCGGGATGGGAGCGGAGCGGGAGATGCGCTCCGGACCGTAGGCTTCACGGAGACGACGACGGACGTAAGCGTGTAACAGGTCGTAGAGGGGCTTCACCTGAAAGAATTAGTAAAGCCTCATTACTTATCATTAGCTTATGTTTACAAAAAAATATTATTACTATTTAGTTTGTTTTCTCTTACTTCCGTACTCAGAGAATTAATGTTAAATTAAGTTAATGATTAATAAACTTTAATATTATATTGAAGATTTGACTTAAACTCCATACAAATCATTTTCATACAAACTCTTATATTTTATATTAAAGTTAACTGTTAAATAGATAATCATTATAACGTTTCTTAGTACGAACGTTAGCAATACTAAACTAGCGGAAAGAAAATAGGGGTATCTTATGCCATTCATTTAGAACAAATAATAAGCCACTTCTGGGACTTGTTGCAAATAATTATATTGCCGTTTTATCTGGGCAGGCATTAAAAAACAGAATAATTTTATTATTGAAATACCTGTTTGGTATATTATCTACCATAGGTATAATATTGTAAAATTTTTAAATGATAAGAAAAATTACCTGTTCCCAGACTTCGTCTACTTCTTGCCTCATATTCGGAATTTCATACGGGAACATCCAGTACTGAGAGGCATCGGTGAAGTCTGAAAGTAAAACATTGCTCTTAGAAACAAGTAGGCGTAAGAATACAGAAAACCAACACAAGTAAAATATGTTACTTTTATTTATAAAAGTAGGTAATCATTATTTCGGAAATCAGTTTTTTAAATAAGTGTAGAATATTTTGTTTTATACTGAGTACCTCAAAGTTCAGAACTACAGTTGGCAAGAACTAAAACAACTTGCTTTCAATGCACTCTTCAATCTGCATTGTACCATCCAGGAAATTGATTCCTAGGCAGTTGACAGACCAACGTTATTTGGTCGGAAAAAGTCAACTGAACGTTAGCATGCTCTGTAATCTGTCTGCTGGGTTTGATGGAACGCGACCAAATTACTTAGGTTCGCCAGCCTAGGAATACACTTCTCTGGTAGTACAATTAACCAAAATAACAAACATTATCTCAACTCACTATTAAGTCTAGCAGCCTGATTGGTCAAATCCGCCAGCTGTTCATACAGATCCCTGATCCGTCTCCCGGTGTTTCTCCTCCACTCCGTCCACACGTGCTGCAGCTCGTCCCAGTCTCTGGAGTGGGACATGATGTGCTGGAGATCAGGTTGGAGGTGTAACCCACACTTGAAGGGCTCGTTATACGCGCAGATCTCCGCTGTGTTGTAGACCGCCAGCATGTCGTTGATGATTCTGTTGTACTGGAAAATGTTATGGTAAGGATTAATAATAGTAAAGGTAAGGTTGTAGGCTTCATTTTGGCTTTAATATTCTTTCTAAACCGGATGATGTGGCACAGTAATTCTCAAAATTTTGACTCGATGAGAAATTATTGAACCTGAACCGACTAACGAAAACTTAGTTATTGTATTCCGCGAAAACACTATACGTTTCGTAATTTTAGTGGTTTAGGTTTTGGATTAACTTATGTGCCATAAATTAATTCAAAACTTAAACTACTAAAATTAGAAATATAAACCAAAATCCGTTCAATAATTTTTTACATGAAATAATAAACATACATAATCTTATAAACTTTTGCCTCTACAATTTATCGGTGATTATTAACTAAACAGAAAACACGCCTTAAGTTCAACGACTTTTTTTACTGCAGCTGACTTATGTTACCTTTTGGTAGATTAAGTGTTCTTTCAACCCCCATAAAACTCTACTTACTCTATCAAGCTGATCAGGGGGTAACGCCGCAGCTCCGATGATGGACAGCAGACGCAGCTGACGAAAGGTAGCGAAGTCCCTGACGGCTCCACGAGGGACCTGTTGGGCTGCCTCCCAGAGACCACGCTGGAAAAGCGTGTACCGCTGCTGTGCGTCCAGCTGAAAGGAGAAGGGTTTTGGTTCTAAATAGAGGGTTCGTAAGTTCTGGAGTAAATGAGTTTTATATGTATTAATATATTGCTTGTAAGTTATAACTAAATTTTCTTAGTTAATAGAAAATATTATGTTTCACGAGTTTAGTTACAATATTGCCTTCAACCAAGTAATTGACTTGGTTCTCTGATAAATAAGATAATACTCTATGACTGTAAAATGCAGAATCTACTTTAAATCCATGGGCATTTAAGAAGTCGGACCAGTGCTCTTTTTTCCCGTCTTGTATTTATAAATCTAAGCCATGGCGCTAAGAGAGTAAATGAATTGAGTGTACTTGGGGACGATGCAATTCTGCACAATAAAAAGTTACTTGTTAAGTAAAGAGGTTTCTTGGATACTGTATTGACGTCGAGAAATCAGAAGTGGCTAATAAGTACCTTATACCTATATTAATTAGATATTGTGTAAGTTCTAACAATGGTTTTAACAACCTAGTTACCCTACACCTATAAAAGAACCTCTATTATAATATCTAAACATAATTATTAATAAATTTGATAGTGTGTAAGTTCTAGCTATGGTTTTAAGAACCTATACCTGTATGTAAAAGGACATTTGCTATATCTAAATATAGAAAACTTAGTAAACATGTTTGTTGCATAATCTTAAAACATCAGCTATTTCTAAGGACTGGCATAAACTATTTTGAGAATTTGTCTTCCATATAAGGTATACAGTATACAGTAGTGACAACTGACAACGTGTGAAGGAGCTACGGCCGTGGCTTTATAGCGCATTATGTAGACGAAAATGGAGCCCTCATTCAACTACCAACCTTGCAACGATGTGTGAATTGTAATATAACGTAGATTAGCGCTGACGAATGATACCAGAAGATATTTCAATTAAATCTCGCTTCCTTATTGATATGCATAAAAATTAAAAAGTAATAGATACTACCGTAAAAATTACGGAAAGCATGCAGTACAACAATAACCATTTTAATTATTTCCAAATAACTCAATTTCTTCCGCCATATTATATTTTCCGTAATAATAAATTTTAAAGTATCGAATCACACGTAATTTCTATTTTAATTGGGAATCATCATAATAATTTCATGGACGCGACGTTGAGCTGTGGATAGAAATGCTAAGAATCCAGTTGGGGGTAGAAAATGCAATTAAGGAGCTTTAAATGAGTTGATAATAAAGGAAACCATCAAGGTGTTTGAGAGATTTCGGAAAAATATATTATTTTGATGATGTTATGACGTCATCAAGAAAGAAGAACTCAACATTGATACTAATTCCATACAACAACTTTTTTCACCAAAAGCCTGCATACTGCGAAATCTTGAATCTTCTACTTAAGTTCTACGCCATAGTAAATGACATAGATCTATCATAACAGAATGATTATATGAATCATGTGACGTGACAAATCGCCATCATCAGCCATCATCACGCTACCTGACTCACGGTAATTACAGATCTCATTGTTTGCCGTGACCTTGACTGGTGTCGCTTAAATTAGACCTGGGGCGTCAGAGAAACGTAGAGAATGTCAACTTTGTTATTGTCTACAGCAGTATTTCCCAAGCTGTGATCCGGGGCCCCTTGGTGTCATCTCTGGACCATAAGTAGGTACATGATCCATTTTTTGCTGTTTATTTTATTAAGGGGGTCCGTGAAAACTGTGTCTGATTCCTGGGGGTCCATGGCGGAAAAAGGTTGGGAAACACTGGTCTACGGCATGAGGTTAGATTGACTAGTTGACATCCCATGCCAAGTTATGTGAAATGGATGTTTCTCTCTCCGAAAACCTTAAGAGTTTTCGACAGGATATATATACAATATAAGAATATTATGGTGTCTAATGTCTATTAATCAAGAAATTAGCCCATTGCTAAAACTGCAATTTGTATGTCTCTAAAATTCCGTGTAGTGCGTAAAAGCCTTAAGAAAGCCTTGAACTTTTGTCTTATTGGGTCTTGTTTTTGTTTTTGGTTTTCTACGCAAATAAAAAAACCAAAGTTGGTAAAGTCCTATAGTTATTTCGCTTACGAAGGCAGTACTAATCAACTTCTGATCATAATTATATCAACAAATCGACTTCCATCTTTTAATTTGGATATTCATAATTGATTAAAACTTAATCAAGCTGAATATATTTTGTCGTTAATCTGTGAAGGCCATGGTTTTCTAGCGAAGTGTACTAAGGTCGCGAAGTTAAACGCATATCGAAGTGTGAACTTGGCCGGACTAATTACGGACAATTGTTTCCACGATTATCTTCTTGTTTGTCCGGAGGTCGTGTTAATGAATTAAGTAAATCTTATCATTTAATGCTACGTAATCTGTAATTCTACGGCTCGTAAGAGGAGATTTTAAATATTTGAATTTTGAACCCTTAAAACGGATAGCTTACAGTGATGCAACATAATGTGGACATGGCTGAAGTAACACAAACGTATAGAAAAACAGGATAGGATAAAAAGTATCCTATGTCCTTTCCTTGGACTCAAATTATCTTCATATAAAATTTCAGCAAAATCTGTTTAGCTGTTTGGGCAGGAAGATGTAACAGACAGACAGACAGGCACACTTTCGTATTTATAATATCAGTGTGGATTATTAAAAAACTATATTATTGAGAAGAAAGCTTTAAGATGTTTTCTACTAATTATAGAGACCTAGCATGAAGCATTAGAAAAGTTAACACCAAAGACACAATCCAGAGGCTGATCAAGAATTTCATATTGAACATGAATTTTCAATGACTCGCGTTCGGTGCTTTGAGATAAAGGTAAATACTTTTATATTTAAATAAATATTTATAAATAAATGCAAAAACGTTTAACTTTTGTATTTTGTATCAATAATAAAATGATTCCCACGGTGCTGCATCGTTACGTACAGCGACGTAATGTTGTTCTTGAAACTAGAATTATCTCTGTTATTAGTGAGTACACACAATGTGCGATGAATAATAATAATTTGAGTTTAATTCATGACTCAAAATTTTACTAAGAAAATAAATGGAACTCCAACAAACTGGCATATTTTAAAATTCAGTTTTTACTATTTTTTTCTAAGCGATTTCATGAACCAATCTAAGATTATTCATTGGACTTTATGGTCTACTAGCTGACCCGACAGACGTTGTTCTGTCTTAACGATGATTATTTCATTCGAATTGGTATAATTAAGAAAAAAATAGATTAAAATTAGTATCTTCATGCCAAATTACATCAAAATAGATTAAATAGTTTAAGGGAAAATCATAAAAGTTTATTGTGCAGGAACCGTACATTTTCCGGGACAAAAAGTATCCCTTGTCGTTTCCCGAGAGTCAAAGTATCTCCATACCGAATTTCATAAAAATAGACTGAATAGTTTAGGCGAAAATCATAAAAGTTTATTGTGCGGGAACCGTACATTTTCCGGGACAAAAAGTATCCCTTGTCCTTTCCAGAGACTCAAAGTATCTCCATACCGAATTTCATGAGAATAGACTGAATAGTTTAGGCGAAAATCATAAAAGTTTATTGTGTAGGAACCGTACATTTTCCGGGACCAAAAGTATCCCTTGTCCTTTCCCGAGACTCAAAGTATCTCATACCAAAATTCATCAAAATCGATTGAATAGTTTACGCGCAAATCATAAGTATATTGTGCAGTAATCGTACATTTTTCCGGGACAAAATGTATCCTATGTCCTATTCCTGGTTCTAAGCTACTAAGCTAATCTATATATATATATATATATATATATATATATATATATATATATATATATATATATATATATATATATATATATATATATATATATATATATATATAGATTATACAGAATGTAACAAAACTAAGTGATAATACTTTAGATTGTGTATGAGTCCCGAGTATAGAGTTCACTGTAAAAGTAGCAGCGCTAAAAGAGCAATTTTTTTCCTCACGAGTTTTCCCATACAAAAGTACAAATCACAAAAAAACGGTATTCCAGCGCAGCAGCGCAACAACTGTTTTACTACAGCATAACAACTTTCACAGTAAACTCTTTACAAGGAACACATACGTTATACACACCCTTAAGGCCGTCCCCAGAGCAAACGACCTTGGCCATACATTTGCCGCGTTGCCGAGATCGCGCCAAAACCCTATTATTTTTACTTATCTTAGTTCAAAATTGTCCTAAAAAAAATTTAAAACGGCAAATATTATGTAGTTTATGATATCGTCGATCTATTGGTGTGAGCTTCAAATAAAAGAAATTTGTAAATCCTAAGGAGATGCTGAATGTATGCTTGAATTTTAACAAATTGGTATTACTTTGGAAGCTGATATCATGAGTATAAGAAACAAAAATAGAAAATTTAAAACGACAAAAGGAATGTTGATATACTGAAGATTATTGTTGTATTTTTATTATAACTTTGTAGCTTTCAGATTATGAGTTTATAAGGTTTTAAATACGGTCAATTACGGAATCTCCGGAGGGAACGCCCTTAAGTATTATTATTTACTATTGTTACACCATAAAGAAATAACACATAATACAAATATGTTTGTTTGCTTGCTCTACAATGCTTAATTGCATAATTGTAGAGTAAGTAAACAAATACATTTGTCGTCCTTAATCCTTTGATCGCGGATTTTTGGAAATGCTATTGTGTTCTATTGTTATCGCGATCACCGGTGCTCTTATTGGGCTTGAAGGAATAAAATTTGCACATTAGAAGCAACTAAAGCTATCTCTATCATGAAAAGCTTACCGAACTGGTTTTTTTTTATTCAGAACTAGCTGTTGCCCGCGACTTCGTCCGCGTTAACATAGTATAATAACAAAGACGGATAGTTTTCCACTTTTTGTGATTCCTTATACAAAGGATAAAAACAGGACCCTATAAATAAGCAAACGTCAAACGCAAAACGTCAATAAACTTTTATGTTCCTAACTTAAGAAATGACGAACTTTCATTGAAACTTTCTACCCCAATTTCACCCCCTTGGGGGTGGAATTACCAGAAACCCTTAAATACGTATCCATTCATTTTTAATCAGTAGCACAAAAATAAAGTTTCATGTTTCTAACCCAAGAAATGACGGACTTTCATTCAAGCTTTCAACCCCAATTTCACCCCCTTGGGGGTATAATTTCCAAAAACGCTTAAACACGTATCCAATCATTTTCAATCAGTAGCATAAACATAAAATTTCATGTTTCTAACTCAAGAAATAACGGACTTTCATTCAAACTCTCAATCCCAATTTCACCCCCTTGGAGGTAGAATTTCCAAAAACGCTTAAATATGTATCCATTCATTTTTAATCAGTCACCCAAAAATAAAGTTTCATGTTTCTAACTTAAGAAATGACGGACTTTCAAACAAACTTTCAACCCCTATTTCACCCCCTTCGAGGTAAAATTTTCAAAATTCCTTCCTTAGTGGGTGTCTATTTAATAAAACAACCCTACTCACCAAATTTCGTGGCTGTAACTTTAACAGTTTTTGCTCAGCGATGATGAATCAGTCAGTCAGTCAGTAAATCAGGACATGTAATTTTATAATTAGTATAGATTTAGTATTCTACGAAAAGCCTTTGTACACGTATGGTTATATTTTAAAGTTTACGCCATTACCGACAAGACCGTGAACACAATATGGCGACTATTAATTCACATGCGTATTGTCGCGGGGAGGACGTTCACACGGCGTTACGACACCGCGTCGCAGGAACATGTGCCGAACCATTAGGTTGACTTAATTATTGCAAAATTATGGAGATTCTTAGGGAAAACCCGTAGTGGTTCGTGAACTAGATTGCTTCACCTGCTGAACTACCTCAAGTTAAACTGATAAACAAAAAACCGGCCAAGTGCGAGTTGGACTCGCCCATGAAGGCTTCCGCAGCAGCAATAAGAATTATTTCTATGAAATTATAAGGTTTTTGATTTATTTTATTATTTCATATTTGATATAATGAAAGTTAAATTAAGGTTTATCATTTATGACGTATACAAAAAACTACTGGCTAGATCTCGTTCAAACCAATTTTCGTTGGTAGTTTTTATAATAATGTACATCATATATATTTTTTTTTAATTATCATGCCCCTACTTTAGAAGTTAGACGACACATTTTGCCACTTTGGAAGAGTCTCTCTCGCAAAAAAAAAAATGATATTAGAAACTTCAAAATGATTTTTGAAGACCTATCCATAGATGCCCCACACGCATAGGCCAGATGAAAAAAAATTTTTTTGTGTACCTATGGGGACCCCTGAAATTTTTAATAATTTTTCAATTTTTGTATCAAAATCTTAATGCGGTTCACAGACTACATCTACTTACCAAGTTTCAACAGTATAGCTCTTATATTTTCGGAGAAAAGTGGCTGTGACATACGGACGGACAGACAGACAGACAGACATGACGAATCTATAAGGGTTCCGTTTTTTGCCATTTTGGCTACGGAACCCTAAAAAAATGTGATGCACTCTAAAGTTACTGCATAAGATCTAGTCTACACCCAAACGTCTAGTCGCACGCACACAAACACAAGGCCAAAGTCTGCCGAACTGAAACGACAATATGGTGTTAGGCAGGTTAGGTTTAGTTTCGTTACGACTTACTAAGTTTCTTGATTCGGTAGCCGCGCTCAAAGCTCGCGTTAAAAGCTTAATAACATGCGAAGATTCTAAGCTTAGAAAAACTTGTCGTTCGCGGGCTGCCTTTGCTAATAAGATTTTGGTAACTGTTAAGGCCGTCCCCCGAGCAAACGACCTTGGCCTTACATTTGCCGCGTTGCCGAGATCGCGCCAAAACCCTATTTTTTTACTTATCTTAGTTCAAAATTGTCCTAAAAAAATTTAAAACGGGGAATATGTATAGTTTATGATATTGTCGATCGATTGGCGTGAGTTTTAAATAAAAGTAATTTGTAAATCCTAAGGAGATGCTGAATGTATGCTTAAATTTTAATAAATTGGTATTACTTTGGAAGCTGATATCATGAGTATAATAAACATAAATAGAAAATTTAAAACGGGGAAAGGAATGTTGATATACTGAAGATTATTGCTGTATTTTTATTATAACCTTGTAGCTTTCAGATTATGAGTTTATAAGGCTTTAAATATGGTAAATTACGGAATCTCCGTAGGGAATACCCTTAACTAGGAACTAGATGTTAAACTACTATGGTAATAAAGGAATAACATAAAGAAGCCTAGGTCAGTACACTTTACTTTCTGTACTATCTCAAGCGGTACAGTTATTGCGACAAAAATACAAATTGCCATTATTTTTTGAACTAAAACAAAATAAATTTAGTTAAAGTGTGTAAGTTTTTAGTTAGGTAAATCATAATGAATCTAAGATGACCTTTACGCCAAAGTGTTTCATCAATCAAGATGACTATAAAAGTAAAAAAGTTAAGAGACAAAACACAAACACCATTCATAAAACGAATCTAGTTCAAGTTTACAAACTGTTTTGTGAACATCAAAGTAAATCCTTTCAACTTGGCACAGTTCTCTCTTTATGTAACTCATTCTCGGAGAAGCACTAATATTCGGCTAAGTGAAATCCAACGGCAACTCACATTGAACCTTAATGACTTGACAATACGATTTATTTTAAGTAAATACAAGTTGACATGGCAAGGTCGAGGTACGAACTTTAATTGTTAGCAAGAATTTTAAGCGTAGGTTGTGTGAATTTTGCAATTTTGTCCTAACTATTTTGTTCAGAAAGAGGTATTTCTTGCAAAGATATTATTAGTTTTATAAATCTGAAGAGTTTTTGTTCAAACGCACTAATCTCACGAACTACTATTTTCATGTAATTTGGCAGAGACTTGACAGAAAAGACAAATACTACTTTCTTTTCTAAATAAGGTATGGTTCCTCGAAGTCTAGTATGCAATATAATGCAACGCACATCGAATGCAAAGCGTAATTATTATAAGGGTGCAGTTTTAACACATTATCCACATTCTGAGATCACACTGCAACTTTATCATTAAATTATGATATATCTGCTGACACAATATGACGCATATTAAATGCAAATTAATAGTCTATATCAACTCCAGTGTCACGACCGACGACCGTGAGAACTCCACCAAGGCGAAGGTCCACTAAATCGCATACTTGTCGCCCATTGTGTCTAATATAGTGCAAAAAGTGTAACAATAACATTATGATATGAATGTTCCAATTGGACTCTGATCAATCATGTTTTTTGTCTATTATTATGACATAGTAACGTATATTGGACATTGGTTAACAGATTTTTTATAGCTTCCTTGAACTTACTCATACTAGGATGTACTATGTGTGATGGACTACCTTTTGTCGTGGGACCTACTGCAGCCTACACTACATTATATAATAATTCGACACTGTTAAGTATTTATGTACCATCCCACAAAAGTTAGGTACTGAGTTTAAATTATTTATACAATTTTTGTCAAGCCAAGTTCTTAATGTTTCAACAAAAAACAAATGCAAAACCTTGTATAACTTTTAAAAATGTGAATATTTTTACCCGACTACGGCGAAGCAAAAAGGAGGGTTATGATTTTGACCTGTATGTATGTATGTATGTATGTATGTATGTATGTATGTATGTATGTATGTATGTATGTATGTATGTATGTATGTATGTATGTATGTATGTATGTATGTATGTATGTATGTGTGTATGTATGTATGTGGGTATGGATGTTTGTCTGTTCCTTCGTAACTTTAAAACTACTTATTCTATTTAGACAAATGAGGTGTTATTGGAAGCGTCTTGATTATCCGCTGGTTATAGGCTACATGACTTTACGTAAAATTGACTATAGAACCATCTAGGGCACTTAAAGTAAAGAACAAAAAAACATTTTTTTTCAGTCTATGTTGTGTGGGGCACCAAATAAAAGAACTTTGTTAGCACATTTCAAATATATAATTTTATTAGCTATTTCCCACGGGTTTGCTTGCAATCACCTGATTATTGCATGAATTCATGATATCACTTCAACGCCCCTGACCTGTACTTGGGGGAGAAATGTTGTCGCATCGTTAGTGTTGAACGTGGTTCTTGAGATACAGCCTGGATATGGACAAACGGACAGGCTGATATTTTCTCTTTGTGATCGGGTCCCGTTTTAACCCTTTGAGTAAGGGACCATAAAAAGGAGAAAAATAACCATCTCCGTTATTATGCTATGCTAACGCGGACGAAGTCGCGGGCAACAGCTAGTGAAACAATAAATAACTACTCATTTGCGCGCTAGAACCAAATAAATTGTAAAAAAAAATATGGTTGTCGATCATTTGAGGAGTAATTGGGAAGGTTAAGAAACTTATCGAGGGAATCTTAGCCCCAAAATAATTGAAAACTAAAACTCGACTACTAAAACGCGCTCTATAAAGTACGAAACAAGAAAACAGTTTATAGGGATATGGAAATGTTTAAAGGATAGCCGTGGTCGTATGCCATCAACTATTTTAGCAAAACAGATTCATTTATAGATAATAAATGGGCATACATATGACCACGGCTATCCTTTAAACATTTCCATATCCCTAAAAACTGTTTTCTTGTTTCGTACTTTTTAGAGCGCGTTTTAGTAGTCGGGTTTAGTTTTTTAAACTTTATTTTTTTAATATTGAAAAGGGTAGCTTGATGAAATTAGATTTTTACAGCATATTATTTAATTATTTTTTAAATAACGTCTTAATATTATATTAGCAAGATAAACCGCACAGCATACCGCAATGAACGCAACCAAAGGCGCGAAGGCTTTTGAACCACCAAAACATCTCTTCAGCGGATCTAAAATGGTCACATTTAGCAATTCCTCTCAATCAATTCAGCAAATTAATCGTCAAAACTGTCAAACTGACAAATGTCAAATCAGTACAAAAATACAGAAATGAATTGCAAGCAGAGTTGCATTTTGCGATTTTAGAAAAATGAATCATACTATGATTCATATCATGATTCTTCAAGGCGACCATTTTAGCCCCGCTGTTTTGAATATCATTTCAGTAATCTCCGTTAGCTCTAATATCGCAAATAGGTTACAAAAAGTGTCTTTTGTCAAGGATTTTCTTTCTTTTTTGCTCTATTGAATAATCTATTGAATGGTTATTGTGAGTCCTTCTCACGTCGCACTATCATTACGTGTTACGTTGCGAGATCACGTAACGATAAGTCTGATGTTTGCGACGTAATTCCTCATGTAGTCCAAATTAATTAATATCGTGCGACTCATTGTCGGTCAGGTTATCTCAGATCTATCAGGAAGCTTATTCAAATCATTATGGACCAACGCCTCTGTTCTCAACGTAGAGTTAAGTTAAGTTGAGTACTCGTATGATGGTTCAGGTTTGAAGAGCTTATGATAATACTTTTTAGTACTTCTTTGATACTCACGGGTTGATTTTAAGCGTTTCAGAATGCAAAACTAGTGCCTACGGTAAAGGTATTTAAGTAGTAGGTATTTGCAAAAAGCCTTGTTATAGGCTTGTTATATATAAGTTTTAAAGTGACACGAAGTTCACTGTGACTAGCTGTCCCAGTGAACTTCGTGTCACTTTAAAACTTCTGGACTTCTACGAATATTTTAAGACTAAAAACAGCCCAATCCGTTCAGCCATTTTTGAGTTTAAGAGCGACTAACACATTTGAAAATCCATTTTTATATATATATAGATTATAGATATAATATCTTTAAAATCTTAAAGATATTATATATATAAGGTACAAATGGAAATAATGGGTATGTACTAAAATGTAATGAAATTCTTGAATTGATCGACGTATCTTGATGTGTCTATCTATGAGTCATATTATTCTATTCACTTATGTTTTATTTGGGCTATCCTCAACTACAATAATTACTTTTATTGCTCATTAATCATTATGTTGTACATAAATATGCATAGTCCGGCTGAAATCTCAACATTACAGACCAACACAATGAAGGACCTTGATGTAATGAATTATTTCATTGTCTACTGCTCCCATGCCTTATAGGTCAAAAGACCCCTTTATTGATGACAATAAAGTGTTGAGGATGTTGTTTGTTCCGCCATTTTGTTACGTTCGCCATATTGGGCAGCCATTTTGCACTACCCTGAAGCTTGACCAATCGCGACACTGGCTTTTAAACTATGTTCTATTGACGTATCAAAAATTATGAAACTAAAATTTTTTCAGCAACGTCGTTGGCTTCTTATAGGCACCGAAAAATGACTTATAACTTATAAGATTCCGTAAGATTGTACTCAAAGAGTAATTGGAAGCGTCTTGATATCACAAAATATACTTACCTGCAAGTTTTCACAAAATTATCATAATATATTTAAGTACTAGCGACCCGCCCCGGCGTCGCAGGGGTATAAAATATATAGCCACTGAAAAATGATTCAAATCGATAGCCTATCACGGTCCTTCGTGTGGTCTACTTCTTATCTGTGCCAAATAACATAAAAATTGCTCCAGTAGTTCGCGAGATAAACCCTTTCAAATAATTTCCCCCATTTTTTCCACATTCTCCCATTAGTCTTAGCGTGATAAAATATATCCTATAGCCTTCCTCAATAAATGGGCTATCTAACACTGAAAGAATTTTTCAAATCGGACCAGTAGTTCCTGAGATTAGTGCGTTCAAGTTAGCCCTTTCAAAATATAATTTTCCCCGTTTTCCACACTTTCCTCTATTTCTTCGCTTCTATTAATCTTAGCATGATAAAATATAGCCTATAACCTTCCTCGATAAATGGGCTATCTAACACTGAAAGAATCATCAAAATCTGTTGCGTAGTTTTAAAGATTAAAGGGAACAAAGGGACATGAGGGAAAAAAGCGACTTTGTTTTATAATAAGTACTAGCTGTCCCAGCAAACGTTTCTTTGCCATATTAAGTATATAAAGTATATATTTTTTAAATTTAATCGCAGCACTAACTGTCGGGACAGACTAAAATTAAAATTCGAATTCGAATATTATTTAAAATTTGACAGTGCGATGGTAGCACCGTCTGTCGGATCCAATGTAAAACATTCCTAAATCAACAACTACTAATGAATTAAAAATTAATCAAAAAAACATTGTCCAGCGGACAAAATTGTGAATCTAAACCATTCCCTGATCCCCTTGAACACACACAAAAAATTTCATCAAAATCGGTCCAGTCGTTTGAGAGAAGTTCAGTGACATACACACTCACAGAAGAATTATATATATTAAGATATAGATTTAGGCATTATTTTATTATTTTAGACAATGGCTTTTAAAAATTAAAAAAATATGATCAAAGCTATCTTCTTACGACAGACATAGATTCAATTTAAACTAAACCAGAAGTTCCCAAACTTATTTTGTCTACCGCCCACTATGTTTTAATACCCCCATTGTTTCAATTTAAAATGCATCCAGATGAAATAAATCACCCCCCAAGCCTCTACACAACGCCCCCATAATTTTTCTGGGCCCCACACCCTTCAGACCTTCAGCGCCCACAAGGGGGCGTTATCGCCCACTTTGGGTAAGGCTGAACCAAACACTATAGGTTCTTGAGAATAGCGATGTTCTTGTTCATTTAAATAAATAAAAAATCTTTTGCCGCCATGATTCTATTTTCGATTTCTACACGTCAAAAGCTATTCCAAGCAGTATGTGAACCTCATGGAGTCCATATTTCATTTGGAATGGCATAATATAATTGTGAATATATGGAAAGTGTGTTCTCACGACAACAATACTCGGTAGATATCCGCGGATAGCAGTTTCTCCATGGTACTTATTGCTCCTCTCTCCTTTTTTGTACACCTGACGGAAAATCTGACCTACTTTTCATTTGTTTTGATTTACGTAGTGAGTGTTATTGAGTTCCGATTTTATGTATAAAATACTCTTTTGACGAATAGATGACGACTAAACGACGAAATTATTTACATATTTTTTTCTTCAGCTAGTGTTGGTTATTTGTTGTCACTAATGTTTTTGTTTTCAAGTTAAATAATTTCTTATTCTTAACATGTAACAGAGCCTGATTAGTGATAATAATATATAGGTCTAACAGAATCTGATGGGAATTTTTGACAGCAGATTTTCAAAAAATATCCTAAATCATTGGATACATTTTTATATTTGCATGTATAATACGCAGATTAGCTGCTATAAGAAAAGGATCAAAATGTTTTAATTCAATTACCCCGGTATTGCTAGAGACTAGAGTCAATTTATTTTCTTACTTTTTGCCATCAGATTCTGGTAGACCTATACTTAATTTAATTTTTGATATTAGAGAAATATTTTATTCCTGGGCCACATGAAGAAGACGCACTGTTTATGAAAATGTTTGCGTGATATTTCGGCTATGCTTGAAATAATCCGACCAAATCATGTACTTTGTAAATTTTTAGTTGTGATAAATTTATAAACCGCTCTATAACTTTACGGTGCAAGTTGATAATAATACTATTATGATGTTAGGTTTAAGAATCCTTTCTAAAAAAACAGCTTTAATTCAAAGTTATCACCATACCATATTTCTACGTTACTAAGTCAACTTTGTTTTAAGTTGATGGTAAAATACTGTCACCATCTTACGCTATAGTTATGTATAAAAAATATAAAAACAATAAAAAAGTTCAACACTTACAGCTGCATGTTGGGTAGCATCGTTGACGTTGGTTTCAAAATTCCACTGTGCAGCCACATTGTTAGTGCATTCCTTAGAAGCCTGATCATCAGCCTGGATCAAGAAATCCCGTATCTGCTGCAGATTAACCCGGTGAAGCCTGTCATCGATGGCATTCGAATTAAACTCGTACGGGTTAGCCCCGAGGTAGTTGGGATCATTGCGGACGAAGTTTGGATCATTTCGTCTGAAATTGGGGTCATTGGTGATATCTATCCTGTCCTCACGGTTCCTCTCGTCGTACGGACGAAACGTGGAGCTCGGATTACGGGCATAATCTACGCTCGGGTACCCGTTGTTACTGATATCCGGGTTTATGGGATACGGGGTGGACGAGACCGGATAAACCCCGGGGGTCGTTGGAGCTCTCCCGGTGCTGTACGCAAAGTTTCTGGCATCGTACTGATTTCCAGGCGCGTTTATGGATTGGGTACTGGATACGCCCAGCCCGTAGGGATTCCTCGGTGTTGGTGGGAGTGGTGGTAAATCCAGCTGAGGTTCCGCGTAACACAGTACGACCAGTGTAAGCTGGACCCAAGTCCTTATCATTGTTCTGTGCACACAGGCCATGGTTAGATGGCCGCTGCTGCAGGCCGATGGTGCGTGGTATTCGATTGCGGTCGCGACGACTACTGTATGGCGGCTGTTGGCGGCGACTCAGGCCGTGTGAATCGGCTTTGTTCTATGAACCTTGTAACATGTTAAAGGGTAAGAATTACTTTGACGTTGTTGGTCAGTTTTGTCTTTGAGATATCCTTGGATGTAAAGCGGACATGTCACGTAGCACATTTGAGAGATAGCTATCAGAGGGTCTGCTAATAAGATTGTTGTGTAGGTCATCTGTGACCTTCATTAAGATGATTTAATACTATAATAATACCATTATACAATCTGAGATAATACCTACTTTGTATGCACTTTGCCGCCAAGAAATGGCAACTTTCTGGATATAGACAAATTGTTTTTATTTTATAGATCAAACAAGCAATAAGAATTGCTTTATTGATTTGATGAAGTATTTTCGGTAGACTTAGTCTAAAGAATAATATTATTTCATCTCCGACTGATGGAAAAGTCTGATAAGATACCCAAAAGCTACCTAAAAATATAACTTTGCTAATGAAAACAGTTCTTATATTGATCAACACTGGTGCTTGGAATCTCAAACTTTTAAGTGATCAAGACATTTAAAATTATTTATTATACGATATGAAATTCATGAGCGAATTTGGTAATAATATTGTAAAATAGATAATTAATAACTTCTTTCAATGGTCAAAAATGTTTGTGAAAATTAAACATTACTCAACCACCAACATCCACTACGACCATTTCCAGCAATCGAAAATCAATATTGCTTAAAAGTTACAAAAATCTATTCAAAATCTATTGTTTCTTAACTGTCATTGTTTTTAGAACTATTTAGTTCACGACATCCTTTGAGGTAGCGCACACTGCCGCTGATACATTCTTCACAAATAATACATAGTCACTAGTGAAAAAAAAGTAAAATGAATTGGAGAACTCAAAAATTAAGGTTGAAAATAAAATGTGAACTTAATTGAAATAGAAAATAAAAATTCTGTTCACCTAAAGTATCGATTATTATAGAACTTATAAGTACTATAATAATCGATACTTATGTAAATTAAATACGCATTTTTGGTACTGAGTAACTTAATACCTGTAAAGCATAAGTTATTGCTCAAAAGGATAGGCACGGGTCGTATTAAAAGTACTGGATTTTATACGATTTCTTTTATTAAATTAGGAGAAGAATAATTGCAGATGCGTTGCCGAAATGTTATGTTTTGTAATGAAAACTAAGATAAAGCATAAATTCAGTTTCGCAGTAATTGATCCGAGCAGTTTAATTAAATGTTTTATTGCCGCACTCAGATTTTTTTATTACTTTACGTTATTTTAATGACGGTTTAGACATAAACTCTTAATTTCACCGCATTCTGAGATATTTAATGTTAACTTAACTTTAAAAAATTAAAGTTTAAATATCTCAGAATGCGGTGGTTTGTTTAAAATAATATTGTGAGGCTACTGACGAGACCACACTAAAGCGACACGACACGACGCGACAATTTACGTGACGTTTACGAACTGACGTTTGTAAACATCAGTTGTATGGAACGTGAAGTGTTGTATCGTGTCAGAGTAGACAGACTATCGTGTCGTGCTCGTGTCGCGTAGTGCGGTCGCACCTAATCGTAGCCAATGAGCCATATTCTCAATAGTGTATCTGAGGGTGAACCTGACAATGTTACGCACTATTTCGTAACGTTATCTTTGTTGCACTTTCGTTTTCTTATCACTGCTGAGTGTTCTGTTGATACCCTGCTGAGACGTTTTTAGGCTTTTAAGGAAGCTAAAGGAATTCGGTTCAGAATTCAATCTTATGGAGTTTTGCTTTGCATGATGAAATTCAGAAATTAAAATTCTTATCTATATAAAGGTTATGTGCATCATGAAATTTCATGATTTTCACGATATCTAATTAGATATTGTGTTCTATATTATGTTTAAAAGTAGGTTTGTGAATTGTAAAAATAAAATGATACCTAGTAATTACTAGTATTATAAAACAAAGTCGCTTTTATTTCCCTCATGTCCCTTTGCTCCCTTTAATCTTTAAAACTGCGCAATGCGCATGATGATGATGATTGCAAACGCAGGCTGAACCCTACGATGTTTATCAAAATAATGTACCAAGTATTGTACACATTGAAAAGGTCTACAGAAAACTCCGCGATGGTATATATGTATATATCATATTATAGATCTCCCAAAATAACATTTTTTTTTTTCATTTACTTTTTACGACAAATAATGGCTAATTTTCGAACCGATTTTAAGAGTCCGTATACGAAATTTTGCTGATGAATATGAAATTGCAAAGATTCGCTACAGAAATATTATTTGGTGTTTTCCCCTTATAAGATTTAAAAATATAAGTATATATTAATTATTACATTTAAAAATATATTTAAGCGCGGACTGCCGACTCGAGCCTTTAGGTTGTTTTGAATCGTGTTTTTTGGCACAGTTTGTTTTTTTTTTCTCATATAAGGGAGGAGACCTAATGCTAGACACTGAACTAATAGATGACACTTACGAAAAAAATACCATAAAAATTAATAAGAATTACTCTACTTATTTCTCAACACTGTAAATTTTATAAGCTTCTCAAGCTATCTGTTGATGTGACAAAATATATTTGGGACTCCTTCGGGAACAAAATTTTAAAATGAGATCAGTTTTCGTAAACAATGTAACCGCGTCGACACGCGCTCGGAAATTTCTTAGCAAATAGGTTAAGGAAGGCGAAATTTTGCACGTAAGTTTTGAATACATTTATTTGATTTTTTGTGAATTCTATTGATTTCATTGGATTAATGGTCATGTTGTAAACACTAATTTAATGTTTATTTATGATTTTTTATCCATTTTCCCTAACAATATAAAGGGTGTCTACTGTTAGTTCTTGAAAATGTAAAAAACCTAATAGATGACATGGATCTTATCTTTTAGTTTTGCAATACATATACTAAAGATATTTTGTAGTTTATCCTACTGTAAATAATATCATCACTATTCTCTGAAAATATAATTCTATTAACAAACTAACAACTTAGAACTACTGTACCGAAAAATGGACATTAGGTCTCTTCCCTTATATGATTATTTCTGTCGTTTTCTTTTTATGAATTACAGCTCTAAGTTCCCGAAATTAACTCCAATTCTTTGCCTATTTTCTCTAAAATGTTGCCGAGTTACATATTTTTGACGTGATAACGTCTTATAATTCGATATGGGCTGCGCTGCGCTATCCCGAAAAACATGACAGTTCATGCGGCGTTACCTCGCTGACAGCTCTGAGCATATTTTACACTTTCAAGTCTCTCAACAACCGTAAGGCCCACCTGGGCCGCGCTCTTTGTTTCGATTATATTACGTATTTCGATGATTTAGAGAATACTTTTGTATGAAGAAGTTTGGTTAGTTATGACCTTTGATACATTGACCACACTCTGAATGAAAAATAAATAAACAATCTGTGAGCTATTAGTATTATTTCGGCTATTCAAAATTGTGCTCTATTTCCTACGTGTCAAGGTATGACTTGTGCTTTGTTCGAAGATTTTACTGGATTTCACGAATGTATGTAGCGTTTTGTATTGCGAATAGTTTATTTTACTCATTATAAATATTTTATTTATAATGAGTAATTTATTCGTTTATTTCTTCTGAACAAGTCACTAATTATAGTTTCGAAAGTTTATAATTGAGAAATTATTAATATCACATCGGACTAAATCCTATATTATGTTTATTATTGATATTACATTAATTTTACAAAGAGGGTAGGCCGGGCGCCATTTTTTTTGCACATTGACCTGCCAACTTTTTGCATAGATTTTTCCCGGAACTGAGGGGTTAAGGCTATGACGTTGTCACGTTCAACTATCGTCAGTAAAACGACTTTACAGACAACCGATTTTTTTACTCAACTATTTCATATTAAAGTGGTAAAAAGTAATTCCAACATTATATAGACGACTTTCTCAACAATACATTGTATTTTTATCATACCGTTAAGACGTAAATACAATCCATAAACAGGTGATATTCTAAACCTTTTACAGCAAAAATCACAAAACTGTCGCGGGTTTGAGTTGGATTATTGAAAAATACTTTTAAAAAAATCTAGCTCCAACATTAGATTATAATTGAAATGATCTTACATGTTGTGCATTAAAATTTATAGAAATAGTATTTTAACTGTTAAATCACGTCTGTTAAATCAGCGAAATCGGCAAATTTCGTATACGTCCGTATACGAAATCCTAACCAATACGGCATTAATCCTTATTCAATTAAACACTTTAAAATTTAAATACATTGTTGATTTAATATAGATCTATACAATAATATATAAACTGCGAGACGTAGCTTTTGCGGTGGTATCGGCCAATGCGGGCCACGTTCAGTAATTAATAAAAATCAAAACTACTGGATCGATTTTTATATTTTTCTCAGTGAGTAACATAGAATATGTATTTATATTTTATACCCACGCGAAGTCGGGGCGGGTCACTAGTTAAAAAACATACAGTAATACAATGCACCACACTTGTTTCTCTCTTAAAATTTTATTACATAATTTGACCTCTGTGGCGACCAAAACTTTGGAGCACAAAAGGACGGTTTGTCCATTATAAAATACATATAACATGTACTATGTATTGTATACCCTCCTCAGTAGATCTGCAGAAGAGCTAATTACCAAAGCTGTAATCATCAGTAATGTGAATTTACGTGATGACTACAAATCTGCAGTATTCCTGCAATAGCTCCTATCACCTCCATCAGTTCTCACGAGATCTCTTCTGCGATTCCAAAGGTCCTTAAATTGCATCGTAAATTCGTATAATAACAGAATATCTATTCATTATGCGCACGAGTGCCTCCACTTAACTGTTATGGTTTGTCATCAAGGTTACCAGTGCCTCGATTCTACTACCTTTATGCAACAGTAAAGCTGCGCTAAAGAACTGAGCTAAGACGCATTCTAAGATATATTTTTAGGACCCCGTAGAACCGCTGTAGATACTCCTAGTCAAATAAATAAAGCGTTTCCATTTGTTTTGTTAAAACACACCCCTCGCTGCAGCTTAGCTCAGGTCCGCTAGAATCGCAAACTTTATGCCGCTTCCTTTCTTGTTCGGTTAGCGATTCCGTCCATTTTTTTTATTGGTATTTTCATGTTCGTTACATACTAAAGTAATGTGTAATTCAACTATAGTATATATTTTAACTCTTTACTATTAAAATAGCTTTGCTTCTTTTTCGGTCTAGTCCAATTGAAGTCGGTGGTTTTATATTCATGTTTAACGCTTGATATGAAACGGAATGGAATAAACAAAAATGCATTAATGTTGCATTAAAATAGTAGAATTAGGTTACACGACTTATGTTTGAAGCTGGGTATCATTTTTACGTGCTTAACAACTCGAGACGATCAGATTGCTCTACTTTGGCGTCAGATTATGTCTTTTAGGCTGAATTTATAATATGCATCCACGCGAACGCTCATTTTGACCGCTACACCGCGAGACCACAAACAAATGTATGTAATGATTAATTATATTATTTTTAACAAAAAATTAAAACCGACTTCCAAGGTAAAAACAATAATAGCATCCTTATAATATGAACTAAAAAGTATTAAATAATAATTATTCCTATCTAATGGTGCCTTTTTCCGAATTCGTCTAAAACTCAACTATTTCTGTACTCAATCTTCATCATTTTGAAGTCGGTACCAGATGAATCTTCAGTTCTCTGACAGAATATTTGAAACTTTTGGAACTGGCACCGACTTCAAAATTATGAATTTTGAGTACAGAAATAGTTGAGTTTTAGCCGAATTCGGAAAAAGGCACCATTAGATAGGAATAATTATTTAATACTTTTTGGTTCATATTATAAGAATGATATGTACGGTGAATTATACGGCTATTAATGAACTAAAGATTACCTTTGGTAGGATTGGTCCTTATGATGTAAGGATGGATTTAAGATGTGGAGCCATCGCGATTTTTGATGTTAGTTTTTTTTTATTTTAGCAGCTTCTGCTCTGGAGGAAATTAGAGTCTCAATCTGTATAGAGGCATTAATTATGGTACTATTCCAAGTTCGGTACCATATTCGGATGACTTACGAATGCTAAATTCATTTATGAACGCGCTAATCTCAGGAGCTACTCATCCGATTTAAATGAATCTTTCAGTGTTTGATAGCCTATTTATCGAGGAAGGCTATAGCCTATATTTATCGCGCTAAGACCAATAGGAGCAAAGATACAGAGGAATATGTGAAAATAAAACTGAAGAGTTTGTTTGTTAGTTTGTTTGTTTGAACGCGATAATCTCAAGAACTACTGGTCTGATTTGAAAAAGTCTTTCAGTGTTTGATAGCCTATTTATTAAGGAAGGTTATAAGCTATATTTTGTCACGCTAAGACCAATAAGAGAAAATATACAGAGAAAAATGTAAAAAAACGGGGAAATTGTTTGAAAGGACTAATATCTCACAGACTACTGGAGCAATTTTTATGATATTTGACACGAATATATAGTAGACTAAGTGAGATATAGCTTATTCATTATTTGTGAAAAATATACGGTTTCCATGAAATTTCAGATTTACGCGGACGAAGCCGCGCGGTACGTCTAGTAATATTAATATGTTTATTGCTCCATTCATCACTATGTCTTTGGCATGCAGAATAATTCGGCTATCAGCCTCCTCATATTAATTAAGCCCTGTCAACAGCGTTTTCGTTGGTTGAAAATCATAATAAATATTCTAAATTTTTTATTTTATTTTATTTTTACTATACTTTATCTAAATATTATTCAAAAACTGGCATTTAAACTTTATAATCGATCGAAAATGATACCAAACTCGCCTATATACTTAGGTATATCCCACGCAGTTATTGACCTCATACCTTGTTAAAGCTAAACCTAAAATATTCAGGTGGCTCCACATCGTAAACCCATCTTATTGATATAAAGATCAATCCTACCAAAGGAAATCTTTGGTTCAGCAAAAGCCGTATTCCTCGTTTTTTTTGTCTTATACACGACTATTATTAATGTAATACATAGTATCGCTTGAGAAGTCTACGGCTGCCCGTAACCACTCGTGGCCGCGATTTGTTAGTGTGACAGTGCACTAGCATGTTACTTGTATTATATCGAAGCAACTTACTTCTCAGAAGTAATGTCAAATGTGTGCCTTATGCTCTGGAGATAAGGTTGAATATTTTGTTATGTTCGATTTTGGTGACATTGGTGACCCTGACGTGGTAATGATGATGATGATGATGATGATGATAAATGTAATTTGTATAGTAGCATATGCTTTCAGTTCTTAAAACAGCGCGTAACCCCCAAACTTGTATCTATAAGGAATCCGGAGTTCTCTTAGTATCTTCGGAACCATAGTATACCTTGGCGCAAAATCTTGCGTTTTGGTAGCATGTGCTTAAGATGCTTCTTATAAAACTAAAATCACCATATGTTTCCATATAAATTTCGAGGAGTTCCCTCGATTACTCATGGATCCCATCATTAGGTCACCACTTTTGTGAACATGGTACCAAATTGGAGTGAAACCTAATACAACAAAACAAAAATTTCGAAAATCGGTTCACAAACGACGGAGTAATCATTGAACATACAAATATAAAAAAAAATAAAAAAATATCCACAACCGAACATATAACCTCCTCGTTTTTTGGAAGTTGGTTAAAAATAGCTTGCTTCAATAACAACTTAAACCATCACACATACAAGACAAAATTAATACAAGGCATCACTATTATAATGTGAATATAGTTAACAGAATATTAAAAAATATATTTAAATATTGGACAAGAAAAACTTATTTTTTAAATGCAGTCAATGATATAATAAATAATATATTTAGTAGAATATCATTGAATGCAGTATATAAAATCGTGGTTAATAATAATAATAATACAATTAACATGAACAAGCTCAACAAGAGCTCGTAAATACTACGGTAATAAAATAAAGCAAATCATAAAACATACTATATTATTATAATTGCAGCAATCAAAGGATTTTATTGTAGGTTTATTAAGATTTCCAGTAAAAATAATGCTTATCACAAACCTACGCGATGTCAAAACATGTGTGTTTTGTATTGACGCTGCCGCTTCGCAGTCGCGTGGTCGCGTAGGTTTGTGCTAAGCATAAGGAATATGACGAAAAGTTAGGATTTAAACATTAGGCAAAGGGTGCTGCTAGCAAATATACAGTAATAATCTGCCAAGTGCGAGTCGGACTCGCGCACTTATGGTTCCGTACCATTATAGAGCAAATTTAGCCCAAAAATTGTGTTTTTTGTATGGGAGCCCCCCCTATTTTTTTATTTTATTTTAATATTATTATTAAATATTAAAGTTCACATAAAACTAAGGATCTTGAGTAAAATTCAAGTACCTACCCGTTGCCATTATTGATACAGAGCCAAAAAGGCAAAAAATCTCGTTTGTTGTATGGGAGCCCCCCTTAAATATTAATTTTATTTTGTTTTTAGTATTTGTTGTTATAGCGGCAACAGATATACACAATCTGTGAAAATTTCAACTTTCTAGCTATTACCGTTCTTGAGTTACAGCCTGGAGACAGACAGACGGACAGACATCGAAGTCTCAGTAATAGGGTCCCGTTTTTACACTTTGGGTACGGAACCCTAAAAATTCAGTCAAAATCCGACATGTCGCACGAGTCATATCACTCATATTAGAATATTGACAGAAATGTTTTCAAACGTCGAACAAAATTTTTTGTTAGCTGTCTATTCTGGTGCTGCCTGTAGCATGAAAATAATATGATTGTGATAATATTAAGATTATATTATAATCTTATTATATTATACATTATTGACAACACAGTCATAATATTATTATGATTGCATTGTGTTGTCAATAAGGTCTTAAAGTAAGTAAATTAAAATTTTCGAAAAAAAACTGCTACGACTTATATTAAGGCGGTTTTCATTAGTAGTGTTTTTTACTTATCGCCATTTTTCTCACGAGTCTAATCCTAATTATTATCACAGCAAGGATTTTTAACTACAAACTACCAAGGTCCACAACATCCGGGTATTATTTCAAATCTTAAAAAATTCTGTAAGTACTCACATACGGTTTTGCTCGATCGAGCAATCACGTAGAGTAAAAACCAATGCTCGGGATTTCGTCCACACATTCAGCATTGCTCGATATTTTTACACCAGTTCGAAGGAAATTAGCTTCGAATAATAAAAATTAGTGTCAAAAAATTTGTCAATCCGGCTCGATTCGAGCCTTCAAACTGGCTCGATGCGAGCCTTCGAGCTGTGAGTTTTGCGGTCCACACAGTGGTTTTTGCTCAATTTCGAATAAAACTATAGAGCAACACTGTATGTGAGTACTTAGCTTATAAAGTGTAGTTTAGTCAACAAGTAATATTATACTCATTTAATATTACACAAATCAAAAGAAATATTGCTTTTTCATTGATTTTCTTGGTGATTCGTGCTTGTATTTTCATCTCCAGGAACACTTACGGCCGCAATTATGCTAAGTACTTACATACGGTTTTGCTCGATAGTTTTACTCCAAATTACTGTGTGGACCGCAAAACTGACAGCTCGAAGGCTCGCATCAAGCCGCTTGAAGGATCGATGGAACCGGATCGAGCCGGATTGATGGAATGAAATATTATATCGATTTAAAATAAAACTATCGAGCAATGCTGAATGTGTGGACGAAAGCCCGAGCCGCGGGTTTTGTCGACGTTATTGCTCGATTGAGCAAAACCGTATGTGAGTACTTAGCATTAGAGACATTTAATGACAATTAAATTTCAATTTAATGGAGACTTTGTGAGATAATATGTGGGGCTTAATTATGTCGCATCATTTAATTATAGTTTAGTAATTAATGTTTATTTATGAGTGCGGCAGTTAGTATAGTGATTAGTGTATTTACAACTAACAACATAATTGTAATGGTCACTTACGCCTGGATATAGTGCAAAGTTCACGTAATACGATTTTAAGGTTGGCAACTGCTAGCTGGTCACGGCTGTCTCATTGTGTAACTTCCTCCCATACAAATTGTTCAATGCTTATGTAACAACTATTTTACTTGTTTTCGTGTATTTAAAGAAAATAAAATAAATTGTAAAGTTGCGAAATTTAAAAATAACTTCCAATTCGAAACTCTAATAATGTCAAGAATGAGGATGCAAAATATTATACCCATCAATACTGAGTAGCTTACAATCTTTCACGAAATATATTGTGAAAGATTGTAAGCTACTATATTATGGGTTTATATATAAACCCATATTATATTGCAGCTCTGAGCGGGCTGATGATGATGAACTTTAGCTTATACCTCGATAATGTTAGCATTTAGCAGCATCTATTTTTTGTCAAACAAAAGAACTGGATCAAAATCGAGTCCAGCCGTTTCGGTGCTACGAAATACGGACACAATCTAATATCAATAATATTATTCACACACAGAGACACGTTAAACCAAATATAACACCGTTAAAAATACTAGCTTAAATAAGAGGGGAAAGGACACAAAATATGTAATAATGACTTTAATTTATTAAACAACTTATGCGCCTGAGTATTTTGACAGTTTTTCACTGAAGTCAGAGTTAGCCATGTAGCTGCGTTGCTCTGGTGTACAGAATTCTGGAAATGTTCAAAGATTTTTAGTGCTTGCTTAAAAAATATTTGTGTTATGTTCTGCATTCTAGTTATTCGGTCCCAAATCAACAGTGCAAATTCTTATTAAGTCACTAGCTGACCCGAAAAAGATTGTTTTGCCATTATATTATATCTAAAAAAAATCTAGTATAAACATAAAAAGTAGATAAAAACCTATTCTCAGGCGTAACGAATCAATGTTCATACAAAATTTCATTCAGTTGAACCGTTTTGGATGAGTTCGCATACAAACACTGTGACACGAGAATTTTCTATATTAGGAGTAAAAAAAATTGCTAATACTCACGAACGTTACTGGACTCCCATCCGATGTATTCTCCGGTACGTTCATTCTCCTGCTTGAGCCACTGGTATAGCGGCTGGAAGTATTCCAGCACACCACTGGCGTCCATCTTGCGCTGGCCAGTCAGAACCTCCATCGCGTCCGGCCAAGGCTTAGAAGCACCCATTTGTAGCATTTTACTGGAATAAGAAGAAAAATCTTGGCATTGCTTTTAAAGCACGTAGGAGCTATCGTTTGAGGTTTCTTACGTTCGCGTTAGTAAAATACATTATAATATTGCATTCATATAAAAAGGTAAATAAGGTGTGGTAAAATCAACTACGTATATTTTGGGCACATGATAAATATTCCAAATAAATATTCCTTTGTAGTTGGTGTTGAGCCTTCTTCTTCTTTATGAGATGATTTTTTTACTCCTGAGTTTTTTTTTTTTTTTGCTTTAGAGTCTTTTCATTATATCAGCAGTGAATCATAATCCCATAATATCCGTAGCTGATTTAACCACACCATACGTAAACGTAATTATACAATGCTACAGACAAAGTATAAACCTTACCCCAAAGCGTTGCCAGCTGCAGTACTCCTGTAGATGTCGCAGTTAGACAGCAACTTGCTGGAGTCGCTGGGATCGTACTCGCCCGCCAGCTGGCACAGCGAGCGGTGGAATTGGAACTGGACTATGTACGACACGTAGTATCTGAAAATTTTGTTGATCTGGTGTAAATAACATTGAAAGGTGCATTGGCCTTAACATGTATGATAATTGATATTAAACGGTCTCATATTATGTATACGGCTGCTCCAGGCGCCCGTATTGCCAGCCCGTACGGGAGTCCCAGCCAGCCTTAAATATGTCCTATAAAGTTTCGACTGTAGTTTTATTTGAAAGAATACGTCTTACCACTACCATCCTAAACGTAGTAGCATGGCACATACCTCATGTATTCAACATCAGAAGCGATATGATACTTGGCGGCGGGGTCAAAGTCCTCCTCAGTCCTGGTCGCGGGGGGTTCAATACCCTGAATCGTCTCTCTGAGCTGCCAGAAGTGACAGTTGTAGTCCTCGGGCGAGGTGATGCCTCTAAACACTCCGTAACGGAACAAGTCCAGGATGTAGCCGAACGGCAGAAACACTATCTTGTCTAAGCCCTGGGAATAAAGACATAGAAAATTAAGAAAGGACATTATAATATTAGACATTGCACGTAACTTTGTTGCTCCTATATTAAATTGGAGGAATCGTACATTCTTTGTATCAAAAACTATCCCATGTTTTATTTCAAGATTAAAAATAGCTACATCCAGTGACGGTTTTGCCAGCGCCCTAGGCAAAATTTCTTCGCCCCCAGGGTCCTGATAGTCCTGTTGTTTGCCTACGGCGCCCTATTTTATCCAGCGCCCTATTTTATCCAGCGCCCTTTGCGGTCGACTAGTGTCGCTCCCCCCTAACGCCGCTACTGGCTCCAACTTATCAAATGTCATTAAAATCGGTTTATACCTTCGATTCGGTTCATTTTATTATAATATCAATTAGGTTGCAAAATACATCATAAAAACTAAAAAAGTTACAATAGTAGCAATTGTATACCATTTTATACAGCTGGTTGATGTTAGATTCCAAGTCATCCGGACCATCCTCAAGTAGACCCATCTTCCTCAGATGTTTCGGCGTAGACACCGACAACGATATCACGTCACCCACAGCTTCATGGAATCCTGAAAATTAAATAAAAATATTAAATATTTAGTTTTAAAAATACTCTTTCGCAAATCTAATTGACTGCTAGATGTTGATTTAAACATGTCAAATCTTTAGAGCTAAAATCTTTTAAGTCTGCTAACATTACGTCATGTTGAATTCGTTGATGTGTGTCTCTCCTGATTATAGCAATAGATCTTTCAAACTTCCATCCCTAAAGGGTAAAGATAGTAAGGTATTTCATGTCAGAAGTTCTGTTTCGTGCAAGTGAAGTTATGAAAATATCTACTTTTAATATTCTGTTTATTTTAAAAGCCTTAAGAAGCAAATTACCTGGATTAGCACCAGCTCTGTAAATGGTAGGCTGATCTTTGTATTGCAGGTAGTACTGGATGTGACCCATCTCGTGGTGAGTTGTGGTGAAGAAAGCCTTCGTTATTTCAGTGCACTGTTTGATTCTGTAAACCATTAATATAATTAAATAATCATTATATATAGCTCGATTCATAGCATTCCCTTTTGGGATAAAAATAAAAAGGGTTGACATTACTAAGTACTAATTTAATAATGGCAGGGTTTGAAAAATAGTTTAAAAAGTTATGCGCGAAGAAATCCGTAACTATCATCTTATGACTTTTCAAACTAGTATCTAAAACATTATGAATATAAGCCTAAGGGCCTGTTTCACCGCTTCCTGATAAGGCTATCCACCACTTAATTTGACACATGGAGTATGGAAAATCTGTCAAATAACCCTATCGGGCACCTTATCAGGAAGCGGTGAAACAGGCCCTAAACTTTGTAAATCACAGTAATTTATTGATTTAGGGCCTGTTTCACCACTTCCTGATAATGTGCCGGATAGGCTATCCACAACTTATTTTACAGATTGTCCATACGTTATCTGTCGAGTTAAGTTGTGGATAGACTATCCGGCACTTATCAGGAAGTGGTCAAACAGGCCCTAAGTATAAGAAACAAGTTAAAGAAGATCATTCACCTAAAATCTTCTCCGTCAAAGAAGTCCCATGCGGACGCGTGACACACCATGTCTCTTCCATCGTCAGGTTTCTCAATAATGGATCTCTCCCAGAACAATGGTGGCATAGCTGTCAAATTGAGGGATGTAAAGAACTCTTCGGCGGCTTTGAACATTTTAAGCGCAGTGTAATTCTGAAAGAAGAAACTATCTTATTACGTTGGATTCTTTGTAAGATAATCAATATCTCGATCATAGGAATCGCATACACAATAGATTTTCAATTGCTGTGCGACAGCCGAGTGCCGCATGGGGAGTGATAGGTTAAAAATACTTTGTGATCAATGTTTTCAAGCTATTGCATAGCTTTTATTGCGGGCTTTGAGCGCGGCGACCGAATCAAGAAATTCCGTAATGAAAATACCTAACTCACCCCACTCCGACCGGCACAGTGGTGCGGCGTTGCTGACTTCAGCACGGTGTTTGTGTGCGACTAGACGTATGCGAATTATAGTATAAGTTGATAAAAATGCTATGCATTTTAGCTTTACCGCGGCAGTTCCCGTGTGCCACATGTATTTTTAAGCAATAATTACCTGGCTAATAAGAGCTTGAGTGACATCAACGTCTTGTTTGTTGGGGTATGGCCGAGTGAACTTTTCCACGTTACCCCATGTCTGCGCCCAAATGTTACCTGGAATGAGCACAAAAATTATTCCATTACCTCGACTTAAGTCTGTGTTACATAATATTACTTATTTATTTTGCAGGTAATAGTCGATTACTCGATACATATGAACCGACAGGATGTCCAATTTCTTGAAGTTATCCAACTACCCGACGACTCATCAATTTTTGTTTGCGTTCCGATCTACGCAGAAAAATTGATGAGTCGTCGGGTAGTTGGATAACTTCAAGAAATTGGACACTTGACCACGGCCGCTGCAAAGTAGCCGAAACGTCGGGATTAATAAAAGTGCTCCGCGACAAAATCCGTAAGTGTTTAAACTTATAATATCATGAGTAATACTCGCGAAAACTTAAGAAATCATAACCGACAGGATGTTTTGCAATCAAGAATTTAACTCTGATCCTTATAAATCAACATAAGCCAATGCTTAAACGATATTTATTGCCTAAATAACTTTCCGTACAGAAAAAACTCACCAAGCAAATGCGCGGGAATAGGTCCCTTCGCTGACACCACGTCTTCCCCGTACTTGAGTCTCAGGTGTCGCCTGACGTAAGCATGGATCTGGAGATACAGGGGCTTGACCTGGGACCAGAGCGCCGCGAACTGATCCTCGCTGTCAGACTCCTCGTACTCGCTCAACCACCACTCTGCGACGCTGTCGAAACCTGAAATGCACAGTACAAAGGGATTGAAGCAAGCCGTGATTACGAAGTGTCAATTTCTGTGTTCTTAATTATAGAAAACGTCTTTAATTTTCAAAATATTTATCTGTGTATGCAAATAAGGCGCGCCGCAGACGTCACACTTTTCGCCATGCAGACTGTATGTAAGCCGCAGATGCGGACTGTATGTAGGCCGCAGACTCGTTCACACAAAGTGTGACGTCTGCGGCGCGCCCAATTCTCTTAAGGGCCCTCTCTCTCTAAATTAGCAGGTCGATTGTCTGTCAGTGCGAATATCGACGTAAATGACATTAAAATAACATTCATAACAGCGCGCCTTGTACGGTGGCGGTTACGACGCTCGCCGTACAAGGCGCGCTGAAAGCCGAAATAGGAGAAAAAACCTTTTTAAGGCTTAATATAATACATATTTAAAAAAAGTAACCAAACCAAATTATTAACATATGTATTGCAAAGCAGTAGATATTTTTTTATATATTCTTTTGATAAATAATGAAGGAGTAAAGTGGTTTCATTCAACGATTTGGAGGTGATTTGGTTTTTTATTTCTTTATTATGTGATACTGATAGAAAAAATATGGCAAAACCATATTACGTATCATATCATGTAGATTACTGTTACATTGTTCATCACCGGTGCTCGTATGGGGTTTGATGGGTTAAGAGAATTATTGAACAATGAACATGCACATTTACCCTTATTTGCATACAGAGAAAAATATTCTGAAAATTCAAAATAATGGTATTTTGTACGAATTCAACACGGATTTAGCGTTATTATTCGTTATGATGATGACAAACATCTTATTTTAACGTAGAAAAGTGCAAAATATTACGAATTTACCGTTTAATTTAGCTGCCTCGTTGTCCATTTGCACGTACTCGGTGAAGTCCTGTCTCGAGGGCGCTCCCGCCGCCTTGTGCCACTCAAGCCAGGTGTACTTCAGCTCCTCAGCGTCATTGCTCGTGGCAAAAATGTTCGTCACCTCTGAAAAATCACAATAGCCATTTGACACTATGTTATGTTTAATAAAGACTTAGGGTCTGTTTTACCACTTCCCGATGAGTGCCAGATAGGCTATCCATAACTTATCTGACAGACGGAGTATGGAGTCCTCACAGAAAACCGGCGTGAAATAGTGCTTGCGCTGTGTTTTGCCGAGTGAGTGAGTTTACCGGAGGCCCAATCCCCTACCCTTTTCCCTTCCATACTCTTCCCTATTTCCTTCCCCACCCTCCCCTATTACCCCTTAAAAGGCCGGCAACGCACCTGCAGCTCTTCTGATGCTGCGAGTGTCCTTGGGCGACGGAAGATGCTTTCCATCAGGTGACCCGTTTGCCCCCTTATTGCATAAAAAAAAACTTATCATGAAGTGGTGAAACAAGCATATTTTAGGAGATGTAAATGCTTACGCAAACGATAAATAAGTCTCATGTTTTTGAAAAAGAAAAGTAAGTAAAAAGCAAAAGCCTTAAAAAGCTATCGAATTTTGACCAAGTTAACCAAGGCTGTCTTTGAAACTTAATTACCACATTATACTAGTTACTTTACTTTCATCCAAAAAAATCGGTCTCCATGGGATCTAGGTTTTGTCTGTGGGTAAAAGAGTTTAAATACCTGGTTCAACATGTAGGTCGCACTTGTCCCGATTTTTATAGTCGCATATGGTCGCCTTGGCGTATGTCGACTGCATTCTATTGATCGCGTTTATCAGTCGCTGGTTGAGATCCTCGGGAAGGGCTGCTGAACCCAGGATGGAGTACTTCTTGAACTGCCTCTTCAGGTCCTCATCCTCGAACTCATGCCAGAGATACGTCATCGTCTCCTTCCAATATTCCTTCTCTTCCTCTGCTACTTCTAAGGATACTTGTAGCTGGAAGGGTAATTTTTAAGTAAGTAGTAACAAAAGGTTTTTCTTCATTAGGAAGCATAACGGCGCAATTTATCTGGAGTCACTATATTTTACTGTCATTGCTGTGAGCAATGTTACAGATAACTTTAATGTGTAAAAGACACCGTCGCTAAACAAGTAATTCATAAGAATACAAAAGAACTTACTTGTTGCTCCTGGTTATAGTCTGTAATGTTGGACTCATAGGCCCAGGACGCTAAGGTCTTCTTGTTCCTGGCCTTAGCCATGATCTGGTCGAGGGACCTCATGTAGTTCCTCCCGGCTGCCTCCTCCGAGGCCTTTTCCTGGGCACGGCCTTGCGCAGCCACTATGAAGACGGAGGCTATTGCCCCCACCAGGGCCAACTCCACTAGAATCTTAAACATCATCTGAAAAAGAAAAACAATTGCTTGAAAAAAGCCGTTTCCAGTTCGGTATGGTTCGATTCTATGCACAAAATAACAGTCATAAAAGTGAATAGGAATGTGAATAAAAACGTATACATAAATACCACGAAACAACACTATGAAATCCTATCGAAGTATGTCATAATTTCCATGATTATTTTGTGACTTGATTACTGACTTAATAAATTATGTATTCGTTACAAATGAGAATAAAACAACGTTTGTAAATTAAAGTTATAAAACACAAGCTCCAAACGAAAATTAATAATTCTACTTCTACCTTCGATTAATATCTGACAAGACGTAATAAGTTGTCATTGTAAAAAAGTGTTTTGTGAGTGCAATGAGTTTTGGTACGCAGACTAAAATATTTTAAGTAATTTGTGTGAAAGCTTTAATAAATTAGTGGTAATTGCGGCAAGAATTAAGTGCTAAAGCAAGTATCTACACAAAAATATATAATAACAAAGTAATCGACAAACAATATTATAGTAATTCGGTATTTTCTGAAAATTCCCTTTCAAATTCCGCAGTTTTGCATGCATAAACATTGTCCAATGTCCAGTAAACCAAAACGGTTTTACCAACCACTTTTATCACTCTTAACTCAGGGGCAATGGATGGTCACAGTTGACCACAGAGTACTTTTTTATATATAGCAGTTGACACTCAATAGCATGTCAAGGTGTCCACGGCTCACAACACACACTTTTTGTTCTCTAAATTCCTTTATTCTATCCGCTACGTCTTGTGAACTAAAACTATTACGTATCTTCAACGTGTAATTGTCCAGTTCATTTAACTCAAGTATTCCGTGGTAGAATAAGTTCACAAATTATTTTACTTAAGTATTTTTATGGTTACTTGTTTTTGATGATGACTGATATCAAAAGTGAATAAAGCAAGGAAAAAATAAGGTATGCCGTATGCCGAGAATTGTTGCTATTGCTATTTGTAATAGTAAGGGGTTACTAATTTTATCCCTAATTATTTGTTTATTTTAACTGTAATTTAATTTCCATATTATAATAAATTCTAATATTTTCATTCAGTATTTATGCAATCTCGATGCAACCCGGATCCTTTCAAAATAGTATTCTCAGAAATGCATCAAGAAAACATCAAACCACTGATTTTTGGAGTTTTGATCATACAGAATGCGTTTCACGTTGGTTTGATATATTTTTTAAGCTGTACTGAAACTTTATTAAAATTACATTCAAGCATAAAAACCAGGCCTAAATAACTAAAGTTCAACTGGTGAATCGAGGCACTAAAATTATTCTTACAATTCTCAATGCTTACAACACTTATGTCAAAATATTTTGTATAACACTATTATGATTATAATATACAGTATACCTCACAGGTATACATCAAAGTACACCTACGAATGTTCACCAACTGTAACATACTGTAATCAACAAAATATTATGCAGTTATCAATATTATTGACATGGTTTCTTTTAGCTACTTATCGTATCGTGGCTTATCACGCCGAGATGATGATAAGTTTAACTAACAGATATAATATTATCTTTGATCATCTTAGCGGTAAGCAGGTATAATGTTTCGAACGTGCGTTTTGTCGAGTAATAGGTAAACATAAAAACTCATTTTTAAAAATGATTTTAATTTCTGAGATTTACGCAAATATCGTGTAGTTTTAAACACTGAGGAATTAAATATTGTATAGTATTTTCATAATCCCGACATTTCGGCTATAGTAAATCCGAAAGTTATAAGACAATGATGTTGTGTTAATTAATAATTCGTGTTTAACGCTTCTCCTTTTTTTTTTTTATGTCGCAGGGGAAACCCATCATGGGTGCCCCGGGTTGGGTACCCCGGGGGTATGTGAGACTCTTACTCACTTAAACCACCTGCGGTTCGCCTTCAGCCGTATAACGGAGGGAAATCCCGGATCTGTCTAACACAGGACTCCCTCCACGACTGGCTGGTCTATCTCGGACCGGACTTCCACCAAAGTAAGGGAACGCTTAGGCGAACTAAAGCGTTCCCCTCGGCGCCGGGGCTGACAAAGCCGGGCAGGTTCCCATCCTGACCCGGAGCCCCGTTAGACGAGAGATTGGAGGTTCGCGTAGCGACGCCTCCGCACTCCCGTCCTACGCCGGCGGAGCGGCAGAGAGGTGGGATCATCCTCTCTGTTCCGCTCTGCGGCCTCTTTCTGTGAAAGGACGGTTTCACAGAAAGAAACCGCCGCCTGCCAGGCCTCATCACTCTCGAGCATGCAGCGTACCATGCTCGGGAGTTTAACGCTTCTCCTTACCTAGCAAGTAGTAACACTATGTAAAAGGTACATTGAAATTATTATGCAAAATTAGTAACATTTTAATTCTTAGAAACGTTTCTATAGTATTTCACTTACGAGAATAACGCGTTTAGTAGTATGAGAGCAGTATCCGCAGGGCATTTTCTATGTAACTCCACTAGTATGGACTAACTCTGAACTCAAACTGATATTATTGTTTACTAAAAAAAACAGTTATTAACATGTAAATCAGGTTTACGACTGACAATCATGTTAGCGGAGATGCTGTAACTAATGAGTGGATGGCAGTATGCAATGGCTCGGAAGTCACGAGATAATAATGTTAGTTATGTCTTTATACATTTTTATTGGAAATATGGGTGTTTTTAGTAATTGATCATCTTATAAATATTGTTATTGGTGTATGAGATTATCTTTCACATACAAATTAGTCCACAAAAACTAGCCTTTACGTGGTCTACTTCTTATCTGTGCCAAGTAACAAAAAAATTGCTCCAGTAGTTCGTGAGATAAGCCCTTTCAAATAATTTCCCCCGTTTTTTCCACATTTTCCTCCACTTCTTCGCTCCTATAAGTCTTAGCGTGATAAAATATAGCTTATAGCCTTCCTCGATAAATGGACGATATAACACTGAAAGAATTCAAATCGGACCAGTAGTTTCTGAGATTAGCACGTTCAAACAAGCAAACAAACAAACAAACAAACTAACTAACTAACAAACTCTTCCGCTTTATAATATTAGTATAGATTGAACGTAAGTAATACTTACGTTGCTTGTGTTAGCTTGTGTTGCACAAAATTATCTTTAGATGAAAAATAATTTTCCATATTTATAGGTACAACAACTTTCGTATCAGATTATAATATTTGTCATGCTTGTTTATATGACTTTCAGTAACAATGGAAATATGTAATAGATTTTATGTAATCTTTTATTTTGACAAAACAATAAGTTATAGTAACTTGGTGCATAAAACCGTCCCACATATTTGACAGCTTCGAACAATTACATGTTTCCCATATTTGAGTCGGAAAATTAAATCTGAAAATTACCGATAAAATATAAATACCCCGTATCGTAATAACCTCATAGTATGCGATCATAAATAAAAGTTATACATGTACTTATTATAATGAAACTTTTCATTAACCCTTAACTGTAGTCTGGGGTTCATTGTTCCCATCACTTTCAATTTTAACCCGTTGTTTATCAATTTCCATGAATTAGTATTTTAGCCTTTTACGTACATCAGTATTCAGTATAATATATGCACTTATTATAATGCAACTTTTCATTAACCCTTAACTGTGGTCTTGGGTTCATTGTTCCCATCACTTTCAACTTTTAACACGTTGTTAATTCCCATGAAGCATTTTAGCCTTTTACATCTATCAGTACCTTTATTAAAAAATAAGTTTATGCTGTAAGAATATCATTTTTTGGCTGCTTCTTCATTTGTTTCTAGGTCTGATGAACCCAAAGTTCATCAGATTACAAAAATTACAATGAAGAAAGGAAATAAAATTGTAAAGAAAACATTTCAACGGTACCTACTAAAAAGGGACGATGAATTGAATTTACCTACGACATTTTACTACGACCGACACTATAATAATAATAAATATTATATAGTTGTCCTCTGGAGATGACTTTCCTTATTTAGTACCTATTTACAATAACTTTGTAGGACTTGACAAAGTTGATCTCAAATATAAAATTCTGGTATCACGCTTTTGGTAGCCAAATTATTTCTAAACAGCTGGAATCTGGACTGAAACTGATTGTGATGTAATAGTGTGATTATCCTGTAGGTCTGAGAATTGGCAGGACCAGCCAGTATTTTAAAAATATTGTAATGAATTTTGACTCGAGGTAATTTTGTATACTTATTAAGTATGTTTGTTTTTTTAACAATTAATGTTCATATTTTTCCTCTAACGTGATTGTATTAATAGAACTTGTAAAACTACATAATATTATCAATAATTTAAAATATTATGGTTACTGCTTGCAACAAATTAAGCAAATAATATGATCTGGATAATGGATGCGATTGTTGTTTTAAGCGATAAGTTATTGTATTCGATTATCATAACTAACTAGAATGGGCTACAAAATTATTCCATTCTACTAGTCTACCGGCAATGCAAGTCGTATCAAAAACTAGTCTAATTTAATTAAGTTTCCTAAGAATTATAGTATTATAAAACAACAGTACTCTCCGGACAAACCTTAGTGGTTTATGGAGTGTAACTATAAAGAATTATGTATTTTTTTTAATAAAAAAAAACTTGTACAATTATTACGTACTATCACAATTAAAAACCAAATAAGTGTGGCCCTCGGGGACTGCGGCGGTAAAGCTATTGCATAACATTATTTTATTTACTTATGCAATTGTAATTCACATGTCTAGTTGCACGCACACAAACACCGTGCCGAAGTCTGACAACGCCGCACGGTTGGAGTGAAGGCTGGAGGGCGTTAGGTTTTTCGTTACAGAAGAAGTTCTTGAGCCCGCGATAAAAGCTATGAAATAGCTTTTTTGTTCCAATAAAGAAAAAAAAACAAAGTTTTTTGAAGCAGGACTACATTATGTCACAGTATTAGATCGTCGATCGAGTAGTAGATCGATCTATCAGTGGGAATCTCGCAAATTTCCTTTCTAAATATTTCAATTTGTCTGAAATAAAATCTTTTCTAAGGTGGCCACGCTAAGCGTGTTTTAGTAACTGTTATTTTATCGTCAGAAAGAATAATAAGTTAGATTTAATTTTAAGTTAGGGTTTTAGCGTACCTTTGTCTATACAGTTACACGAGGGTGTTTTGGCGCATGGCTTAAAACAAATGTTCCAAATGAAAAATGTCGCTTACTGATTCACATTCAATCAGTGCTTCTATTTTGACATAGACGTGAGTCAATAATTCAATTCAGTATTGGCATACAAGTAATACTAAAAGAAGCACATACTTATCGGTCTATACTAGTACCTAATTACCTACTTCATCAGCTGTACCGCGTGCGTATCAAAAATACTCATGAATTTAAAAACATAATATGAGCAATAAAACATGTATATTAGATTGCACTGCAAATCGTCATTATGTTTTAAAATAAACTAAAATAACGAAATGTTAACAACCTCCTTAATTGTGCAATGTGTTGTACAATTGTAACTACGAGTATAAAGACAATAATTGAAAACGCATTGTTTTAAATATGATTAGGAGTTGGCAAACATACTGGATATGTTGATATTATTTTTCTGTAGCTACTGTAAGCTGTAGGCCTGACGCACTACACACACACAGACCACCCAAATTATTATTTTAGCTTAATAAATAAGTGCATTTATTACAGAATTAGTACTCTAATAAATAACTACTACTGTTATAGGATAATATTGTTCGGTATGCGCCCATTGTGTGTCAGAATAACTTGAATCTGACTCAAGATTAACTTCGAATGGGATTAGACGACGTGCCACATCGCTTTATGCATCTATATATATATATATATATATATATATATATATATATATATATATATATATATATATATATATATATATATATATCGACGGGTGAAAGCGGAAGTGGCGTAACTTGAAAAACCCAACTTTACAGTAGAGCCAAAAAACTTTTTAAAAAATTCATAACTTCTATATTTATCAAGATAGAACGTTGAAAATTGGAACGTATTTATATTATTCTAAGGTCCATACGATGAGTTTGTTCAATCTGTTCTAAAGTTGATATTTCATTGATTTTTAACAAGTTACGACAAAAAAAAATCTGTTTTAGGCAGCAGAAATGTTGTATCTTTGAGAGGAAATGTATGGATAACTTAAAAAGGCATATTTTTTTGGGCGGCGGATTTGTCGTATCTTCAATATAACACGCCATAACACATTTCATTTCGCCGTATCTTGTTTACTTAACAAAATTGCATTACAACTTTTGGTTCAAGTGCATAATCGGCGACAGACGTTGTGAAAATGAAATGCTGTATCTTAAACTAAATGAATTGTTTGTTTTAAAAGAATGTCACTATAACAAATTAAAAGAAATAATACGACTATTTACTGTTATTTGTTTATAACATAAGAAAATAAAGGAATGGAAATTTGTTTTATTAATCAACATTAAAATATAAAATTATTATAATAAAATGAAAATTAATGTAATAAAACATTTATTTCTATTGTTTTTTCTACTTTGTAAAGGTTTAGGCCCTAATATATTATTCTTGCTCATGAATTTAAAGTTATTCTTTTTATTTTACATGGGGGCAAATGAGCACACGGGTCACCTGATTGAAAGTAACTACCGTTGCCCATGGATACTAGCAACATGAGAAGAGCTGCTGGTGCATTGCCGGCCTTACCCGGTACTAATATGCTATCTTTTTGAAGGTTTTCAGGTCGTATAGGTTTGAAAATACTGCTGGTGACAGTTCTGTGTTCAGTGGAAGACTGGCACTCATCAAAGTGATGAGGATGGTATATTTTTCGCGTGGAACGATGGCGAAAAATTGCAGGAGGTATGATTCCGAACAATCCCTCAGGGCACTCCCCGTGATACATCACGAAGCCGATAGAGGATGCAGAGTGAAGCTACATCTCGGCGTATTTCCAAGGAGTCCAGCCTGTTTGAAACACTATGGCAGTCAACAATGCGAACGGCCCTTCATTGTATATGATCCAAAGGGAGTAGTTGGTATTTGGCGACTCTTTCGGAACCCGTACTGTTTGTCCCTGGCCACCCAAGTATCGAAAGAGCTGGGTATTGATAATGGATTCCATAATCTTCGAGAAGACGGAGGTTATAGCGATTGGTCTGTAGCTGGAAGGATTTGAGCGGTCACCTATTTAAACCAAGGATGTCTTCCAAGAAGCCGGGACAATGCCAGAAGAGTAGGAGAACCGAAAAAGACTACTAGTTGGAAGAATTTGAGCGATCACCTTTCTTGGGGATCGGGTGCACCAAGGCTGGATCCAGGAAGCCGGGACGATGCCAGTGGAATAGGAGAGCCGAAAAAGACGCGTCAAGACCGGAGCCAACTCTGGCGCACACTTTTTCAACATATTAGGAGGGATTCCGTCAGGCCAACTCTGCTTTTGGATATCAAGGGAAGGCTCCTGCCTTCCCTGACTGAGCGCTGATGAAACTCCGACATGATGCTACTGTATCGTGGTATGGTCGGCGTTTTCTATCCCCCGTCATCCCGTCATCTAGGGTCGAGCTTGACGCAAAGAGCTTGCCCAAAAGATCGGTTTTGTATTTTGCATCGTGGGCCAGTGATCCATTTTCTACTTGTAGGGATGGTAGGGATGGCTTGCAGAAATTGCCTTCAATAGCTTTTGCCAGAGACCATGTACGGGTTCCCGGAGGGAGTCTCGAGTCTCTCACAGACAGAGACATCTCTCTCTCTTGAAGGACCTAGAGGCAAGGTTGTACTCTATTTTATATTATGTGTTTGTCCACGCATAGACGCGAAGGAGCTCAATATCTATTAAGAACAACAATTATAGCTCAACAATATTTTTCATTGAACCATCAACAAAAAAAATATTAGCAAATTTACATTTTATACCATGCACTAGTAAAGTCGAATACGACTTTATTAGTGCATGGTATAAAATATCGACTCATTTTTTATATAATAATATATAAAAAATGAGTCGATATTGTTAACAGAAAATATACGGGCTTTTATCTTTACTAACATGAAAAAATCAACAAAATATGTATACAAGAATAAGTGTGTAGATGTCCAGAGCAATGCTCAGGGGAAAAAAATATACGTGGACACATACGTGGACAGAAATTGTGAACTATAAATAATAATTATAATAAAATCGTTGTAACCAATTTCTTGGAAATAAAGACTTATTTACTTACTTACGTGCCACATTTCACTATACGTCTTAAGCTTCATTTAAGAATAAGCGTGTTCAGTTCCATTCAGAATAAACGTGCATTGATACACACAAACACGTTTTCTCAAATCGACGCTAACAACCAACTAAAAGGCGTTAAGAACGGCGTATATGGTGCGGCGGCGAAGGTATCATACAGGGGTGGGAGGGAGATGAAATGGCGTTACTTATCTCTGTATTCATTACTTAAGTATATTTATTAGTTGTAAGTATAGGTTTAAGAATAAAATTATGTGTTTGAAATGTAATAACTTTCTCATACCTATAAAATTTGTATGAAAAAAATTGTCGTATCTTTGTGAATGTTGTATTTTAGGCGACGAAAATGTCGTAACTCATTCAAATCAAACTAGAGAGTTAAAAAATCTGTGTCGTATCTTTTTCTAATTTTTCACGCATTGTCGTATCTATCTTTTATCCAAAAATTGCAGTTTTTCGGCTAGTTACGACAAATTTTTTTAAGGTCTGTGCTAAAAGATTATCAAAATCCGTGGTCGTATCTTTACTAGAATTTATCGTAGAAAGACGAGATATAGACCATTCGACGCAGAATTTTTTTTTATACAACAATCAATTAAAAAGTGATTTTGGCCAAAATTCAAGTTACGCCACTTCCGCTTTCACCCGTCGATATATATATATATATATATATATATATATCACCATGTCAGTCCTTTGAGTTTTATATATTTATATATATACTAGCTGTCCCGGCAAACGTTTCTTTGCCATATTAAGTATATAAAGTTTTTTTTTTAATTTGATCGCAGCGCTAACTGTCGGGACAGACTAAAATTAAAATTCGAATTCGACTATTATTTAAAATTTGACACATGTCGGATCCAATGTAAAACATTCCAAAATCAACAACTACTAATAAATTAAAAATTAATTAAAAAAACATTATCCAGCGGACAAAATTGTGAATCTAAACCATTCCCAGATCCCCTTGAACACACACAAAAAATTTCATCAAAATTGGTCCAGTCGTTTAGGAGGAGTTCAGTCACATACACACGCACACAAGAAATATATATATTAAGATATATATCTTAAGATATATATCTTAAGAAATATATATATTAAGATATATATCTTAATATATATATTTCTTGTGTGCGTGTGTATGTGACTGAACTCCTCCTAAGCGACTGGACCAATTTTGATGAAATTTTTTGTGTGTGTTCAAGGGGATCTGGGAATGGTTTAGATTCACAATTTTGTCCGCTGGACAATGTTTTTTTAATTAATTTTTAATTTATTAGTAGTTGTTGATTTTGGAATGTTTTACATTGGATCCGACAGTCGGCTGCCATCGCAGTGTCAAATTTTAAATAATATTCGAATTCGGATTTTAATTTTAGTCTGTCCGACAGTTAGCGCTTCGACCAAATTTTAAAAAAATACTTTATATACTTAATATGGCAAAGAAACGTTTGCCGGGACAGCTAGTATATATATAAAACTCAAAGGTGACTGACTGACATGGTGATCTATCAACGCACAGCCCAAACCACTGGACGGATCGGGCTGAAATTTGGCATGCAGATAGATGTTATGACGTAGGCATCCGCTAAAAAAGGATTTTGATCAATTTTACCTCTAAGGCGTTAGAATACGGGATCAAAGTTCGTACCTATATAATAATATTAATAATACTTTTTAACGCGAGCGAAGCCGCGGGTATAAGCTCGTAATAAATAATTTGGATAAAATAATGGAAAAACATCTTACCGGTGGTGCAGCTCGCCTCGCTAGCGACAAACTACTGCGGGCGCAGGATCAGCCGACACTTAATATAACGAGATATCCGAGATAGCGATTGTCCATCATCGCGACATTGTACTTTACTCGTCTATTTTCCTCCAAACACTTTATAGTACGGGAGCCCTAGAACATTTTTTTTTTGTGACTACTAACAAGCTAATTTTTTGTGAGTAGCTGGGATTTTGAACATAATTGGAGTAGCCTCATTTTGATAGGACGAACAACATTTTTATTTTCGAAAAATCTCGAAAGCGGTAGCTAACAGAGATAGAAAGGATTTCATACTTTGACTTGATGGTCCTAAAATATGGATTTCTTTATTTGTAGGACAAAGTTACTCTTAAATAATATAACTATTAAGTATTAACCTACCAATATACAAAAAATCAGCAGGTTAGGGTTCCGTTTTAGGGTACAGTAGTCAACCAAGTTTTGTTGATTACAGAACCCAAAAACGGAACCCTAACCAGCAGATTTTTTGTATATTGATAGGTTAATATTTATATAATTTAAGAGTAACCTTGTCCTACATATAAAACAATCCATATTTTAGGACCATCAAGTCAAAGTATGAAATCCTTTCTATCTCTTTTAGCTACCACTTTCGAGATTTTTCGAAAATAAAAATGTTGTTCGTCTTATCAAAATGTAGCTACTCAAAAATTTGCTTGTTAGGAATCACAAAAAATTTTGTTCTAGGGCTCCCGTACTATTATAGTACGAGATCACACCGCAAGATTCTGCAGGTGTCAGTTTTTTGATAAAATTAATTTTTAAAGGATTCTTGGGAATGTAATGGAAGTTGGATTTGTTGCCTGGAAAAATTTGGCACAATTACTTGTAAATTGTCAATTTAAATTGTCACTTCAATGTAATAGCTACACGACCAAATTACTTAGGTCCGCCATTTGCCTAGGAATTAACTTCTTTGATAGTACTTTATAAAATTACATTAATTACAGTTATAAATGTTTATTCAATAAATTTTACATCATTTGAAAGAAAATGACCAATGAAATTAAAATAACTCATTTCACACATTCCCAAGAGTCATTTAAAATTGATTTTATCAAATACCTGCAAAATCTTGCAGATTTCTGACTATTATTTTTGTTGTATGCAAAGGGCCATTAAATGACACTTTACACATCTAATTTATATTAATTGAAGTAAGAAAATTGCTGCCATAGATGAAGTTGCTAATATAATATACTTACTAAGTGTGACAATTCTGCAAATTTTTGCAGCGAAATAAATAATAATTATTATTCACCCTGTAAACCTGCGGTTAAGTACCTACACTATTTAAAATAATTATTTAGATATTTTCAGCATAAAGTCAAACATATAATATAGACAGCCAAAGAAAGAAAACCATAAGAAACTCTGATGATACGTATGCATCTATAATAATAATAATTAATCTGTGTAAGAATAGTTCAATGACTAAATTTTGTTCACTATGCAAGTCAGTAAGCTAGCACATTTTAATCCGTCGATCACCAATTCCTGGAAATCTTTTGTTATCGCGGCCCATATGTGCCTTACGGGGCTTGATGGGATATCAGCTTGCACACAACATGATCTTATTATAGGTACTCAAAGTCGAAATTATTGAATACTACTGTACTTCGTATCACTTTCCTGCTAATTAAACCATCCCTAAACTTCTACGAATATTTCGTGACTAAAATCAGCCAAATCAGCTCAGCCGTTCCTGACTTACAATTTGTGACTTACAAGTGTGTTAACGTTAATCCACTTTTTTAAGGCCATAACTTACAGGTGTTTCAACTTTCAGTTTAGCGTCTTTTTGTGCTGAAACTGGAACCCTCTTTCAGTTCACGTTGTTTGTGTAAGTAAACAATAACAAATTCTTTGGGAATGAACAAAATAACATTTTCAAACTCGTTTCCAAGTGATATTGATAACGAAACAATAAAGGCAGGTATTGGACTTGTTAGTTGAATATAAATGGTGTATTTATAACCATAATAAACAAATGCGGTACCAGTTCCCCTACAGGTACGTAGGTCTCTGACCCTACATAGTGGCAAATACTAATTGATGGCTGATAACAAAGTCACCTTAGGGACCTTGGCTCTTTGTCTTAACCCATTAATTAACGTTTCTAAGCTCTTTCTTAACAGTATTCTTACTAGGTAGTATTTATCGTAAGAAAAAAATATTCGTAGGCAGATGTCGAAACGTTAATCTTATACATAAAATTCTCGTGTCACAATGTTAGTCCCCGTACTCCTCCGAAACGGCTTTACTGATTTTTACCAAAATTTATATGCATATTCAGTAGGTCTGCGAATTGGCTACTGGGTACTTTTTATATTGATAGTTACATTTGTTAAATAAATAATAGTAAATTATTACAACTCGAGCGGCGACCATTGTTTGTGCGACGGGATAGCGATGGACGTTGTCATGGTGACATACTTATTTAGTCACTTCAATAAAATAATATGGGGGAAATACTTTATAAGGCAAAGCAACCTTTGCCGGGACAGCTAGTACAATATGTTATTTGGTCGGGTTGTTTCAAGTTTACGTTTAAGTTAGTCTAAATATTTCGGGCTTGAAAAAGCCAAACTAAATTACGATTTACAAAAGACCGTCATTTGCCTTAGAATAAGCAATTTTATTAAAACTTCTATCAAAACATCTAATAATATAATATATAAAAATAAGTCGGGTTTTCCTTCCTGACGCTATAACTACAGAACGCACGAACCGATTTCCACGGTTTTGCATTCAAAGGTCTCGGGCTCCGTGAGGTTTATATAAAAAATTCAGATAAACTTCAAGAGAAAAATTATAAATGTGAAAATATCTCTGCTGTTTGTTCCAAAGTCCACACGGACGGACTCGCGGGCAACAGCTAGTTATATTATAAATAAAGACGAATCGTACATTCAAACAGTGACAGGCGACAGCTTTATATTTGTATCGCGTTAAACGCCTAAGTTAAGATAGAATATAGGGACTGACAGATAAAGGTTAATAAATTATTATCTATCCTTCTTGTTAAAAGGAAATAAATAATTAAGTATTCTATAAGCATCATCTATGACCTTTTCAAACTGTTTCAGCCTTGTTACTACTTACGGAAATCAAACGTTTGAAATGTTTGAATTTACTACTACATATAAGTTATGGTTAAAAGTATAATATTATCCTACCACGTTTGAAAGTCGGTATAACGCGCTTGTAACTGCTCCAACATCGATCCAACTGTTCACTTTCCACCAGGCTATGTACTTTTTCTCCCCATTTTTCTCCCCATTTAAACAATAAAACTATAGGAACCAAGGAAATTATTATAACAGTAAAATAGACAGACTTTATATTAAAAGATATTTTATTTTGAATACTGTTCTAAATTATCCTATAGTCAGTAAGTACGGTCACGTCTCTGGCGCCGCGTCCGGTGCCTTCTTTGCCGCTATCGCCGATTGTTGTTCCGGTGTGCAGTATTCTAGAACAGAGAAGAATATAAATGTCATTACTCATTACACTTTCAAAGAACAAGGACGAGCCCTTCCTTTTTCCCTTCCATTTTAAACCGACTTCTTATGTTAACTTTCATAGTAGTTCCTAAACAGCTCTTCATTTCACCCGAGTATATTTCATATTTAATTTCAACCCTATTAGTTAGTTGTGCCGAATTTTATTTCTTATATTTCGTGACTTTATAATATTCTTCAGACCCTATTTCATTAAAATTTGTTCTGTGGTTTTCGACTAGCAGGCAGGCACATTTTTACATTTTTCAGGCGACAATTCACAAAATTCTACAAAACACTATTTGATGCCAATGCAAGGACACTTCATGAGTCTAAATAAAGATTTTTAGTCGGGATTTGGTTTCTTTTTACATACTATCTGTTTTAAAATACACTGACCTCTATAATACACTGGACAGGCTATGCCGTACAAAATGACAGCTATTTTTGTGCCGATTTGAAGCGCCACCGGTGAGCGTACTGTGAACTAATTACATAGCAAATTGCAACGGCCATTTGCAAAATAGTAGTTCCAAATACACTCACAACTGCTTTTACATAGCAATCAGCGCCAATATGGCGACTTTCAAATAGGAACATTTTATTGATAACGACCGCCGGTCCATTGTATTATAGAGGTCAGTGGTTTTATATCTTACGTATTTTGCTCGGCTCCCATCCGATGTATTCTCCCGTCCTCTGGTTCTCTGCTTGAAGCCACTCGTGTAGCGGCCTGAAGTACTCCAGTAGACCGTCAGCTCTCATCGCCCGCTGCCCGGTCAGCGCCTCCATCGCTTCAGGCCAGGGTTTTGATGAACCCATTTTCAGCATGTTTCTGAAAGATAAAACAAAAATGTTGTACTGATTATATTAATGGTTGCTAGCGAATTTGCTATTGCTTTAAGTCTGAGCACATTTATTTATTTATTCATTTATTTTCATTAATCTTACATGATGACGTTAAAAAATATACTCTCCATAAACCATGAAGGTTTGTCCGGAGTGTATTACAATAATACGAAAAATTAATATTCAATTAAAATAAATTAACATTTCTTTCTTGTATCTAAATGATTTTTCAAGCTTGTAACCATAGAGGAATTGGTCTTAAAAATAAGTGCAGTATTTGATGACTTTATAGAAACTTTTAAACGTTTAACGGTAGTCAACCCTTAAGACTAGGTTCACACGGCACAATCCTGCACGGTTTTTTGCAGTATACGTCTTAAAATTTAATGCGTAGACGGGAGGGTGTGATAAATTTATTAGTAAAACGGTATATCTTACACAATTTATTACGTCTACACATATAAAAATAATCACTTTTAACCACGGATATTAACTATTAACAATAACAAATACGAACTAAGAAATAACAACTAGTCAAGTTAGAAGCGCACGGGAATCTGGCGGGTGCGTTTTGGACGCGTCGCCTGTTGGGGCACGCTTGGGCTTTCCACAATTCTCGGAATATGCAAGTGAGAGATAGGGCACGCCATAATCATACTTCGATTGTACTGCAACAAATTGTGCAGTACAATCGACGTGTGAATGGTTCTATATACATTCTACCTATGCGCCACTGTTTATTCGTGACGTATACAACTGAAAAAAACGTGCAGGAATCGTGCAGGATTGTGTCGTGTGAACCAAGTCTTATTAATACCTTAAATTATTCTACGAGTACAAAAATCTTTAAAAATTAGAATGTCTTACATAGAGGGTAGTATCAACTCTTAAAATGCCAAGAATTGTTTGTTTAGAATTAATTTTAAGCTAACTCTAAACACTTACGACAAAGCATTTCCAGCGGCGACGCTCTGGTAGATGTCACAGTCGACAAGCTTCTTGGTGAGGTCCTCAGGCACATACTCCCCGGCGAGCTGGCACAGCGCTCGGTGGAATTGGAACTGAATTATGAACGAGACGTAGTACCTGAAAAGCAACAAAGATATGTTATAGCATTATTATTATAAGAAATAATCATAAAAGAACAACTATAATAATTCCATTAGCGAATGCCATATAATATACCGCGTATGGACAATGCAAATTAATTATGGTGGCTTCTCTAAACGCGCGGTAAAAGATCACCTTAATGCTTGCTTCTTTTTGATGGGCCTTTGCGTCGTAAGTTGATTTCTTATAAGTACTTAGATTCAATAAATCTTCAAAAAACGAAGAGTTTGAGTCTATAATCATCATCGTTTTTAAATGCCTAACATAATCCTCATAAACCTTCTTTCAGCACCATAATCTTTTCATTTTGAAACATACCTAGCATACTCCACATCGGCTGATACATGGTATTTCGCGGCCGCATCGAAATCTTCCTCTGTTCTATTTAATGGTGGCTCCACACCCTGCAGCTCATCTCGCAGTCTCCAGTAGTGACAGTTGTAGTCCTCTGGGGGGGTTGTACCACGGAACACGCCATAGCGGAACAGATCTAGGGTGTACGCGAACGGCAGGAACACGATTTTGTCGATACCCTGAAATGGTAATAAAGTGCGTCAGAATCTGAAAATTATGATTTTCCAATGCAGATTGCACGTTGCATTTGTATCTATCTGCATCTTATGCTGTATGCTATGCAGCCTATGCTGCATCTTCACGTTAACTTGTGTAGGACCAATCTAATAAGGGTCAAAATAGCCGATAATCGAAGCAAAGAAAAACATGTAAACTTTACACTTCAGTTTTAATCTTTTTTTATATGTGAGACTAGCTGTCCCGGTGAACTTCGTGTCACTTTAAAACCTTCCCTGGACTTTTACGAATATTTTAAGACTAAAATCAGCCCAATCCGTTCCGCCGTTTTCGAGTTTTAGCGAGACTAACACATTTGAAAATCCGTTTTTATATATAAGACATTTTTATATATAAGCTGTCCCGGTGAACTTAAAACCTTCCCTGGACTTCCACGAATATTTTAAGACTAATATCAACCCAATCCGTTCAGCCGTTTTCGAGTTTTAGCGCGACTAACACATTTGAAAATCCATTTTTATATATAAGAAGAAGAAGATTATAAGCATGCCTTTTATAATTAAAGTTTATCTGTAAATACTTGCTGGAAATGCGTTACCATTTTGTACAGCTGATTGATTTCAGTCTGCTCATCTTCTGCATCGCCACTGATGAGTCCAACACGACGGAGATGTTTGGGCGACGATACGGATAGTGCGATAGTGTCTCCAACAGCCTCGTGAAAACCTGGTCAAAAATTAATTTGGAATATGTATTATTTTAAATCAAGGCATTTTTCGTAATCAGTGAGATTTACAATGAGTTGAACATTTGGGATTCTAATATGTATATTATTATGATTTATGAGGTAATTGGAATACAACATTATGCTACAAAGCTTCAGCTTTACATGATTGTAATATACAAGTTTATAGTTTGTTTGGTGTTTTATTTCTATCAAAACATGGTTGTTCATGCGTTGACTGACTCAGCCATAACGATTCATGTATCATGAATGTACCTGGATTAGCCCCGTTACGGAACGTGACAGGCTGATCGCGATACTGCAAATAATACTGAATATGTCCCATCTCGTGATGGACCACCTTCAACTGCTCCCACTCCACTCTCGTGCACATTTTGATCCTGGAGTAAAAAAAAATCACCTGGATTCGCGCCGTCCCGGAAAATCGTCGGCTGATGTTTATACTGTAGGAAGTACTGTACGTGCCCCATCTCGTGGTGAGTCGTTTGGAAATACTCGTAATCTACTGTCGTACACTGTTTGATCCTATTATGCCAGACATGTGAACATAAAAATTTGGAATAAGTCACCACCACCAATTTCCTACTTTATAAAATCAGTTTTGAATTTCTCTTGGTAATTACTCATACGAAAAACTAAGCAAATACAAGTTGCAAGTAGTGCATAGCATGTTGCATACAAAATCGAAACATGACAATATGGAATTAATACAACAACAATAATTACAATTAACAATAAATACAACAACTAAAATTAATGGTACATGCAACATAACATCTTTTCGTTACAACAATTATTATTAACCAATTAATTTTGACTAACAGCGCTAATGTATCATACCTGAAATCCTCTCCATCATAGAAATCCCAAGCCGACGCATGGCAGACGATTTCTCTGTCAGCGGGCTTCTCAATAATGGAATTCTGCCAGAATTTCTCAGGCATAGCTGTCAAATTGAGGGATCGGAAGAACTCGTCCGACATTTGGAACATTTTCAGCGCCGTGAAATTCTTCTGTTGCATCGCTTGCGTCACATCCAGTTCTTTCTTGTCAGGGTACGGCCTTGTGAAGGATTCGATGTTGCTCCAAGTTTGTGCCCACATGTTGCCTGGAATATTTTGAATTAAGGTGAAAAAATAAAATGAATTTTAAAATATAATGAGTAGAAATTATAAAATCTTCAACTTTTAGGCGCAACGCAGACGACAGACTATCCGTGACGCACTTTTTGTTTGTGGAAATAGAACCTATGCAATTATATGCGGACTTTTTGCGCATCGTGTGCGTTACTGCATATAATTGTATAGGTTCTATTTTCCACGGAATAAAAAGTGTGTCACGGATAGTCTGTCGTCTGCACTGCGCCTTAACAAGAACCTGAATAGTTTTAACTAAGCCGTTTGGCGAATGAAGCATTTTTGATTTGCTAGCGTTTCGTTAGCTAGGTTCCAAATAACGTAATTAGTAATTACCTAAAAGATGTGCTGGGATAGGTCCTTTCGCAGACACGACGTGGTCACCATACTTGTCCCTCAGTCGTTTCCTGACATAGGCATGAAGCTGCTGATACAGAGGTTTGACATCCTCCCATAACTTTGCGAGCTGCTGCTCAAAGTCCGGCACTTCATATTCTGACTGCCACCATTCAGCGACGTCCTTGAAATCTGTAATGTACAGAATTTTTCGTTTAATAAAAAAATATTCAATCCATGAAATGAATGGCCAAATAAACAAGAGAACTAGATAAAGACTGAACCAGCCTAAAGGAAGTGGCGAATTGACAATGATGGACCATCCAAGAAAAATTATTTATTTTTCGCAAGGTGTTACTTAAATAATTTTTACCACAATAATGTACATAGCAAAAAATCGTATCGTATATTTTAATTGAAAAATTTTAAGATGTTTCGGCAACTGGTTTCAAGATCATTATCAAGTAAGGATATTACATGTATTGTCATGATCACCTTACACCCAGTTTGGATGTAGAGGTCGTGCGAAATAATTGCGGTCGAGGAGAGTCGCTTTAGACAATGAACAATATTATAATCTGTGATAACATTGACCATTGTAATTCCAGTATTGCTTGTAATAATTGTTTTATACGGTATTATTCAACAGTATATGTTTGATTATGAAGCAAAATAGATGCATTCTGAAATATTTTAAGGTAAAAACTTAGAAGAATTAGGTTGCGCAATAATATGCCACAATTTAGCAATGAACGACTGTTCGAATGATAGTAAAAATTGTTTAGCTGTTACCGCATGTTATGTAGCTCTGTTATCTTTACCACGCACATTTTACCACGCTTTAAAATAACTACACATTTTTGCATTGTTCTTTTGTCGCGTACCTTAGGAACGGCTGAATACCTTACCATTTAATTTAGCAGCTTCATTGTTCAGCTGCACATACTGTGTGAAGTTCTGCCTCGCTCTGGCTCCAGCTGCATTATGCCACTCCACCCAGACATGCTTCAACTCCTCAGGGTCTTGGCTCTTAGCGAATATTTCTGTGATATCTGCAATTGCAATTGTTTATGTTTTAATGACCTGACCTTCAGATATTTTGCTAGATGACCTCGTTATTATTGCTTGAATAGCATTTAGTTTTAGTGTTGTTTTATGGAGTGCATTTATAAATTATATTTAGAATCTTATATATAAAAAAGGATTTTCAAATGTGTTAGTCGCGCTAAGTCTCGAAAACGGCTGAACGGATTGGGCTGATTTTAGTCTTAAATATTCGTAGAAGTCCAGGGAAGGTTTTAAAGTGACACGAAGTTCACCGGGACAGCTAGTTTAATATATAATAATATTATGATACATGCTTGTTTTATTAAGATTCGTCTAAATAATAGTGATACATTTTTTCCATAATTTAAAAACAAATTATTAGTAAGTACAAAACTTTTTGGACTTACCAGGTTCCAAAGAAAGATCGCATTTGGTCTCGTTCTTGTAGGCGCATATTTTGGATGTAGCGTAATTAGACTCCATCCCTGATACGGACTGCATCAGCAACTTGTATTTATCATCAGGGAGAGCTGCCACTCCCAGTTGGCAGTATTTCTTGAACATTCTTCTCAGGGATTGGTCTTGGAAATCCTGCCACCTGTACATTTTCGTCTCCTCCCATGCTTGTTTTTCCAGCTTGGATAGTTCCAACTGAACTTGAATCTGATAACAAAGTAATTACTTTTAATAGTGTTAACGCTCGCCAGATACAGCAATTACATCTTGATAATTTCGTTGTCTGGTTTGTGCTGTTGAATTTTTCACTTTGAAGAATCCTTTAAAAACGAGATTACTATTTTTCTTTATAAAATAAGGAGGCAAATAAGTAAACGGGTCACCTGATGGAAAGCAACTACCGTCACCCACCGACACTCTCAACGTTAGAAGAGCTGCAGCTGCGTTGCCGGTCTTTTAAGAGGGAATACGATCTCTTCTTAAAGGTTAGCAGGTCGTATTGGTCCGGGAATACTGCTGCTAAATACTACCTATATGTGTAAGTCCTCAAAATTAGATACAAGTCTTTTCTTTATCGCTTCTTTATAGAATCGCCAATCAAAATGTATGGGATTGACAAACGAGTCGAACGTCAACGTCATATTAACGAACGCTTATATCAATTCCATACATTTTGATCGTCGATTCTATAACGAAGCGATAACGAAAAAGTCTTGGCAAAATTAGCAGTATTGTCATAATCAAAACTACCAACCCTATTCTCCTCATTCTCCTTCGTGATGTTGGACGTGTACGCCCACTCCGCCAGCGACGCCCTGTTCTTCCTCTGGCCGGCCATCTTGTCCAGGTGGAAGATGTACTCCCTGCCCTCCTGTTCTAGCGCCTCCAGGTCGGGGTCGCGGCCCTGCGTGGCGACCACGAACACCGCCACGATCGCGGCCAGCAACACCGCGCCGCCGCCTATCTTTAACATGGTCTGAAAAAAGAAGACGGTTGGTTTTTTTTTTTTAATTAAATAAGGGGGCAAACGAGCAAACGGGTCACCTGATGGTAAGCAACTACCGTCGCCCATGGACACTTGCAACATCAGAAGAGCTGCAGGTGCATTGCCGGCCTTTTAAGAGGGAATACGCTCTTTTCTTGAAGGTTTGCAGGTCGTATAGTTTGCAGGTGGTATAGTTTTGTCAGATGTTAGATGCTAATTTGAAGGCGAAGAGATTACTAAATTACTTGTCCCATCCGTGAATCACTATAGCTTATCGATCTAGCTTAGTAGTCGTAATTAACATTAAATATTCCCGTGGTGTATTCCCTTTAGTTATTTGACTTTCGATCATTGCAACTTTGTGCTGTCTCCCGCTTTTTATGAGAAGGGAAAACTGTATACTTCCTATTCTCCTATATTCTTCTAATTAAATTCGTTGCGGGTCCCAAGACAGCTTGAGTGTGTCCCTCGTGGTTGCATACCGCTGTCGATCCTGGCGACACAGGCGATGCAGTAGTGGGAATATGTGGTGGGCCAAAGCCCGTAAAAAAGTCCGTGAATCGCTAATAATAAAATAGTACATTTTTCGGGGATAAAAGTGTGTTATATTAAGACTCCTCTTTCTCAAGACTCAAAGTATCTCTGTACCAAATTTCAGCAAAATCGGTTCAGCGGTTTGGACGTGAAGAGGTAACAGACAGACACACTTTCGCATTTATAATATTAGTACCGTATATATTTTGTTTGCTAAAAAAGCAGCTAAACTTCATAATAAGTGTCGGTCAAGTAGCTAAATAACCATGACCCTAACTATGAAAACTATCAAAGGAAACCCTTACCCTTTGTAATTAGTATACTTATAGCTCTATTTCATTAATTGTGGGTAAAACATAATCATTGTTTGTAAACGATGTACATAATTTGCACATTTTCGTGTCTCCGGAGGCCATGGTGTTGTGCTTCAGACCGTAACGATACCGTCATACATATTCAAGAAAAACCTAATTGCATTGTAAAGGAAAATTAAACTTTATTCCTTTATGTTTAACTCTATTTTAGTTTACCTAAAATAAATTATTTTCTACAGGGTAGTAGCGAGACAAATTAGTGTATTCGTGTCTTAAAACAAAACGATGGTGAATCACTATACTATGAACGAAATACTACGAAATGATTTGAATCTGCAAGAGTTAAATCCTCCGATCACGGATTCTTGGAAATTCTATTGTATTCTATTGTTGTCGCGATCACCGGTGCTCTTATAGGGCATGAAGGATTAAAATTCAATTTGTTTATGTACCAGAATATGACCAACATCCTACGGTATCTACTATTATGATTTATGAATTGCCTTCCGACATTAAGTCACAAAATTTTGGAATTTTGATATGAATTTTTAAGACAAGATATTATGGTTTAAAGGGTAGTAAGCTCAATCTATAAGCTCTACGTTACCAAATACCAAATGCTTTGTACTATCAGAGAAGTTGATTACTAGGTAGATGGACCAATACCAGCCAATACAGTTTGGTCGCGTTACGTCAAACCCGGCTGACAAATCACAATCAACATTGAATTGACATGATCCGACCATATGAAGTTGGTCTCTCAACTGCCATAGTACCAAAGAAGCCTCAGAGTTTTTGACAAATACCATACAATTACTAAGGTTCTTGCAGGTTTCTCATTAGTATTATATTCTGCGTCATAAGACTGGCGCCTGGGTGAATCAGAAAAAATCTTATTTTTTTGGATCGAAGGATTCTGGTTACAAATATAATCCAATTATCATAAAAATTGCATGCGATTATGAGAACTGGTTGTGCAGTGAAGATACAACTCTTGGAACCGGTTGGCCCGGGAGTGTCGATGTCCTCCGTGTCGTTAGACTCTTTACTTGTATCTTAGTTGCATAAAATGCCATCCTAACGTCTATGATTAAACTTCAGCCATAAATAAAAGATACGTGTGTATAGGCTTGTCAATCAAAATCTCTTAATGTGTGTGTGTTGGAATGTGTGATGTTTTATTTGTTAAAAAAATGTATGATAATAACATAATTTCAAAATAATATTAGTTCGATGCACTCCTTCGCCATATAACTACTAGCTATCCCGGCAAACGTTTCTTTGCCATATTATATAAAGTATATCGCCCGTATTATTTTATTGAATTAGTGACTAAATATTAAATAAGTAGGTCATCATGGCAATGTCCATCGCTATCCCGTGACTCACGTCGCATAAACAATGGTCGCTCTTTATAGACAAATAATTTGCAATAAAATAAAATCGCGACTATAATTAAAGATCTAAGCTATCCTATCTCTCAAGTTGGAAAAAAGCACACATTTAAAAAAAACATTAAAATCGGTTAAGTAGTTTAGGAATCCATCGCGGACAAACATCGTGACAGGAGATTTATATATTATATTAGATAACTGTGCAAAATTTCAATCACCTACGTTTCCGCATTTTTCGTCAAAAGGGATACAACGATTATGCTCGCGTATAATACGAGTACGTAGGTCACACTATAAGTTTTGCGTAACTTGAAAAAACGACATGTTATAACCAAAATATTGTTTATTGCTTTTCAAAATATTCTCCTTTACATTCTAAACATTCTTTTATGCCATCGAACCATTTTTTAAAACAGGAGGATCACAGATCTGAAGGCATGTTTTCTACGCGCTGATTGAATGATATCACTGCCTCTTCGGAGTTGGTAAAAGTGAAACCTCTCATTAAATCTTTAATTTTGGAAAAAATACAGAAATTACAAGGTGCTAGGTCAGGGCTAAACGCAGCATGGGTCATGAGTTGTGCTTTTTCGGAAGCTAAAAATTGCTTTGTTTTGTTAGCAAATAACTATTATTATTATTATTATTGGCCGTGTGTGAAGAGGCGTTGTCATGAAGTGAATGCGGCTTCTTGGTCGTCTTTCGCGAACCTTTTCTAATATCCTGGGTAAACAAATAGTGAAATACCACTCAGCATTAACACTCTTTTGATCTCCAAGTGAAATTGTACACATGGGATCCGTAGCTCAGAAAAAAAAACGCGATCATTGTCTGACCAAGGTTTCTCGCCTGCCTCACTTTTGTTGGTCTGTTCTCATTTTCAACCACCCACCACCCCAATTGCTGTTTTTTATCGGGTCCAAAATAACAAATCCACGTTTCGTCTTCTGTGACAATATCATAAACAGCATTAGAATGTCTATGGTCGTGCTTCAGTAGCATCTGTGAGTTCAGTAGCATCACCATTCCACGCGAGCCTGCTTCTGCCCCACTGTCAGTTCATGAGGGAACCAACGACAAGAAAGTCTCCGAACTTACAATTCTTCGTGTAATTTTTTTTAAATTTGTCTCATACCAATCCCCAATAGTCCTCGAATCGTCTCATAGGTGATCCGCGGGTTTTCTTCAATTAGCCGCTTAACAGTAGCCACATTATTTTCGTTAACGGCAGTTGAAGGCCGCCCTTCACGAAATTCGTCATGTAAAGAAACTCGACCTCTTTTAAATTCAGCATACCATCTCCTCACGATGCTCAAACAAGATGCTTCTGTCCCAAAAGCATTTTGAAGACGAGCAGCACAGTGTTGCGGAGAGAGAGAACTTTTAAAATCATAAAAAATCTTCGCTCTAAAATCTTTTCGACTTAATTCCAATTTCGTTGCGTACGTAGAACTTTGAAGTGTGATAAAAAATAATTGACAAAAGATTTCCCGCCAATTTTTTTTTTTTTTATATTGCTCAGAAGGTTGCATCGTTTTAAAAAATATAACATTCATAACTCAAACAGTTCCGATTGGCTAGAAGTGCAAAACTTTTAGTGTGCCCCATGTATATTATATAGAGTCCATATTCTCTTCACGCCCAAACCGCTAAACAGATTTTGCTGGGTATGGTTCTTGAGTGCGAGGATAATCGAATTTTGGTGCTAAGGATGCATGTCGAGTTTAATATAATTCTAAATGTACAGGGTGCGACATAAAGTAACATGGGAGTGTGTATGTATCCCTTGTGAAGAGTTCACTGTAAAAGTAGCAGAGCTGAAAGAGTTCTCATAGAAACATAGATCAAAGTCACTCTATATAGGTGGTTATCAAGCTAGAGTTAAGTTAAGAGCTAAGTTTTTACGAAAAACTAAATCCGTCGATCGCGAATTCTTCGAAATCTAATGCTATTGTTGTTGCGGTCGCCGGTGTCCTTACGGGGGTTGGTAGGTTAAATAGCTTGTACCCTCTATAATATCTCATAGTTCATGTGTAATCATTTCATGTAACCAACTTTAAGTTGGTTTACACCATATTTTAATATTATGTAGAGATTATGAATAATAGAAGACGTGAGTGGAAGAATCGAACAAGTAACATTTCGTAACATACGGACAATAACTCATTTTTCCTAATTATTTTAATAAAACTCGTAACTTATCTACTCCATAACCTAGCTGATATATCTGGCTACACATATAATCCATAGTTTTTCTATTTCAAATAATTTTTCCGGCCCTAAAGCCTCCATTTAAGCGAAGTTAAAAGTTAGTAAAAAAACGGGAAGTTTTTTTAATGTTACTTACCTTATTCATCCACTCACGTCTTGTTCTGTTTGATATGTGAACGTATGTTTTTGTAAATACCTAACTTATTGTTTACATATTTTTTTTTAAATAACGACTTATTTTAATTTTAATTAAAAGCTTAGATTATTGTGTTATATCATGTTAATAATGATTAGCTAAAATGTACCAGATGCCACAGCCATCTGGTTCTTTATCACCGTTACTAACTAGCCTCATGGCCGATATTACTTCATTAACTGTAACATTTAGGTATTTGTAGGTAGTTGTTATAAAATTTGCACAATAACTACAAACCTAAACGGCCATTTTTGAGCCCTATGACATTTAAACCTTATCTAACCTAAAAGTCTTAAAACTAGGCACATTTTCCTTTTATCCTATAAATTGTGTACGTTTCTAGACATATTCATTCAGTAGTTATCGTTTACACCCAGCGTCAGTCACATAGGCCTAACATAAGGCATTCTAAGTGTTATAAAAGCGCTCTACAAAATGTGTACTTTGTAGAGTATAATATTTTACTGGTCTAAGAACAGACATTCTTAGACCTTTGTGTGGCAAAATTAGATGCTTATTACGGTAGCACAAATGTAAATGGTTTTCACGGGGTGTTTTGGATTTACAAAATTTATATCTATACTTATTATAAAACAAAGTCGCTTTTTTCCCTCGTGTCCCTTTGTTCCCTTTAATCTTTAAAACTACGCGACAGATTTTGATGATTCTTTCAGTGTTAGATAGGCCATTTATCGAGGAAGGATATAGGCTATATTTTATCACGCTAAGACTAATAGGAGCGAAGAAATAGAGGAAAATGTGGAAAAAACGGGGAAAATTATTTGAAAGGGCTAACTTGAACGCGCTAATCTCAGGAAGTACTGGTCCGATTTGAAAAATTATTTCAGTATTAGATAGCCCATTTATTGAGAAAGGCTATACACTATATTTTATCACGCTAAAAGTAATAGGAGAATGTGGAAAAAACGGGGGAAATTATTTGAAAGGGCTTATCTCCCGAACTACTGGAGCAATTTTTATCTTATTTGGCACAGATAAGAAGTAGACCACGTGCAGGTTTTCAGTGGCTATACATTTTATATCCGTGCGACGCCGGGGCGGGTCGCTAGTATAGAATATAAAGTCTAGAGGTCTATCTGATTATTTTAAGCTCGCTTTTTTCTTTCACATCAGAATAATTGTATAGGTCGTCGCTTGGTGGATTCTGATATCATCAGTCTCCATTGCAATGTAACTTTGGACTTACATGATACATTATAATAAAGAGCAAGCAACTAAAAATTCAAATCATAAAAGCAAGATTGTAGGTTTGGGCGTTGCTAATTTTTTTATCTTATTAATGTCTTAGCCCACAGACAGAATAATATACAGAACCTAGAAATGTGGGTCGCGATATGTTTTGAAAAATGTTAAAGACAAGTTTAATAAAAACAATGCTTGAACAGATAAAGTGCTACACAATTTTCACAACGAAATATATTTAAATGTAAAGTACTAACAAGCTCGAATTTTTAACGTACTTATTAAACAATGTAAATAACGCAATATTATGTTATACTCATGTCAAGGAATATAATAAATGGCAATGCTAAACAATCATAGAATATAATTAAAATTATAGCAATTAAATGCAAATAGCCATGCAAAAAACGAGTCGACAATAAAATGTGAATAGTGATACTAATTCAGGTCCTTTAGCAGACGATTAAAGAGAAAATATCAAAGTGTTCGCAAGAGAAAGTATAATAATATGAACACACGACAAAATATAAAAATATTTGAACACAAAGAAAACGCCATTGATGTGAAATTAATTCAGTGAAAGTTGAAAGAAGGTTTTATTTACCTCCTTTCGACGATAAATTATGGTTTTTTAATTTAGTTTACAGTAACATACCTGAGATTAGTTCACAGGCAAGTCGACGCCGCGCTCGACTGGCATACACTAACGACATGCGACCACCACGGCAGAGCATCAAGCTCGAATAGTCTTCCAATTAGCATAATGTTTTTAAGCATGCACGCAATTATTGCCCTTGTTCGGTCATACCAAGAGGCATGTTGCCGTGTATCTTTTTAACGTCTGGCAGTGTTTCGCCCGCTGGAATCCAATTGCACATGTTCGATTTGTTTATTTTATTAACAGTAGCTTTCAAGTTGCCCGTCTCTTCGGTAGCGGCGCGGGCGAGTCAGTCTAGAAAACGAGTATCCTCTACCCATAGAAGTATGCCAGTTTTGAATAAAAACTGGTTGGAGCAGCGTATATTGTTTGAACTTTAATCTAGGATTCTAGACTTGTTAGGTATCTAGGTAGAGTCGTTTTATTTATAAGGTTAATCGTGGATTCTAGCGAACTAGAACTCTTTAAATTGTTTTTGCACGTGTTATGCTCCGTTTACATTTATTTCTGCATTGCATGATTATTACGTGACATATATTTGGTAGGATTATAGCCACCTTTTAACATTTACAAATTACAATGTATTCAAGTACAGAATGCAGATGCTTGATTCTACTTAAAGTGATATTAAGCAAACTATTTTCATAAACACACAATATTGTGTAAAAATTTAATATACAGAGATAGGTACCTACTACCTAGTGTGAAGTGTCAGACAAACCAACAAACACAAGAATACCGTTTGTTTGAAAACGGAAACTCTACACGACCACAAACCACAGTTCCGATACAAGCGTGCGGAATGGTAGTTGAATTTCGAACATAATATTCTTAATTTGAATATTAAAAAAAGAAACAATTTACAACAACGGAATCCTAAATTGCCTCTTATTTAAAAAATATGAATTTATCACGCCAATAATAAATGATTGAAACGCAGATGGACATTGAGATATTCGTGTCCCAAGAAAGGACATCCTAGACACATTAATAAAATACTGTAATTGCCGTACTCAGATATTTAAATATAATTAAATTAAGATTTTAACATGAGGGCCATATATTCTGTCAAAATCTTCATTTAATTACAGATAAGTAACTAATCTCTCTGAAAAAAATCTTCTCTGAGTGCGGCAGTTAGACAAGAAAAACTAATCTGGCATTAACTAAGTAAATAAATAATTCTTAAATTGTAGCTTTGTAATCTTTTCTCATTAAGGCCGTCCCCCGAGCAAACGACCTTGGCCATACATTTGCCGCGCTGCCGAGATCACACCAAAACCCTATTTTTTTAACTTATCTTAGTTCAAATTGTCCTAAAAAAATTTAAAACGGGGAATATTTAGTTTATAATATTGTCGATCTATTGACGTGTGTTTCAAATAAAAGCAATTAGTAAATCCTAAGGAGATGCTGAATGTATGCTTGAATTTTAATAAATTGGTTAAAACAAAAATAGAAAATTTAAAACGGGGAAAGGAATGTTGATATACTGAAGATTACTGCTGTATTTTTATTATAACTTTGTAGCTTTCAAATTATGAGTTCATAAGGCTTTAAATACGGTAAATTGCGGTAACTCCGTAAGGAACGCCCTTAATGTTAATTTCTCCTTTGACTTCCGGTCACTCGTCCTTGTGGATTGTTAGTATGTCAAGGAGCTTTAAAGCATGCCAAGAATTCATTTATAATTTTTTGCCCTTCAATACTGCACTTGAGTATAAGAAATACACATTTTATTTTGTACTTTCATGTACAAAAATGACATAGGCTAGCTTGTGTTTCATGACGGAAAATGCATGGTTCCCGGAAAACAAGTTTCTGCGTAGAGTGTAGACGATGCTCCAACATCTAGAGATGAATCACATCGTGAACATTCTTGAAAAATAAACTTTATATAGCTATCTATTATATATAAATCTCCTGTCACGATGTTTGTCCGCGATGGATTCCTAAACTACTTAACTGATTTTAATGTTTCTTTTTTTTTAAATGTGTGCTTTTTTCCAACTTGAGAGATAGGATAGCTTAGATCTTTAATTATAGTCGCAATTTTATTTTATTGCAAATTATTTGTCTATAAAGAGCGACCATTGTTTATGCGACGCGGGTCACGGGATAGCGATGGACGTTGCCATGGTGACATAACTACTTATTTAGTCACTAATTCAATAAAATTATACGGGTGATATACTTTATATAATATGGCAAAGAAACGTTTGCCGGGACAGCTAGTCTAATATATATAAATCTCCTGTCACGATGTTTGTCCGCGATGGATTCCTAAACTACTTAACCGATTTTAATGTTTTGTTTTTTTAAATGTGTGCTTTTTTCCAACTTGAGAGATAGGATAGCTTAGGTCTTTAATTATAGTCGCAATTTTATTTTATTGCAAATTATTTGTCTATAAAGAGCGACCATTGTTTATGCGACGCGGGTCACGGGATAGCGATGGACGTTGCCATGGTGACATACTTATTTAGTCACTAATTCAATAAAATAATACGGGCGATATACTTTATATAATATGGCAAAGAAACGTTTGCCGGGACAGCTAGTCTAATATATATAAATCTCCTGTCACGATGTTTGTCCGCGATGGATTCCTAAACTACTTAACCGATTTTAATGTTTTGTTTTTTTAAATGTGTGCTTTTTTCCAACTTGAGAGATAGGATAGCTTAGGTCTTTAATTAAAGTCGCAATTTTATTTTATTGCAAATTATTTGTCTATAAAGAGCGACCATTGTTTATACGACGCGGGTCACAGGATAGCGATAGACGTTACCATGGTGACATACTTATTTAGTCACTAATTCAATAAAATAATACGGGCGATATATTTTATATAATATGGCAAAGAAACGTTTACCGGGACAGCTAGTATATTATAAAACTTAAATATTATGAACTAGCTATTCGTCTTCGTGCGACTTCGTCTGCGTCAACTTTTTTAGATTTTCCCCGGTCTCCAATCGCTGATATTTTACTCCTAGCCACAAGCCTTTGCCAAATGTTTTTCTAATTTGAACCAGTAATTCCTCAGGTAAGCGTGATCAAACACATAAGTAATCTCTTCACCTTTATAATAATTAATAAACGACTAAGTAATAAGTCAAAATTCGTTCATCGCGCTAGAATCTTTAATTTTTCCGAGTTGACAATAATCCTGATTTGTCCTATCCTTGGATTTAAAGTATCTCCGTGGACCTTACCAAATTTCAGAAAAATCGGCTCAGCAATTTGACCATGAAGAGAACAGACAGACAAACAGACAGACTTTTGTATTTATAATAATATTATGGATGTAGATGTTTTGCATCATCCCACAAATAAAATTAATTATGATTATGTATTATGTAGAACAAGACTGCATTCATAAATCATAACTCAACACCAATTTTTTGTGGGTTAATACACAAAATATGTTTAATAGCAATTAGATTTAAACAAGCTGTACACTAAACACTTGAGCACGCGACAGTACGTACTCGTATAACGTAGGTGTGACCGCTGAGTCACACATTTTCGTGCGACTGACAGTGACGGTGTAGTGTGTACGGTATCAGGAATACCTACCTTTTTAAACACTGTTTACACACTCCGATTTGCAGATTATTCGCAAAAATCTGCTTTTTTTGAAAAGTATGTGAAAAAAACTTTTGTTACCGAACAGATTACATGTTTTTCATGCCGGTTCAAGAACTTACAAATTCACGAATTAGCCTGCAAGAAAAACTTCGGTGGCCAGGTGAGGGATACCTACTTGGAGCGAAACCAAAAAATTTTTTTGAATATAAGGGAAAGGCGCTAATGGTAGACACTGAACTAATAGAAGACACTTACGACAAAAATGCCATAAAAATAAGAATTATTCTAATTATTTCTCAACACTGTAAATTTTATAAGCTTCTTATGCTATCTGTTGATGTGAAAAAATATATTAGGGATGCCTTCGGGAACAAAATTTTAAAATGGGATCAGTTTTCGTAAATGATGTGACCGCGTCAACACGCACCCGGCAATTTCTTAGCAAATAGGTTAAGGAAGGCGAAATTTTGCACGTAAGTTTTGAATACATTTATTAGATTTTTTGTAATTTCTATTGACTTCATTGGATTAATGGTCATGTTGTTTACACTAATTAATGTTTATTTATGATCTTTTATCCATTTTCCCTAACAATATGAAGGGTGTCTACTATTAGTTCTTGAAAATGTAAAAAAACCTAATAGATGACATGGATCTCATCTTTTAGTTTTTCAATACATACTAAAGTTATGTTGTAGTTTATTCTACTGCAAATATCATCACTATTCTCTAAAAATATAATTCTATTAACAAACTAAGAACTTAGAACTACTGTACCTAAAAATGGACATGGTGTCTAATATTAGACCTTGCACTGATCTAAAAATCGATGCTTTAGTTTTGTAGCAGTAAAAAGAAGAAAAAGGAGAACTGAGAACAAAAAGAAGAAAAAAGAAGAGGCAAAAGAAGCATGGAGACTTAAGACTAAAAATAAATTTGCTGGGAAAAAAATATGAAAAATAAAAATAAAAGGAAAGATAGTTTCAGCATGGAAGAAGAATGAATAGAATCTGGAGACAACGTGGATAATATTTCTGATGCATGTAGTTACTATGATGAAGTAAATGAAATCTTTTGAAAAACGGCAAATAAAGGCCTAATAATATGAAAAATGTAAAATGTAATTTAATGTTCTATGTCAACTATTAGTTCATATTGGTGTCTACTATTAGTGTTGTTCGCTTATTGTGATGTCATCTATTAGTACTTATGACTAAGTTTACAAAAAGACCAATAATATATTTTTTTATTGATTTGTCAGAGAATAATTATAATAGTTTTATTTTGTAAGAGTTACTGAAGACATGGAAGAAGTTATCAATCCTTTATTTTCATAAATTATATATTTTATAACATTCGAATGTTTCATGTTTCCTTAAAGTGTCTGCCATTAGGTCTTCTCCCTTAGATTGTTACAAAATACAATTAATTACTTTATCTATGATCATCCTATAGTAATCCACCATTTTACCAAATCTTCAGGCAAAAATGTATGTTTATTATTTTAAATTAAGTTAAGTTGATGGGTTTAAGTTTCCTTTTCTTCCATCGACTTTTTATTCCAATCTCTGTTTTTCACATGCGTCAGGTCATCCTCTTTCCACCTGGCACCTTTGATCAAAAACATATTTTGAGCATTGAGATTCTAGCATTTAGTAAGTACTAGTATACTGCTATTGGTAGACACTAAAGTGTGACTAGAGTCTAGACCATAATAATTGCGAAGTCTAATATACACAATTATTGATAGACGAACATGTTCTCTACAATATATTCGTAATCTCATCCGTCCAACACTGAGTAACATGAAATATTGAAGCACTATTCGCTAAGTGTAAGCGACGCTTAACAGCTACCTCATTAGAATGCCATCCACGTTTCTGGTTGATAAACTTTGCTCTATGGTCATTGATCGTCATTACCACCTGTGGTGATAGACTGATAGGTGATAATGATGATGAGCAATGTTTGACGACCTTTTTGAATTTGACGATCTCTGTGGCTCAATTGGTTGAGCCACAGAGAGTCAAAATCATTCCGACGAAAATCCGGCCGACGGAACAAAAAAAGGTTTCAATGTTCTCGGGTCTGGATGTGTATTAAATATGTGTATGATATAATAAAAATCAGTAAATGTATGTATTATGTAGAGGCCTCACATGGTACGGGGTCCTTATCTAAACAAACTGAACTTTTGAAATTGACAGGCTTGCCGCTAGCAGAACGTTCTAACTTCTAACAGGCCAAAGGGATAGCTGTTCCAATTTTAAATAGCTCATTTCAAAATGCATTGTTTTGCATCGCCACGTCTTGTTGCAATGTAAACTACTCCTTAAAGGTCAACTAAAAAAGATTGAAAGTTTGTTTCCTTTTGACTTGTATCGCAAGATCTAACCCTGTGATACCGAAAACAGACGAAGCCGCAAGCTAAAGCTGGTATAAAAATTCCCTACTGGGGTCGAATTTATTCCCTGGAGATTTTTTACTGAGTATTAAATATAATTCCGTTGCCTGGTACCTGTAACACAAGTCCTTCAGGTACTTAGCACGGGACCAGACTGACGTGGTATGAAGCGTCCTGAGATATTAGTTATTATTATTATCAAGCAAGAACTCAGGTCGATATAAGTACTTTAATTTGTTCCAGCCAGAATTAATATACGTACTTACCTACTAGGTTTTGATTGCGGCTTCCTAAGGGATTTTGGTAAATTGTTACTAAGTATCTTAGTTTAAATTGAAAAAGAATTTTCCAACCTCTGATTGCTAAAGATTTCTTATTATTGGTGCATCTTTAAGGCCTATTGTCACAAAAGCGAGTTGTGAGTTTGCGATAAGATAAGGCACAATCTTGGAAAAAAAATCATACGGAGCAAAATTTTTTTTCACATTCACCAGATTGCGCAAGGTGCTAATTATTGGCCTCATCAATTTCAAAAGGACCACTAAATTGACGACACATTTTGCCTGGACATGTCATAATATCTATATTATCTTAAAGGTCTTTGATATTATCATAGTATATCTCCATAAATAGAGAAAATAGAAAACCTTTGTTTGATTGTGCAAATATTTCGCGAAGACAAATAATGGTCGGATCGTGGGGGCAAGTCACTTATTAATTAGTTTTGGGAGGTCAATGGCCGAGAGTCAATGTACTGACGAACATACAGAGACGTTTTTATATTATGATTTATGATACTGTTAAATGATAAAGACATTGAAAGTGTTAATTTTACAGCATAGGTGGGAGTTGGGACGCGGTTTCTAAGTTTTTTAATGACATGAATACGTATAAAAATTGGGAATTATAAACTAAATAATGAAATTATTTTAGTAAATTCATTGTATTTATTTTTAAGGTATTTTACCTAACCAGGTTCTCAGTTAAACTTATAATTTCAAATCTTAATCAATAATATTATTATTTAACTACATTGCGTTATTTTATTATCACAAAGAATCATAAAAAAAATGATCCTTAAAAACTTATATCATTTAATTTTATCAACGAACTCTACTTTTTAACAAAGTTAAAAATTAATGCATCGCCATCTAGTGGTGAGTAGCAAAATTATGCAAGTTGTTAAGTCAAGAAAGTTTCACAACCAGGATGATAGATGTCGCTACTAGAAATGGCTCTATCTTTTTGTAATTTTATTAAAATTGTGTTTTATTATTATATTTAAATTTTGTACTAAATAATTACTAATTATGTAATTACTTAGCACAAAAATTCAATATTCTCAATTAATTTAGATCATTCTGAATATCGCATCGTAGGGACTAGGGATTATTAGAGACCGTGCAGTAATTATTATAAAATGGCAAGAGTCAGTAAGTTACATACTTAATTATTGTAATTTTTATGTTCGGATTGGTGATGTCAACAGTTTGTAGCACCATCATTGCGCACGTTCCCTATAGGTACGGCACAGAATGTAACAAATGTAACAAAAAAATAAAATAAAAAAAAATAACAAAGTGTCAAGTGATAAAACTTTTGGGTGTGTATTTATTGTGTCCTGAGAGGTCACTGTGCATGCTGAGCGCTTTTTGCGATTTGTATGGGCAAGGGCCCGAGCGTCATGATTTTTTCTATACAAAAGTAAAAAAGACAATTTACTCTTTCAGTGCTGTTAGTGGCTACTTACATAGCGAACTCTATATAAACGGGCCCCATACACACCCTAAAATATTATCACCTAGTTTTGTTACACCCTGTATACCTTGTGTACTACAGGAGAATGACGGATCACCGTACTTATTTATTTAGCTCAATGACCCATGGGCCATTAAAGTGGATCTTGGCCTCCGAGTCTGACGCGAGTTAAATCTTATTTGCGAATAACATTACAACGACGGTAGGGTAAAGCTACATACCTACCCAAACAACGTGCCTTGTTTTGGATGATTTTTTTTATAAATATTCTTGGTCACCCTTTACCTTTTTCTCCTTCTCCATCCTTCGTTTGTTATTTTAAGGGTTTGGTTTTTGTCACATAATTAATATTTTCTAGAAAAATGGCAAGCTACAAATATTTTTGTTGTAATTTGGAATAAATCTTGTGCCTGGGTTAATGCAAAAATGCTGAAGTTGGATTACTACCTTCCCATGTTTATTAGACATGAAATATTGTTTAACAAGTATAGAAACATAATATGCAAATAATTGGGAGGCACTGGGCATTGAAGTTGTTTAAAAAAACGGCTCACCAACCATCGTTTTGCTGACGACATTGTTCTGTTTGCTTCCACAGCCTCAGAACTGCAAAAAATGCTCCAAGATCTGAGCACGGCAAGCCTCGAGGTGGGACTAGTTATGAATAGGTCCAAAACTAAAATAATGACCAATAGCACGAAGCGTAGGGTCGAGGTAGACCAGCAAGCAATGCAATATGTCGACGAGTACACCTACTTGGGCCAGATAGTTTCTTTTGACAATAGACAAGGCAAGGAAGTCGATTGCAGAATCGAGAACGCCTAGAAGAGCTACTGGTCCATGAAGACGCTGATGAAAGGGGATTTACCAATCTCCCTGAAGCGAAGACTCGTCGACATGTGCATTCTGCCCGTCCTAACCTACGGTGCGCAAACATGGTCATTGACCGATTCGCAAAGGTATGCCAAAGAGCAATGGAGCGCAGTATGTTAGGAGTAAAGCTTCTCGATAAAATAAGAAACACCATACTGCGCTCCCAAACGGGCATCAAGGACGTAGGTGTCAAGGCGGCCAAGCTGAAGTGGGAGTGGGCGGGTCACGTTAGCCGCATGCATCCCGACCGCTGGGCGAGGGTCTCAACAGAGTGGGCACCTGAAGATGGACGCCGCCGCCGAGGACAGCCTAGAAAAAGGTGGCGTGACGAGCTGGAGGCATACCAGCCAGGCTGGCTGTCGGTGGCGCAGGAGCGAGAACAGTGGAAGACCTGGGGGAGGCCTTTGTCCAGCAGTGGGACACTATAGGCTTATAAAAAAATGCAAATAAACTTATGGAAATCAAAAGGGCACAAAGGAAAATTATAAAACGGATAGAATTGGAAGTAATATGAGACCATTATTCATAATATTTATGTAAAACATTATATAACGTGTGATTACCCTCGCGATTCCAACGTGCCATTACAGTACACATTATGTACTTTACCTATGCCGTATAATGTCTGTAGGGTCTGCAGTTTAAGTTTACATAATATTATGAGTAATTGAGTTTTATCTGCAAGCGGCATACAAGTTGGCTAATCCATATTGATATTACATACTAATATTATGCGAAAGTGTGTCTGTCTGTCTGTCTGTTGGCTTAATTGCCTCTTCACGCTTAAACTAGATATTTTTACTATGCTTAAACTGCAGAACCAAATTTGGTGAAAGTTTGAGCCCCATAGAATACTTTTTATCCCGGAAAAACGTACGGTTCCCGCGAGACGAATTTTTGCGTAACGAAAACTAATTGGTACGCAACGTTGTTGTTGCGATGTGTTCGGTATCACACAAGAGGTCGACAACGACTGCAAAATGTGGTACGTGTGAATGGTCCATTTCATTTACAATACAAAATTTACGCCTGATCACGTGATGTAGTTGTGGTGTGGTTGTGGTACGTGTGTCCCTAAGATTAAAGAAATAGAGAGCATCCTTGTAGGACGCTCTCTTATTGCGCAAGTCTTGGCAATTTTAAAAACGACTCCTGCGTGGCCTAGTTCAGATGAAATCGGTCACAATCACCTAAATCGGCGTAAGAGCTACATATAGCCAGGTAATAATTATTATTTAGTCACCTACTTGAGATTTGAGATTTACATGTTTTTCCTAAATCAGTTCATAAGATGAATCTTATTCTTCATTTATTGATTGATAAATGCAAAAATCTAAATCTGCTTTTTAAATTTATAGCCTAGAAATCACTAAAAGTCTCTAAATTATATTACTCTGTAGGAATTTTAGTCATACAACTCTGATTAGGAACAATTTAACAATGACTACTTTTTCACTTGTCGGGTAAGTGGTAACCCTATATTTTGATTACGCGAACAAAACTGGTATGAAGCTTTATACCTACTACAGAATTAGATACATTTTTACCATAAAGTTAATATACCTAGCCGAAAAGAGAAACAAAGGCCTGAGCAAGCGAGATGTCATTATCAGTAACACTGCGTGGTAGAAAGAGACGTGTGATATATTATGACAGCAGAACCAATTTTTTCACCTGTTTGACGTCCAGTCGGCACTTATCGGCACGTTGACAATTTAATAATCTCAAGATGCTTGTGTAAGTGTATACATTTTTACACACAGACGTAAATAAACTGCACACTTCTTGGGGGCACGATTCATGGAATCATTATGATATTATTATATCACGATTGGAAGATAGCGGGGTGTGTAGGCGGGGCTAGCGTGCATTGATATTTTTGACAGCCCGGTCTTAAAGAGTTTCTTCTACGCTCAGAGAATACTGTCCAACTCCAAATACCAATGGACGCAAAAGGTCTTCAAGTGATCAGTTTAATAATAATAATAATATCTATGGACGCTTCACACCACGTCAGTCTGGCCCCGTGCTAAGTACCTAAAGGACTTGTGTTACAGGTACCAGACAACGGAAATATATTTAATACTTTTATACAATACATATATTTAAGATTTTTATTATATCATACACATATTTAATACACATCCAGACTCGGGAACATTGAAAACTTTTTGTTCCGTCGGCGGGATTCGAACCCGCGACCCCCGGCTTGAGCGTCCAACGCGCTTACCGCTGAGCCACAGAGGTCGTTCGAGTTTGCTTCTTAACCACCTAATTTATACAAAAAACCTTGACATAGACATCCCTGAGTGTAAGGACGAATGCATTTACATCGCCATTGTGACGAACCATTACTGCAACAATGGGTAAATTGTACTGACATGGTGACGATCACTTGTGGCACACCTAATGAGTTTATATTAATCTCATGGATTTATATTATTGTAAAGGAACTCGATCGTTTCTTGGTTAAAACGTTAATTGAAATTAATAACTTTTGTACGGTATGTTTTCGATTGGTACAATTACAAAATTTAATTATCATCAAATCAAAAAAGCAAAGTACCTTATATCGAACTGCTTATTCAAAATCCTAAAAGTCGTTTAGCGTTTGTTTAACGTACCTACATTTTAAAGAAAATAAAAACACCATTAATTGTGTTTTTGATAGAATCTGGAGCGGAACAAACCGCCCGTAACTCCGTCACGCCAAAATATTTTTTCCGGGATAACAAGTATCCTATGTCCTTTCCCGGGACTCAAAGTATCTCCGTACCCAGCTAAATCGGTACAGCGGTGGTTTGGGCGTGAAGAGGTAACAGATAGACAGACACACTTTCGTATTTATAATATTAGCAAAAGTAAACTGTAAGTATGGAATAGCCGAATTAGAGTGCAGGTATTAATTTACGTTTTTAAAACTCTGGGTTGCATTAAATCACATATTATTCAGTTAGGCGTAAGATGATAAGACTAATAAATAATTACCAAAAAATATATAAGTATTTGATACACTATGGATACACTTTCGAATATAGGTATATTTTTCCTAAAATCATCTGATTTTCTCTGGATAAACTGGCTTAAAATCCAATATCTTCTAACAACGTATATAAACAGTCTCGATTAAAATAGGGCAACTTTGTTTACACAACTTTGACGAAGTTATCGTATAAATTTTCTGCAGCGTGCAAGCTCAAATTTCCAATGCATAGCGCCTTGTTTATATTCATCGCTTAAGTCACAGAGATTCTAGTGCAGATTTTCATAGTGGATATTTTCACAGAGGAAAAAAACTAAGAACTCCCAGCTTATGGAAATTTTGCGTCTGGATACTGTCACAGAGGAAAAAAAGAATTCCCAACTGAAATTTTGTGTCGATATGAGCGAAAATAAGCCGCGTAGAGGCGAGTTTTCAGCGCGTAGCACGCGTAGAGTGGTGCTACGAAAGTTTTGTATAAATGATTGTACTTTTATAAATGATTTGTCACTAATTATTATATTTAGTAGATAGTGGTTACGTAACATTACAGTTTACACTTATAAATATAAGTTCAAAGGCGAAAGTTTGTGAACGTATATACTTCTTTAGGCAAAAACTACTGAACGGATTTTGATGAAATTTGGCTCGGCAGTAGTTTTGGCTCTTGAAAAAAAAAATATTATCTGCAATATTATCATGCTAGAGGCAGCACCAAAAAGTAAATAAAAACCTATACTTATTCAACGTTTGACAACGTTTCAGTCAATATTGTGATTTATGACGTGTGCAAGTTGCAAAATGTCGGATTTTGGATCATTTACTGTTTGCGCTAGTAGCGCCATCTGCTTCTATCTTTACTTAATATTTATACAGATCTGTTTCGTTCATACTATTTTCCGGCTTAAATCTCTTCCGAACAATTTCAAATTCAAAATTGGACTTTGACAGATAAGTGAAACAAAAGATACGAAATGCCATTTACATAAAAGAGACAGACTAAATAAAAGACGACCCAATTGGGTCGTATTCGAGTCTTCTAGGAGTCTTCACAACGCGCGCGGTAGTAACATATCTACTTTGAATTTTTTTTATATCATTGTTAATATTCCATATAAAAATATATTTTTTTTAATAAGTATGTAGAAATTGACGATAAGTCTCCAAAATGTGCTCGTGGCCCGCCCACTGCTCCAAATGTGCACTGACACGTCACTCCAGTAACAATAGAAACAATACATTGTATTTAAATCGCTCCAACTGAACGCATACAGAATATAAAATATTAATTAATTAATATTGGCTTTTTTATTGTCCATGCTTATTAATTGCTTATATTGTAAATGTGAAATTTAGTCGGTCTGTTATATCTTCACACATAAACTGCTATTTTTTTATCGATTTGGTATGAAGTCACAGAATACATATTGGTACAAATAATGAAGTTAATAACTGTATTTAAATATTTAAAAAAGATAAAACCGACTTCAAAATTTTTGAGAATTAAAATTCCCTATCTCAAAAACTACAGAACCGATTTTGATGAAACTTGCAGTATTCCCTAAGTTGAACAATATCTAGTACATTAAAAAAAGATAATTTAGATCGGACTTGTAGTTCCGGAGATATGCACGTACAAACATAAAAACATACATACATACACACATACACTTTTGAAATTTGGCACATTTGTTCAGAAGCTGTTATAGATTAACATATACAAAAACTGGGCAGTTCTGCAAATATTACATACATACGCGTGCACCCTTTTTTTGAAGTCGGTTATAAAGCACAGGATAGGGGACAATTTTTAAACGGCAAAAGCAAATACCTTACTTAAAGTTTTAACTATAGAAACCTTAAAAATCTGAAAACAAATTCTCAGAATTCATTGTTCGAACATTAAATTTAATGAAACTTTCGTTAGTAAAGATAAGACAATTATACGGCATCCAGACTTATTAATTTTCTCTGGGACTTGAGGTCTTGTCATCAATTCTACAAGATCCACATTTACTTAGTACGGGAGCCTTAATAGAATAAGTTTTTATTATTATTTTGATTATAGAACAATCCATATTTTAATCAAAGTATAAAATCCTTTCTTTCTCTGTTAGCTACCACTTTCGAGATTTTTTTTTTTTTTTTTTTTTTTTTTTTTTTTTTTTTTTTTTTTTTTTTTTTTTTTTTTTTGTATGTTCAACGATTACTCCGCCGTTTGTGAACCGATTTTCGAAATTTTTGCTTTGTTGTATTTAGTTTTACTTCAATTTGGTACCATGTTCACAAAAGTGGTGACCTGATGATGGGATCTAGGAGTAATCGAGGGAACTCCTCGAAATTTGTATGGAAACATATGGTGATTTTGGTTTTATGTGAAGTGTACTAAGAATATGCTACCAAAAAGTCAAATATTAGGTCAAGGTATACCATGGTTTCGAAGATGCTGAGAGAACTCCTGACTCCTTATAGATACACGTTTGGGAGTTTCGGCGTTGTTTTAAGAACAGAAAGCATATGCTACTATGCAACTCATATTCATCATCATAATCATCATTATCATCATCATCATCGTCTTCATCATTACCACGTCGTGTTAAGGTCACCAATGTCTCATGGCACAGAATAGATAATAGTACAAGGCATAGGTGTGGATATACTAATAATAATAATAATTTTATACTGTATAACAACACTTTGTTTAAATATACACGGCGGTCAGCGCCGCGCGGCGCGTGGCGGAAGACGACAGATCGAATATACTTTACTACTTTATATACAGATCGAATACTTTACTAACTACTTTATAAAATTTTAATAGACAAAATAAAGAATTAAAATAAAGTTATTTTAAAAAGAGCATTTAAACTAAACAAAGTCAATAAGTGTATTTTTAATTAGTTATACTTATTAATCGATAGATGGCGCACTAAGTATCGATTTGAATGGATTTGAAATTGAATTCTTGATTACAAGAACAGCTGTCAATAATTATGATAATATTATATTATATTACTAGCTGTCCCGGCAAACGTTGTTTTGCCATATAAATAATTTTTGGTATGAAAAATAGATGTTGGCCGATTCTCAGACCAATATCCTCACAATATGCTCACATAATTTCATGAGAATCGGTCAAGCCGTTTCCGAGGAGTATGGCAACGAAAACTGTGACACGAGAATTTTATATATTAGATGAGTAGCTACGCTACATTCTATGCAAGTTTATACAATTTTTTATCTGATAGATCCTTGGATCGTGGGAAAACGAGACACAATAGCCTTTCTATTGTTATCGCAATCGCCGGTGACCGCTTGGGGTTTGAAGTATTAAAATTGTTAAATTACTTAGCATAATATGTTCACTTCACTGATAATATATTATTTTGTGAGTGTGAACTGTGACTCTTAACAAATTGTAATAAGATACGTAAAATATACGCGAAGGTTTACCTACTAGTGTAACTAAAAAGAGTGAAATTATTATTATTTTTAACAAAAAATTAAAACCGACTTCCAAGGTAAAAACAATATTAACATTAATATGAACTAAAAAGTATTAAATAATTTTTGCTATCTAATAGTGCCTTTTTCCGAATTCGGCTAAGCCTCAACTATTTCTGTACTCAATCTTCATAATTTTGAAGTCGGTGCCAGTTCCAAAAGTTTCAAATATTCTGTCAGAGGACTGAAGATTCAGCTATCTGGTACCGACTTCAAAATAATGAAGATTGAGTACAGAAATAGTTGAGGCTTAGCCGAATTCGAAAAAAGGCACTATTAGATAGCAAAAATTATTTAATACTTTTTAGTTCATATTAATGTTAATATTGTTTTTACCTTGGAAGTCGGTTTTAATTTTTTGTTAAAAATAATAATCGCAAATAAAAATGTTCTCCGTCTTATCAAAATGAAGCTAATCACAAAACATTAGCTTGATAGTAATAAAGAAAACATTGTTCTAGGGCTCCCGTACTAATCATCATAATCATCAAAAATATCGTAAACGCGAAAGTGTGTAAGTACTTTGTTTGTTATGTCTTCACGCTTTAACCCATCAATCCCAAGCTGCAGCGGGCTGCCGCATATCAATTGCAAATCTATTGTGTCTGCAATTCCCACGATGGAGGTGTTAAACGCTACACAGATTTACATTTTTGATGTTAGGACACTGTAAGTCATAGTAAAGGTGTGATATTATAAGCATGTAGTTAAGTCTTTCGCCGTTTTAGTTTTTCTAATTTTCTAATGATTCATAATTCAAACCACAATGTAATGTAATTAAATCATATAGACTAAATAATTAATGGAATCAAGCGTTACTTTGCGGAAATCCATAGCTTAAAATTTAGTTTGCTATTGTTTTTAGCAATATTCCGCGAAATAAACTTCCACCTTTAAGTAAATGAGTGAGTGCACGCATAGGCATGCGTACAGCACCTCCCTCCTCCCACACTGCATATGGACTAAGTCAATTGACTTGTATTTCAATAATGTAATAGTGAATAGACCGCAAAACATAATACAGGATACAAAACATTCAATATACAGCTCCATTGATATTTGATACATTGATACTAATCAATGTGGAGTAAATTGTAAATAGTTAGAAAATTCTAGAATTTCGCAAAATACGTACTTAATTGACACATTGGGACAAATCACAAACTCCACAGGTCGTGTCTATGAAATAAGGATGAACCTTCTATTAATTTGTCTTATAATTAATTTGTCTTCTTGGTCTGCCGCTGATCCATCTTTTAATCTCCAAGTTTAACATCGTTAAAGTAGAAGTTGGTAAATCACATGTTCCCGGAATGAAAACTTATAAGTACCAGCTCTCTCCAGACTCAAAGTATATTCATGCTTTTAATGAAAATCGACAGACAGACACACAATATTAGTATGGATACGTGTACATCGCGTGCCTCGGTTCCCTGTGGCTATTGTGAGTCAAAGGCCTAATAGGCCGGGTCAGGGGCCGCCACATAAATAGATTATATTGCTATATGATTGAGTGAAAGTGTCTCCCACGACATACCTACTTCCTATGTCGTAGTAGACTGTTAGTAAGTACACTGTTATTGAAATAGGCTGTTCTATTAGTTATAGGAGTTAAGACAGACCATTTCAACAATAGGTTTCCTAGACTAATGTTCCGCAAACTTTTTGTGTTCAACAGACAGAAAAATGAAAATTTTTGGAGGTACACCACAAATTATTAATCAGCGTATACGGGGTGCTCTATTCCCAATTCTTATTCCTTTCGTTGATCGTCCTCATGAGATGTTGCCTTTTTTGGTATATAGGTAAAATGTAATTATTTGTGGCACACCAACTACTGGCCACGGTACACCAGTAATGTGGCCACGGCACACCTTTTGCGGAATACTGTCGAAGACCAACATTTATAATGATTAATGACAAATAGTCAATGACTCTAGCTGGGACTTAGGTTTATAAACGTAATAAAACTATCACCCTCACAAACCTCAAAATAATACATATTATGTACTTTCTATCATCTAATAAGTTTGTTTATTCTTTCAAACAACTGCACAGATCTCGCTAGAATTTAAAATGGCAGTAGACTAGATGCGCTCTGAAATAATCCATCAAAAATAATAAATAATCATCTACCTAAACGCACTCAACTTCGGCGCAACAAAATCGTGGATAAAATCTGATAGAACTTACAAACTATATGGGTAATATTATGGTACATAAGAGGATTAACAATATTATGGGCTTTACTTTGTATGAAAAACAAAGTAGGAAAAGGAAATACTTATTCCTAATGTGGCTTGGTTATATCACTTATCCTCCTTTAATCATCCTGAGCCTAAGATTATCTTGTAAGACACGTGCGTATGGATTTAGGGTCAATTCAGACCGCAACGCAACGCGTAGATGCATTTCTAAAGTACTGAATTAACAGATTTCGTAAGCGTGAGACGTCTTGGAAATCTGTCAAATCCATATTTTATCCGTATCCATATCCAATTACCTAGGTATATTAACTTTATGATTGACCCTTGGAAGTTTTCTCGCACTGACTTTGGAGTTTCTAAGTTTGGGACCTCATAAACTTTTGCTTCACGAAGGCAATTAAATATTTAACGAGTCCCGGTCCGCAAATTTTCAAAGTCTCATTTCTAAGGTTTTCTAAGTTCCCATGACCCATTTTATGTTGTGCTTTCTCCCGGGGGAAGCTGGGACATGCATCAGTAATGTGATCTCGTAAACGTTGCCCTACTTACCCCCGCGTTTGTTTTGCAAATCAAATTACGTTATTCTTTAAGGTTTCTACTTTTTCCTTGTAGAATTTGGACTTTTTAGGGAGTCATGGTTCTTAGACTCTAAAGTCAACTCATATTTAGAGCATTTTAGCACTAATTTTTTGATACGGAATCGACGCTGAAAAAACTTTAAGAGCAGTGAAAATAAAATAGCTTTAATTTTGACATTACTTTGAAAGTTTTGTTTGACCAAAAGAAAGACCCAAAAAGAAGAACCATGACTCCCTAAAAAGTCTTAATTCAACAAGGAAAAAGTAGAAACCGTAAAGAATAACGTTAGAGCATTTTAGTACTAATTTTTACTCAAGTAGAACGAGAATTGAGTAAAGCCTTATTAATTTTTGTCACTCTGAAACTAGACGTAAGGTACCATTGCAAATTTTCTTATGCACAATTCATCTGTTAATTTTGACTCTTTAAACCAAATCTAGTAGCACCAGTACAAATTACAATCCTGCTAATCACTCACGTTTTCGTTACGTTATCACTTCATAAGCGGACATAATTACTGACAATTAACGAGTAAGTTCGTAACGTATTACGGTTGTGTTCTTCACGCGAAGTCGCGTGGACCATCCGTACTAATAAACAAACTGTATGTCTTTCTGTCTGTTACGTGTTCACTTCACAGTTAGCTGTTTAGGCTCTGCATTAGACAAAGGCTACTTTTTATCCCGACGATCGTGGTAAACAGTAACTAATAACTAGAATTGCCTACAAAAAACTTATCCAAACTCTTATCATTAACACTAATAAATGTAGAAACGGAAGAATCCCCCTGTCTAAGTCTATATTCTGTATGTCTACCTCAATTTTGTGCGTGTTGTTAAGCTTAAATATGTTGATATTATGTAAGTACTTGCTGTCCCGGTAAACTTCGTGTCGCTTATAAACCTTCTCTGGACTTTCACGATCATTTTAATACTAAAATTATTAGCCAAATCAGTCCAGCCGTTATCGAGTTATAGCGTTACTAATACAATTGAAATAATTAACACAATTAAAATATGTACTTATAGAAGACTAGCTGTCCCGGTGAAATTCGTGTCACTTTAAAAGTTAAAACCTTCCCTGGACTTCTACGAATATTTTAAGACTAAAATTACCCTAATCCGTTCAGCCGTTTTCGAGTTTTAGCGCGATTAACACAATTTGAAAATCCATTTTTATATACAACTAGTTGTTGCCCGCGACTTCGTCCGCGTTAGCATAGTAGATCACATCCCAAGTATTATTTATTGTACAAAAATATTCAATGTACAGAATTGATTTTCCTACGATTTTATTATAATATATAGATTGTCCGCGCGGCTTCGCTTGCGTAATTTAGGAATTTCACGCAACCGTACATTTTTCCGCAAAAAATAGCCTTTGTCCCTTCACGTAGTCTATTCTTCATGTTTGCCAAATAACATAAAAATTGCTCCAGTAGTTCTTAAGATAATAAGAAATTTCATATAATTTCCCCCGTTTTTTCCACATTTTTCTCTATTTCTTCGCTCCAATTGATTTGAGCGTGATAAAATATAGCCTATAGCCTTTCTCGATAAATAGGCTATCTAACACTGAAATAATTTTTCAAATCAGACCAGTAGTTCCTGAGATTAGCACGTTCGAATAAGCCCTTTCATATAATTTCCCCCGTTTTTTCCACATTTTCCTCTATTTCTTCTCTCCTATTAGTCTTAGCGTAATAAAGTATAGCTTATAGCCTTCCTCGATCAATGGGCTATCTAACACTGAAAGAATTTTTCAAATCGGACTAGTAGTTCCTGAGATTAGCGCGTTCAAATAAGCCCTTTCATATAATTTCCCCCGTTTTTTCCACATTTTCCTCTATTTCTTCTCTCCTATTAGTCTTAGCGTAATAAAATATAGCCTATAGCCTTCCTCGATAAATGGGCTATCCAACAGTAAAAGAATTTTTCAAATCGGATCAGTAGTTCCTGAGATTAGCGCGTTCAAACAAACAAACTCTTCCCAATTATAATATTATTAGTATAGACTAGCTGTCCCGGTGAACTTCGTGTCACTTTAAAACCTCCCCTGGACTTCTACGAATATTTTAAGACCAAAATCAGCGCAATCCGTTCAGCCGTTTTCGAGTTTTAGCGCGACTAACACATTTGAAAATCCATTTTTATATATAACTAGCTGTCCCGGTGAATTTCGTGTCACAGGTCCCTTCCCTAGACTTCTACGAATATTTCAAGACTAAAATCAGCCCCATTCAGCCGTTTTCGAGTTTTAGCGCGACTAACACATTTGAAAATCCATTTTTATATATAAGAGAAGAAGATATAGATCACTTATTTTGTATAAGTACTTATTTTTTTCTTATGGAAATATTTCCGTCTGTCTGTCTTTACGCTAAATAGCTGAATTACACTTTAAATCCCAAGAAAGGAAATAGGTAATAATTTTGTACCACCATCCCGGAAAACGTTTGGTACCACGCGGGAAACATAATAAGAACTTGCGGGCTGCGGCCAATATCTAGTTGGTAATAAAACAATTTTATAAGGCACGACCGTAATAACACGATTATTATTTATTATATTGAATTTGCCAATCAGAATTCAATGAAACTGGTTATTTTAATTTTAATAAAGTATCCATTTAAATAGGTGTTATTAAGGAAGTGGCGAATTTAACTTTTTGAAAAACTCGTAATAATTGAGGTGAACAATGTTGCAAATTTTTGCTTATTAGTCGTAACTTATACTTAGAGCATATCTCTGTTGAGTAAATAACCATAGGATTGTAAAAATCTCTAAAGGATTTAAAAAATTGCATTTCCTCACCAGTCATAAATTCATAATAATATGCAATGATGGAGGTGACGCAAAAAGTTAGTTCTATCGCCAGGAACCTAAGTATTGATACCGATTTAAAAATGTATTGGCCAATAAACTAGCTATATTTTTGACCACCGCGCCGCAATAAAAATAGACATTTCAAGGACAATAATAACTTCTAATTTACCAAGTGTAGCAAAATAAAAACTGCAAAAAATAATATAAAAAATTCACCTCACTCCAACCATGCTAATGCGTACGAAACTTCGCGATATAAAAACTTTCAGCAACGAAATGGAACTATTGTTACCTTGACTTTAGACATGTCGGCTGTCCAATTACTGGCACGACGTCATCACTTTACGTCCACGCGCCACCACAGCCCACGACACACTGAAGGACCGAATTCTATTTCATTAAGAAAATGCTGAAAGGAAATCTCGTTAGAGGTTCCCGAATCGAAATCCCAATTGTATAAGTACTTCAATTTGGCGAGAGATTTTGCTGGAGATTTTATGGCATTTTAATGTAAATAACATTAAATTAACGCTAATAAACTTATAAAACTTATAAAAATAAGCGCTAAGTTTCATAAAACCTCAGTCTTCGTTGTTATTGGTGAAAACTGAAAACACACGCAAACGCAAAACATTGTCCAATGTCCAGACATTGGACTGAAGTATTCAGGTTAAATTTTGTGTTGAATTATGTATTGAATATTTGATTGAAGCTATTTCACAACACGTTTTATTTTTCTCATGTTCTTTTCAATTTCAACCATATTATTATTGAATCAAATAGTTTACGTGTCGATGGCAATCGCGGTGTAAATAATTTTCTGATAACTGACTATTAAACCTAGTCGACTGAGCTCCTGCATCTTGACGTATTCTGATTCCAATATTTTCTTGACGTATTCTGATATTTTCCGGTGAGACCGCTCATGTTTTAGGGTAGAAGCGGTGGGATTTGGGAATGCCCAAAACCCACCACTGTGACACCTACTGCCTGTATTATGTAGCATTCAAAGAAAATAACTAATTATTATTATTAAAAACAAAATTTTACTCAATTCACCTTCGTGTGCTACTAAGTTCATAATATCATATGATATTAACCTATCAAGCCGTGTCCCAAGAGCACCGGTGATCGCGACAACAATAGAATAACAATAGATTTCCAAGAATCCGCAATCGAAGGATTAACATACCACTTCTTACTTTTAAGCCACATAATAAGTAAGTACTTACATAATATTAGTATGATTAGTACAACTTTAGCACAACTTCAGTTGGTTCTCGAATTATTAATAATTATTAATTACTTACGGTCTTCCTACAAAAGATTTAAACACCAGTTGTTGGACAGTTGATTAGAGAAAAATTCAGTACAAAATGGTCTCAAAACAACTGTTCAATAGATGTTTAGTTTTTTGTGGTAAGACCGTTAATATTTAATTATGTTTCCTTCCTATTAATTTTGTCCTTTTCAATTTTGCCAATCTATATACATATTATAAAACAAAGTCGGTTTTTTCCCTCATGTCCCTTTGTTCCCTTTAATCTTTAAAACGACGCAACGGATTTTGATGATTCTTTCAGTGTTAGATAGCCCATTTGTCGAGGAAGGATATATATTATATTACTAGATGACGCCCGCAACTTCGTTACGCCAAAACTCGTTTATCGCGCCGGAACCGTACATTTTTCTGGGATAAAAAGTATCCTATGCCCTTTCCCGGGACACAAAGTATATTCATACGTGTTTCTGATATCTATGATTCATACCAAATTTCAGCAAAATCGGCTCAGCGGTTTAGGCGTGAAGAGGTAACAGACAGACAGACAGACACACTTTCGCATTTATAATATTAGTTTGGATTTTATCACGCTAAGACTAATAGGAGCCAAGAAATAGAGGAAAATGTGGAAAAAACGGGGTAAATTATTTGAAAGGTCTAACTTGAACGCGCTAATCTCAGGAACTACATACTGGTCCGATTTGAAAAATTCTTTCAGTGTTAGATAGCCCATTTATTGAGGAAGGCTATAGGCTATATTTTATCACGCTATCGCTATCGATTTTAATATTTTTTTTATACCCGTGCGACGCCGGGGCGGGTCGCTAGTTTCTTTAAATTCACTCTTGCTACAGTGGCGCTACCATTGTTTGACGATTTTCAGCGGATTCTCCTCGATATCCAGGCTCTAATAACAAAAGTAAATATTTTCACTAAAAGGCTTAATTTCTGCGATTATTACTTATAGCAAACATAATATTTGAAGTTAGTACTCTCGGCTATGCAATCAGATCATTTGTGAATCTTATCTTTTAATACCTTTGTTAGAGCCTTCTTCTTGATAAGGGAAATAAATATACTAAGTACAGTCTACATACAGTATAATTTAACGATACTTAGTGTAAGGTCAATACGGGTAAGTGTGTCATACTTTTTTCAAAGTTTACTTTGAACTCAAAAATCAAGTAGTTTAAGGTTTAATTTCTCACTCTCTGTGAAATGAAAATAAAGTAAGGTTCATAATTGGCCGGTAACAAAGTGCTCTACACAATATTGCCCATTATTTCACTTGTTTTTAAGGTATTTTATAAAGTGCTATGCTAGACACACTTACCCAAGAAAGTGAGGCAAGTGTGGCTATATCGTGAGTGTACAATATATTATAGTTATTTCAAATTTAAAAATGCAAAGTTTATACTACCTGATCATCGGAACTAATCATATGACGACTATATTACATAATATAGTTTCTGAGGATAGATTAAAGCAGCAAAAGTTATGAGGTAAGTGTGGCATACTACGTTGGAGAGGGGTAAAAAACATTTGAATTAAAATTATTGAATGAGTTATTTCTTTTATTTTATTGTTAATTTCAAAAATATGATACTTATTTGGGTTACAGAAGCCTGAATAGTGAAGTTGCAAAATATAAGCAATCAAAAATTACATAATCACTAATATTAGACCAAATGTTTGTAAACCCTGACTTGGGGCAAGTGTGACATATAGACACACTTGCCTCATGCAAAGTAGGCACACTTTCCCAGCACTAAAATTTTGAGGTCATATTTTTCTAATGGACATAAATCTCTTATCTGAAACAATTCCAACAAAATTGTAAAAGAAATAATAAGTTTAGTTAGTAAAAAAGCAATTTACCGTATATAATTATCAGGTTCTTCAAAATTACCAAGATTTTTATTGATTGAAAAAACCCATGTGAATTAGAGTTCGTCTTAAAAAATGTGACAGTTTTTAAAATGGCGACAACTTCAAAAGTGCTTGACAGAGCCATCTAGATTGAGATTGTGTACATTGAAATTAGTTTTACGCACGACAACAGATGTCACTGCCACCATAATCTCAAACAGTTTTTCTAAAAATTAAAGCAGAACAGTTACACTTGCCTCCCAGCTACATTTCCCCGTACTGAGTACTGACTTTACATTTTATAGTTTACAGTTTACTTGATAATACGTATCCAGTATCCTGCCTACTGAGTAGGTAGGTACTGGTGGGCGGCGGCACAGAATATATATAATATGCGAAACTTAAAAGTTAAAAAAAATATGAACTCTAGTTAACACTATATAAAAGACTTTTAGATACCTTAATTAGCTTAAGAATTATATTTAAAGAAAACTCGTAAAATTATTATTTTATTATAATATAATATAATTATTTACAGTCAGATAACTCAGATTACATCTCAGTGTAAATAAATAAAAAGAAAAAATTCCTGAGGAATTAACTAAAATATACATAACGCCATCTAGCGTAATATTATATAAACAATACATAAACAGAGCCATCTAGGTTCAATATTAAAAACTAAATTCACATTGCAGTTGCTTACGTAGTGAAACAAATCGCTAACAGATGGCGCTGGTGACATAAATATTTTATTTGACAGATCGTAATTTGGACGCGTACAATATGCCACAGTTCGGTAATGGCCGCCGCCGGGGTGGTCTCATAGTCGAGTGTCAGTGCGTCAACAGTTTGATTGATTGTTTACCTTATTTGCATCTACATTCCCAGCCAAACAATCACTGTTTCGGGTGTGGAATCGTGTGTTTTTCGATACAATCGTGTGGAAATACTGAGTTTTTGTGATCTTCGACTGTTTATCGCGAGCCGCTCACGTAGCGTTGAGATGAGAATGCATAGTCCGTTGTAGTGTTGTGTTGTGGTTACTACCTAGCTAGATGCTGGGCTTCAGGAGCAACATGTGCAACCGGCAGCACACGCAGGCTTGCCTGAACACGTCTCTGTCTATACGGCAGGAGATCCAGAGGTTCGAGAGCGTTCACCCTTCGATCTACGCCTTGTACGACCTGGTCGAGTTGGTTCCGGACCCGCTGCTGGCCCAGCAGATAAGGGATCACGTCGTCGCTATAGAAGGTAAGTGGAGTCACCTGTTCCACTAAACTTGATCCGCGCCGTGGTAATGTTTACGCCTGCAAATGTAGCGTTTCTAAGGCGACGCTACTCGTGTTTTGCGTTGATAAGACACGTTGGATAACCTATTTATTGATTTTGCCAGCTGATAAAATGAGTAATATAACTGGTTTTAATCACTGCATAATGGATATCATCAAACGCGATGAAAAAACAATAGAATATAATATGAAAGTCACCATGTAGAGATCGTAGAGGTAAATAAGAGACTGTGTATTGTGTTAGATTCATAGTACGATGGGTAAAGAAAGTTATATCTAAAATTGTCCCAGTTACCTGGATATGAATATCTCGTAGCGTGCAAATTAAATTATTCTCATACGAACCTAGTGGCCTTAAAATTGGCTCTGTAATATTTAATGCTGACATACAGAATCGATATTTAACCAATATACTTAATTTACTTTGTAATTTTGTTACAAGCTATTATTTTTTTAACAAATAACCTTCAAACATGCTTTTCGGAACGAACTACGAAGCTTAAGCATCTAAAATTATGCGTCGATAAATAAAATTTTAATACCTGTCATTAAGGGCTGGTTTACACGTATTAAGTAGATAAGTAGTAACTAAATTTTAACTTAATTTGAAGTGCCTGCCGGAAATGTGTAAGTGACAAGCCCCGCCTGTCAACCTTACATAAAATAGTCAAAATTCTAATTTCCTTGTTTAGTACTTAACAAATTTTAACTTACTACTTGCTACTAAATTGTGTGTTTACATCAAAGATATTATACCTCTAGATGGATAGCGATGACTTCACGAATTGTTAAAAAGTGATAGCTCAATACAAATCAGCTAATGTATGAAAGAGATGCATGTCTTTTTTTGTCCCTTGCGGCGTTTACATGCAATAAGTAACTTAAAATTAAGTTAAAATTTAGTTAACTACTTATCTACTTAATACGTGTAAACCAGCCATAAGCTAAACGTTAAGGGCCCCCGAGACGATCAAACGGTTTGACTCAAACACGTAAATTTTGGTTTGACTCAAACCATTTTGATCGTTTACATGGCTAGTTTGAACGGTTTGTCAAACATTTACGTGTTTGAAGCTTGTTTGATGAAACTTCACTTGCTTGTTTGGCGCGCCGTTTGATCGTGTTCCGAAGCGTTTGATCAAACTCTGCTTACTTTAGTGCTGGATTTTAAAGAAGGAAAAAGAAAAAAGAGTTAGAGTAGTTTTTAGCACTTTCTGTAAATGTTTTTCAATAAAACGATATTTTAGTTCATACTTTTCTTTGGACCAAAGTCTTTTTCTTTTTCTTCTTTTTTGACAGAGAACATTAACGTTATAAACATAAGAAAATCGTGATCCTCGTTCTAGAATCTAGACTCTAGAGCATCTTGTCTGCATGTCAAGACATCTACTCGACAGCGCGTATTGAACCAAACTGCGCAGTGTCGTTTGACAAACCGTTCAAACTGACATCAAACGGTTGCATCAAACACGTAAGGTTTGAATCAAACCGTTTGATCGTCTCGGGGGCCCTTTAATGACGTTAATTTGTAATCTATGTCAGAAACAGGTGAAACATGCTACAAAACGAAAGTAAACTATACCAATTTGTTAACAAGGTACCTAGTCACATTACAATACTTATTTCCTAATGAGGAATTTTTATTACTTTCTATTGTAGTGAGCAGTCTAAAATCTATGGATCTCATACTTAGAGGTTAGAGAACTGAAGACCCTTTAAGAACAGCGTAGGAATTAAATTCTGCTAAAAGATTGCCAATACCCCATTATTATTTTTTAAGCTACTTAGCTTAAAAAATAATGGCACTTGCCAGTTCAGGTTAAATTAAGAAAAAAGTCGTTTTCATGGTAGAGCTTGCTCTACGTTAGCCTTGCCTCTCCATAACGCTAAACATAACTAAATGACGAAAGAATTTATTTGCCAATTTAATCCTTCGATCGGGGATTCTTGGAAATGCTATTGTATGTATGACGACCTCTGTGGCTCAGTGATGAGCGCGTTGGTAGCTCAAGCCGGGGGTCGCAAGTTCGAATCCTGCCGACTGAACAAAATGTTTTCAATGTTCCCGGGGATGTGTTACATAAAAAATCTTAAATATATTATGTTACATAAAGTATTTATAATTAAGTATTAAATATATTTCCGTTGTCTGGTACATGTAACACAAGTCCTTTAGGTACTTAAGACGGGGCCAGACTGACGTGGTGTGAAGCGTCCATAGATATTATTATTATTATTCTATTGTTGTCGCGATCACCGGTGGTCGTATGGGGCTTGAAGGAATATACAATTATTAACAGTAACATTTACGAAGTAAGTGACTGTGACTTTGTCATCATAAAACATCGAGCTTTACCAAGTTTACACTTATCCAAAAATGCATGATAAGAGTTAATTTTATCCTTGGGTAAAAGCTGGGTGTATACGACAGTCGACAAAGAATTAGGCTGCCAAGATTTCAAGAGTAGCCAAAATACAATTATTGCAAAGCTTACAAAGACTTCTCTTATCAGTCACTTAGCACATTTAAACACGTATGCTTTGAAGATTGCCCTATCACCTCAAGTAGCCTTTCGAATTACTATTGCCATAAGTGGATCTTACTCTAAACATTACTTGAAACATATGGAATTTTGCACATAGTGTAAGTTTAACATGATTTCACGTATTTTTTGTTATTTGTAATGAGCTCTACATTTAAACTTTGTAACTCAATAGATTTATTCCTAACTTATTAATAATGTTTCCGATATTTCTTGTCAGGACTTTACCTTTCCACCGTTTTTGATTGGTTTTCATCAACACGTTGACCAATCATGTACTATGGTACATCGATGAACTCCTGTCTATTGCTAAGTACTGACATACGGTTTTGCTCGATAGTTTTACTCCAAATCGAGCAATAACCACCGTGTAGACCGTCAAAACTGACAGCTCGAAGGCTCGCTTCGAGCCGGCTCGATGGAAATAAATAAGGGAAGAGACCTAATGGCAGACACTTTAAGGAAACATGAAACATTTGAGTGTTATAAAATATATATTTATGAATCTAAAGGATTGATAACTTCTTCCATGTCTTCAGTAACTCTTACAAAATAAATCTATTATAATTATTCTCTGACAAAACAATAAAATAAAATATTATTGGTCTTTTTGTAAACTTAGTCAAAAGAACTAATAGAAGACATCACAATAAACGAACATCACTAATAGTAGACACCAATATGAACTAAGAGTTGACATAGAACATTAAATTACATTTTACATTTTTCATATTATTAGGTCTTTATTTGCCGTTTTTCAAAAGATTTTATTTATTTCATCATAATAACTACATGCATCAGAAATATTATCCACGTTGTCTCCAGATTCTATCCATTCTTCTTCCATGCTGAGACTACCTTTCCTTTTATTTTTATTTTTCATATTTTTTTTTTCAGATAGCTTGAGAAGCTTATAAAATTTACAGTGTTAAGAAATAAGTAGAGTAATTCTTATTTTTATGGTATTTTTTTCGTAAGTGTCATCTATTAGTTCAGTGTCTAGCATTAGGTCTCCTCCCTTATGTCAAATATAATATGTATATGTCATTTCCTTCGATTTGGAGTAAAACTATCGAGCAAAACCGTATGTGAGTAATTAGCAAAAGACTTGTGAAATATAGCATACTTAAGTAACAAAACCGCCAAGGGAGGTTGCAATACTACTTTCTTATAGGGTATAGGGCTCGTAGCGTAGAGTCGAGATTCCTTCTATGTTCTGTCTAAAAAGAACATGACAACGAGAGAAACTACTGTATTAATTAGCTTGTACTGCTTGTAGACTTTGGTATCTTGATAGACATTCCACAGCCAACGACCCGATAACCACTAAATTCTTTCAATAAAAATAAGCGATCAAAGTTGCCTGGCGCTACGCCAGACACCAGTTATTGGTGTTTAATGAGAAAATACGACGTCTTCGCCAAACAGCCGTGTGATTGCCAATAAATTGTAAAGAAATTGTGATTGTCATTGCCTTAACGATAGGACCACCACGCTATGAGCTATCTCAAGACGGCAGAGATGAAACACTAGAAAAATCTCTAAAGTAGGCAATATTGTCGAGAATAATATACTTACGTCATTTTAAATATTCTCCTTCTAGAAAGTTGGTAAAAAAGTTGTAAATCTTCAGGCCTTTCACGTTAGAACTTGATAACACAGTAAGCGCACGGACAACCATATAATAATATAACTATAATATAAATATTATGCACTTCTACATTAATCGCCTGCATTTGTCCATCGTGATTCATAACCTACCGTGAAGAGGAACCATAATATTCGATATGGTTCTTCATAAGATACTCTGCTACAATATTTCCAAGCTTGTTCCAAGCGAAATCGCTCCATAATGGCGGGATCGCATGTGAGTGTTGACAGTTTATATTGATTGGTGAAAACCGAAATGTTCACGTCGATAATCGTTTGTTTCGGATAAGGGTGTGTTCATAAAAGTAGGAAACGACGCAATGAAATCGCAGAAAACTTCGTTGCTACAGTGCGATTTCGTGCAGTACAATTTTCCTTTGGTTTTGGTTTAAATAGGTTTTATTCAAATTTCCAATGCTTTTAAGTTACAACCAATATACATCCATACCATACAAATAATTTGTGAAATCTGCCTGTCTTTCGTTTAACTGATTTAGATGAAATTTTTGAAAGCTGATACTCTGAATCTCAACTCCCTAGAATTTTAGACCTAAATTAAACCTTAAATTTGCAATTTCCGCGCGATTAAGCACCGAATTTTTGCGCACCGATGTTACTAGACTACATCTAAGGGTCAATTTATAATAGCTCAGAGTCGAGGCGAAGCGAAGCGAATTGCCAAAACCTCAACACAGAAAATTCAACCTTAATCCCAGCGCGTAACGCATAACATTACTTCAGCGAGGCCAATCAGCGTTTGTCGGGCGCATCCACGAGAATTCGCGCGGATGCGCGCGCCTTTTCAAATTCTCAGAAGTAATAAAGTGCGTTTGGAGTTAAGGCTGAATTTGTTATCAGTTATGTTCAGTTTTAACAATTCGCTTCGATGTGCTTCGACTCTGCAGTCTGCACTAGTATAAATTCACCCTAAGACGACGCTGGGTGATCGCCTTTTTTAGCAAGTTACCAGCACCCCCCGCACCCTGAGCGCCGAAGAAATCTCAACCTTTTAGCACGTAATATTCACTGTGCACGGACCCTAATGTTTACCTCACGTCACGTGGGGCTGCGTGTCGGCTGTCGGGCGGATAACAGTACAGCGGGCGGTAAACTGTGACGGCTGATGGATTCGTAACCTCCACAGATAGGCAGCTCTGTGCCGTATGAAATGTGCAGGCCGATGGTAGTTGCTTGTTGTTACGGTATTCTTCAAAGCAACATTTAATAGTGATATGCTATTGAGAATTTCGGTAGTGTTTAGCTTGCTAGTTGCAGTATTTAACAAAATCCTTAGATCTTACCCAATATAATTTTATAAGTTTAGTAATAACTGTTTCCTGGGCTTGTGTTTAAATAAAGAATAATATCCTGTTATTATCCTAGAAATTGGCAATTACAATTTAATTTGCTGCAATATATACCTACCTACTTATTAGTTTCTAGTTTTTTTTGACGGATCCTTCTGATGATTTGACTGAGTAGAAAATAAATTATACTTATAATTGTTTTATTGTGGCATCTTAACCAACATCTAGGAACGGAAATTCCAATTTATAATTTATAGCGCCAATACCCATTAATTTAAGGAAATCAACAATAATAAAATTATAATATTAATATTGCAAATTCGCACCTACTTCTTTTAAATCATTATATTTTATTATTAGGGAAACGAATAACAATTAAATACGTCCGTACGTCCGTTTGTCCGTGGCCCGTGCTTTCATTGAGCGAGTTTTTGTCGAGTTCATTGTCTCTGCAGCAAATGGAGCGTTTAGCAGCATTGAACAGTAAACAGCAATAAACCAGCAACAATACAGTGCCCCGTTGCTGGTGGGGCATTGTGCAATATCCTTTGTTAATTGGTACATACCCCATACTTATTGTGCCTGTAACATATTTTACGGCTATTGTTTTAAACATGTGACCCAGACATTGCGTTATATTTGTTTCTCCATAGTCCAAAACCCAAATTACAAGTGAAGAAGTGACATTTAATTTAAGAGCACGGTAGATCTTCATAGTCAAAAACCGCTTTTTAACCGTCAAATATTTGGATTTTGGGCACGGAGTAGTAAGAACTGGAAGTCCGAATGCAAAGATTAAGTAGGACGCCCTTTCTCGTACGTGAAGGAGGAGTAGGTAACTTGTAAGCGTTTGATTAGCTAATACAACCTGTCTACATCATTGCTGTACAATCAACTCATAACCTATGTCCCTTCTCCCTCCATTCCTGACTTTCGCTTTATACCGGCCGCGGCATTATATTACATTATAGTGCTTGTATAGTAGGAACTAGGATAGCCGATAGGCGAACGACAAAACATGATAAAACTTCCTCGCATAAGTAACAAGTGTGCCAGGAACTGGATGTCGGAACACAACGGTGGTTTTCCTGCCACCGGATCAAGTGAAAGTAACATGTACCTGTTTTCTAAACATGTCAAAGGCATTAGGAACCTGCCTGCCTAGTATACGCCAACGAGATATCTCTCTCTACATGTTTCTCGATGTTTGATAGTTTGTATCTTCATCTCTATTGACCCTAGCATCACAAACATTTTTTCTCGTGTAGATCTATCATCCAAGAACACATTTTTATAGTGTTTTGTCGAGATAATGTCGAGATTTTGACATTATGAGACGAGTAGTTTTTAATTATCTCGAGAGTGAGATACGAGATATATCTCGTTGGCGTTAGCTAGGCAGGCAGGAAGCTAGTCGACAGCAACTTTCTTGGAATCCTTTTCCTTTCCATGTCTTGCAAGCAAGTAAGGCTTTTATAGGCTTACTGGCTCTCCACAAAATATATTAAAAACTAGAGCTTTTGTCAGAAAATTAAAAGGCTCAGTTTGATTGTGACATAATAAGTAGGTCGAATCGTGCAGATACCATAGGTTTTCCGACGGAAAAAGGGTTGTTCTGCCTGATCCAGTACTGTTCATTACTTAGTTAGCAATAGGCTCTATTGCTAAGAAAGAAATGAAAAGTAAAATATTTCCTCTTAATAAATATTTATTTGCTGCGATCGCTCTGGGTTAGTCTCTCTTTAGGTCCTATAGTCTAAACTCTAAATAAACGTATAATTAAAGATTAAAAATAGTAATACTTAGTATAGGTGATGCTAACAGGAAAATGCACAAGAACCTCCCTGACCGGTTGGCGGACGAAATTGGGAAAAAGTGAAACTTTTTACGGAACATTCCGGAACAAGTGCGCTTGACGGCTTGACGGATTCTGCGGAATTTTAACTCAAAAATGTCCAAATTGGTGAATATTAATTTTTTTGCCCATTTCTTACCAAAGAAATGCCTGTGATTTCTGGAGACAAATAGTTATGCGAAAAATTGTTGGGTAAACAAGCCTTTTTATGATTAAAACCATTGGAAGCCTAAACGTGAACGTAGACGTCCCTAAGAAAAGGACGGACATTCTAGGATAAGCATTATAGATATTATGAGATTGCACTCTTTAGCTAAAATAATTTAAACTAAAATTTACTTAACACTCCATAATTAATTAATTAATTAATTATCAAACTATTGATTAAATTAAAATTATATTGTTATAATTACTTAAATAAATATCTCTGAGTGTAGCTCACTGCAGCACTTAGAGACGAATATTAATTACATAATACTTGTAATTAGAAGAAGATTTGGACATAAGCCCCATACATTATCTGTCAAAGTCTTTATCAAAATGAAATTAAATCATCATTAATTATTCTTCTGCATTGTCACGATCGATACTCTTTTTTACATTTGCAACAAGGAAATACTTGCACATTTTGTAGACCATAAGTAGCTAATGTAGAAGACACCCAATTATCGCGAATCGCTGGCCGTTTCCCGTGATCCCCAATCACGTGACTAACATGGATTTCCCATTATCCCACTGTATTAGGTAATTAAAGTGAACTCCTCCGAGAATGTTCCGGTAATTCCCCGTCACACTACATTAGCTGAGTTGGCCGTCACTATAAAATGAAGAAATGTGTTGATGAAGTGGGCAACTAACATTTTACAACATAAGAGCGTTTGTCTCATGTTTTCCATTATAATTTGAACAAACCTTGTAAACAACTTACCTACTTCATCATCTAGAATCTAGATTCTAGCTAATATTACTATACTGTAGACTATACTGTACTCGAAGAAACATGGCGGCAGCGGTCATTGACTCCCTGACAAAAACTTGTCATTTTCTATTACAAAGCCGCGATTGACAACATCTGACACTTCATTGTCAATCGCGTTTTATATAGAAAATGGCAAGTTTTTGACAGGGAGTCAATGACCGCTACCGCCATGTTTCGCTGAGTACGTATAGCTATGACATAATATAATTATTAATTACTTACATTTACATTTTTTTTTTCAAATAATTTTCCCGAACCTAAAGCCTCGATACGCCAAAAACGGCAGTTTTCAAATCGTTAGTTACCCACTTCTTCCAATCATGTCTTCAAATATTTTATTCATTGTTTTCGCTTTATGTTTTAATTAATATTTAAAGCGAAATTTCCAAAGAGATTTCTAGGAAATCATCTTTGAGTAAATTAGGTTAGCTCTATTCAGTGAATAAATAAGATACGAATTAGATGTCTTAATTAAATATTGAGATAGCTCTACAAAGTTGTGTTTATTTTAATTTAACTTTGTATAATGCCAAATTAGCTAGCATTTGTTTTAGTTAATAGCTAGGTAATGTCACAGCTATGTTACGTTTTTACGTGGTTTCTAGCTTTGTATATTATGTATATTAATTTAAAATAACCTGACTTAATTTAGTTCAGTCTCTTAAATTAACAAGTTATTTTAAATTATATTGTCAGCTGTATCTAGTGTATTGGATCTATATTGGATGAATAATAGTCATGGATGACATTAACGTTGAGAGACGTCAGCAACTGGTCAAATGGTGGGTGTGCTGGCGAGTCAATAGGTACTGTGTAGAAAAATTCTTATCATGGGGATTATACACTAACAAAGACAGTTACCGTATTGTATAACGAATAAGAATGATCCTCACGTAATCTTCGAGCGGCTAATATCAATAGTTGGGCTGAAATTCAGGAGCGATTTTCAATGGGGCCTTTTGTCAGGGGCGAATCCCATTTTGGCGGAAAAGCTCCAATGGCGGGCGCAGAATCGTGCGACTATTTTTAAGTTATTGCCCGAGTTAATACAGGTAATGGATTTTTATTATATCGGAGGTCCAATTCACTTAAGGCACATAATATGACGATAAAATGGGATTGCCTCTATTATTCGCTGCTCTATTATTGCTTGGTGACTTTGTTGTGTTTGAAAGATGCGTTGTTAGTCTGTGGGTATTTTACTGTCTCAACGTCACAACTAGCAATAATATATCGTGGTATTGTTAATTTCTTTTGACGAGTAGGTGAAGGTGTTTACTACTAATGTGTTGTGTGATCCATTACTTTTTAAATGGTGTGATGTTTGTGTTTATTTAAGTAGGTGTAGTGTACAATACAACCTTTGATTTCCCTAGCAAGCGTTTCATTATATTATAGACACTAGAATTATCTTGAATAGTAAGTACAGACTACAGGTACTCGTACGTACCTGTACCTCGATTGTGCTAATTGAATCCCGCATTAATTAATTTAGCATGGCTTTAACATGGTTTCGTCACAGTATCGGTATAATAGACTCTGCATCGGACCTGTCAATATAAACCAACGCGAGGAGAAACGCGTTTGAATAGGATAATAAAGTACCTACTGCAGTGTTTTCACGCTAGGCAGTAGACACGCTAGGCAGCTCCAACGTCTCCAGCATAGATAGTAAACAAAAAAGTTTTGCTCGACTGTTGACAACTTTTTTGTCAATATTCTGACATGGCGTGTGCAGGCGTGAGCGACAGCCAACGTATCACAGTTTGGTCGGATTATTTTCTGTATTAAAGTAGCGCTCTGCTGCTTCTAATATTTGGGATCCTGTCAAATAACGCAAAGGTAATTTGACATGATTCCAATTTCCGATTTAAACTAAACTTAGCATAATCGGGGTACTAGCTACTCTGGTACTAGGCTTCGGACAGCGCTCACAGTTGAATGTTGGTCGTTATCATGGTTGCGTTTCGAGGTGCACGTGAGCAAACCAGTTTTAAAATGGTATGAGTAATGGTCTGTAATGGTAGGCTGAGCGTGAACGATTGAACTTGATCGAGGCCATGGCCGGGTGTTAGATAACGTTACGTCTACTGTATGTGGTTGCATTGCCTTGGGATGTCTATAAGCTGGTTTGAAAGGTCCGAAAAGCTTGGTGATTTGTTGAGGTATGCTGATAACGCTTTTTAAATGAGCCCTTTAAAACCTGAAAGATCACTAGATAAGGGCTCATACTTGTTTTCTACCAAGCCAATGACACTTACAGCTTGTGGTTTTGAAGTCACTTAACTTTAAAAAGTGTTCATATTTGACCGCAAGTTTATGTCTATGTAGGTAAGAATGGTGTAAGCCTCGAAAATTCCTTAGCTTTGTTAGTGATGCTGAATTGACGCTAAATTAAGCCTACTCTATCGAAAAGTCTTTGTACTTTACTTTCTGACTACAACACTTAATAAAATATGGCGACTGCGATGTAAAAAATTTAATGTTCTGTAGCCTCAGTTTCTGATCTGCTTCTGATCAGAATCGGAGGCTACAGAACATTAAATTTGTCATCAAGTGGCTGTCGCCCCGCGACGTGCGACCAGCTGCCGGTCTCGGTCTCGCGTCGCGGTCGTCTTGATCCGAATGCTACCAGTAGACGGCGAGTCGCCTGGCCCGTGACCGCTATGAGCTGGCAGGTGTAAAACTGCCACTTTAAACCCGAAGCGTTGCTATAACAATAAGTAGGCTTTTTTGGATGATGTTTATTTTAAACAAGAACTAGAAGCTCATGTCCGCAACTTCTCGCAAATGCCTTGTAGTTTATCGATCGTTAACCAACTATTTTGCCATAGTAATTACATCATAATCGTAATGATGTAAGATTATATTTTAATTTTCCGATTAAATTCCCTGAAGGTATCTCGAGATCCCTTGGAATTAGCTGAAGCCCCTCAAGATTCTACCTGGAATCTTCCCCCGCTCGAGTTTATTATTTATTCAACATCATAATAATTAATTATAATTTAAAATTAATAATAAATTGTAGTACCTATCTACTGTACACGTTTAATGTAAACAGTACCTGATTAGTAAATAATTACAGGCTACGTAGAGCTTACACGTGTTTTGGAACGCGTGTAAGCGTGATAACTTTGATTCAAATAATTCGACTGAATCTAATGAGTTTCTGTTTTTGTCAGTGCCTCGATTCTACTTGCTGCAATTATATTAATCCCACCAAAAACATACCTGTTACAATAGGGCCTAGTTCCTATAGGCTACTCTTTGGCTTAAAAAACAGTTGAAATCTAATCCAATGCCAAGTTCAGATGCACTTCATCGATCATAATCATCTTCATCAGTAGCCTGATCCATAATACTTCTAATTTGAACTTGGTTCGGTCAGTTTCGACGCACTTGTGAACGGGTCAAAAGTGCGTCGAAACGGTTCTTGTAAATAAGAATAAGAATGAATAGAGAAATAGTGCACGGCATGCGCGCGGCCTGCTGGAACTAGGCCTGCACATTTCCGTGCGCCTCGATGCAGCTAAGGTTCAACTCCCTTTCCTGTCAAAGTTGATTATAAAACTCCAATAAAGTACCAGACCAATGTAATCATCATCTAGTGACCTCTTCATATTTGTCGCCGAAGTTCGTCTGTCAGCGGGTTGAATTTCTTCCGGTCCTGGGCTAATTTCTTTAACTGTGGGTAGAACCACAGAACAACTTACATTAGTAGAATTAAGGTATGTAGTTTTTTTTAATTTTGAGGTGAAAACTTCTTTAGCGGCGTTGAGCACTTTTGTGGGATGGGATGGGTAAAAACTAAAAACTGTGAATCTCGCGTCAGATTCTCGTGCTGATCGAAAAACCTATAAACTAATAAACCAATGTTTTGTGTCGAACTCGAACTCTAACTCAAACTCGAACTCGAATTGATTGTAAGGGTTTCGATTGATTAAAAAAATCGATTTTCATAAAAAATGGGTTAAAAATTTATTCCATTGTACGGGTTTCGATTAATTAAAAAAATCGATTTTCATAAAAAATGGGTTAAAAAAATGCACAACGTTAATAATCAAGTTTTCACTTCTGCCGGCACTTCCGGAGTGCAACCCGTCTTTTTATGTAGATAACCTAACTATCTTAAATCTAAGCTAACTATGTTTAACGTTCGCAACTTCGTTGTGCCGAAATTAATTTATAGCTCAGAAACCGTACATTTTATTGTGTGTGACCAATACCTTATTGATAAATAATGGATTAAATGTAATCACTAATCAGGAACGAAGCCATACTTATGTTGCATTGAAATAGTAGAATTGCGTTACAGTTTGTTTGTGGTGGACCGTGGATATAATCGGAAACAAATGTTTGTGTTATAATGTAATGTAATGGGTTCCGCCAGGCCGCCGGAAACGGGAGCACTGTCTGTTAGCTGAATTAAATGTGATATTAATAGAATTTAGTGTAGCTTTGATGATTCCTATCGTCATGTCTGAATATTGATTTTGTTGGAAATTACGGTCTAGTCACTAGTGCATTTGTTGCTACGTTTAATGCCTGAATAGTCAATGTGTAATAAGCTCTACATATATTAAAACGTGTGTATGTGCAATTTCTCTAAATTTTTTGTTTTAAAATAAGCTCACAACTAAAACTTTAGAGGTAGTAGGATACATCTGAATAAAACATTGAGTTTGTGCAGTGTGCACCCAAATATTATGAGTTACTCGAAATCATTCTTCAAGTTATCAATCATGGAGTTGATTTACTTCAGAGCTCCATGTAAGAAGAATAAAACTTTTTGAATTGTATAAAAAGCCTAAAGGCGATTTTCCAAAATTGTCAGAGTACCTTAAACTAAACGAAATAACAAATTATCGTACATAAGTCGTCTGATCCAAACATTTGTGAAAAATCCTCAAGAGAAAATAAACTCTACTACGCTTACATAGAGTGCAATCGACAATGTCCAGCCGATTCGTGCATTAAGCCTGATCTTGATATGAAGTGTTGAAGGAGTGCTCATAAAAGTGAACTAAGAAGCTTAGGAGCCACTTGAAAGGCAGTACCCGATTTCTTTCCTTTTCCCCGTCGTTTTGTAATATATTTCTAATTTTGGACCACTTGGTAACAACATGTGAGTAAATTCTGCAAGTCAATAAATTCCACAATAGTTATAAAATTGTTTCATCGATTACTGATTTGTACTTATCATCTTCTCCAGAAGAAAGAAGCTTGACGAACCATATTAAAGCTTTTGAATGGATCCTAATTTCCCTTGAAACCGTTTGCTCAGGAAATAAACTTTATTAGATAAATTTTCCTATCCTTTGAACACATAATAATATTATGAGCATTCTATACTATTTATTTGCACAAAGATGATTCATTTCAATAATAGACGGATCCACACAATTGTTGTTGTTGGCCGTATTGGTAGCAACTAGCAAGGAGCCTCAGGCCTCTGTAATAATGTTATTGTACTGATTATGGTCTTGACAATGGAACTGTATAAGGAGCAGTGACGCTGCCTCTCAATAAGGCAACAGACGCAATATTAAAGGAATGGGTGGCGTGGACACTTCTTGTTGGAGTTTTTAAATGAATTTCAAATAGGGTAAGAGAACTGTTGACTCTCAATATTTTCAATTCAAGTCAAGAGCGAGAATTTTATTAGCAACTTGCTCGCGGCTTAGTACGCATAAATACTGTTTTCGGGAGAAATCGTACATTTTCCCGCAATAAAAAGTATCAATAAAAACTCCATTCCCGTAGTCTACGCTATGTCAATGGCAAATTTGATAACAACGGGCCCAGTAATTTCGGAGCCGATTCGATGAAAACAATCGATCTTTTCCAAATTATGATTAGTGATTACTGATTACACAGTATAGACTATAGACTATATATTTAATCCGTCGATCACCAATTCCTGGAAATCTTTTGTTGTCGCGGCCCATATGGGCCTTACGGGGCTTGTACTAGAGTATTCAGCACTTGTATATATACTAATAAGTGAATACTAGTATAAATTATTAAGTAGATATTATATTGCATGTCACACTGTACATTGTTAGTTGGTATGTACAGAACTCAGTTTGTGATAAGGAGAATAAGAAACTACATTGACGATGATAACGATGATAATGCCAATTCGCAATCCAATTTTCGCTCTGCACCATGGGAACATTTGATCAGATTCGTTTAGGTTTAAGCTCAACTAATTGTTTTGTTTCGGCATCGAATAAAATGGCTTTTATGAAATAAAATTTCATACCGACTTTAAAATGTAATTGGATTTTATATCCGATCATTGTTTCGCTTCAATTTAGATTATGATGTGACGTTGTGTTGCCAAAACATGATGTTATATTATCTGGGATATAAATTTAGGTCTCGCATTTGGGTCAAGATGCTCAGTAATAAGTGTTCTAGCGTTGGGTTGGGAAACTATTTCATGACTGAAATTATTTTGTACTTTGTGCTCTCTGTTTCTCGATGGCTCTAATTATGATAGCCATTATCGCATCCATTTATTGCAATTTTGTTCCAGGGTTATTTTATTTAAATATCATTTTTGCAGGTATTCAGGTATTGTATTTCCATTACATATTACATACATATTACATACATTACATATTTACAACATTTATAATCATCATTTGTATAGTCATCATAATCAGCGCAGTCGGTAGGATTAGAATGTATATTTTAAGTACACTTATGATAGGTTCGGTCAATTTTTGCATACATAGATGATCAGCCACAACAAGGCGATGATGATTGACTGCGGTCTACCCACATTAATATTCTGGTGACTCACTGATAGCGCAATGGAATGTAGGCGGTGGATTCTTCCCACCTGGCACCTGACTGGCGTGATTTGTCGCGACTCGCTGATAAGATTTAAAAGCCACTGTCCTGCGCAGCTATTGATTTGCTACTCGTTGTTATTGAGAAATCACGTTTTAACCCATCAAGCCCCATAAGCTCACCGGTGAGCGAGACACAATAGAATAACAATAGATTTCCAAAAATCCACGATCGAAGGAATTAATGTTGTTCTGGCTAGTGCTTGTCTTGGTTCTAGACTCTTGAGTCTAGACTCTAGAGCCGCTATCCCCAACTCGCGGCCTGCCGCGCCGGGACTTTATTTGTGGCCCGCGTGGTGTTAAACAATTTTTGAAATTCACGCCCACCGGCAAAATAACAAAGTCTAGGTGATAGTCGTAATTTTTTTTTTCACTTTTAAATCGTTAATTTTGAAAAATGTTATTTTTTAATCCTAAAAAATTTTTGTTGCGGCCCGTGACACCAAGACCAAAACATGTTTGTGGCCCGCATGAAAAAAAGGTTGGGGACCACTGCTCTAGAGAGTTCCTTTTAAATATCTAAGTAGTTGATCATGAGCTTAGAAATTAGGTATTTCAGAAAGTCGTAAATAAGTTAAATGGAGTATACATTTTCATGATCAACCGGAGGTATTTTCAAAGTAAACAATGTCTAATTGTGAATAATGTGAAATTTACATTTCGCGTTCTATCCAGCCGTATATTTCCAGCTAATGATAATAGTTTTCTAGAAAATTCTAACATTGTAATAAAGTTCTCCTAATGGGTGGAACATTAACAGAGCACTAATTACGCTATTCTATAAAAAACAAACACCAACTTCGCCGGGATTCCATTCGCAGCTACTACTTTAACTTCGGCTAATTGACCTCTTGTGGGTTGTCTAATTAGCGCATACGCTGCTTGGCCACGGTAATTCGGACATATCATAGTTTATGCGGGTTATGTGGATTAAAATTTTGGCACAAAAATTGTAAGGAACGTTGAAAAACGCTCGAAAATGTAAACCACGTCTGAAAACGGCGTTTACATTAAAAAAACGGGATTTCGCGTGGGTGCTACCTTTGTCTAATATTTGCCATCCATATTTTGACTGTTGACTTTAATACCAAGTTAATACTCGCTAACACCAATCTTAATATTAATTTTAATCCGAAGCTTGGGGCGATATTCTCAGAAACTTATTCCTAACAAACAAGGAAAAGGGATACTTAACGCCCGATTTGATGTAATTTAATGAGCCTAATTAGTAATTAGCATATCAGATACATAGGCATCATTACACGCTTGTTAGTTCGGAAACGCGAAGGTGTACTTACACCGCTTTTTCACGACTCGAATCTCACCGTTAGCGCTCGAGTAACAGTTTTGTTGATTTCACACTTGGGATGATTTGTAGGTGATATCGGATGAGCTCTTTGTAATAAAGCTTCAAAATATCTCAATACACGTTAAGTTACTAGGTATTAGAGGTGAGAAATGAAAAACAATTATTGGGCTTATTCATGTGTCAATATAAAAACTCAAGTCTGTGATTCTGTCAATCCGGCCTTACCCACTAAAACCATCTGCGTTTCGCCTTCAGCCGTATAAAGGAAGGATATCCCGGATCTAACAAACACAGGACTCCCTCCACGACCGGCCGGTCTACCTCAGAAGGAACCGGACTTCCAACAAAGTTAGGGAATTCTGTCAATCCACGTTGGTCTATGATAGACGAATACTTGAATCAAGTGAGGTGTTGAGAGGCATTTTCGTCCACTGGCCATGAACGACGTCGACACTCGACACGCTATATCTTCGCAACCATAGTAATTATTTAACCATCACCAACGTGTGAGTTTAAGAAAGTCACAATAGTATTGGCATAAAGGAAATTGAATTTGATAACTTCTATTCAATAGGGGCAGCCGATTATTTATTGTTCACATGTATCGAGTTAATACCTCAAATTCCAATACAAACGGAATTTACAGTCTAAAATGGTCGGAACGTGATTCCGGATACTCTTTAAAACTTTGTCTCTTAAACTTAAGCTGTATTGGAGGCGCGTTGTTAGAATTTAGATGGAACTTTATTCGAAAATAGAATTCCCGTAATACAATCTAGTTATTATTTAGTGTGTTTGAGAATTGAAATGGTTGACATTTTCAATTTGGGATGCTGTACAAAAGATCAGCAATATATATTTTTTTGGGACAATGGATCCAATACTTATTATTATATTAATGTGTTACGTGTCTGTATGGTCGAAAGTATATAAAAGGGAATATTACGCAAAGGTCGTAGGTCGTAGCAGAGGGAGCTACTAGCCCATACAGTAAATAATCCGACCAAAATACGTCATGTTGCACACGTCTCATCAGAATATTGACAGAAACGTTTTCGAAAGTCGAACAAAACTATTTGTTAATTATTGTTCACGCTAGTGCATGTGCATGGTGCCTCTAGCGTAAATAAAACCGGCCAAGTGCGAGTCGGACTCGCGCACCGAGGGTTCTGTACAAACCTGCAAGGTTTACAAAGTTCGTTCATTACGACAATCGAGTATGAGGAAATGGGTAGTAAGTTTAAAATTATTAAAAAAAAATATATTATGTGATGTAACTAAAAATTTATGGTTTTCGTTATTTTTCCTTTATCTATGCTATAAGACGTTGCTTCGTACCAAATTTCAAGATTCTGAGTTCACGGGAAGCACCCTGTAGGTTTTGATTCCCTTGCAAGTGTCGAAAATTAGCGGCATAAACGGCTGTATCTTTTGATTGCGTTGGCTTAGAAGTTTGATTTTTTCACAGCTTCAAGGGACAGTAGACCTGAGTAATTGATATAAATTTCAGCTTCATACCTCCACGCGTTCCTGAGAAAAAGGGTCTTGACAGACGGACGGACAGACGGACAACAAAGTGATCCTATAAGGGTTCCGTTTTTTTCCTTTTGAGGTACGGAACCCTAAAAATTGCAGTAATATAATGTTTATCCTATTTTATCACGCGTAGGCAAAATGCTGAATGCTAAAACGTAAATTGTGTACAAAGTTGTGAGTGAACGAAGTTGCGGGCAAAATTTAGTCAATTATAATATAATTCATACTTAGGTGTAATAATAATATTATTATGTTCATTAATAATTTATCGTACCATGCTTCAATAGGACGATAATCCGGTAGTAAAAACCTATTTGGGTCACTTTTATGAAGTGGACGGCGATTATGCATAGAATATAAAAAGTTATGAGTTAGGTACACGTACAGACTGAAGTATGGGTGGCCATGTTAATGAGCCTTGGTAGCTTAAATGGAATTTAAAAAAACGCTGACATTATACCTGATATTTGATGTTCTGACGGTAATTTAACTGTCTATTCTCTAGCTGCTAGCATGTTTGCTCGGTTGACCACAAAACACAACCAAACAACAAGAAACAGGTATAAGATTTTAGAATGTTAAAAGAACCACTCATTACCAAAATTAAAACCTTTTTCTATAATGAAGAATTCAAGATAACAATAATCTAAGGTAAATAATAACTCCTACACCGGTTTCGGTGACGGTAACCGGTTTCATTAAAACCAGGCCAGTTACGCAAGAGTATTTTTTATGGTGCCCAAGTGTTTGCGCAGTACACAAGAGCACTCTTTATTCCTTTTACTCTCATAACCAGTGAGACACGACTGGCAAAAGATAGGCGCAGGACCGACTTTTTACATGCCCATCCGACATCATCTAACTTGTCAGACAATCAGGTGATCAGCCTGAATTGTCCTAACCAAACTTGGAAATTACATGTTTCCAACGCTGGAACCACGAACCCACGACCTCCGAGACAAGAGCCACGCTTGTAACCACTGGACCACGGTAATATTTCAAAATAATATATGTACCATGATCTAAACTGGTGAAGATTGTCCTATTAGACGCAGCTATTTAGAGCATTTAATTACATGTTGCTAGCCGGCCAGGCAATTGTTCTACTTTCCTAGAATGCCTACAATGGCGACAACAATCAAATCCCCAAGTTAACTGGAAACACGGAACTTGAAAAGGCCATTCGATAATACTTTAAGTAAATTGGAAAGAAAAAGTCGTGTTCTTTACTTTTTATTACTTTTATTTTTACTATATTCTGTAAGTTAGACTTTACCATAATTAAATATTTACAGTAGTATTAGTTAAATTCAGTCCATAGTAAAAAACACTTGTTGAACACAACCGTTGTCTGTCAGTATGTCAAATTAGTAACTGTTATAAAAATAAAAAAAATGTAATTAATGTTGTAACTTCGTTTCGTCCCCACAGGACAGGCATCTCCTAGTGTGGGGATCCTTATCGCATTATGTTAAACAATTTTTGAACTATAAATAATTGTATTTGTATTTATGCTTAGATTTTTGAGAGTAGGTACGCATCGGATTTTTAGGCGTTTTTTTTTAATAAAATATAGAGTGATCCAATGAAAGTTAATATTTTTTTGTGAGTTGGCAGTCGGTTTACAATTTTTTGTTTAAACATAATAATGATTGTAAAATTAGTAGCAGTAATTGCCTGGTACTCAAAGTTATTAATCGTGATATTCCTTACATAAAGTGAATGTTGAAATCCTCAATTATTTAAGGAGCAACGCGGGCGTGGGGCGTGGCGTAGGGCTTTGTAACACAATTTCCTTCAGGTAGTAAACCTGTAAATTTAATGCCCTGTAATCCAAATTATTTCCGAATAAAAGGACACGAATTGATAAGAGTCCGTTGATCATGGGCTTATTTCACGCTGTTTGGCGAGTTTAATTAAAAATGTTTCACGTTACACGACTCTCTGCATTGTGATTCTAAAGTTTTCCCTTTTCATCCCCGGGAGATCGAGATTTTAAATAAGTAAGTGAGTAAACTGTTTTTACGATAACGTTTCGGTAGTAGGTATACCTATACCACAAAAGTGAAGTTTGTATAACGAATAGGAACAATAGGAAGGATAGTAACTAGGTAAGTAGAACTGTGTCTAAACGGAAACCATACTAGCCCTTACCAGCACCATACTAACCATACTACCTTCTGCTCTTTTCTGTGCAAAACAGATAAGGAACCTCTTTGATCAATTAAGATGTTGGCCCGGTCTTTTAAACTAATGTGCTTAGTTTAAAACTAAGCACACTCGTGTTGAGATAGTTGTTTAAAGGTTGTACGGCTTAGCCTGGAGTTTCGCCTCGATCGCCGGGATTTCTTCTAATTCGGCCTAAGCCTTCGGGGATCAGAGTTTTAGATGGAATTATTAATACTGGCCCGGCAAAACTCTGCCAGAAATATTTAATGATACCGAGATATCCTACAACAACAAGAAGTTATTTCATTAAGATTGATGGGAAATATTTACGAAAGATATTGGAAGTTGGTTTGTAAGAGTTCCGAAAATTAGATCGTATTCCTAATGATTTCCGTGGGTATTATACAAATATTATTTCCGTCGAATTGAAATCGTTTGAGCGTAATAGGAATATTAAATAAGGTATTATAATATTCTGTCTGAGATCATTCTGTCTCAGAAGATAACTTAATAAGCAGCAAGCGTGGACATTTAAATAATCGTATTTATGATGCCATGCCACCTATTACATGGATCGAAGTGATGTTAAATATAGTTCTACCAGGCTCTGATGGCAAATTTTGAATGCAGATTTTTAAAAAATATCCTTGTTCATTGGATAAATTTTTATATTTGCATGTTTCACATACATAATCAGCCGCTTTAAGGAAAAAACCGGCCAAGTGCGTGTCGGGCCACGCTCAATATAGGGTTCCGTAGTACCGCTAGTTTTTGACAATTTTTTATGGTCTATGAACGTACATTTATAGCGTATTTTACACTACTAACAACCTCATCTCAGTTACTTCCAAAGGAATTTGAACGAAAAGTTTCTTTATACTTCGCCGAATACATTTTTTAGTTGATCGACTATTACTCAATAACTTATGAAGTCTTCTTAGCCGTGATAGTTTTCTTTTTAAATTCAGCATATTTCCTACTCCCGTGAATTTTTTCACATTTCCAGAACCAACCGTTTAGCTGGTAGAAGGGGGGGACACTGGACTCTAACGATTTTTTCCACTTTAAAACTTAATATTTCACAAACGGATCCCTAAATCGGAAAATGATCTATGAATACTCGCAATATTTTTTAAAAACCTATTCAACAACATCCCACACGATGGGGTGGGCGCGAAAAAAAATATTCATCCCCGATTGATGTGTAGGGGAGGTACCATAAAAAAAATATTTTTTTTTACGATTTCTCTTACCAGTTAGTTGCCATCATGTGTATTCATGCCAAATTACAGCTTTGTAGGTCCTATAGTCTCTTGAGTAAAACCGCGGACAGACAGACAGACAGATGGACAGACGGACAGACAGACGGACAGACCGAAACTATAAGGGTTCCTTGTTGACTACGGAACCCTAAAAAGGATCAAAATGTTTTATTCCAATCACCCCGGTATTGCTGAAGTCAATATCTTTTCTCATTTTTTGCGATGGCAAAAAATGATTCTGGTAGACCTGTAGGTACTTACATAAAAACAAATTAAGTAGCAATAATTATGCCTATATCTTACTGTACAATATTGGTTTTCCACTTTATTTAAATTCTACAAGCGTTCTCCGGTAAGTTATATTCGGATATAACTTACGGAGGGCCAAAATGTCGGAAAGACGCGAAAGGGGAGTCGTAGAGGACGCGTGACGGTCGGTAACACTTACTTAGGCTCGGCGTGATGACGAACACATTCCGGGATCGAGGGTAGTCGTAAAATCAAATGGTCCTCCAGAATGTCTTTATCCAAATTGGCGCTTCTTTGTATTATATTAGATATCAACTCTTAGGGCCTGTTTCACCGCTTCCTGATAAAGCTCCCATTATCTATTTACCACATAAAAATATCTGCCATATAAATCCACCAGATGTATTTTTTTGGTTCCACGACGTACGTCTCTGTTAAATTACGCGCCAGATAATTAACTCTAACCTTATTTGACAGTCGGAGTGGCAACGTCGCAATTTCCGTCGTACGTTCCATTTTAACCCAATCTTATATTGAAAAGTACAATAGTTTCATAATTTCACATAAATATATTAGAAAAAAACAGCAACAAAAATAGAGTTGACGTATGTATTGATGGATTTACTAAAGTTTTACATAAGATTTATTTTAAAAGAGTCAAAAGGTTTTGATTCAACAACAGACATATTTAATATGCAAGGAATATGAAATACGTAAAACGAATCGTAGGTGACACCTTTCAAGACATTTGAAAATATTTCAGTGTTCTATGTTCTTCTAAGTAGTTTCTTGAATAATTTACCTAATATTTTGTGATTTGTATTATAGAATGTAGACTAAAAAATGTTTATATACGAGACGCTATATTAGACAACGGAAAGAATCGCGAGAGAAGTGTAAATTTTCCCATGGGGATTGAGGATACTATACTACTATAATAAAAACACGATTTCGTTGGAAACCTTGTTGCTTTGGTCTGAGTTGGAAACAGACAGTTAAGACAATCAAAGAAGCCTCAAGGAAGTTCTATTGAACTAGTGATACATGTCTAAAGATTGAGGTTAAGTCGAATAAAGGAAATGATAAGGAAACGACTAAAGAAGATGGATTTGTGTCTCCAATCTCTCCAGCATGCTGTGCTCTGTCTCATGCATGATGCAGTTCAGTCTTTAGTTGTAGATTAGACAGCTGTTGATACCTATGTTTGAATAAACTCTCTGTAATCTGTATTATCTGATCCCAATGACAGCTAGTGATACAGTGAATGGTAAATATTTTCATTAGATAAAATCCTTAATAAAAAAACATAATGTAAATTTATAAGTACATATGTTGTTTGTTTCCAGATTCCAGAATAGATATTATTGTGGCTAGTACTTCTTGCCAAGATGATATAGTTGTTGTGGAGCTTTCACCCAAGCGGCAGCCGGCTGTTGCATAACAAATGACAATCTATTATGTCTGTGATACCCACGATTGAGGTGCTACTGATCAAAAAACATCCTGCTCTGTGTAAGTTTTCCTGATACTGAATAAATATTTTATCCTTCAAGCCCCATAAGGACACCGGTGACCGCGACAACAATAGAATACAATAGCATTTCCAAGAGTCCACAGTGGACTTTTAGAACATTTACATTTACTCAGTATTATTAAAATCTCAAACATCATAATCTGTGAAATTAGTAATCATTTTTCATTTAGTCATAACTCATAACCCAGAGGTAACAAGTTCAACCACCCAGTGTACTTAACATTTTTGTGACATAATTATTATTGTATCTGATCTGACTTAAAAGTTGATCACCTACCAGTCTTATAACCTACCTACCAGTATTTGTGTTCAGTGCAGCTGGTTGATGTTGATCTTGGGCAGATTTGCCTCCCTAGCTGAAGTTTGCAGGATATCATTATTTAAGTATTTGTTATGAAATACTTGCATATTAAAAATATGTATTTCCTTACAGGTAAACCCGAAGCAAAAAGATCTTTTGATAAATTAGCCGAAGAAAAGTTCGAATTTGTAAAGCTACAAAAAACCCTTCTTGAGGAAGAACTCCAGGAATTTTTTTTAAGAAACAGCTGATGTTGAAGATGGAAATGCGTTATAAAAAAGAGTAGATAACTTGAAATGGAGAAGGAAGAAAGGCTATTCAAATATTTTATATTATACTTATTTTAATAGCTTTTCTTCCTCCTCCATTTCAGTTAAGTGTTAACTCTGTTAGTTTTAAAATGTGAATAAGAAAATAAAAAGTAGTAATTATAAAACTTAATTTTAAATATTTCAATTGTAACGGTGATTGAATATTGAAGGATAGTAATATATACTTTTTGGAGGGTTGCGGTCTCTCTCTCCCGCGGTGACCAGCCGTGTTGGGAGATGTGTGTAGAGCTGTAGAGGGTCCAGCGGTGGCTGCTATGCTATGTTAGTTTGTGATGTGCTCGCTTGAGGGGTCTCAGTTTGAGTGCAGATTAGTTTAGGTTTTTGGACTATATAATCTCTCAAATTTGAAGATTTATTTTCTTTGTTGGTTGTCTATTGTCTTCATGAGCTGTCTGGTTCCCATATTGAGGGGGGGGGGGGTCTTGTCTCTGGTGATTCTGACAGGTTTCTTTTATTTAATTGTTGGCGATGGTTTTCCTTCTTTTTGTTTGGTACTATAAGCTTGTCATATTTTATAAAAGCTGTATTGCCGGCCTCTTTTTCCTTTTGTAATTGAGCTTGAAGTTCTTTGCGCTTGTTCAAAACGTCTATCGGGTAATCTTCCTTGATATAGTATGCTGTATTTTTTTGCAAGCAAGATTTATTTTTCAGAACTTTCAGCTTTAGGCCTACAGTAGAGAATGTAATTACAACCGGCCTAATTTTTTCCGCCTTTTTTACCGAGTCTCCTGATTTCTTCGAAGTATCACCGCAAAAGATAGAGAACAATGGAACAATTTGGAGGAGGCTTTTACCCTGAGGGGGTCCACATCTAACTAAAAATTTAATTACAAAACTGTTTCGTAGTATGTACTTAATTTACACTGTGGAATCAATAAAGCTATTTTATTATTATTATTTTTATTATTATAATATATACTTTTTGCATTAATACTTTTATTTCTCTCTTAAATTTATTGACACATTCTATTTTTAAAACACAAACATTATTTTGTTACATAATAAAACTTAAATGCTATTAACCCTTAAACTCATCAACTCCCAAGCGGCACCCGGCTATTCCGTCTGTCTGCCTGTCTTTCTGCCTGCCTGCCTGCCTGCCTGTCTGTCTGTCTGTCTGTCTGTCTGTCTGTCTGTCTGTCTGTCTGTCTGTCCGCCTGTCTGTCTATCTCCAGGCTGTAACTCAAGAACGGTAAAAGCTAGAGATATGATATTTTCTCAGATTATGTATATCTCTTGCCGCTATAACAATATAAAATTAATATTTATGGAGGGCTCCCATACAACAAACATGATTTTTTGGCCTTTTTGCTATATATAAATAATGGCAACAGGTAGGTACTTGAATTTTTCACAAAATATATATATATATATATAAAACTCAAAGGTGACTGACTGACATGGTGATCTATCAACGCACAGCCCGTACCACTGGACGGATCGGGCTGAAATTTGGCATGCAGGTAGATGATATGACGTAGGCATCCGCTAATAAAGGATTTTTATTAATTCTACCCCTAAGGGGATAAAAGATTGTATATATAATTATAATTCTTAATGAGAGCGAAGACGCGGGCAAAAGCTAGTTTAATTACATGTGTTCTTTTAATAATAATATTAAAATAAAATAAAAAATTAAGGAGGACCATTCCCATACAAAAAACACAATTTATGGCCTACTTTTACGGAACCCTTTGTGCGCGAGTCGGACTCACACTTGGCTAGACAGATAAAGACATACAGACAGACAACGACGTCCAATGAGTTTCTTACGTTAGTAACATAGAATATCGTTGACGAAGTCTCAGTAATAGGGTCCCGTTTTTACCCTTTGGCTTTTGGTTGCGGAACCCTAAAAATCATCTAATTCATCTTCTAAAATCTCTAAAAGATCCATGTTTATTCAAAATATCATTATAATATTATATTAACTTGAAGAAAGTTCACACAACACTGAACTGCATCATTACGATAACTGGCAAAAATATGATGGCTGCAGGATGGCTGCAGGCTGGAAATATTTTCGCGATCTCAAAAAAAAAGTTTTGTTATCTGACAAATAAAACCTTTAACAGCCACATGATCGGGCTGATAGGATATCAATGATTTTATCTGCTTGATTGGCTTATCAGACACGTGTGGAACAGAATTTTTTGCATTATCTGTCAAATAGCCTATTTGACTCTTTATCAGGAACCGGTGAAACAGGCCCTTAGGGCCTTGCCTAAGATACTTTCGTTGTCCTAAGCTAAGATGCATTGGTTGACTGTCGAACTATGAATATTAGACGTCTACTGCCATTAGATTTTAGCTTCTACTTTTGTCGTCCTTATAGGAATGGAATGGATAGATGAATGGATGAAAAGCATCTTGGTTTACTGTCGATGTTCTAAATAAGAAATTGTGTGATTTGACAAAAGGCAAATGGCATGTTACTTAGCGATGCCCTTAAAATAGCAGATCTTTTGTTTGGAAACGTGACATCACAACTAACTTTTTTATTAGTCACAATGTCTCAATTGGTGGATCCTAATTTAGCAGATTCCGTTCTGCCTCATACATTCCAACACACTTAGTGATAGTAAAAAATGGGACACATTGATAAACTTGTATTCTTTATGTTTAGGACCAAAAAGAAATATAGTTATAACTGAATGCAAAGGTTTTAACTTTAGGGCTGATTTAATTGTAGAGATACATAATATTATAGAGTCCCAGAAAAATACAAAGGATATTAAATCATCACAAAACAATACGCGCGCAGCGAACAAGCTAGCAAAACAGTTTGAAAATAATATGTACATTCAAAAGCAACTCTTTTCATATGCATTGGCTTGCAGCTTGATAGGTCGCCATCAAACACAAGTCCTGTGGGACGGGAGTTCGTTTCTGTCGATTAATCTTACCGAGTCGATTTCATTTCTAATCCCGATAGTGCTTGTCAAATACGTTTCCCTCTATTCAGACAAGGCGACCAAAAAGGGTCGGTTTATTTACTTACCACCCAGTACTAGAACAACTACGTTTCTAATTGATTTGAAGTTTGAAAAAAACCTTACGTCATTTTAATGGGTAAACCTACTAAGTAATTAACGAAGTCCTCGAATGCCTCAGAGAGACCAGGCACAGATGCAAATAGACGGACGATATTTGAATTCATATTTCAGTCTCTTTACTTTTTAAACAACGTGTGATTTTAAGGCATTCGCTTGGGGGTAGAAAGTTCTCGTCGCTCGTGAAAAAGTCGAGCACCGCTGTGTTTGTACAGTCTTTATTAAACTTCATAAAGCTTTTCCTAAATTTCTGTCCCCCGGGTGGGGAATACCGAATACACTCGTTGTTGGCAATGAAAAATTTGTTTTATCAATGAGGACAATGACATCTAAAGAGATTACAAACATAATAAAATGCTGTTTTCAGTTTCTGTTATCTACTATTTTATTACCCATCCTACAGTATAGTAAAGGCTGGTTCTTTTTCGGAGGGAAGCGCTAGGGCCTAGCCTGTATAATGTAGGTAAGGTGACAGTATTGAAAATGTAAGAGCTAGGGAAGTACAGCTTTGAGTAAATGACTATCTACAAAAGACATGAAAATGTTATGGGAATTAAATATTATGTTGCAGCTCTAACAGAAAGATAATATTATATACGAAACGATATTAATTCTAAGAGCATTTCTCAAAAAAAATGTACTTTCTATCTAAATCATTGTCCCACATTTTGAAATATGTTTTTCTATAAATAATATAGACCATTACCCATTTCTATTAAATTGTAAACGTAGTAAGTTAAATAAATTCACTAAAAAACATTTACAAATTAGAATTATATTAATAAATCATTCACTATAAAAATATTTTGAAAATCGGTCTAATCTAGTTGTATGAAAAGTGACGTGTCCCAATTTTTTGACTGTATTTGTAAGGCCTTGCGGAAATTTTTGAAACAACTTATGCAAGTATTTATTTAGGGCTGCAAGACTATAAATCATTTAAAAAGAATATTTGGTCGTATTAGAACAAATTTATTTAATAATATGTTTTAGTATAGTGGCAAAATTGTTAAGCTCGGTATCTATCTTATTTTCGTTTTGATATTTCTTTTACGTTCCACGTACGCGAACAGAAGGTTGTCTATTAGCGTAGTGGTCCAAAAAATTTCTAGTCTTTGTTACCGTAGTTTACGCAGGTAAACTCTAATATTATTATTATTTCGCCTTATGATCCATTAAAGCTCCCAATTTTTGATTTCGTAAGTCAAATCATAAACGAGTATTAGTTTTAGTTGTATGCGTATTACAAGTTGAAAACTTTATTTATTTAACTTTTTTGTTACTTCCTTTTTGTTACTTTATAACGGCTTTATAAGGGTTAGTTGGTAACGTATATTTAAAAAACAAATTTTTGTTTTAGTATCCCATTTAATCAAATAAGATTTCTAATAACACAATTCAACATTGAATTTACGGAATCTAGTAAAGGTAACAAAATAGGAAATAGTATAATAGTACAATAGTTAATAATAATAGATTTTGCTATTTTTAAACATTTTATATCTGAAAACAACCCCAATGTCAAATTTTATAGACATTTACCCATATCTTAAAGTAAAACAATCAGTAATATTAAACAAAAATATTATTTTATCATATTTTCTAAAAAAATGATACAATTTTTTTGAGAAACGCTCCTAAACAACCGCCAGGTAGGTACCGCAGACTATCTTTGTAATAGCCAATAGGTAATTTACTTTTTAAGTTATATTGTTACCTTCCAAAAAGAATTCTTCAACAAATATCTTTGGCGCCGACCACTGACATAGTATGTACTACGTACTAGACTCGACAACGCAACGCATTGCTCGGTCACATTCAACGTAATCTATATAGCAGCAGTGCACTTAGTCGCCCGGCGCGAGCTCTTCTGCGCGCCAGACGTACAACAATGGGGATTGTCCATTTTTTTTAAATTTTGCTCATTACAAAAACATTTCGAGGAATAAGGTCAGTGATCGCTTTTCTGTATATAAACGAAAAAAATACCCATTAGTTACTTATATTTTTGAACAAATATGTTTAACCTTAGTTTGACCTTCAATGGCGTTAAATTAGCAATGAATTCGACCAACATTACGTTTCGAACTTTTGGTAAGCTTCTCGTATCAGCTTTCATATAATGATAACTTATATTTGACGAACCAGCCATTATAAATAAGATTGAAAGAAAAAAAAAACATACTGCAGAGGTCAATTGGCCGCCGATGATGACGTCAGAGCGAAACTTTAAAAATTTATTGAGAAAAAACTAGCCAATGAATTTCAAAATTATTTAATTTACATTCTTAAAATACCTTTCATTATATTTAATTCTAAATATTTTCAATTAAAATACGACGCGCGCCATTTTGCATTATCATAGAGTAGTAAGCGCATCACACACGGTGAAGATAATATAATATTTTATCTTAAGATGCCCAAATATAAAATATTATAGTATCTTAAGCTATCACACACGGCTAAGATACGATAATATTAAAAATATGTTTGTTTCCTTACGAGTCTGCGTTAGTGCCACACGTATTCCTTGTTAGAGTTCTATATACAGGGTGATTGACTATGAGTGATAACTAATAACTGATACTGCCTTACTTCTTGATTTGTTAGACAGCTCCTCAGACGATGATTCTGATATAGAATGTGAAATGCAGATTGCAGTAGCACATTCCAAAAGGAGAAACATTTGGATAGAGCCTCACATAAAAAAGAGAAAAATCTGCGGCGAATTTAACCTTTAAGGTCTGCACAGACGGACTGCATTTCAACTGCAATCCAACTGCAAATTGCAGTATGAATGCAGTTGACACGACTGCAATGCGACTGCAATAGAACTGCAAACCAAACACGCAGTCGGATTGCAGTTCAGTTGCAGTCGGCGTGCAGTCGTGTGAACTGTTTGGTTTGCAGTTCTATTGCAGTCGCATTGCAGTCGTGTCAACTGCATTCAAACTGCACTTGAACTGCAATTTACAGTTGGATTGCAGTGAAATGCAGTCCGACTGTGTAGACCCTTATCAATATCTGTCAACGAAGAATTTTCAGGAGTATTTTAGAAATTCAAGAGAAACATTCATTTCGATTCATGAGCTTTTTAAGCAATAACAATAATAAAGCAATAAATTATAAGTCAATTTTATTTAAAATTATCCGAAATGTTACTTTTTCCCTCAAAATGTTACTTTTCGAATAAGAGTAGGTATGTAACTTTCTAACATACAGCACTGGCAACACTGCATCCACTAGTGCGTCCGATCACCGATGAGCCCGCTGCTCGACACAAAAACACCCTGTATCTATTCATAAAGATATATTTCGCATCTTAAGATAACATATTAAGATACGAAATATATATTTCGTATCTTAAGATAAAATATTAAGGTACGAAATATATATTTCGTATCTTCAGATAAAATATAAGGTACGAAATATATATTTCCATATCGCTCGGTATCTTAAGATACAAAATATAAAATATAAATTAACTTCGTCGTGTGTGATGGTTCATAGGATTTCTATGGTGAGCGATATTCTAAAATATACTCTAAGATAATATATATTTTATATTATCTTCACCGTCTGTGATGCGCTGTAGAGTCAGAGGGGAATGTAGGCAGAATACAGATCTTAGATGATAAGACGACGATGAATGAAGTACTTACTCACGTAGACGAGATTGTATTTTGGTAATATTTAAAATATAACTAGGCATTCTATTTTCAGCGGAACGGAATGGGTTGAAATTGTAACGCGACATTTGCCCAGACCTTTGCGAACGCTCGTTATTAGGCAAAATGCCAGCGCCTCACCTTTATTAAGACTTGACGGTTCAAGACAAATGATTCGGTGTATTGTTTTGAAACGCCAAACATTTATTGGTATTATACGCTATCATTAATTGCTTTAAGTGGATCTAAGTGGATCCAGTTGTAATCTAACATGTTTTCGATGGTTATCTAATATGGAATGTAGAGTTTTGGCAAACTTCCAAGGAGTACTCAAATTTTCTGTTAATGTATCAAATAGTATGTTTTAGAGAAAATACTCCATGGACGTACGTCGTACAGCTGATCTATTTACCTTATCTCAGTTTATTATTTGTGTAATGAAGATACATTAGGCAACATTTCTGAATAATATTTGAATTGCGCTGCCAAGTTTTCATCGTGGTGTAAAATTAATATGTAGTGGTATTGAACTTTCCGTTTAAAATAGATTGAACTAATCACTGGCCCTTAACACACGACACCAATAAGTCTTGGAGCAACGCCAGAAAGTATTTCAGCCGCTGCAGCTATTAAACAAATCATTTGTAGAGAAATGAATACGCTTAATAATACTTGGAGCGCTGAGTTGTTCAAAATGTGATACATTGTAGGAGTGATAAGTTTTGCCCGCAACGTCCAAGGGGCAAGGGTCAAAATATGCTGACGTCACTACACTACTTGACTACATTTATTACAGCCAAAACGTATATTTTAGTCAATGATCGCCCTTAAATTTGACGAAATTGCTCCCTGATATCGAATATCCCGAAATGTGTGGAGATCTCCCCGTGGCAGGCAACACCGACATCATTAGCGGGCTCTTACGCGCCGCTGTACAGCCCCCAGCGGCCGCCACAATCAGGTTAATTTACTCCATCTCAGGGCCAGGGAAATTACGAGAACGTTCCAGGAGGATATCGCTAACAAGCTCCTGATAAGGTTAGCATTTTTAATAAGTCCAGAACATCGTAGAATCAAGGTTACTTGTAAACCAGTAACCGAGCTGTAAATATTTTAGATTTTGCTAAAAAAGACCGCTACGCGACGTTAGGGTGATTAGAATTGAGTGCGGTTCTGCCCGCGTCAAAAGAGTATCATAAAATTTCCTTCCCCAAGGTCTAGGCTATGTCTGTTCCAAAGTTCATCAATATAGGTCTAGTAGTTACGGAGCATATTCGATACAAACAAAACACTTTATCACTCCGCTCCACTTATGTAAGTACAGTAAAATAAAAGCATGCACTATAACCTACCCAAGCTTCTTAATGTTTTACTTTGCTTCAATTAACAACTTTCTCGAAAATACAATATGAGTAATTGAGTCTTTAATCATAAGTAAAAGTGTTGACCTTGTGAAATCATCTTGCTCTTAAGATTTTACCATTTTCCTTTGAGATAAGTGAATACAATGAAATTAATTGTATGATTAAGATTTGAATCTCACTTTTGCTTTTGTCGTGGGAGTTTTTGAAATAATGGAATATCATGGCACGTATTTGTCAGTTGTAGTTTTATGTGGGCTTAGTTATAATGTGAATAATACGAATGTACAATCTGAACGCACTTAGGTAAATCTTTCACGTCTAGTGAGAGTGAAATCCTTGAAAGTACACGTGAAATTCAAAGGATCGGCTTAAGACATTAGCACTAAAGATGCGGATTGTATGCAGACAAGAATGTGAAAACGTCAAGTGGAAATATATTGTGTAGAGTCGTTAGTTGCTAGTCTAATGTAAGTTTTGCCTTTTGGAACTTGGTCGGTAGCTGCATACATGCTTTCAAAATTACTCTCAGTGTGAGTCAGTGTGAGGTTGGTTAGGTTATTAGCCATTATTGTCTTGGGGAAATGTTTTATAGGTATAGCTGCTACAGCTGGGATATGTAGATTGTAGAACTCAACTCGAACGCACCCACACTCCTACTCTTGGCACCGGGCTGTTTGACTCGGTTGGTGTGGCTCGGTTAGCAGCATCTACATCAGTACCAAACCATCGAAGCAGACTATTAGACAGCTGTCTTTCCTTTGGATCGGTCCGTGAATATCCGCTAACTCAAGTCGAGTCTGTCATAACATCAAACGGAAGATTTGATCAACCATTAGATGATAGACGGTCACAACACAACATATTGACCGGTAGACAGTCACAAGTCACAACACAAAACAGTATTGTGTACGATTTAAATATTACGCGATCGCGGGGCGTTGTTAAATTTGCATATCCGCTTAACTGCGTCGGCAGTCGGCGTTCGCAGATTGTGTAATGACGCGTCGCGCACCGCCCGGCCCGGATATTTTACACAACAGGTAGCACGGAATGTTGCTAATAATACGTTTAATGCGACATACTACATAGCTAGCATCAGCATCACTTTCGTCTGCAACGTCCGTATTCAGTTGCAGAAAATATTTTTATGCGGCCTCTTTACGGTTACGCTTGATTGCCAAATATTATGACGAGTGACGACGCGGTGAGCAATTTGGCGATTGCAAACCATGGTCAACTTCGAAATTGTGCATACTGTACATACCAGCAATAATGGTTACCCATAATGGTCCACCGTAAAGAAGAGTCTTGGTTTTAGGTTGGTTGTGAGTAAACTCAATATATTATTCTGTAGAGTTCAATAGCAGAAGCTGGATGCCTATATCGCTAATAAATAATAATCTATTAATAATTGATAGTGTATCGGAAGATTTCACAATCAATCATCATGACACGCCTATTAGTAAAATCGTCGAAATCACGAGGAGAATGATCAATCACTACCACACTGATGACATTCGTGTTGTTTACCACACAGCCGCTGTAACTCTCTACGCACGTCACCCACTTTCTTTTTTCACGCAAACGCGTGTTTGGCGTGTGTTGACAGCGTGTGATATCATCAATGAACGTAAGGAACATTGTAGTGCAAACACCTGTTCCAAGTTCGTTGTCCGCCCCTGACATTGATCACGGTACTATCGTACTGTTTTATGTTTATAACGTTTTTACTACGCTCATTCTACGTTTCGTAGTCAAATTTTCTATTACTGTTTGGTGTACGCTTACCCGAAATTTAAAGTTTGTTTTGAATACATTAAATTATCTTTTTACACTTTTTGGAAGACGAGACTTCATGACATGACGCCCATCACCGATTCAGGAACCTAAGTCCCAACGGCTAACCTAACCTATAGTTATAAGAACCTAACCTAACTTATAGTTATAAGAACCGGCCCAGCGTTAGAAACTCACGCGGGGGGCAGGAGTCCTCTTTTACCAAAAAGAAATTCAAATCCATGAATTTTATGACAGACTAAAATATTATTGTCTGAATTGGAAACTGCACTAATCCATCACGGGATTTTCAAAAATGCACCTGTGGCGAGACACACGGCACTCGGCGGCGACAGTGATACAAAATGACAGCCGAAAAAGATGAGTGTTGCAAATCGGCTGTACTCGTAGTGTCCCTATTGAATTCCCGCTGAAATCTGAAGTGATTTATCTAGATTCTAGAGTACTTCATATCAAATCCCTTTCGTGATTGACACTGCAATATAAGTAATATATCTTAAATGTATTTATGTTTTGTATAGTTACAATATGTAGAGCTCTACCTACGAATTTCTTAGTAATATTTAAATGGTATCTAGTATCTACAATGTGCCTCTTTCTTCCCTCTCAATAATTATACGTGTGCATTTAATTTTCATACCTAATAATTTTAACTATAAATAATAATTTACTACTATATAATATTTTATCGATTTATATGTTATATTTAAACTAGTGGTATTTTGGACGCTCATTACTAAGCTTGATCGAAATGAATTGGAACGTAGTATAAATAAAGATACTCATTATTTACACTTTACAGAGTTCCTTTCATGATTCAGATTTCAGAGCCTCGGCCTCCGGCTGAAGTCCGTCCAAACCACGAAACCTACTCGATGTTTTGTTGGGCCAAAATTAATTAAAATATTGTTTTGTTTCAGGTAAATTAACCCGACAGCTGCTTAGCAAGAGGTGAATAATTGGATATAAAATAATATAAATCCATATATTATGGTAACTACAATAATACATTTTACTGTAGGTACATAGTAAAATGTATTATTGTAGTTACCATAATATATAATGCTAAATATATAATATACTAGCTGTCCCGGCAAACGTTTCTTTGCCATATTAAGTATATAAAGTATTTTTTTTTATTTGATCGCAGCGCTAACTGTCGGGACAGACTAAAATTAAAATTCGAATTCGAGTATTATTTAAAATTTGACACTGCGATGTAGCACCGTCTGTCGAATCCAATGTAAAACATTCCAAAATCAACAACCACCAATAAATTAAAAAACATTGTCCAGCTGACAAAATTGTGAATCTAAACCATTCCCAGATCCCCTTGAACACACACAAAAAATTTCATCAAAATCGGTCCAGTCGTTTGAGAGAAGTTCAGTGACATACACACTCACAGAAGAATTATATATATTAAAATTAGCATTTGCCCGCGGCTTCGCTTACGTGGAATTCTGAGAACGACATAATTTCAGAAAAAAAAACATAACTTTTTATTCATATAAGAAATTTAAAAAAAACCCCCGAGAAACAACTTTAAAAAGTAATGAAATAATATTTACTGCCTTTAAGTTCAAATAATTCCTAACTTGTGTAAAGTAATATTTTAGTCCATAATTGTTGTCACGGTGTGTCGGGGGACCGCCAAGTAAACTACAACGTACAATCGCCAAGTCGTTGACTATCTCGATTCAGTTCGCTATTGATTGTGAAATGAAATCAAACATCTACATTAGGCATTAGCGGTCCCCCGACACACCTTGACAATAATTATTATGGACTAAAATATTACTTTACACAAGTTAGGAATTATTTGAACTTGAAGCAGGCCTGTCTCACTTTCATACAAACGGCGCGGCATCGCCGAGATATTTACCTACTATTCTGGAAAACAACCTAATTTCAACCTTTTGCATAGCGCTTAGCGTTCATAGTACAAAAACTGTCTGCCGTCTCGTTTCAATCTGCCAGGGCTGCTCTAGCGAGCGGCGCGGCGCGGCGGCGCAGGGCCGGGTACTATTACTTTTGTTTCGCGGATGTGTACGCTGCGTATGCGACAATAAAGGCGTGCGAGTGCCAGCCTATTGAGACTAGTCCGGTGACCGGACGCTTGCGTTTATCATACCTAAACTCGAGAGTGAGACTTCTGTACCGTAAGGTACTATTATGTATTCTGTGCTTAAAGGCAGTAAATATTATTTCATTTTTAATAATAATAATAATATCTATGGACGCTTCACACCACGTCAGTCTGGTCCTGTGGTAAGTACCTGAAGGACTTGTGTTACGGGTACCAGACAACGGAAATATATTTAATACTGTTATACTATACATATATTTAAGATTTTTATTATATGATACACATATTTAATACACATCCATGACCCAGGAACTTTGAAAACTTTTTGTTCCGTCGGCGGGATTCGAACCCGCGACCCCTGGCTTGAGCTACCGACAGCTCACCCACTGAGCCACAGAGGTCGTCAAAATTTCATTACTTTTTAAAGTTGTTTGGCGGGGTTTTTTTTTTAAATTTCTTAATTTAATTTTATTTTTACATACTTTTTAAACTTGTGTTGGTTATAGTGTAGAATAATTCCTATCAACAGAATCATAAGTATTGTCATGATTACCATCTATCAATGTCCTTTTCGATGAGGCTGTTAATATGAGCCCAAACATGAAACCTCCACTTTAGGTTCATACGAAGCTCGGTTCCTATAGAATCCAGGTGATGCTGCAGCAGCAGCGTGTAAATATTTACTGTTTGTCGACTTCTTACTGGTTGTCGCAATTAAAATGAGCCCAAACACGAAACCTCTATACCTACTCTAAGTTTCATGAACCAGATACACCCTGATTGTCCAGCACTGAGCAGGCTGATGATGATGAACTGTAGCTAAGAACACTCCCGAACATGTCAACTTTCAAACAAAAAAAACTAGATCTAAATCGGTCCACCTGTTTGGATGCTACGATGCCACGGACATGAACCAGATAAACCCTGATTGTCCAGCACTGAGCAGGCTGATGATGATGAATTATAGCTAAGAACACTCTCGATCATGTCAACTTTCAAACAAAAAAAAACTAGATCAAAATCGGTCCACCCGTTTGGATGCTACACTACACACACAGACAAACAGACAGATAGACAGACACGTCAAACTTATAACACCCCTCTTTTTTGTCGGGGGTTAAAAAAGACCTATATCACTCAGGAACAAACCAGCGTTCTATCGGTGTTAAAATTTTTGCAATCGGATCAGTAGTTTCAGAGATTACCTCCTACAAACAAAAAAAACAAACTTTACCTCTATACAAGTGTATTAAAATTTCATACCACCACCAACATCGTTAAGAAATGTGTTTGATTTCTTGAGCATAATGTTGTTTATGGTACGAACAAGCCTAGTATACATGATTTACATGGCCACGGAGAACAGTAAGAAATATAGACAGTTTGTATCATATTGTATTTAAGAGCCTGCTGTCAAAACGCTAGCCTCGCCTACACAGACGGCTATTGTCCAATCATGATACAATAATTCCATGAATCGTGCCCGCATGAAATGTATTTTGCGCTGTAGCTAATAGTAAACAATATCGCGTAACAACGGTCCGGCGCATTATAGCACGAAAGTAAATTTCGCTAGTCCCAAAAATGTTTTTGATGATTACTTAAAAATTAAATACAATACTAATATTTCCTTTAGCTAGTACTTTATAAAGTGTGTGATTGTAGTAGTGCAAGTTATTTAATGATAGTAACTCAATAAGTGTAACAGATATTTGTTGAAAAGCCCAGAAAAATTCATAATTTCGAAAAATAAAACTATCGAGTCAAAATAAGTGAATCGTGTTTTCCGTGAGGCAAGTATGAGATAAATATACAATGATTAAATAAATCTCAATTTCATTTGTGTCAATCGTCTTCCGGGGTCGTAATACTTATTAGAAAACACAACAGAAAAGGGAGCTCGGTCTTAAAGCATCTTCAGAGTTCAGACGTCGCGCGATTACAAACCGCGAACGCCCGGTCACAATGGAAAAAGGGGAGCCGGGAAGCCTTATATTATGTCCTGCAGTGGCATCACCGGGCCGAAACGACTGAAACGAAATGAGTATTCGCGACGAGTACCGTCACTTAACATTGAAACATAAGCCGTGTCATTTGGAAGGAGAATATTGTGTGCGAAGCGGGAATTTATCGTCGCTGAAAATTCTCCACCGTCCCGCGCTCGCGCTGCAATCTTTTACGGCCTAATGGACTGAAAGCTTTTAAACGGTGCGATTGTTTTGTTATTTGTTTTTCGAATCTCCAAAATCTCCTGGACGAGTTGTTTTTGAAGTCTCTATCCTGACTGGTTGAAAAAGCATTGATTTAGAGCGGCTCCTTCTTCAAATAGTCTCTCTTTCTTCTTCTTGTTTCAGCTCACATAATATAAATATGGGTGAAATTCTGAGTAAAAAATCTGTTTTCTGCTGACGTAATAATTATGTGTGGCCTCAGGCTTGAGTCTTGACGACCCACAAGTTTATGAAATCCCCCCCAGTCGCGTATTTTGGTTATCTCAAACAGCCTGGTTAGGAGCTATCCTATCTATGCTAATTGATAAGAACTGCTTCTTCTTAAAACTCTCCGTCGTATTATTATTTTCTTCTAACAGAAAATGCTAATGGAAAATTTATTGAAATTTCTGACCTCATTACCCACATTTACCTGTGAAGGTGCGATGCAATATCCGAAATAGAAACTCAGCCGGGCTCACTGTGTGCCAGAAATAGACACCGACCTGTGCCACGAGTGTCACCGGGTGTGAATATCGGACACAATTAATATTATTAATCATTAAGTACGCCTGTTTGTCCTGTTAGGTGGCAGATGTCCTGGGTATTTTTAGACGTCCAAAACAACAAGTTTTTTGACGTGTTATATCCAGTGGATTAATTGGCAAAAATGTAATCATCTTTGCCAATTAATCCACCTTAAGTACTTATATTTTTAAGAGGCAACTGAAAGTGGATAGTAAGAACTACATGAATTGAAAATAGATTATCTATTTGATGGTTGGATAGATATTAAAAGCGGTTTAAACTACAATATGATGCGTATTTGCGCAAAACTAATTAGCTCTTAATTATCATGTTAATATAATTCAATCCCGCTGACCTTTAATGAAAATTGATATTCCATTAATGCTGAAATTGGGAACCACAAACTGTATAGCGGTAACCTAATAATACAACCGAGCGATTTTTATTCATCCACCATTTGTTACGTATCTTCTATCTCTCCCATGTTATCCTCAGACTGATTAATTATTTATTAATTAATTTATTTAAATAACAAAAAATTAAAACCGACTTCCAAGGTAAAAACAATAATAACATTCTTATAATATGAACTTCTTATAATAAAAACTAAAAAGTATTAAATAATTTTCCTCTCTAAATGTGCCTTTTTCCGAATTCAGCTAAACCTCAACTATTTCTGTACTCAACCTTCATCATTTTGAAGTCGGTACCAGATATAGCTGAATCTTTATATTTTCTTTGACAGAAAATTTGAAACTTATGGAACTGGCACCGACTTCAAAATTATGAAGGTTGAGTACAGAAATAGTTGAGGTTTAGCTGAATTCGGAAAAAGGCACATTTAGAGAGGAAAATTATTTAATACTTTTTAGTTTTTAGTTCATATTATAAGAATGTTATTATTGTTTTTACCTTGGAAGTCGGTTTTAATTTTTTGTTAAAAATAATAATTTCACTCTTTTTAGTTACCTAGTAGATAAACTATAATTAGTGCCAATTTAAATTGTATAAAAATAGTTTTATATTGTCTTCACTATATGTCATTGAGGCGCTCTGTCGGCGCTATCGCTTGTCCGAACTCCGATTGTTGTTCATATAGTTTTAGTTACACGATGTATTCAATAGATTTCGCTGAGGTGTTCCTGAATCGCAGTATCGCTTGTACGTAGGAGTTTTATATAGTTGTATTGGCTGTGTGAAATCAGAAATGTGTCACCATTGGTGTGAGCAGTGAACATTGAAATTTGAATTGTCAACATTTTGAGTGGTAATTAGTGATCTCGTATTGTTATCAGAAATATTAATTAACCCTCCAAGATGACCTCCGTCATAGTCCGCGAGTTTATAAGTGGTCGTCGGTGGTAGTGAACTAGTGAGTAGTGACTTAGTGACCATACCACCCTACGCGTCGAATTACTGCATTTATTCTGCGTATCTTATTACAATTTGTTAAGACTGTTAAGAGTCATACCCCAAGGCCCAAATTTTCCTGTTATTTGGCACAGATGAAAAGTAGGAACGTGAAGAATCATAGGCTATTTATTGTGGACTAATTTGTCTGTAAAATATCTAATTTACGCGGACGAAGCAGCACGGAACGTCTAGTAATATTATAAAGCTGAAGAGTTTGTTTTTTTGAAGGCGCTATCTCAGGAGCTACTCATCCGATTTAAAAGAATCTTTCAGTGTTTGATAGCCTATTTATCGAAAAAGGCTATAGCCTATATTTATCACGCTAAGACCAATAGGAGCAAAGATACAGAGGAATATGTGAAAATAAAGCTGTAGAGTTTGTTTGTTAGTTTGTTTGTTTGAACGCGCTAATCATGGTCCGATTTTAAAAAATCTTTCAGTGTTTGATAGCCTATTTATCGAAAAAGGATATAGCCTATATTTATCACGCTAAGACCAATAAGAGCAAAGATACAGAGGAAAATGTAAAAAACGGGGAAAATTATTTTAAAGGGCTAATATCTCACAGACTACTGGAGCAATTTTTATGTTATTTGACACGAATATATTATCTAAGTAGACTACGTGAGATATGGGTTATTAATTTGTGAAAAATGTACGGTTTCCGTGAAATTTCAGATTTACGCGGACGAAGCCGCGCGGCACGTCTAGTAATATTAATATGTTTATTGCTCCATTCATCACCATGTCTTTGGCATGCAGAATAATGCGGCTATCAGCCTCCATGTATTAATTAAGCCCTGTCAACAGCAATTTCGTTGGTTGAAAATAATATATTCTAAATTTTTTATTTTATTTTTACTATTTTTATCTAAATATTATTCAAAAACTGGCATTTAAACATTCGATTCAATCGAAAATGATACCAAACTCGCCTATATACCTAAATCCCACGCAGTTATTACCACCTCATACCTTGTTAAAGCTAAAAAAACCCCCTCCCCCACCTGCATGAAATATTTAGGTGGATCGTAAACCCATCTTAGGGATATAAAGATCAATCCTACCAAAGGAAATCTTTGGTTCAGCAAAAGCCGTATTCCTCGTTTTTTTGTCTTGTACGCACGTATACAGGTGTAAGCTGTTTTTAAACTGCTCTATATTATTTTAGTTTTACTATATGACAACAGATGGCGCTATTTGGACATTTATTAAGTTAATTTTAAAATTAGAATATTTTATTTTGGACATTTTATCACGGCATTCCCACGGAAACGGGAACCACCGTACGCTATAAACTAAAGTCCACGCGGACGTAGTCGCGGACAACAGCTATATAAAGTTTAAAAAGTCTAAAAATTAAAGTAAATTAGTACTTAAATAAATGAGCCAAAAAAGAATCTGACCGATAGCTCATAACTGACTAAAAATTACGTATTGTATAGAAAATCTACTGTCAAATTAAGTTAGTTCCAAAAATTCATAACAGATGTCGCTAGCATCGCGTCTACATCGCGCTATCGTTTGCTCATAAGTGTTTCTATAAGATGTGGTACCATGTCAAATTATTATCCTTCTTGATTCTTTCGATTGTTTAACACGCTTCCATATAACTACTCAGTAGTCAGTATTTTATCTATGCAGTGACGTAACTTTAAAGTTTAAACCTTAAAGGCTTTCAATGATAAATTATAGTTTATGGGTAAAGTTGTTAAATGGGGGCCTAAAAAATAAGCTTTAAAATTTGTTATAAATAAAGTTTATTTTAAAATAATTAAATATTATGTGCACACTTGCACAGCTGTTTTTGGGTATTTTGATTTTAAAAAGCTTTTGCCAACAATTTTGTTGACATCGCGCGCTATAAACTGAAGTCCACGCGGACGAAGTCGCGGGCAACAGCTAGTTATATTATAACTTTTAACAAATTACACGACCGGTTTCGAAATAATTCATCATTAGGTGTAAGTTTAACGTCGGTACTTTTAAATTATTAAATATAATCAAAACAAACATTAGGGTTGTCAGCATCATGGTATTTTTTAAAATTTGGTAGAATTTTTGTTCCAAATAAGACTATTTTATACTAATGTTAAAATTAATATTTAGTTGGATTTACCCAGTTTTATATTGACAAATTAATAATGTTATGCTGGTAATGTCACAAAATATACACCAGCATAACATTATTAATTTATCAATATAAAACTGGGTAAATAAAAAACCTGAGTATTATATTCCCTAATCCACTAAACTGACTAGAAATAATAATAATCGTATGATAGAACAATCCGGAACTGAATCTTAAAGTAGCTCTGAAACGATCTCAGAATATAATTATTTAATCCTCCATTAGGCGACTCTGCAATTCTAATAACATACGGTGAGCTTAACACAAAGCGTGGGAATTGGCCGTCCTCCTGCACCTGAGCTAATGTAGGACCTCAAACAAAACTATTAAGCTCTATTCCATCGCCTAATTTCCATTTGCGAGCTCTAAAAGCTGGAATTAGCTGAGTGGTTCGACCGATCGATGGAGCGAAGCTGCTACTCAAAAGCCATTCTGTATGCCGTTTGATTGGCGTATTCATAATCCCCGCTCCTAGCAGAGGGGGAACTAATTACGAACATGCGCCTAATTGATAATGTATTTATTTCGTATGTTTATTTCATGAGTTTCGCTTTACATTTAATGAGCAATCTACGGGTTTTTCAGACAGGTTTACTTTTAACATGATAATAATGATTGTTGGTAATGTTTATTTTTAATTTTTCTATTTAAGGTCAGTTCCGCTTCTCTTCTCCTGACAATCTATAGAGTATAGAGCTAACAAAAAAGCAAATTACAAAGCAACTGTACGCCAATGCTTCATTAATGTCAGTTTCAGAACAGGATTAATTAAACTGTTGCTGTCAGCAACATAAATACAAATTATAGGATTGCGATAGGATCACGAAACTTATCGTTCCGAACGCTGGGCTCGAACTGGTAAGTCCGTAACCGCCCGGGACGTATAAAGTCATCTATTATATTAATTAATTTCTACTCCAGGGCACAATGCACGATATGAAATATTGGTTGAGCTGTTTCTAGTTGTTCCGAAACGTATGGCGGAAAGTTTCTCGTTAGTGTAATGGTCGTTCTATAACGGAATTGGTAGAAGGCTTAGGCAACGTTTTACTTCAGATCGGTTGGCAAAAATCGACGGGAAAAACACAGTTTTGGTCTCTTTGGTGGAGCGAGGAGTTTAGTGTGTAGGTGCGCGCTTACGGAGACAAGCTATTCGTAGATCGTGATCAGAGGCTATTAGTAGCTATAGTACAATCTGTCGAGTGTCCCTACAAATTTTGCCGAGGATCTTAAAGTTTTAATAGAGTTATAGTATCTGGGATACGCAGGGCATATTACGAAACATCCACCAGGAACATTAAATAGCATATTTCAATGGTTATCTTCATTGGAGCAGGTGTGGTGATTGCTGGCGGACGCTGTGTACGGAACTGCTACTGCGCTGGTTCGGATAACGTTAATGTAATGGTGAGCACGTGTGGATTAGTTCGGTAATAGGTTGGGATTGTTTTCCTCGTTGGCAATATAAAAATTTTGTGCTATGCTGCTCTAACCAGCTTTGCTGTGTTAGTGATTTTATACATTAGCAGATTTTAGAGTAGACCGTACGTTTAATTCCTGTTCATACATAGATGCTTGAAAATAGCTGAAATATCTTGGAAAATGATGGACTGACATGAACTTACTATCAGCAAAAATAATCATAAAAGGCAGACGCTGGACCTACGTGGCATTATTTGGTCGGGTTACGTCAAGTAATTTATCTGCGAGCTGGCCTTAGATATTAACGATACGTAGGTCCGGCAACTGCCTATGAATCAATTTCTCTGATAGAACATGTGTCTATTAGACTGAATGAGTAGATAAGTCAGTGCCTGCTCAACCGATATAATCAGCTGATCAGCGATTGAAAGTTCAGAGGCAGCCGAGTTAATGTTTGCTAACTTTCAATTTGCAACAGGGCTGTTCCGAATCCCTCAAACACGCCAATTCCATTTCCGCGAATGGGAAACGTCGTCGTTTTTACTTTAACCGCTTTGCCAACTTGCATCTTTGCAATTTCCTTAAGTTTTTAAATGTTTACTTTCCTCTACTTAAGCTATAAGTTTTGTTTAAATAGTGTTATATTCGAGCAATTGTCACTTATCAAAAATATACTTGCCGTATTACACAAGTTTTATAAGGTATATAAGGTATATAAACTATTATTATTTGTATTTCCTTTAATATTTTCTTAAGTGAGTTATATTTCTACTACTAGGCACGTAAAAGATACGTCCCATCTCAAGCCCCTTTATAACTTCCTAGATCATAAAACTGACGGCAGATGAACCCCTGATATAAATTTGCCATATCTAAGAGCACGTCGCGGAGATAAAATAATTTCGTCATATTGAATCGGAAAGGGAAATGCATGTTTTCGACTCATATTGGCATGCTTAAGAAGACATCACGCCATTGCAAAGGATGGAATTCGCCCTCTCTATTTTGGACAATTCGCAATAAAACCTCTATCCCACTGAAATAGGACACGTTTTAGTGTGGCACATTTTAACGAAGCCAAGAACCACGCTCGGAAGATTATGCTATATCCCCCAATGTGTATTTTAAATTTGTTTGATTTTCATGTGAAGGATTTATCGAAAGGAGTAATTTAAGGAAATGGGTGCTTTCACAAAAATAGGGCAACTTTTGAAGGTATTTTGTCCTTATAATTTTTAATTTTTTATTAAATTCCCTGTTAGTGTACATGATAGGTGATCAATTAATTGTGTCTTATCTAAAAGGGCCAGTCACTTTATGCATTATTTTAGGAAATTTTTAGAGTTTTGCTGATTTACGCATCTAGAGACTGACAACTTTAAAGTCTTCATGCGCGAGTCTGACTCGCACTTAGCCGATTTTATATTATTTTAGGACTACTTGGTCGAAACTTCTTATAGGGTATATAAAGAGTGGAACTGTATCACCAATGTATATATTTTTCAACATTTGGGCCAGAAAAAAGCTGTTTGTTTGACTGCTCTTGATGAGTTTCAGCTTTTGATATAATATTTTCAATAATTGTTTTTCTTAAGTCTATTATATTTTTTCAGTTGAGAAGGCTTAAACAATATATGTATTTCGTTAAAGTACTGATGTTTTCATACTAAACGTCAGTCCGAGCGCCTTTAGAAGCTAGGGCCTGATGGTCTAGGGACTGATATTTTTAAATAAAATTGAACTTAAAATTCTGTTGCAAATAACATTATAAAGTCTAATATGATATTGCGAACAATGCCGACGTATTACTTGTAAATATTGATTAATTCATAAGAATTTAAAATCAATAAACAACAAAATTACTTATCTAGGGATTGAACAAGTTACTGGAATTACCACGTGGTGGCCCAAAAACTTTCATTTTTGCACTGATTTATAAAATGACCACCGCAGAGCGAGTGTTGTCAGAGAATATCTTCATGTAATACTCTGAAATTCCTCAACAATATTCAACGCACATTCTAATGATGTCGCGAAATTTTAAAATTCGTAAGTGGCTAGAGCCTGGCGAAAAAAGTTAAGGACACTGAACTCATTCGAGAAAAAATAATTATTGTTGATTTTAACTACAAAATACTCACATAATTAGCTGCGAGTACTTACACATTTTATAAAATATTAATAAAAATAAGTATAAACAGTACTTTTTAAAATATGGATTCCTAAACACAAAATTTCGGAGAACGGACACGCCTAGGGCATGGCATTTGGGACATATAAAACAGACTTTAAATATATAATATTATTAGTTGATAAGTTAATTTTTTTTTGTAAGGCAACATCCCACCACGCTGGGTATATAAACCGGTCGGTTGTGAGTTGCGGGCCATTTCGCTCGTGGACTTGGGACCGTAAGGCCCTGTACCCTGCTTGGTGAGATCTTTCCTAGTTATTTTCTTTGTGCTTCCAAATTATTTTCTTTGTGTAATTTTTGTCTTGTGATTGTTAATATTACTAAATCAGCTCTTTGTAATTTGTGTAAAGTTGTTTTTGTAATTTTTGTAGCTATACAGTGGCATTAATTTAGTTTTTTTATTTTAAATTGTTATAACTTTAAATAAAAGCCGTTAATCGGCTTGCATTGTATTTTTTTTTATCATACCCACATCTGGTTCCTAATAATATAATGTTAATTCTAACATAATTTGGGGTATAAATTAAACACATTGTAAACTAACATAAATAGCAATTGTGGTAGTAAATAATTAGTATTGATTTTAACTGAAATGTGCTGCGGAAACGAAGTTTCCATATTTTTGTGAAACTAATAAGTTAACCAATATGATATTATCATATTGGTTAACTTATTACTAAATCATTTATTATGATATTATATTGTACTTAATATTTTGTAGCGATCGCGCTCGTGTCGAATTAATTTCGACAAGAAGAATAAAATTTTTCGGCTGATACTTATTTCATTTCGTATTATTTTCATTTATTTCCCGGTAACGGTACAACAATATGACCTTTGTACACGAGAACATGTTAAATACGAGGGTAGAATGAAAAAGGATAATCGAGTAAAGGTTAAAAATAAATATATAATATTACGATTTGCTCTCCTCTCTCTTGTTTGAGTTTCGCCCCAAAGAGTATCGTGCAAATAGGTCTCTACTTTTATTATTATGTATAACTAGCTGTTGCCCGCGACTTCGTCCACGTGGACTTTAGTTTATAGTTTTTCCCGTACATCGATTGAATAGTTAACCCGCAAATCATAAAAGTATATTGTGTGGGACAATATACTTTTATGATATGATAGATAATCCGCGCGGCTTCGCCCGCGTAATTTAGGAATGTCAAGGAAACCGTACATTTTTCCAAAAAAAAACCTGTGTCCTTTTACGTGGTCTATTCTTCATGTGTGCCAAATTACATCAAAATTGCTACAGTAGTTAAATTTAAGATCTCCGTAAAGTTAAGATCTCCGTCTTTTCCACATTTTCCTCTATTTCTTCGCTTCTATTAGTTGTGGCGTAATAAAATATAGCCTGTAGCCTTTCTCTATAAATGGGCTATCTAACACTGAAAGAATTTTTCAAATCCGATCAGTAGTTCCTAAAATTAGCGCGTTCAAATAAGCCCTTTCAAATAATTTAGCATCAACATTTTTCTCTATTTCTTCGTTTCTATTAATCTTAGCGTGATAAAATATAGCCTATAGCTTTCCTCGATAAATGGACTATCTAAAACTGAAAGAATTTTTCAAATTGGACCAGTAGTTCCTGAGATTAGCGCGTTCAAATAAGCCATTTCAAATAATTTCCTCCCGTTTTTTCCACATTTTCCACTATCTCTTCGCTCCTATTAGTCGTAGCATAATAAAATATAGCCTATAGTCTTTCTCAATAAATGAACTATCTAACACTGAAAGAATTTTTCAAATCGGACCAGTAGTTCCTGAGATAAGCGCGTTCAAATAAGCCCTTTCAAATATATTTCCATTCCGTTTTTTCCACATTTTCCTCTATTTCTTCGCTTCTATTAGTTTTAGCGTAATAAAATATAGCCTATAGCCTTCCTCGATAAACGGGCTATCTAACACTGAAAGAATTTTTTTAATCGGATCAGTAGTTCCTGAGATTAGTGCGTTCAAACAAACAAACAAACTTCCGCTTTATAATATTAGTATAGATGTATGTAACATATTGTTATAAATTATAATATAATTACGTACAGCAAGAACTAATTAAATTTCGCTAGGAGTACTCAAATATCTTAATTTAACACACTCTTAGGCATTATCTAAGGATAACTCCTGTATAGCTTAGCTTAGGTTTCAATGAAACCAGCCAGCTACCTGGCCTCCACAAGCCCGAGCGTGAAAACGGGTAATATGTCGTGGCTTGCGCGACTTAGGTATGTGGAAATACATATAATATTTCGAAACAGAATGAATTTCATATTCTACTTGTTGAATATTTCATGCGGATCTTAAGTCTGGTGCACGTTTAAAATATTCTTCCTCGTTCTTGAAGTTTTTTAAAATCTGATACGCTTGGAAGTCGTGTTAAACTTACTCACGGATCGGTTGAGAATACAATTTGAGGAACAGTTACCGTATAAGACTTTTTCTCAAAATATGAGCCGTTATTAGGTTAGTGTGTTGTTAAAAGTCTATAATAAATAATCCCAACTTAGATAAGTTTTGAGAAAACTTTTTAAGCTGTGGCCTGCGCTGTGTACTTTCTTTTTGTGATAGGTAAAAAATATATAACTAGCGTCAGAACACTTGACATGATCGAAAAATTGTAAGATGAAGGGAGAGTAGATTGGCGCGAGTAGGCATCAGTGAGGAAGTAATATCCACCATTCTTTCTTCGATGCTGCGAGAATGAATGCCATCGCCAGCTTTTTCTGTGCAATTGCGTTACTCCAGAACGCTTGTCTGACTTCCGTAATCCGATTACCTACAATAAACCGATCATACTAATTGCGTTAATGAACAACTTACTACGACACTTCAGATTTGAATGCCAACGTTGAGATTATAATATTATGTAAAGAAGCCTAACAAATCTCATGTTGGATTAAAGTAGGAGAATTGGGGTACTAGTATCAAGTACTAGTGGTTGACTTGACCGGACTTGGTGCAGTCCATTGTGTGTGCACGAGTCCAGTCATTCGGCCTGCGATCAGTCGGACCCGGTCGATTGGTTTCCCGGTATACCTATTTCGCCTTAAACGACGACTAGTTAACAGTCATATTATTTGAATGAACTGTGTTGTGGTGATATAGATCCTAAGATCTAATAATGATCCAAGGGGGATAGTGCTGTGAGTTATGACATGATGTCTTCGTGTCAAGAATAGACAAGGAAATTTAGATGTTTCTGTCACAACTCACCGTACCAACCTAATAAACGTAATATAAATCCTGAAAATTTCCCATTTCCTTAGCGCAATAAGAGAAAAACCTTTTACGCCACTCAAAGCTATGTTCCAAAATTAAATAAAGCATACTAAGCCTGTAATCGTGCGTGACGGGTGTACCTTTTTGCACACCCTTTCTTTTTAACGTGTTCCTTGCCTGTCATGCGTCTGTGTGTACACTGTACACAATAAATGCATGAAATGTATCATACAAAACTTGGGGGTTGAATCTGTGAAGGCCGCAACCAATAAACTTTTTGTATCTAATGAATATTATTAACAAAAGACAAAAACACTTTCATTATTACTTTAAGTTAAGAAATATACAATTTGCAATACATATTTTATGATAAAACGGATTACATCATAAAACATGTTTTGACCCCCTTTTATTTTCTTGTTCCCTTAGCCCTTTACAGATTAATTAAGGGAATGTTGTAGTTACGACTTACGACTCGTCTATGTGATCAGCTTAAGCGGATAGAACCTTAAGTCCTGTTTAAAAAAAAATTAAGCATATAAAATCAATTAAAATTGCCTTTGAAATAAAAAAAGAAACAAATAAGTTTATTAGACCCAATATGACATACCAGTACCACTTCCGCAGGAGATAATATTATAGCTGTTATAGCTATAATATTTTCTCCTTTCCTGTAGAATTTTTAAAAAACTTGTCGTTCTAAAAGGAATCTACCTCTCAGTTGTCAGCTTAATGCCGGGTGAGTTTTTACTCGCGTAGATTATACTTAGCACTCAACCCGCTAAAATACGATAAAATAAAAGTCCCGGAGAGCATTGTCGGGAGTTTTCTAGAACAAATCGAAAATCGCATTGTTTTTGGACGCCTTTGTTTCAACGTCCAGGACTCTGTTGACAGAAATCGTGCTTTAAATATTTTTTATGTTTTTATTCCATTATTGGATCGCTCCGCCCCGATCGCTATTAACCGCGTATCTGATACTTGTCATAACAAATACACGCATAATCGGCAGAATGATCTAATAGGCGTCCACACTATGATACTCATACTTGATACGGCGCGATGATCGCGACGGAGATCTGATCGCGCAAATGATACAAATGTGGACGCACCGTAAGAAGAGTTGCAGGTGTTTTGTTGGCCTTCTAAGAGGGAATATTATATAACGCTCTCTTCTTGAAGGTTTACAGGTCGTTTGTAAACTTGTTAAATAAACTCTAATTAAAATAATTAGTATCTCAATTCGCATATTCTCTTTACTTGTGGTCCCCGTTATGCACTTAACATAAATGTGCTGATGAGTCGGGAAATAGGCCACCTTGACATCGCGACTGTACTTGAACTAAATGCTAATTTTTAAATGCTCACGTTAGCGTATGCCTGTTGCCAATTAAAATAAGCTTTTCTCTTGGCTCCCTGAAATGAAATCAATATGTTTTGGTTCGATACCGCTGTCGATCCTGGCGACGCAATACAGTGGTGAGAATGCGTTGTGGCCGGGTCGGCTAATGTCCTTTAATCAAACGAGACACAACAATATTATAGCCTTTCAATTGTTATCGCAGCCAACTTGGACCTTACGGGAGTTGAAGCGTTAAAAAAGTTTTCTTTACAAGTTACTTACTTTTTTCACTTGATACTTTACATATTTAGGACTTGGGTACATCTACCAATAAATAATAATAACACAATATACACAACGTGGCATTTTCACATTGGTTATGGCCAATATCAATAGAAGCGACGCTTAGAGCGGCGTAGTTACGTAGTATTATGGTCTACTTAAAAGCACAATATAATTTACGTCGATTGTGCATGCTAGACAACTTCGCTATCATAATTCAATCATAATTGAAGACGTGAGTTCCTCCACTCACGTCTTCTATTATGACCAGGTAAGTAACAGTAAAAAATTGATGTTTTTTGCATGAATGGAGGCTTTAGGGCCGGAAAAATTATTTGAAATAAAAAGAACTGTGCATTTTATGTGTAGCCACGTAATTATTTTAAAAGCCAGGCGATGAAGTATATTATAAATAAGTAACAAGTTTTGTTCAAACTATAAGGGAAGAAAAGAGTAAAATATGTCCGTATGTTATGAAATGTTAGTTATCGTGTTCTTCCACTCACGTCTTCAATTGGAGTGAATACTTGGAGAAAGGCTTTTAAAACAAATTCGAGTATAACTTTGTAGTTTGCTAATTTCAGTCCCAAATTATAGTCGTATTGTTTCGCATTGCGCTAGCAATAAACTTAAATGAAAAGATTACATCACGGGATAAAATCCTGACAATGTTCGACGGTTAATTGATAAAGTTTGGGCAACAACGTAAGTCTGTATTGGCCGGGCTTTGGTGCGATCTAATAAATTGGAAACTTTATATTAATTCGAGGTGAACGCAGACCCTGCCGCATGCAGGCATTTATCTTGTAGACTTTAGATATTGCGACTGCGGTGCGGGGGTAGGTGTGCGAGGTTTCATTTTTTTACTTTACATTTTTTTTTGACGTGACAACGTCTTAAATTAGGTTGCGGCTGGGAGTCACTTATGAAAAAGTGTAACGCTCGGTAACGTTACGATGAGTCACCGAACGAGAGAGAGGCCCGCCGAATGCCTTGCGTCTCTCTCCCACACGTTGTCACGTAAAATCTTCGCCCGTAAAACCGACTTTACAGGCAACCATTTTTTTTACAATATGCCGTAAATACAAGCAGACCATACATTGTATAGTAGTGGATCAAACATTGTAAGCGTATTTCATTTTATACGAAAGGGTTTTTGAGGGTTTTCGGCAGGAGTTAATCTTTTGATAAGAAGAGTTGCAGGTGCTTTGTTTGCCTTCAAAGAGGGAATTTATGTAACACTCTCTTCTTGAAGGTTTGCAGGTCGTTTGTAAGTGTTAAATAAATTCTAATTAAAATCACAATGATCTCAATTCACATAATATTCTATTCACTTGTGGTCTCCGTTATGCACCTAACATAAATGTGCTGTCATCAGCACTTACATACGGTCCGGTAGAGTCCGGAAATAGGCCACCTTTAATGCTAAGTACTGACATACGATTTTGCTCGATAGTTTTACTCCAAATCGAGCAATAACCACCGTGTGGACCGCAAATCTGACAGCTCGAAGGAGCGATAGAATTAAATTATGTCAAATATGTCATTTCCTTCGATTTGGAGTAAAACTATCGAGCAAAACCGTATGTGAGTACTTTTAACATAATAGCGTCTTTGATTTGTTAATTTTTCGACGTTAGCCAATCAAAAGCGATAGTGAACATATAAACTTCTGTCAAAAGCTCAGGAAAGCTAGAAACAAATTATCGGACGCATCCATGAATCGCGGCTGATTGATGCGGCTTAACAATGTGCACGGTTCATCCGCGGACGTCAAAATATACCTAACCTATATTCAGGCAGACGTCCGCGGATGCAAAAACATCCGGCCAGCTAGATTCTGTTCGGACGTCCGAACGCTCAAGGTCGCGTCCGCGACTTATGTCAGACAATGTGTACAGTTTAGTGTATTTTGTATTAATCAGATAGAAATAAGCCGCATCCGATGAAAACGTCAGCGGACGTTCGTCCGATAATTTGTTCCCAGCTGAACTTTGCATAAGGGAAGAGTATAATATTAATTACTATTATTAACTGATTTTAACCGCTTAAAGTTTACTTTTTAGGCCCAATTCACCAACGACTATTAAAGTTATTGCTCGAATTAGTATCACGTTACACCTTTCGTTTTTTAAATGAATGAAAGAGAAGGCATGACATTTTAACAAGCTGTTAACACTAACAGACATTTGTGGAATTGGGCCTTAAGCTATAATAATCTATTGATTCAATAGAACTCTCGCGTGGTGTACGCGTACTCGCCATAAAAACTTAAGTGGTTTGCGTAGCGGTGCATGACAATGAACTATCAGGTTACCCGGTCGGTAGCAAGACACCTGCCTGCCTATAAATAGGCACAGAAGTAGGTCATATCCACGGTGCATTATTGGAAATACTTAGGGACGAATGAGCTGGCTTGACCAGGATTACCATCAAGCAATATTTATTTATTTATACTTATTGCACCAAGGCGGACTTTGCCAGGTGGCATTCTCTTCCAGTCAACCTTTAGGTGCTTAGAAACAATATAGTAGGCGCCAACAGTGTGAAAAGAGGAAAAGAAAAAAAAATGCAATCTTATATATTTTACTTGTCAGGTTTTAGCTTGGAATTTATGAAATTTGTTTCCAAGTAGTTAAAAGTTAACCTACAAATCTAAAACATGTGCTCTCTACATAATATACTAACTCTTTAAATAATTTACCGAAGATTTTTATTGCAAGTGTATATTTTAACTGCACTCTACATACATAGAGTATCCATAATTCCATACGACTCCGCCGCTCGGATAATGTTCAGTTGTCGTGTGTTATGAGTACCGCGTTTGTTTTGCGCTTTTCTTTCTACCGCATTATTGAAATAAATAATAATAATTTTAAATACAATCAAGTAGTTATTAGGTACATAGTCGTAAAATTCTCTCCAGGCCACGTCATAACTCCAACTAAGAAAATTTTATACGCTCTACCTATGCCATAAGTCCTTGCCTTAGTTTAGGGCCTAACCTAACCTATCATAACAATACTTTCAAGAATGACGTGGATGTGAGAATACTGAAACACGATGCACAAAATGTAGTAGATAGAATACCCAAGACAATAAATAGGTACCAGCTTTTTGAGACGCTTTTTGGTACCTACTTGACATACTCTCTATTTGACTATGTTGTTGAGTATAGAGAATTATCTGTTCAGAATTATCTCACGTTGAAGTTTCCGTAGTTGCTCCTAATGTCGTCGCCATAGGAGTTACTACAGAGGTAAAATAACTTAAAGCGGCGTGTAAGTACAGTCGGCGTAATATTTCGAAGTCCCCAGTCCCGACTCCCGGCTGTCTTATGACATGCGGCATGTGGCGTCATGAATAATGTCGTGTAAGCGAAATATATTTATGACATGGTGAACGTATGTCTTTCGGGTCTCCGGCTTAAGACGGTTGTTGTACAATTGTACATGCCAGATACACAGAAAATTCTGTTCATTTTCTTTGGCAAACGTGGCATTAATATCCATATTTAATAATATAACAGACTGACTGTTCTCACTTATTTCATTCTCATCTCGCGATTCAGTACTAATGGTATAGCGATTATTTGAGTACCAGTAAATGACATTGTTTTTGTCGGTGAAAAATTGCATTTTCTACGCTTTAAATGCGTATGAAACGAAGTTGCAAGCAACTTTTAGTCCTTCATTATATCCTTTATTAAGAATTAATCAAAATATTAATAATGTGTTTATTGACTGTTTTCAACTACTGTCAGTAACCGTTTCACTTCCATCTTTATTTTAACTCCGCTTAGTTACTTCGCCGGGGAAAATAATTCCACGAAAAAAGTTAACAACTTACTCGGTGCACTTCGGTAACTAGAATTCCCATAATTTAAGTCTGTTTCTTAGTACGTCGAGTGGCTAAAGTAAACTCGATTTCAAATAATGTAAAATGAATTTCTGTTGTTTTATTTACTTGGGCATCCATTCGAAGAAATGAGCGTTACGGTACTTTTACCTTTGTGGTTCTTTATTATATTTCGCTATCTGCCCGAGGGCTGGAACTAAAAGTTGGGTCCTTTCAACTTGGTCTAGAGAGGCGAAGTGCGCATTCGAAGCAATAACGTTCCTTTTGGTCGTGGATCAAGCAGGGACGTCTCCTTTGAGAAGTTTCCGGAGTAAGCTATTACGGGGCGTTTTATTTTGAGCGTTTGCTTTTTTTAATTGTGATATTGGGATGCTTTGGAATAAATTGTTCTCTGATCTTCTCTATTATTTTAAACATAGTTTTTGCAACTGGAAATGTTTGTCGGTAGGTATGTTATTTCAACTAAATGTTATGAAAGCCTTCGGAATACGCCAATACAATATTTACGTTATGTTTTTCTTCGATGTAAAATATCGAATCGGAGCGCGCGTAAAAATACAAAAATTGTTTTCATTTGTACGGATAGCGTATAAATGGTTTATTTTCGTGTGTTATTCGAAAACAAAGGGAGGGGTAGAGTAAACAGGGTGACGAAGGTTCCGTACCTTCGAGCGCTGTCAGAATGTTTCGAGCTCGAGCAGTTTATTGAAGGAAGGTAAGCTTGCTGCTTCGGGGATCCTGAATAAATAATGGCTGGTGTAGTTTAGTAGTCTGCAGGGCTTATAGTTACAGGAGGGGAAACTATTTTATAAAGTAAAGGAAAATTTTACAATCTTGCGCTCTTTTATTTATGGTTTACTAGCGACCCGCCCCGGCGTCGCACGGGTATAAAATATATAGCCACTGAAAAAATGATTAAAATGGATAGCCTATGATCCTTCACGTAGTCTACTTCTTATCTGTGCCAAATAACATAAAAATTGCTCAAATAGTTTGCGAGATAAGCCCTTTCAAATAATTCCCCCTTTTAATTTTCCCCAAATAATTTTTTTCACATCCTCCTATTAGTCTTAGCGTAATAAAATATGGCCTATAGACTTCCTTAATAAATGGGCTATCTAACACTGAAATAATTTTTCAAATCGGACCAGTAGTTCCTGAGATTAGCGCGTTCAAGTTAGCCCTTTCAAATATTTTTCCCCGTTTTTCTCCATTATCCTCTATTTCTTCTCTCCTATTAGTCTTAGCGTGATAAAATATAGCCTATAACCTTCCTCGATAAATGGGCTATCTAACACTGAAAGAATCATCAAAATCCGTTGCGTTATGCGTAGTTTTAAAGATTAAAGGGAACAAAGGGATATGAGGGAAAAAAGCGACTTTGTTTTATAATAAGTATAGATTAATATACAGGGTGCAATTAAACCTTCCTGCCAAATTTTGATATATTGATCCTTGATAAAAATAAAAGTACACGTATTTTTTCTTTTATAATCACTCAGTACTAAAATGTTGAGAAATAGCCTCCAAAAGTTATCCTAAAAAACACTACAATTAATGGACACTACGCGTCGCCCGCGCGTGACGTGCCCCCGCGCGCGGCTCGCCCCGCGTCACCCCCGATCGTACCCACCGCCGCGAGTGAGCATTCTGCAACGATTTTAAGTGGGATAAAATTTGTCATTAACAAAAAAATAAAACCCATTTTTTTTTTTGGATAAATGGATTCTCCTAATGATACCCAAGCCCTGGAAAAAATTTGGCAGGAAGGTTTAATTGCACCCTGTATAGATTACAGAGTCTGTATTAATAAGTTTGGTGCGTGAAATTTTGGTACTTACTAAAACATTTAAAAACTGATTTCAAATATGGAGCACATAAATATGTACAGCATGAAAATTTAAATAAAAATGTTTATAAACTTCTGCTGCAATTAAATTATTCATTCATAAAAATCGCTACAAGAAAATTGTATTCGTAATTTGTTTATCCATAAGATTGGATTTTAATGCGACTTAGCAGCTTGCAAATAAAATCTACAGCGCGCATTTATTAGATAGAGTCGTCGATCGCCAACTAGCTCGTCGACGCCGAGCTGTGGGATCAGTGGCGTAACTAGCAGAGGGGGCGCGGAGGGACGGTGCCCCGGGCTTCTGAAGCTCAAGGGGCCCCTCAATCTCCGATTTACAATGTATTTTCGTTGTTTTATAGCTGGTAATGTTTTCAAAGGTATCATCAATAATTAACTATTGCACGTCAAAGTGTAATTATTACACTTTGACGTGCAAAAGTTACTTGCATGTCAAAATTAATAAAATCAGTAGGTACTATCTGAATACCGCACGGGATGTAAAACTTCCAAATACACCTTTGATTAGAAAAGCCTTACGTTTTACGAATTGTCGGGGCCGCAGGATGGCGACCAACTTTTTTTGCCCCCTAGCTACGCCTCTGCGTGGAATATCAAATTATTGCCCCAGAGACGGCGACGAGAAATTCTATATTTGCGAGAAGCGATTAAATCTATCCGCCAGTCTTGGAGCCATTTCTAGGGCCCTCAAATGGGTTTATCGGAATTGGTATTTACGGGTTAATCGCTATTCCGATTTTAAGTACGCTTACGGGCTAACTTTTCAGAGAATACTAGCTGATCCAGCAAACGTTTTTTTTTCTCACTCGTTTTGGACCTTGTATAAGTCACGTCTTTTTTAGATACTTCGAGCGCGATTTAGGAGTGCGCGCTGGGTGGCGTTTGCTACAAAGTACAAGGTTAATTTGAGAATGAAAAATAGATGTTGGCCGACTCTCAGATCCCCAGAAAAAGCACACAAAATTTTAGTGTAATCGTTCCAGCCGTTTGGCAATGCCAACGACCAACGCGACACTACATTTTTCATATAATAAATATTATGAGATTGTAAGATAATACTTGGAGCCTTGGGGCATATTATACATACGTGTATAGCTGCAAAGGCAAAGTATTGTCGTCAATTTTCAACTTTCCACTTACCATGACCATCAAGGTTAGCACAAAATGTTTGGAGACGTCTCCTCATAACATTAAATCGCCGTTGTTTCCAACAAAAGTGCTGAGGCGGCGTGTTTGAAGTTTATAATAAAATCCGAGTGTTATCCCGACCAACATTTGTTCAGCCGTTCGGGTTGTTTCCCTATTTGGCTCCGCGCTGGTTTTAAATTGTACTTTAATATGTTGGTATAGTCGCCTTCATTTGCACATTTCGTTCTTACGTCTACAGGAATAAGGCACAAAAGTTGCAGGTGGGACTTTCGTCGACCGTACGGTTGCCGGGTTCATTAAATGGAGATTTCGTTAATTTTTCCTTGTTTCTTTTAAGGCTGTTGGAGAATTGTTTGGACGTTACCTGTTTATGGCCAAGTTCCTTTGGCACTTAAACTCATCGCGTAAAGTGGGTTACTTGAATAATTATTGCATTCATTAACATAATATTATCAACCATCCGATTCCGTATTCCGATATCAAAGGTCTTTACATTAACAAACTTTTTGTCAGGTTAAGGATTTGGTGTCAAGTAAGCATAACCTACTAGCAGATATCTTACTTAGTGTTATAGTTTATTAATTTTTTTTTAATAAAAAGTAAAAACTAAATGTTGCCGCAACTACGTCAAGCCGAAATTCGTTTTACTCGAAACCGTACAATTTTTCCAATACAAAAACTATCAGGACAATAACCTTTTCGACTTAAATGTATCTTAAATATAATATACCCTTTTAGATACTCTTAAGACATGTAAGTTGTAACGGACACACTTTATGGATTATGTAATGGAATATGCCAATATGGATATGAGGTTCTGGATCCCATGTAATCTTGGATAATGGATACCCTATGTCCAGTCGATAACACTCCTTTTGTAATTCTTTTCATTCATTCAATGTCGGACTGAACTAACCACGTTATATTTCCGTCTGAACACGGAAAACACTAAACTCGATCCTCATCTTGCGGGACATTTATTATTTAATACGCCGAAGCGAAACAGGTTTGTCTTATAAAACGGAACAATGGACAGGAACGTACTGCGATGAAATATGTAGCGCCCGAACCTCGGAGCTGTAGGCGCGAGTTCTACGGAGCACGGAACAAAACTGTGGGAGAGGTAAATTGTTCTAGAATCTAGAGTATACTGAAACCGTGGAAAATGTATCGAAATTGTTTTAGAAACTGTTGAATTTGATGCGAATTGTGTCTAGATTTCTAGATTATTCTGAAGATAGATCAGACTATTAGCCTAAACTCTAAAGTTTGCTGAAATTGTTAATCTGTGATACGTCTTCAATATAACGCTTCGTGCTCTTGATTTATCGGAATTATCAAAAGGAACAAATCTAGTATTTAGTTGCAGCTATGGAATATAAATAAAATAATTTCACGATGATTCCAATGGATTTCATTATTGAATGAAAGTAATATGAAAGAGACAAGTAGCTATAGGACATAGGTCAGTTTTCGAATTTAGTCGTGTGAATATTTATTGCACAAAAATCAATATGGTTTTACTAAGGGTCGATCCACAACGGATGCTGGTATAGGTCTTCTTTATAGTATATTTGAAGTATGGGAGGACTGGCAGGATGCCCTAGGGATTTTTTGCGACCTCTCTAAGGCTTTTGACTGTGTTGAGCATGCTACGTTAATCAGGAAATTGCACCACTATGGCATTAGGGACTCAGCACTCAACCTTTTGACATCTTACCTCAAAAATAGAACTCAAAGGGTTGACATTAATAGTAAAAGGTCCAATGGGACCAAAATAGAAATAGGCGTCCCACAGGGATCCATTTTAGGTCCATTCCTTTTTCTCATCTACATAAACGACTTACCTTATCTTGTTAAGGACAATGATAATGAGATAGTACTTTTTGCTGATGACACTTCACTTATTTTTAAAGTGAAGCGACAACAGTCAAATTACGACGACGTAAATAGTGCTCTCTCAAAAATAGTACATTGGTTTAACGTTAATAACTTACTTCTAAATTCTAAGAAAACTAAATGTTTAAAATTTACTTTGCCCAATGTTAGGCAAGTTAAAACCAATATACTATTAAATGATGAGAAGATGGATTTGGTGGACACCACTGTATTCTTAGGCATTACACTAGATAGTAAACTACAGTGGGGTCCTCATATTGCTAATCTTGCAGATAGGCTCAGTTCTGCAGCATACGCAGTCAGAAAAATACGGGAAATTGCTGACGAAGACACAGCAAGACTAGTTTATTTCAGTTATTTTCATAGTAGAATGTCGTATGGCATCCTCTTATGGGGAAACGCTGCCGACATTAATACGATTTTTGTGCTGCAGAAGCGAGTTATACGCGAGTTCAATTTATAAAATGTTAGCTTTTGAATCTCTGAGAGAAAAGTTTAAAGAAATCGGTATTCTAACTGTTGCTCTCAATACATTTTGGATAATGTTTTATATGTTAAAAAGAATCTTAATAAATTTACAACCAAAGGTGACAGTCACGGAAGAAACACTAGAAATAAGTACAAACTAGAAATACCGGTGATCAGACTTAGTAAAGTTAGTAAATCTTTTAAAGGTCAATGTGTACGCCTTTACAATAAAATCCCAAAATACGTTCAAAATATTTCCATTAATAAATTTAAAAAAGTAGTCAAAGAACGTTTGTCTGCCAAAGCCTATTATAAGGTCAATGATTTCATAAACGACGGCACATCTTGGGAGTAGGATGGCTGCTTGCAAGGCTACTTCTACATTATTTTATGACTTACAATTATGTATGTATGTTGACATTGTATAATTTTGAGTTACAGAATTGTAAACTTTATTTTAAAAGATTAATTTTTTTTCACTTATTTTGGTAAATAAAGTGGGCCCCCTGCGAGTTTCTTACGCCGGTTCTTCTCGCCGGGTTAGTTCCCGAACCGGTGGTAGGCATCATGTAGACTTTCAGAAAATATTTGCAAAAATTTGTTCTGAATAAAAAAAATTTGAGTTTGAGTTTGTGAAATGTGTAAGTAACTAAGTATACCTGTACATAGAGCACAGCTATTTTCTACAATGGGGAGGTAGCAGTAGATGTACAGAATAAACACACTACGTGTTTGACTCCAGTAGCCTTAGCACGGCGACCAGTAGAAATGCGAAAGTATAGACAAACTGTGGACATAAACTTAAGGTGTCGTTCCGATCTTTACCGCGGCTAATCGCGACCGACAAAAATTCAATTTAATTTTAGTCTGTCATAAAGTGGCATTTTAATTTTATTTTTTGAAACGAAAAAAGATAGGAACGGCACCTTAAGTTTATCTCCACAGTTTGTGACTATAGTTTGTCATAAAGTGGCATTTTAATTGAATTTTTCGAAACGAAAAAGATCGGAACGGCACCTTAAGTTTGTCTCCACAGTTTGTCTATACTTTCGCATTTCCACTGGTCGCCGTGCTAGGGCTACAGAAACACGTTTAAGTACAGATTAGAGTCGAGACCTGAGCCCGATTCTACTATTCTAAGGTTAAGGTTATTGATGTAAACATACTGCACGGACAGCTTCCAGTTCCTTGTTCGATTCAGTCAATTTCTTGCTTAAACTGCTCATAAAAATTTGTCAAAGTCGCTTGGTATTGAATGAGAATACCATTTTGAAATTTAACAGCAAACGGACTGGTTCGAACAAGAAACTGAGCTGCATTAATGTTGCAGTAAAATTGTAGAGTCGAACACTGAGTTCAACTCCGGCACTAACGCAATTTGCCGACAACTATGTAATTGTCTCCCGGCACAAAGCAAGAGATGCCAATTGATTCCTAATAGCCGCTGTTAGTTGCTCCGTTCCGAATGCTCACCTATTCGAAAGGCTATCGCTTCCAATGAAACTTTTGAAGCAAACAGCCGGGGAGGAATTCAGCAAGTACGCAACATTAAACAAGTAAAATTGGATTTCGAAGCGGGCAAATATCGGAGGCGAAAGTAGTTTGAGAGCCCGCGCTTCGGCGGAATTAGTTTTTGTAGTGATTTACACTGCGCTATTGCTCTTTGCTCTTGGTATTATGAGTTGTCCGGAATTGTACCTCATACTCGTATTATGTTGCGTTCAATGCTTTGTCCTCAAAATTGCCATGAGTATTTTCGTGTATTTAAACCGTAATCTCTTCTTGTAATTATATTTAGGTTTTATAAGACCCTTCATGATTCCGACTTAAAATTGGGGAAAGGGAAAAATACCGACTTTATTTTTTTAACTTTTATTTAGCACTCCAATCAAAGAAATTTCGAGGCTGCGGTGTATTCTAAAGAAATGAATAATTACTTAAGACTCTTGTTTAACCCATTGTCTTTTGGGAATGAAAGCTGTTGAACAGATCAAAAAAGTCTGGACTTTACAACGTTGGCTTCGGTGTTAACTTATTTTTTAATCAAAATTTTCGGCAAATAGTCGATTTTAATCCCACATAGGTTGCCAGTTTATTGAAAGGGGTATATTGGATAATCCTACCCCTATCCCCACTTGAAATGCCGCATCGACTTTACAATGAGAGATCAGAATCTGCATAAAACAAGTGCAATCTTCCCATATGGGGTCATGGCGAATATGTCATATGAGCCTTTTTATGCTACTGCGCCAAAAGAGGTAAGTAATGTTTTTGAGTGTAGATTTATAGACGTAACAGTCAATTAACGTGGCTTTCCCATTGACTTTGTGAGCAGAGTCTTTTACATTTGTAGATTTTCATTTAAATATCTATATGTTTATGCTTAAAAAGGCTATGATGATCCACGATGGACCAACAAGTGTTTTGCAACTTGCAGAGAACCAAATTCGTCTTAAATTGGCAATTGACCAACGTTGATTTTTAATGCTTCTTAAATATTGACAATCATAGTAACTATGATTGTCAATATTTAAGAAGCATACTAGTCGACATACTGCATACATGTAGCACATGTATGCAGTATGTCGACTAGATATGTTACATTATTAACAGTTACATTCTTTCTTAGTAGAGATAATATACGGTCCTTGGGAGAACGAAAACGAAATTCTCGCGTCCATTGAACGACCTTTGCTCTCGAGTCGCGTCCAATTTACTTCTCAGAATGTATTTACTTGGCGTTAATAAGTCCACTTGGAGATAATTACTTGTATTCCGAATAAAAATTGTTATTAATCTAGAGTAAAGGTTTCCAAACAAACTGAAACCACAGATACTTTCCGTTTTTGCTCGAGGTTTGTTGGTATTTTCAGCCGTGCAGTAAGGAAAACATGATTTGCTAATTAAAATAATTTTTCCATCATTAAAAACTTTGTAAAATCAAGTAAACATTGATTTAGTGGAACTACGCCACGGAATCCTGGGGATACGCAGTTCTTTTCCTTTATAGTGCTTCTTAAATTACCTGATTTCAGCTACATTCAATCTAGAATCTAGTACAATAATTGTGTAATACATTTGCTAACAATAATAATAATCGAGGTTGTATAAATTAAAATACAAATCGGTTAAATTCATTGTCTGGTTATTTTTAGCTATGACGAAAATTTTTATCTGTTTGGTATTGTTTTGGCTGGTATTAACAATGTTTAGCTTTAAGATTTTATAAAATATTTTTTATTTACGCTATGACGTTATGAGCTATGCTATGGCAATTATTCTTAAATTTTAATCACAAGCACAAAGCACAGATAACAAAATACGTTTGAAAGAGGTGAAATTATACAAAATAGCACGGAAAATATCAGTGTTTAAAATAACAATTTACAAGAATTAAAAAATAATAAGTAATTAAAGTATCATATTTGACTAGTATGATATCATGTACAATGTACACGGTATGATACATTTGTGGACTCTACGAGACTGTGGACGAATTTAAACATGATTGCTATTCGCGATTCTGCGTTATTTGTTGCGGTGAAATTCATTGACACAGGCCAGCCGTATTACGTATTAAACATTCAGTAGTGTTTGTCTGACGGTCTGCGGTGCCTGGGATTTCCGGTTTTCAATGTCCAATGTGATGGGTGACCGCGCATTCACAGACAGGTAAATAGTCTGTATGGTTGTTCGACGTTAGTGAAAATGAACAGTATTGTAGTTTGAACATGAATTTGATTATTAGATTTTCTTGGCCCTTGGGCCATCACATCTAATATATATGTCGCAGGCATCTGGTTCAATCTGCGATTCGATTGAATGACTAGCGCATTAATTGAATGAATCTATTCAATTGAATGACTCGGCCGAACGTCGATTGAACGATCGTCACTCAACGTCCAACTAGTAAGCGATTTTTAACATAGCCCTTTGAAGATAGCGAAAGTGTGTTTTTTGAAGATAGGGGAAGTTTGTTCTTTGAAGTGAAATCAGTCAGGTAATTGAACGTATTTCACTTTCTTCCCACTGCGGCGCTAGTAGTCAATAAAACAAATATTATGGCGTCAAACAGCTCGCACAGCTGATCACGTCACACGTCTTGACGAGTTGTCCTTTAATCATTCTACTCGTATTGAATGCTGTCATTCCATGAATACGCTAGTCATTCAATCAAATCGCAGATTAAACCATATGACTGCGACACATATAAATCTCCAGTCACGATGTTTGTCTGCGATGGATTCCTAAACTACTTAACCGAGTTTAATGTTTCTTTTTTTTAAATGTGTGCTTTTTTCCAATTTGAGAGATAGGATAGCTTAGATCTTTAATTATAGTCGCAATTTTATTTTATTGCAAATTATTTGTCTATAAAGAGTGACCATTGTTTATGCGACGCGAGTCACGGGATAGCGATGGACGTTGCCATGGTGACATACTTATTTAGTCACTAATTCAATAAAATAATACGGGCGATATACATTATATAATATGGCAAAGAAACGTTTGCCGGGACACCTAGTATTTTATACTTCTATAGTTTTGAAATAATGTATTACATATAATATTATGTCGATTTAGGTACTGCAGTTTAAGGTGTTTTGTTGTCATAAATAATGTTCCTACCTACCGTTGGTACATAGTACAATAATTATAAGGTGACAACAGTTCACACTATGACACCATCACGGTGTAGGTATGTTCGGTACTTAGTTAAACTTCTTTCTGAAGTTTTAAATGCTTAATGCTTGTGCTGTAAAAAGTTCACGAAGCGACAATTCGTGATGAAACTTCTAAACAGATTGTCGTAAAACAATAATATTATAGTTGCCTTTTACAAAGTACACTAAGTATAGCTTATTACTACACTAACAGCCGCACTCAGAGTCGTTCATTAAATCATCATTTAAAAAATTTAAATTATCCGCTGCCCATACAAACCGCAACACTAAATGCACATTAAACATGAAATTCCCTCTCAGAGTCAGTTAATGATAAATTAACACCTTAAAATGGCGATTAAATTTAAATACAGAAGAAGCACCATTTAACTCCATTGAGTCGCTAATCGTGGATTTTGCTTTCAAAGAGGTATGACATAGAGATTTTTTTTAATTTGTCCCGGTCGGGACAGGCAAAGGGAGCGTTGCCCATACAGCCATTTCTTTGTTTTCTCTATTTAATGAATGATAGTGAAGGCCGATAGAGAAATATAATACACGGGGGGCATGATCTTCTACTTCTTCTTTTTATATGATTTTATTTATAGCTTGTCAAAAAAGAGTACCGTACTACTACCGTATTACTAAATTAATTTAATACCGTACAATATGATTTAAAAATTGCGTAGAGTGTGTACTCTACGCAATTTTTAAATCATATTGTAACAAAATATACGAAAACCTTATTCAATCGAGTTAAAAATGTGCAAGGCAAATAATATTTATTTAAGTGTATAAGCGTTCTCTGTGGAAATACAAAGAGAAAAAACCACCTTTTGAGCGTGATTACGTTTAGAAAATTTTGTTCTGTGTCTACTCTTTTTTCACAGACTGTAGTCGTGTTCGTTTCGTTTTTCAATGCACATTACGCATGCGCAAAGTTAAAAATTAGTGTCAGTGTCATGTTCTAAAATCTGACAGAAATTGTTAATATTTTAGAACATGACACTCAATTATTATGAAGTTGACAGTACTTGACATTCAGCTGCCAAACTGCGAAAAAAGCCGCGCATGCGTAGTTGAAAAATGAAACGAACACGGCTTTCTAGTCTTGGAAAGTCAAGCCGTGTTCGTTTCATTTTTTTTTTACTGGGCGTGAGTCGTGACTGCGGCCGTCAAAGTCGGTCATTAAAAAAATAGCGCTGAACATCATTTAACAAATTGAAATTTAATGCTTTCATTACAGATACCTCTCAGAGACAAAATTAATTGACTGATTATTTTCTGTCCCCTATAAATCATTCGTACTATGACGTAGTTTGTTCCGTGTTCGTACGCCGCTCCATAGCGGCCTTAAATTAATCTGTGATAGCGGCAAGAAGAATAAAAAGTAGAAGTAGTAGTAGGTATATAGTAATTTTTATTTTGTTTTTGGTTGGCGAATTTAACATAATAATAATTTATTTTAACATAATACATTTCAACAGGATTTCATTGGTCAGTATATACTATATTATAAATAAACTATAAAGTACTTACTTATAATGTTTTGTACCAGTTTCAATTCTTATCACGTCATACTTTTATTTTAGTTAAAAATGCAAGAAGACAAGAAGAAGTAAAAATTTACAAAGTTTGCAGTGCTAGGCAGAATAATGAATACAGAAAAAAATTACAAGAAATCAAATTAACTGATGCAGCTCGCTTCAACTCCCGTACTTGGCCCAAGTGGGCCGCGATAAGTGATAACAATTGAAAGGCTATTGTGTCTCGTTTTGCCGCGATCGAAGGAATAATAAAATATATACTTACTACTAAAATAATTTCATTCTTTCCTACCTTTCACCGTACCTACCTACTACAGTTATGTAACAAACATAAAAGGTGTTAGAAAAAAAACATGTTTTATATTGTTTTTATAATAGGTACTAGGTATTTAAGTATTTATTGCAACATTTGAAGTTTCTATGTTTTACAATTTGGGTTGTGTGAATAACCTGTCTTATGTCTACTATTACCTACCGTTTTAATATAAGAAAACCATTGCTATTAGGAATTATTCGTAATAATATTGTAACTATACCTATAGTAAACATACTTTAATTTCAATACCGTAATTACACAATTTGGTGACAATGTTCATACTTCTTTGTAGGTATATCTAGTTTGTATGGAAGTGACTTATAGGTACTTTTCATGTGAAATACTTCTATTTATTAGCAAGAAAAGGTAAAAACAGCTGTACTAAGTAACTAGGCATGTATTGCACAAAAATGCTTTAGTACTATCACAGTAATTATGTAGATAGATAGATAGATAGATAAACACTTTATTGCTCACATAAACAATGGGTATACAATCAGACTTACAATACTTAAAACTAAGACATTAATGTGGGCAAGGGCGGCCTTATCGCTATAAGCGATCTCTTCCAGGCAACCCTGCAGGGCAGGAGAGTTCAAAAAATAAATAGATAGCAGGGTAATTATAAGTCATAAATGGATTACTTAAAATATGTACTACATTGAGATAATTGTTTAGGCTATATATATTATACTACGGACAAATAAACATAATAAGTTAAACTATAAGTATAATATTTTAATCTTTTAGACTTAAGTACATGATGATAATAATTATTAAATAAGGAATTAAGGTGTATTACAAATATATATTATAACATTACTACTTATTATATTAAAAAAAAAAATAATAATAATAATAATAATAATAATAATTTAACTAGTACTATTTTAAAAATTTAGCGTGTGACTTTGTTCCAAAGATGTCGATGTAGATTCGATTTAAATATGGCAAGTGATCTCGAATCACGGATGTCGCGTGGAAGATCATTCCACAGGTGCGTAGCTCTCACAGCAAAGGAGTCTGCAATGTATCCGGACTTAGCTATTGGTACAAGAAGCTTATTATTATACGCTGATCTTAACGTACGCCCTGGATCATTGCTACGAAGACAAAAACAGTCCTTAAGGTAAGAGGGGGTACGTGGATCAAACAGGATATTGTATAGTAACACAAGGACATGTTCTTCTCTACGGAGCCTGATGGGCAGCCAACCAAGCCGCTGACGGTATTCAGAGACATGGTCAAACTTGCGCAGCCCATACACGAACCTAATGCAGACGTTTTGCAACCTTTCTAGTTTATTTAGGTATTCCTCATTAAGATCAATAGAACAAACGTCTGCATAGTCTAAAATTGGTAGAAGTAAGGACTGAGCAAGCTCGACCTTAGTCTTAATAGGGAGTAAATTCTTCCACCGGTTAAGTGACCCCACCGCAGCAAAGAGCTTACGACTAACCTGAGAAATGTGGTGAGACCATTTAAGGGCCGAGTCAAAATAAACACCCAGGTTCTTAACAACTCCACTGTACGGCAGTGTCACATTATCAAAAGATATGGTAGGCAAAGAATTGTAATCAGGCCGGTTAAGTTGTTTAGATCCTCCGATAATTATAATTTGTGACTTGGTGGGATTGACAATCAGGCCATGAGATTGACTCCAACGAAGGATCGTTGCAAGATCTCTATTAATTGCTACAATGGCAGATTTAAGATCATTGGCGGGAGCATGGGTGTAAATTTGGAGATCATCCGCATAAAGATGGAAGAAGCAAGATAGGAGGGGAGTGAGGAAATTAATGAATATGGAAAAAAGGAGAGGAGACAAAATACCACCTTGAGGCACGCCAGCAGACAACCTGCAGAAACCAGACATCTGATCATTGGCCCTTATACATTGGGACCTACCAAAAAGATAGCTGCGGAACCATTCAAGAACAGGATCAGAGAAGTGAAGTGCGCCTAGCATTGCTATCAGTATGTCAAGGTCAACGGTATTGAAAGCATTGCTAAAGTCCAGTAGAGCTAACACTGTAAGTTGCTGATTTGACATGGCTCGGCGCACATCATCAGAGACCTTAGCTAGAGCAGTAACCGTACTGTGGCCGGGTCTAAAACCAGATTGGAGAGGACTGAGCAGACCGTTCTTATTAATAAAGGAGCTTAGTTGTTGGTATACAAGGCGCTCGAGGACTTTGGATAGGAAAGGAAGAATGGATATGGGCCGGAAGTGAGAAGGAGACGTAGGTGACTGAATTTTTGGTATAGGGATGACTGCCGCTTTGCGCCAACAGCTTGGAAATGTACTAGAACTGAAGGAGAAATTAAAAATGTGACAGAGGATAGGGAGTGTAACGGGGAGGGTAAGGGTAATCATTTTTCGGCTTATACCATCAACACCCTGAGCGTTAGACTTGATAGCTGCAATCGTTTTCTCAATTTCAGGCACAGACACAGCTCTAAATACAAAAGGAGAAAACGGAGGATCAGGTGTGGGAGATGACAAAAGGGCATTTATGGACTGCTGTTTAATGGAGGACGGGATGGAACAAGTAGTGGCAAAATGATGATTGAGGGCATCGAGGTCAAATGAGGGAGAAGGGGAGGACTTTGGTTTACCAATTCCTAAGGAGTTTAGGAAAGACCATACCTTAGCGGGATCTCCATTGCTAATTGAAGAGTGTATGTGGCGTCGCTGTGCATCCCTACACAATCTACTGCATTTATTTCTCAGCTCCTTGTACTTTTTATGGTTGACTTCAGAAGGACTGTTTCTAAATTTGATTTTGGCTGAGTTTCTTTTAGCCATAAGTCCTTTTATCTCGTCAGTAAGCCACGGCGCAGGCAGGTGTTTTAGCCTAACAGGACGTAAAGGTGCATGTAAGTCAAAGATCTGTAACAAAAGTGTATTGAGAACTTCCATCTTTTCGTCCACAGTAGAAGCACTATACACCGACTCCCAGCTGATAGCCAAAAGGTCATCTTTCAGCTTATCTAGGTCAATTGCGTTGAAGTTTCGCTGCATGACAATACGAGGTTTGGGCTTAGGACAACGGATTTTATAGGAGAGGAAGATTAGGTCATGGTAGGAGAAGGCTTCGGCATTAAACTGCCCATGTGCACTAACGTGATTCAAGGAAGAGACTATAATCAGATCAAGCAAAGATGGGGCGCAATTGGGAAAGAAGTGTGTAGGGTTAAGAGGAAGGATATTAAGATTGACGGAATTAAGTAAGGAACGGAGTTTGGTTGCTCGGGACATGTGTACGTTGTCTTTGTTGACTAGACAGGTATTAAAGTCACCCATTATGATAGTGTGATCTACATTAGTGACATTTTTTTCTAGCAGAACTTCAAACTTATGGAAATAGTCAATATGTAGCGAAGGACAATAAAAAACTCCTAGCAAAAGTTTAGTATGACCAAACAGTACCTCTATAAATAGGTGTTCCGAGGATTCTGTGTAATCGGAAGGAGATTTATCAAGGATCTTGTAGGAAAGGTGATTTCTAAGATATATAGCTACACCACCGCCACCTTTGCCAGTTCTATCATTCCGAATAAGGACAAAGTTAGGTAAGGAGTATGAGGTGGAAGGGAGACAAGGCTTAAGGAAAGATTCTGAGACAAGGATTGCATGAATATTTCGATTTTTGGAAAAAGTACTAAGGAGGTCAGGATAGTGTGCTGGGATGCTCTGGGAATTTATGTGAACTGCATTAAAATTCCTTGCAAATGGTGCGAACGCTGTTTCTACAGAGACATCAAGAGACTGTGAGATGCTCTGAAAACTATCATCTGAGGAACGTGAAGTTAAAGAAAGAAAGTCATCATCCGGAAGGTCGTCATCGCTATTATTAACTTGCATGGTAATAATTTTATTAAATAAAATCTACTTATACCTAAACAATAATAATATTATAATTTTAAAAGCAAATAAGTATTTATGAGCCAATATATATATATAAAGATAAATATAAATAAAGTTTATTATTTCACTCTGCCTGCCTACAGTGCTTGTTTTAAAATTATAAAATAAAAACATACAAAACTTTATTGCAATTAATAAAGGTACTTATATATATAATTATATTTTGAGTCAATACGAATTCTAAAGAAAAATTAAATAATTACAAAACTTACTAATGTATGCGTTAGGAATTCCCAAAACACATGCATTCCTAGCGACAAGAGAAAAGTGCAACCTCATTATTAGTGTCACAGTTACAACTGACTTACAGCATATTTATCAGCATAAAAAAATAATTAAAAAAAAATAATAATAAAAAAATATGACTGATGACATCTATGGCAACTCACTCTGGACACCATAACAAAAAGAAGAAGTAATGACAATCTAAAAGTGTCAGGTTGTCAAATGTCAGCTGACAGATGACAGTTCACAGTAGAAAATATTAACGGAGGTAAACACTAAACAAACAAAATAAGTTATATGGATAAAAAGTATAGACCCACAAAATATAAACATGCAAATTATGTGAAACAAATAGCTGGTAGGTACATATCGACAGTTATGTGGGTTGAACGACACAAAATTTGGTTCACCTACATATTATGATTAATGATGTTTGTTCTGCAGTTCCTGAAGCTCAGCCAATGTTTCAACTTTGTGCCTTGAGCCATCTGGACCTTTTATATAAATACCACCGTCACGAGTCCAGCACGATGAGATGCCGAAAAAGTCTCTGGCTGCCATGAAGATGTTGTGGCGCTGCTTAGTGAGGAACTCTGAGAGGGTGACTTTCGTTCCTTTCAATGCCTTCTTAGCGTTCCATACACGATCACGGAGTGATTTTTCATTAAATTTCACTATAATAGGCCGTGGTTTAGGGTTACCACTTTCATTTTTAAGCTTCCCCATACGATGACAAGAACGGATTTTATTGGGAGTAATGTCAACAAGATTACATTTAGTGGTCAAAGTTTTAACTACAACATTGCTGGTTTCCTCATCCTTGGCCTCAGGAACACCATGAATAAGCAGCATTTTTCGACGAGAGTGTGTCTCCATACGGTCCAGTCCTCTGGCCAAAGCATCCACCTCGGCTCGAAGGATATTGAGTGCACCGCAAACAAAGGATTTAAATGCTTGAAAGTCAGTGTTCAATGCGGCAATGGTGTTAGGTGGCTTACGTGAAGTGGCCTGATGTAATTCTGCTTGAAACTCAGCCATCTTTGAGTGAAACATCTTAATCATGTCCTCCATATTCGATTGCACTTGTGCGTAGTCCATTATGAAAGTAAAAATTCAATATGTATGTTGTTAAAAATGAGAAAAACACTGCAGGCAAGTAGCACTATTTATGCATAAACAAGCAACATATGATTAGCGCAAAAATAAATTCAATTAATATTTTTAAATTAAGTAAAATAGAGAGCTGCTCAAAATTGCTGTTCACTTTACAACTACCCTATATTGTTTACTGTGGCATTATCTAATATTATTATTATTTATTATGAACACTTCAAATAAATTTTATTTTAATCTTAATTTTATCTTTTGAAAAATTAAAACAGAAAAAATTTCAAGAATAACCTCAAACTTGAACATCAAACTCCGCAATTAGCGATTTTTAATTTTCATCTCTGAGAGGTACATTTCATGTTAAATGAGCATTAAGTCTTAATTGACGTCTCTGAGTGCGGCGGCTAGAGTTAAACTTGTACGAGTACCTACCTATAACCGCGAGTAAGTATTCAGTCGCCAAAGAATTGCGTCTTACCAATTACATTAAATACAAATTCTAGGTTTCTTAGGACTACTTACCTAAGTATGTATGATGCTTATTGCCTATGCTCATTTCAAAATCGATGCTTATGCTCGTTCTAAACATAATATATTTTAGAACGAGGAACATCACATACCTGCATGATACAACCTCCATTCAACGTGTTAATTAACATCAATACTCCCATATACTATTATATTATAAATACGAAAGTGTGTCCGTCTGTCTGTTACCTCTTCACGCTCAAACCGCTGAACCGATCTTGCTGAAATTTTGCATGGAGATACTTTGAGTCCCGAGAAAGGACATAGGATATTTTTTATCCCGAAAAAGTGTACGGTCCCGCGCGATTAACGAATTTTGGCGCAACTAAGTTGCGGGCATCATCTAGTTCAGTATAAATCTAGATAATTTTAATACCTAATTGCTTTGTTATTTCGGTCTAAAAATTACTGTTTGGTACGTTCCTAACTGTACTATTGTGCGCTTATCATGCAGGAAGCGCTATTTGGCCATCCTTTCGCTCCTGTCAGCTCCGATGAATATCAAATTCGTTCAGTAGTAACCTGCCAATTGTTAGCTCATCCTTTGTTACAATTATAATGGCTGTTGCCGAATTGTGTTCCGCTTTGTACGATGTTAAAAAAAATATTTTTTTAAACCAAGGCAAACACGGCGGTTTCCTTAAACTTGTTGAAAGACGCGGACGACTAAAAATTGCTACATGTTCGTTTTCCAGACGTTACCATCCTACTAAGAAGTTTAAAGTTAACCGATTTTTTTACAAGAATCGGCTAAACAGATTACGGTTCAGCGCACAGACAATACAGCTCTCCGTAATGGTCTACTTAAAGACCCCTTTAATTTATTGACCATTGTCTCTGACCGAACACGACAATCGACCACGGACCCAGAAGATTTAAAGGAGCCCTCGCCGAAACTCGAGGGCATCATTATTGTTTCAATTTACCTGTTTTAGTCAATGAGTTTCTAAAATACTAGAGTGGCAATGTCTTACAAACTAATGCAAAAAATGCGTAACCACTTGATAGCCCAAAAGACAATGTCACTCCATAATGTTATTATGTCATTATGTATGGCAGATATGCCTGCAGGCATCTTCAAAGTGGTGACGCGTTTCTGTCGTAGACTGCCAATCTAGTTACGTTAGTAACATACAATATCATTGGTTTTAGTACCTATTTCATTATTTCTGTCTGTTCTTTGGCTAACGCCGAAAAATTGCTCTGAATTGACATCTGGAAACTCATTCTAATAGGACGAGTTCTTGTGGGACCATCAGCCAAACTTTGGTTGGACTTAGTTATCTGGTTATGTATTTTTTAGCAATTCTATTCTCCAATTGCCACGAAAATTGGTTGAAGAGTGAAGACTGAAAAAGCCCTTTTATCTAATGCCAATATCAATGATTTTGCAGGAACTCACAAGCAACCCACATTTCCATAACAAACTCTTATTCTCGAAAAAAGATTAAAGGTGTAAGAAGAAGTTAATATCGTCATAATGACCCTGCTCCCACACATCAAAGAGTTGCAATATCGAAGGCTTTGAGGCTACGGATACGAGGTTTTATATCGTTGAAAATCCTCCTCCCACTCATACGTGAATTAGGTATAAGCAATTTACTAAGACAGAGTTCAATGAACAGCTATTGAGGTCGATTTTTCATTATCACACGTACCAAAGATGACGTAAAATAGCGTAGTTTGGTGATTTATTTGCAAGCGTGTGTGAATGATGCTTAGATGCCGTGCGGCGGTATCATGGTTTTTATGTTTGATCATAAGGATGGCATTTGCCAGCTAGATGTTGACTCCATGGCTGCTCCGGTTACGTAGAGACTATACATATTTCCCGTACACGATAGAGATCGCTAGGAAAAAACAGAAAAGTACTAACCTCAAAGTAATTAAAGTGTCATCGGTGTAAATCGAATGGACGCAAACAAGGGAGGTTAATGAAGGGTTCATGTGCCACCACAGTCTGGTATAAACACACTTGTCAAAACCGAGCGCAAGTGACCGCTCGAAATTAAATGTTTGTTCCCCGAGCGAGTGGGCGCACGTCGAGTGCACGAGAGCTCCGAGCTTCGAGTTTTTGATTACTTTTATAATTAAAATGCACGTCGCATGTGTAAGCCGGGTGCAGGCTGGCGCGAGGGACATTATATAGGTCCCATTACCAAATTTTTTGGTATACCTATTCCCTCTATATTATTGTTGTTTTAGACGCAAGTGGCAATGTTTTAGTTTTTCGGCAATTCAGTGGTGAAGGCTTGTCTTTCTTCAGTGGGAAGTCTAGCCTTTATTTGGGATTATACAGGCTAGGCCCCTAGGGCGGGTCTGCAGAACATGAAGGACATAATTGGTATTTGGGTCGGGATTTGCTGCTGATCAGTTACTGTCTAGTGTTTGACCACTTTTATATTGAATGGCTTCTTTCTCTTCTCCTAAAGTTTTATCGTTCACAGGATATTTAAATACCGTAACGTAATCGTACATTTTGTAGGGATAAAAATTATCCTAGATGTCCTATCCCGGGACTCAAAGTATTATCAATCCAAATTTCAACTAAATCAGTTCTAACGACTCGGTTAGGAAAAGGTAACAGGCAGACAGACACGCAGTAACTGGCTGTGTGTCTGTCTGTCTGTCCGGTCTGAAAATCTGACCCTACAGTGAGGCTCTGATATTGATCCTAGTGACATCTCGCGTCCAACTATTATGGTTAAAACTTAAATGTACAGATCCTACTAAGATGTGGCTCGATAGTGAGTATGGAGCCTTGCAGATCTTACGACAAATTGAGTGAACAATGTTAAAATAGAAAACATCGGTTCTTCATCTCTTTTAAGCTCAATTACAACGTTCTTTGAATGTTCATTTGAATAATTGTTTACGTGGAATTATCCATGTAGCATTAATTATGTTATTCTCTGTATAAAAACAGAATAACATAGATATTTAATGTTAGAAGTGTTAGCACAAACACCTTAAGGTGGTTCGTCACGGTCAGCTAGGCACTGCCGCGCCACTAGATGGCGTTAATGTCCTAATAGAGCGTATTTTATTTTTTTTTCAACTAAATAGAACAAATTTTTAGAAAGTAAAGTGTTTACCTGTAATAGCGTAATATTTTTAATGTAACTAACAATACTTAGATAATATTTTAAGTGTTAAAATCGCTTTATTTGCGCATTTACCATCGGCGAAGCGGCGCGCGAGTGATTCACACACACATACAAAGATTTCATCGTAAACGGAAGCGTTAGTAAATTTCGTCCGCTCTGCAAAGCATGATCTGGCCGAATGTGTAAGCGTCTTGGTCTGGACTCTAAGGTATCGGGTTCGTATCGGTAAACCGACATACTGTTTTTGAACTTTTTTTGTTATATTTTTATAATTTTCAAATTACATAATAAGAGATTTTAGCCGTGAAATATAATATTATGTATTTTTGTCCGAGTTCTAAATAAAAATCAGGTTTTTACTATTGCAATTATTATTTATTACATTATTGAAAAATAACATTTTACAATAAAATTGTCATTTATAAAAGAATAACCTCCACTTAACTACAGAGGCGGTTATTCGAGAAGTAATATAATAATAAATGTGCTACCACAGTGAAACATCTATGCAGTTTTGATTATTTTTTACTTTTCGAAGTACCACCTCTGGCAAAACAGAATTTTTATAAAATGATACTAATTTAGGTAACATGTCCAAAATAAAATTTTCGTCACGCTCGATTTCTAGTACAGTGATATCATGAGCTGGAGAAATATATCCCACAAAATAACATTTCTTCATTTGAGAAACTCGTAGTTGCCCCTGAATCTGTAACAAGGATAGGTAGGTGTAAAAATATGTTCAAACAGTAAAATAAAGCACAGCAGGTGATCTCTGTTTACTGCATGCTACAACAGCATATAATTGGTACTAACCTGATAGTAATAGTTGTGTTTTTTATTTATTTGTAAACTCCCATTGTTGTCAATATACAATGGGAAGTTTTTTCTATCTTTAGCAGCAGCATTCATGTCTTGATTGTTACGAGCCAATGAGGGGAAACATTTAATTTCCAAAATAGACTTTTCTTCTTCTATAACCCCTGAAATTCATTGATCGCAGTAAATAATAATATATTCACAAATGATCTGGACAGAAAAACAATAATTTGAAATGAATTATGCCACATACCATCCGGACTAGCACCCAAAAAGCCAAATTCTTTGTCAATGAAGAGGCCTGCTGGTCGCACGTTTTTTTTCATTTTTTCTGTAAATAATGTCCTTGCCACAGACTCATTGCGTTGACCATACGACATGTCATTGGTCAGAATATTGTTTTTATATAAAATTGTTTTGACATGGTTGTGGCAGGGTGTCGTTGATTTTCGCTTACAGATCTGTAACAGAGGGCAAATTGAGCATAATGTGCTAATTTGTGGTATATTACAAAACTAGAGTATTGCCATTTACCATTCCAAACTGGCTGGCAGTGAGCCTGTTACATCTATGTGTATTATACACATCATTTTCATGTTGCCCAATGGTCAGGTGTTCAATATCTTCAATTTCCTGATCTGTTTTTTGAAACTCTTTAAGTTTTAGAAGACATGCTTCTTTCAGATCTGTCTCTGCAATTGGTTCATTTGCCTCTTGTGCCTTTGGACCATAATTCTGGTCAGGTTTACATTTGGGGACGAAAAGTCGCCTGCGGGTGTAGTTTTTTCGTCTTTCTTGACATTTTCCTTTTTGAGCAATGTATTTTTTTACTGTTTTCCCAGGGCTACATGCTGTGTGGCTTTTCCAAGCGCTTGCATGCCAGTTTTCACCAGCAGTGTGTGAAAGGCCTGAAATAAAAAAGTGTAATATTGAAAACAATATAAAGTAAAACTAAGAACTAACTAAGCTTTTCGTGTCTGTTTGTCTCTATACAATATAAATGCTTAGATCTTTAAAACTACACAACGGATTCTGATGCAGTTTTTTTTAGTAAAAAGAGTAGTGATTCAAGAGGAAGGTTTTTATGTATACTTTTACACATGCAATGCCGTGGGCAAAAGCTAGTTGTGTTTATGTTATACATTATTCAATTCTTACCTGCAACATATACTCTGCGTTGATATGAGCCACCTTTGTGCAAATTCAATCTTTTTCCACATATGAATTTGCTCAAGACACTCATAAAGTTTTCCACCACATTTGTTGTGTCATTTGATAGTCGATGGCATTTTGACATGACTGCCTCTTTTGCTGCACAAATGAGAGCCCAAACTGTGGGTGCCTTTGTTTTCAATTCTTGTGAAAGATCTGTGTCCTTTTCATCACTGTTGATGAATCTGCAGTAATACTCTTTGCAATCTTTGTGGCATCCAAATACATGAGAAGGGCCATTGTTTAAATCTTCTCTAAAAGTTTTATGATCGCCATGTATTATTATTTTTCGTGCCACAGCAGTAAGTTTTTGCACTTTCGGCTTCAATATTTTTCTGCCAAGTAATGGCAATTTTGTATTTGCCAGAATCTGAAAATGAATACAAATTAATGAAGACATGGAACACAATACACTACATTATATAGTTATTTTATTATATAACATATTATAATGTAAAAAAATTAACAAAAAATTATGTTATTTAGCCAAAAAATTTGGCCAGTAGTCTGATAAATTTGCAGGCAATGGCTGTAAAATAATGTTTTACCTTGTACAATGCACCAGTGTAGTTTTTGATTACATGATTTTTGCACTCAATCTTCTTTATTTGTTGTCCATATGAGACTTTTTCTCTGAGTTGTGCAAAAACTGAAGAGTCTCCATCACCAACAAATTGCAAATATTTAATTCCGTGCATTTCTTGGCTTTTTTTAAACCCTTCTATCAAAATAGTCGACTCCATTCCTGTCGATGGCCCTTCATAATTTTTGAAGCACGTATGTTCAGGCACTGGCTCATTTTTTTTCTCATAAATATGACAGTGGTAACAGTATTTATTTTTGATGCCTATGAAGAGACATTTTTTCGTCTCTTTACCAATAATGCAGGCCTGTAATATAACAAAAGTTATAAAAAACAATCACAAAAAACAGAAATACAGGTTATCAACTAAACCAACCAACCATTCCTGACGCAGAACTATAGTCATGGCCATATGATCGCTTAGGCCAGCCACCATCGACATACACAGTCACAAATGGCACACCATCTTCATCAATATGTTGTTTTCCCAAGGCAAGAGCTTTCTCTAATTCACCATTTCTTTTAATTTCTTTGGTTAGGTGGTCCTGCCAGACATCACCTAATATTTTCTCTGTCTTCCGAAACTTGTTAGGTGACATGGTAGGGATGTCCATCAAGTTGGTTATGTGAGCAGATTGGGAGTAATAACTGCCAGCTGTTAATGTTCCCCAAACAAAGGCTTTATTGTGTTTGGCTACTATTTCATTGCTGTTCCGGAATTCTTTTAAACAACTGCTACACTTGAATATAAATATGCTGTTGAAGCCATCTTTCAATTCATTTATAAATAAAATACTGCTTCCTTTACATTGTGATCGGTGTCTCTCCAGTCTGAAAGCCCACTGAAGGACGTGCGCTAGGTCCACAATTCTGTTTCCAGAAAGACCAGTCAAATTATCTGGTGAAACATATTCAACAGTCAACTCGTGACTGTTAACAGTGGGATCAATAAGTGGCCAATTTATGTCCAATGGCTTTGCTGCTGTGGTTTCATTTTCAGTTTTCTCCAATTGTTCATACTGAGTATAATTTGCTTCTACATTAAACTTCTTCGATTTGTTGCTGTACGTCTTGACAGTGTTGTTCAATCTGTAGTTAGGTATAAAGTATTTTTTGTAATTAGTGGATAAGTAATACTTACTCATGAGGAATTCAAAGTTATTGTCTACATAATATTATGAATTTGATGGTGCACTTACATAGAACTTGAAGAAATGTTTTCTTTTTTGTCATTATCGTCTAATTTCGGTCTTTTACACCACAATTCATTACGACTGCAACAAGTAAAAAAAGGTTAGTTAGGTACCTATACTTTCAAAAACAAAACCTAAGACGATATACTGATTGAACTTTCAATATAATTATAATGAGTAGGTACTTTATGAGTACTGTTAAATCCACAAATCAGTAGGAGAATACTTTCTTACCTTTTCACTTCTCCGTGATGGCGTTTCATTTGTCCACGAACTCGTTTGCGACTTTTTCTTGGACCAGAATATTGGTGATTTTTATAGTCTTTTCGCGAAGTTCGTGGCTCCATTTTATGTCGGTGCACTAACACGAACAGATAACCACTCAACTCAGGAGGTTCAAAGAGTCCAATATCTCACAACACAAAATAGGTAGGTATAATAGGTAAGGTTAGAGTCACTATCTCGCAGTCACTATCTCACGATTCACTGAACTTTGTAACACTTAGAACGGAGGAGCAGAGCTCGACTCAACGTTATAGCAGTTAATTACAAAGAAATGAATGATATATGGAATTCTGATTAAAACAATGCGTGATGCAGAGCAAACCAGGAACGCCATATAAAGTTGACACCGGCCGGCCGGCTATCTAGTGTTTCCACTATAATGATTTCGTTTCGCCCCAATTCAGATTTCCCCTTTTAGGACTTATTTCCTTTTTTATACAGTATTATTTCCCGCTATTTCCCCTTTTATAGTCTTTCCCCTTTTTAGCTAGATATAATGGTAATTAGTTATAATTATTATTTATAAATATAAATCAAATGGGGCTACGGCCTACGCATAATTATGAAAATGATTAGCATCAAAAGTGCAAAGTTGGCAACACCTTTGTAAAAAGTGGCAGAAAGAAAACAAGCTCCCACGATTACAATTTGAAGATCCAAGTGATCGTCGAGAAGAACGGCAACAGTGTACGTGTAACGAGCATAGCGAGGCGCGAGCTGGCAACGTAGCCGGACACACAACTAAACTTGTAACTTAGCATACGATACTGTCGGTGTACACTCACACATTAACAAAATTGAACTGAATTTTCGACTGATTTATGCGATTATTATACAATTTTTGTCTAGTAAATATAATTTGCCGCAAATAAACATCATAATAAATGCCAAATTATATAATTTCATTTTAAGTTATGCTCAATTCGTCCGTAAATGGAAAAATAATTTACTATGGAAAACGAACCACCTTAACGTTCATAACGTTATATCGCCAGGATTTTAGATACTAGATGACTAGACAAACACTTTTACTTTAGGTTTTTAGCTATTGCATAGCTTTTATTACGGCTTTGAGCGCGGCGACCGAATCAAGAAATTAAGTAACGAAAGTTAACCTAACACATCCCCCCTCCCCATACTCCGTCAGTGTGGCATTATTGCCGTACATCATCTAACATCGTTTCACTTCGGCATGGTGCTTGTGTGCGTTCTAAATGTATGCGAATTATAATTGCATAAGTTGATAAAAAATGCTATGCAGCTTTACTGCGGCATTCCTCGAGTGACACACGTATTTATTTTTGTCATTAAAGTTAAATATATCGTATTGTTAATGAGCAACCAACATCATCTACGTGATTCGAGCGTAAATTAGGTAACACGATTTGTCATAACTCCTAACACGTACGCGACACGACCCCTTTGAGGGGAACGTGAGTCGTCACAAGTGAAAAAAGGTTATCCCATTAATCATCACGGTATGGTTAAGCTCGTCAAGGCTTTTTTTTAATGTGGGAGAGCCATGCTTCGACACGAATCGGCCAGATCCATCGCTACAATATCACGGCATTACGGAAAGTGACTGTGAAACAACGCTTATGTTGTAGTCGCTTCAACACAAATAGAAGGATGAGGCGACTATGATAGTGTTCATCAATATTCAATACCAAGACCTTACAGAAATCACTCGTGAAGTAACGCTTATGTACAATATATAGTATTCACTTTGCAATTTGCATAAAAGGGGCCGTCTCGCCTCTACACCATGGCCCCATAGAAACCATGAAACAGTGATTTTATTTCGCCAAGTTATTGGGGTAATTGAAGGCTTATAAGGAGCGTTATTTAAAGGTAGGGTAGGATGCATCTTGCAGCACTTGACTTGTCAGGTTTAAATACGGTAATTCCTCTCCTGTTGCGAGTATAAGTGGTGGCTATCGCTACTATTAGGTAATCCGTCTGCTTGTTTCCTGGTTATTTATTGCTTGCTAGCTGCTTGTAATGTTTTTAATTTATCCACATTTTTTTGACCTCATTAAAATAGGTTCAAAGGTGACAAAAATATTCAATTTTTTGGCGCTATTAATATTTTTCTCTGAAGCCTCAAAGATTTAATTATGAACCAGACCAAAGTACACAAAGGAAACAACTACAAAGCGTTTATTTATTAAAAGCGGAGCGTGGGTAATAACTTAATAAGTAAAAATGCTTTGCATCATATTAAAAAAAGTTTAATTAAAATATTATAATTAAACAACGTTTCACGTGCTCAATCTCCACATATTCGCTTGGGATGCTGCCCCGTAATCCGTAGCATATTGTGGATTGAAAAATTAAATATATACCTACTTACAATGAATACGGCATCACTTTTGGAAGCCTAGTGTAGTTTTTAGTGAAATGACTCACTCACTAATTAGATATTTTTGGTAAGAAGACGTAAAAAACAAGAATATTCGACATCTACCAGGATTTCGTGATATCCCTAGGAATTTCGTGAAATCCCTGATATCCTTATTTCCCTGCGACATAATATGTTACATACAATTGCTTTTGGTCGCGCGGCGTAGCGGCCATACCGCTCGTTTGCGTGGACTCTAACAAATCGAGCCTTAGTTTTTGCTGCATCTTCCAAAATGTATGTCCGTGGCGCGGGTAGATGCTGCCTGATGCAGGTAATATTAAACTGAAATTAACTTGTTGAAGTGTTGATTTTATTTCCCCGTTGTATTAACGTCTCTACCCGCTTTAAACTTATACCAGCTGCGATCAACTTTACATGGAGAATTTCTTTACCTAAAGTGAATTTTAATTAAATCGAATAATTTTAAATTGTCTTATGAATGCAAAAAATACGCCCTACGCCTCTGCAGTAGTCTAGTGATTTGGGCTTGGCACTTGATTTGGAGATCGTGGGATGTTATAAAAAATTTGTTTCCAAGTTTGGTTTGGACAACGCAGCCTGCGTTGATGACTGCAGATGACATAATAATATGTATTGTTATGTCATCTGCAGTCTCTGAAGTGAATGAGACGCTAACGCTGATATTATTTACATAATACTAGCGACCCGCCCCGGCGTCGCACGGGTATAATATATAATATAGCCACTGAAAAAAAAATTAAAATCGATAGCCTCCTTCACGTGGTCTACTTCTTATCTGTGCCAAATAACATAAGAATTGCTCCAGTAGTTCGCGAGATAAGCCCTTTCACATAATTTCCTCCGTTTTTTCCACATTCTCCTATCAGTATTAGCGTGATAAAATATAGCCTATACTCTTTCTCAATAAATGGGCTATCTGACACTGAAAGAATTTTTCAAATCCGACCAATAGTTCCTGAGATAGCGGGTTCAAGTTAGCCCTTTCAAATAATTTTCCCCGTTTTTTCCACATTTTCCTCTATTTCTTCGCTCCTATTAGGCTTAGCGTGATAAAATATAGCCTACTATAACTAATATACCTTCCTCGATAAATGGGCTATCTAACACTGAAAGAATCATCAAAATCCGTTGCGTAGTTTTAAAGATTAAAGGGAACAAAGGGACATGAGGGAAAAAAGCGACTTTGTTTTATAATAAGTATAGATAGAATGTATATTCTATTCAGAACATTTAATAAAGCGCTCAAATCGATTTCAAAATTCGCGTAAGGTTAGCTTAGGCACAGTAGACAGATACTGTCTACTGTGGTTTAGAAAATGAAGTACGAAGGCGAAGCGAAGCTCTCCATCTATTAATAATTTAAAACATAATTGGAAATTAAATAAAATTACTTTATTCGGTAAGTACCAGATATTCTATATTAATATAAAATAACTGGTACTTACTTACTGAATAAGTTTAAATGTGAACCAAATAGTTGAAAAGGTTTCTTTGGGTCTTTGAAATAAAATAAAAGTGAGCTTTCCGTTTCCGCTCCGTGAAGTCATACAAATTATTTCTGTAACTAACTTCAGATTCGTGTTGAAACATTGAATTTTCCGCGAACGCAATGAATTTTGTAACAACGGGAAATATTATAAATAAAATAATTTCCGTCTACCCACTTCAAAGTAGAGTAAGAAACGCAATCACAGACGGACACACTTTAGACTGCCCACGGCTTTCTTGGTAATTAATCGAATGTAGAAATTGATTTTATAGATGGCCATATTTTATTTGTTTAATGGAGTGACTGTCCACGTTTGATTGATTACCTGTTATACAATGTGTTCAATCGTGGGAAGTGAATCTGTCGGTCTGTCCGCATAGTTCGTATTATACCTTATGACGTGGCAATGAGTAGTAGAATTAAGCTAAAGTTTGTCCGTCTCAAGGCTCATGCTCTAGGTATATCTCTATCTCTTTACGGTTAGCGTATGGGTTAATAGGAAACTATTTTTAATAAGTACCTCGATCTTGGGAATCCCAGACACAGTAGATATTAATTAATTGTTATCCGGCACCCGGGAGCCGCGGCCGCTTGGGAGTTGATGGGTTAATGACCTGGAAATAAAATATTTGTGATTCCGAGGTATTTTACCTCTGACATTTTGCTGACAATTACTTAATGCTTACGAAATTGAGATTACCTAAACTCTAATGGATAGATTATACTTTGTAAGTTTGTACCATGGTTTTACTAATATTAAAGCTAATTCACGTCTCAAATCTCAATAAACCGGGGCAAATAGAAGTTACCGAAGTTAACCGAAGGCGGATCGTACCTACGTGGTTTGGCAGACTCTATATAATTCGTGGTCGTCTTTTTGTGTTATGGTCAACCAACCGTGCAGTGTTATGTCTCAGAAAATTTAGTACATGATAATATATTGGTTTAAGCCTTAGGTTTTCAATTCATTTGTGCAAATGTTCGCTTTGCTCTACCGTACCGTACAGTATTATATTATTTAAGTGTTCTTGTCTATTGTGGGTAGGTAATATCACTTCGTTTTCATTATCAATAGAGCATAACATTATTATCGATTTAAAATTAAAGTGGTAACAATATTGCATTTAGTTTACATCAACATGTTAAATAATATATTAATATCTCCTTACCACAGGGTAAGGAGATATTCATAATATTATGTCAGTACATAGATCAAGATCTATGTCAGTGCTCCTTACTTATAAAGGTCCATCATGTAAATTGTGAAATGTATTACATAATCTACCAGACGACATATTTTGTAACGTATCGGAAAAGGCAAAATATTGTTTAACTTTAACATCTATTATAATTTATATATTATCTAAATACTCATTGTGGATCTTTTAATTATTAAGAGGGCTATACTTTACGCAAATGAGGTCAGTTTGTTTGTTGCAAAGTTTTATATTCTAGATTTATAGTTTCATTTGCATACTAACTCATAAAACGCTTAAGCAAGATCCAAACCATCGTAGGCGTTCAGCAAATTGCACAAGATAAAATACGACATCACATAAAATATATATGAGTTATAAGTGTGGCCATAATATAATTAGCTGATGCACCTAAAGTATACAATAAATAATCATTTGTGCAGATTCTGTAAAGTCAGAGAATACACATCTAAATTTGAAAATCACTCTTATTATGAAGGTTTGTAAAGATGAAAAAAAATGTGTGTGTTACTGAATAGATTTTGATCACAAGCATAGGCTTGGATGAACACAGTGGCCACTTTTTGTCCCAAAAAGTAGTGTTCGCTAGGGGTTTATGTGGAAGTGTTAAAATTGTAGGAAATTCCTTTCCAAGTGCTCACGTCTCGTGTCGCGTTGTATCAAACTTTGAGCCGCTAGGGTCGCATACTACACGGATTATGTTTATCCGGAGGCTCATTTTAAACTTTGCTACACATTCCCCAAAGTGTCCTTAAATTTAAAATTTGTGAGACCTAAGTGAGTTTCGACGTGCCCTAACTTCATATCATTTTGTACATAATATGATAGTGACGTTGGTCATCAGAATCTATGGACTTTACTTACCTCATGCCTCTTATATTTTAAAGATCGTCATCTTACCACTACCTTAATACAGGTTAGGGCTTAGGTCCTAGAGCTTCCTTCTGAAGTAGTGCAAGCCTAAGTAAACCTGTTATAATTTAGGTACTAGGTTTTTTCCGATTCAAACTGAGAGATAAGATTAACCAAGCCACAGTGAACAAAATATTCAAGAAAATATTTTAATATATTTGTAGTTAGTATAAGTACATAATTAAAAGTGTTTGTTGGTCATATTTGGCTATGATTAGTAAAAATAAATTTCATGCGTGTAAATCTTATTGTGTTCCCGCTGAAATGGATGCGCCAACACGACATTTTATGAAACATGGCGCGCAGGACATAAATTAAGTTTATTGGGTCCCACGTTGGGCGCCATAAAGTGGCTCATCATATTGATGGACTTTTTGATGGTGACACATAAACATTACGGCGTAACTTTGTTTATTTCTTCGATGACATATCGGTCTCGGCGGTGGAACTTACAATGTCCAAGACAATGTTTCTCCGACTTATACAATTCTTTCACTCTCTTTATTTCAGGTTGTCTTACTAGAATTAGGCTCATATTAATATGAATTCCAAAGTCGTTCGTATAATCCTCCTGAATAATACCTTAAAAGATTTTCTATAATCTATTAGGACTTAATTGTATGGTTAATTTAATTACCATCATCACATCCATAACACCAAGGTACATCGTTGCCCCTACAATATAAATCAATATAAGCTTGCTTATGTTATTTTACAATTGGATGGTATCCAAGCAATGTCACTTTGTATCCAAACCACCTTCCATGCAAATATATAACGCATGCCAAGTCGCAAGTTAAACCGTGCATTAGCATATTATGCAGCCGATCATACGTGCATGCATCCACGACAACACTCACATACGAATCGTATCGAATACCTTTTGATGTTATATATTCGAGTGCTAATTGAGTATTTTAACCGTTTACTTTATAAAGGCTGACACTCCTTTTGACAGCTTTGCCTCTCTACAACCGTAAAATACTTTGAATAAAATTGTGGGATAAAATCATGAAAATATTTCCATAAAACAATTCTCAACTCTTTCAGCTCTCGCGACCCCTCTGAAAAGCTTAAAGTTGAAACTGGTAATAAGGACGAAGAATTGAAAAGCGAAGTTAGTTTTAATTAAACTATAAATTTATGAACGACTTCGATTATTTGAATAACATAAATTCCTTGCCTCGGTTAGTAATAAACGATACGAATGCTATTTACTTTACTAAAATAAAACAACGAAATCAGTGAGGAGATTCATACTAAATATTTACTGTTTAAAAGCAACAAAATACAATATTATAATATAATATTATAATATAATAATATCTATGGACGCTTTCACACCACGTCAGTCTGGCCCCGTGGTAAGTACCTGAAGGACTTGTGTTACGGGTACCAGACAACGGAAATATATTTAATACTTTTATACTATACATATATTTAGGATTTTTATTATATGATACACATATTTAATACACACCCATGACCCAGGAACTTTGAAAACTTTTTTGTTCCGTCGGCGGGATTCGAACCCGCGTCCCCCGGCTTGAGCTGCCGACAGCCCACCCACTGAGCCACAGAGGTCGTCAATACTATTATATTGCAAGTATAATAGTAAATGGCATAAAATTAAAACGAGGTTTCACGTAAAAGGTGCTCAGGTTTTAATGTGTCAGCGCTGGCTGTTCATGGTACTTATTAAGTCAAACTAATTAAAAACATTTGGTCGAGAGCTCCATCTCGTTATAGAGGAATTAAATTAACGAAATTACTTCATACAAAGTGCGAGTCCAACAGTGTCACATGGTATCCATTTTAATGATAAAAAAAATGTTTAAGTGTTATTGGTAATCGTGTATACAGTAGCGGTATGATAAGTATTAACTTCTCAGTACTATCAGAGAAATTGATTCCTAGGCAGATGGGGGACCTACGTAGTTTGGTTGCGTTACGGTGGGTCCACATTTGTATCATTTGCGCGATCAGATCACCGATCAGATTTCCGTCGCGATCATCGCGCCGTATCAAGTATACGTATCATAGGTGGACGCCTATTAGATCGCGATAGACGTGTCAGATACGCGGTTAATAGCGATCGGTGCGTATCATGATACGCGTATCATTTTGACACGTTTCGATGATACGCGACGGATATCTGATCGGGGATCTGATCGCACAAATGATACAAATGTGGACGCACCGTTACGCAAACCCAACCGACAGATCACGATTAACATTGAATTGACATGATCCGACCGACCGACATTATTTGGTCTGTCAACTGACTAGGAATCAATTTTCTCGATGGTACATAATATTATTAAAAATTTAAAAACAACGTCGATTCAAAAATTTGGAGTACCTGGAGAAACTCAAATTTTTCAGTACTAAACGGGCTGATGATAATGAAATATAGCTAAGAACACGATTGATAGTGTCAGATTTCAAACAATAAAAACTAGATCAAAATCGGTCCACCCGTTTGGATGCTATGATGCCACGGACAAACAGACAAACAGAAATGTCAAACTTATAACAGCCCTCTTTTTTGTCGGTTAAAAAAAAAATCACGTGCCATCCCCAATTTGGGGGGATTATGAAGAGAAGCAGAACATTATAAAGTGAGTTGACACCGAGCCCGAGCCCATTACCCTTCACTTTGGACATATTTCCGTCAGGATTCAACACGGAATCCCATTGACCCGTCATCTTTTATTCAGCATTTTGTGAACGCGACCCAGAAAACTGATGGATGGTCCAAAAGTTTTGGAATTTTTCTAGTCTCTGGGCCGTGCATAACAAAAAGAGCCTTTAATTTCAAGGAAAGCCCCGGGTCAATAACATCGATGCATTACATTGTTTGCTTAGGGTCGGTTTTCCCTTTCCCGGTATCGATCCCTTTGTATGACGAAACATTCTGAAAATTTTATTACTTTGATCGTTAGACAGCTATATTTAAGTAAGCCTCTATGACATGAACCCAAACCCATCCATAGGATTAGAGTGAAATTAGGTGTCATTGTTTAGAATCTACTATAAATTGAAAAGTTTAATTTTACATTCAATTTACAGGAGAGTATAGTCATTATGTATTATTACCCGAAAAGTATCAAGATACTTTTCCGTGTCAACACGGTACAAAACTATTTGGGACAAATATGAGCACATGCTTAGACCTGGCGAGATATTCGCGCTATTTATTGTTCATTCTCTACATAGTTGAAATTCTCCGTTGTATTATGATAAAAGTTTTATTTAATACAAAATTTATTATGGTAGAATATTGAATTTTTGGATGAGAAAGGAATTTTAGGAGTAGGGTATAAAGGCGCTATTGATGTAGCTTTTTTGAAGTACATAATATTACATCGATTTTCTATACACAAAGTTACTGCTCAACCAGGCCATAGATGAAAATCGTTAAGCTGTGGTACATGTTTACGTTTTTAAACCGTGTCTTTTTCGTTGCCGTCACTTCAAATATATTGTGGCATCCTATTGCAGTAAGTCAATTTTTTTAAACTGGCATTTTAAAAACTTTGTCGATATTACATGGATTGTAAGAAACATATTATTAATGGATGCGTCTTCATTGAAAATATCGATGCTATCGATTCTCATAATATTCCAGCTCACAGGACAGTGGACACAGGTAGCGCAAGATACGTATATTATCCAGTCGGCATAATGAATCTTTATCTTGATGACCATTTATTGGTGCACGATATTCATCTTTATTTAGAGCGGGACGGGATTGGCTGCGAGCCAGGGTGGGCGATATTAACTCATTCACACCTCTCCGTTACAATGCACTCTTAATGCTCCCTTTTACATCTCTGCAATGACTTTTATCGTTATGGATTACGATTTACGCTGGAATTCGCCAGGATTTATTTCGAACGGTCCCGGCGTTAATCTTCGTTTGAGCATAATTTCATAGCATCATTTTTATGATAGCACTCTGTACCTTACAGCTTACGCTTTGAGCTTACTTACTCTAAATTTGAAACCCCCTCCAGCCCATTTTAATTTATATATTTACTAGCGAGCTTTCTAACTCTTAAGTCTTAACCGCGAGTACAGGTGTCTAACAAATCTAAGGTCCACTTGCGTAAATCTAGGATAAGGTTTACCCAAGGTTAAATATACAGCAACTTTAATCCAGAGAAAATTTTGACCCACACTCGTGCAAGTGGGCCAAAGTATCCCTAACACAGGTTTTATCTTACACACCAGGAAGTTTACAATAAGTTGAGTAATTAAGCGTAATAAATAGGCCACCGACTAGCGCAGGTCCTCTAATGACTGGGCCGAACCTGAACTATTCCATAATGAGCTACCCTCGTTAATGCAAACCCCGTGCAGACCGAAACCGCGGTCAGTGGTAATTATCTCCCGAATCCCTTTGCTGTACCCTAATTCTGCTATTTTAATCCTACATTAATAATGGCCCTTAAAAATATCTGATCATACGACTGGCGATGACCGAGAACAGCACAATTTTTCGTACACTTCCGATGCATCGATGACAGACCGAGCACAGTACAATTTCTTAAGTGCCATTCCGACGCATGGAATAGGTATGGATGCTCTTACTTGTCAGACAATCCGATTTCGAGAGCCAAGCTCAGCTACGATACCGCGAAGGCGTTGCGTAATTTCCTTAGGTGTTTTCTACAATAGAGGTTACATAAGTGAAGAGGATGATTCGTCATTTATTGATGCAGCTAAATCCGTTCACCGAGTTAATTAAGACACCAAAGGACATCTCCATTTATTTCAGGCGGGACTGTTTGCTGTCTAATCTGTAAACTGACAAACGCTTTGCAAGTCAAAAGCTAAATGGAATAAGCTGGTTCAATTGACCGACGCTAAAAACGTCGTAGAGCCATTGAATTTTATTTACGAACTTGGGAATATGAATCGATATTTGTACCCCGTTTCTGATTTGTTAATCCAATATTAATACATCATCGATGCAGTCCGGATCTTATAAGACAGGAAAATAGTGTTCTCTTAACTTTTAAACGTTTAAGATGTCTGAAGCGTGCACAATAGACTTCAATGGAAAATCATAGACAAAATATACTCTACATTGTAGAGTATATTTTGTCTATGATTATAGAGTCTATAAGTTCGTGGGTATTGGATCGTCATGGGCCAACGCATTATCGCAGACCATTTTGTAGTTTTTTTGCACCGAGACTGCATAGAAACGATATCGAAGCCGTATTAATGTAGAATCGGAGTACTTGAAACTGAAAAGTATGCTTTTAAATATGATCCAGCTGGGACTAAAGCATTTCTCGCACAACGATAAACAATGTTTCATACATGCACTCCGCGGAATTGCAATATGCGAAACTCATTTCGCATATTTGTGATAACACTGTACAGTGAATATTCCTATAATTACGAGCATGCTAATAAGTAACTTTTAGGGTTGTAGGCTTCGTGTATTGATGATATGGCATCATTTGTGATGGATCGTTTCGATCCATTACAAGTGAACTGGTATAATATGAACTCGTATAGATTAGTGTACTACGAGTATGCTCCATGGATACGAGTACAAACTGGTACAGTACCCGGCGATAAATATTGCACATCGACCTTTGGAAAGTGACAGTCGGCTAATTTCGGTTTTGTAGAGCGTTATCTCTTACGCACGAAATACAAAAAGTCCGGTATATATTAGGAGCTGTTAAAACAATTAATGTTTGCTTCTTTTGACAATTTTATTATTCTTTGTATAAAATACACCAAATTTTCTATAAGTTATGGCTTTAGGTTCGGGTAAAATAAAATAAAAAAGGGTGTTCAAATTATGTTTACGTATTTAAAATTCGTTTGGAAAATTACAGCTGTAGCAAATTTAGGGGTGTTAACAACTCTAGATATATATTCTGAACTGGACGCGACTGCACTCTATTGAATTTGAACAACGACTGACATAATGTCAAATAGGTGTGTGCTACAAAGATAACGCTCTATGAAACCGAAATTAGCCGAATGTCTCTTTCCAAAGGTCGATGTGCAATATTTATTGCCGGGTACTGTACCATAATATTTTTCATATTATGAAACCACTATTAGAAATCATTTTATACTTAGTTTATCCACTTGACAGAGTATCTACCCAATTTATTGCGATGAACTGTCGATTGCAAATAAGTGGCCCTTGGGAATATGACGATTATTCTATTATATTTTAACGAGATTAGTTGTACCCACTTCCCTAGAAAATGCTTTTATTTACCTTAAACCTGTACAGAAGTTTAAAAAATTAAATTATAAAGCTGCTTGTTAATTCAGTAGAATGTTATGCAATGTTGTGGTTTCATGGTTATCTTTTGTGCTCAGCTTCTTAGCGTAAACTGGAAGTTTCATTATAATACGAAAACCGATTTTATATGGTAAAATATTTGTAAGCAACCCTATGGTTCCAAGCGATGCTCTAAAGAGTCTAAAGTATTCACTTCAGTCAGGAACTCTCGAGCTATCTACAGCATGTTAAAACGTAAAATGTTACAGTACAAACACAATATAAATATATACAGTAGACTACCTTCACAATGAATGAACGATTCAGGCACTCAAAGTAATCTGACACATAAGCGTGATTTCAGATATACTTTGAGTAGCAAAATAAAGAAATATCACATTGTGTGCGCGTAAAACTTGTCTTGAAGTTCATCAAGATTGATTTCAAGGACACGATATAATTGCACTACTGTGTCTTTTTACGCTGTGGTATAAACTTGGAATGTTCAGTGAAGAGTGAGGCAATAACGCTAGGTTACTGCCGCGGTATTTACCAGCTCATTAAACATGGCTTATTCGATCGTTACCGCTGGTAAAAACCGTACGCATTGGATGTCTAATGCGTACGGTTTTTGAAGAGCTGAATACTTTTAACTGAATGCTATTTGCTGAAGACATAAGCGTGTAATAAGGCAAGTATGATAGCAAAAGCATAGAGCGTTTCCCCTGCAAATCAAAAAGAAGTAAGATAGACAGTTTACGTAGTACATATTAAGTAGTCTCTAGTTTACTGCCTAGTAGGCATTGGATACTGTGGCATTGGGCAGGCAACAGCCAGAAGGACATCTAGTAAGCTATTGCAGGATAATCTATGAAACATTATATAACCATCTGCTAAATAATAGTTGTTGTCTTAGAAAAGTTAAATAAAATTATAATCAAATAATAATATTTAAAAGAATAAACCTCCTTTCTTTGAAATCGGTCAAAGAAACAAAAGTTTTCTTAACCAAAAATCACAACAAGCGACCCTGACAAAATACGAAGCGAGAGAACGAAAACGTTTTTCCACGTTTCCGCTTCCACCCCTTCTCGGTTTTAAATGATTTTCCCTATCTGCAACAATTAGTAATAAAGTGTGTGGTGTCCTCATTACAAGGCGGGGCGCAGTGTTGCCAGTTTAGTAGCTTTTTTTGCTGGAAACGGTAAATTTTACACCTTTTCCGTCAACTAGGTATAAATTAACTAATCATTTAGTGAAATTACCTAAACGTCACAATAATTAGTTCAAAGGTAAAATTTTACAAATTATAGATATATAATGCTTTACACTTTACAGTTTAGAACTTTTCAAAATTCAATTTCAAGTTTCCCTAACGCTTTGAAGGTTCATACAATCTTAACGCGTTAGTTGTTGTTGTATACAGTTATACCTATGTGAAAACTGAAAGTAAAACTGGCAGCACTGTTATCATGAACGATGCTCGCCGCTAATGTGACGTGATGGAGGTTTGAACTTGTAGAGAGGGATATGCATGCTATGGACAACATCACAATCATGGTTATTCATCGTGGTCCAACCTCCAGTTCCTCTGAATGTTATTGCTTAATCTTCTGAGTTATCAATCGCTTTCAGAATAGCTTTTTGATTCGCTATCTGAATTAAACAGTAAGAATGTAAACAAAATTATACTGTCAGGATACCGAGTCAATTTTCTTGTGTTTATACTGCATTCAGCGATGTTAAAACAATCCATGCGGTGCAAACTGAAAAGTCTCAGACTGCGAGACAGCGTAGAGCTGCACGAGACATTGTAAAGGATTAATTTCAGAGTCAGTCAAGTGTTATTAGAGAACAAAGGCGCTAACATTCCGACAATGTGATTGTAGCCGTCAGCGGGGAACGCAGACGCGGGCTAGACGGCGGACGGCCGTGCTAACTAATTGCATCTTACTGTCTGCAGTTTCGCTGTGTACACAGAATTACCTCCACCGAACGCTGTTTTGGTACGAGCCACAGTCAAGATTAATGCAGTGACGTCGCATCACAGACAGGACACAAGTAATATAATATTATGTATATACAACGAGCTTTTGCACGCGGCTTCGCACGCGTTAAGAAATATTATTATATACAAACTTTCATCCCCTATTTTAACCCTTTGGGTTGGGAATTTATCAAAATCCTTTCTTAGCGGATGCCTACGTCATAACATCTACCTGCATGCCAAATTTCAGCCCGATCCGTCCAGTGCTTTGGGCTGTGCGTTGATAGATCACCATGTCAGTCAGTCACCTTTGAGTTTTATATATTATTACCGATATAATATAGATATCTGCATACTAGATAGATGTCAGAAAAATAGTAACAGAGGAAGTCATTCTGATAATTCCTTTCTAATATACTCACGAATATTCCAAAGTGTAAAATAAATCACTGATTGCCAGTTTCTCAAGTGTATTGGTAGGAGTTTATCTTTTCAATGGCGTTGTTGATTGGTTAACTGTTTTACGTAAACCAATCAAACGGGCGTGAACAGAATATAAACGCTTGTCAAAAATAAAACAGAAATGGCCCAGCTCACGCGAACCGCACTGCCCCATTGATCCCAAAACTTAAAACTGTAATGTGGGATGATAAAACCGTCCCAGATTAGCATTATTAACACCTTTTCTCGCAGGTAGACTAATTGAAAACAAAGTTAATAACCCTATTGTAGCGAAACAATGTGCATATGAATTATAAAGGAGCCGGCGATACAAACATTAAATTATGTAAGGATCAGGTAGTACAGAACACGACTTAATCACACTAAAACAAACCCCGCGACTTGAGCTGCTGGAGCCATTCTCGTCTTGTACAGGAGCGGTCCATTAATTATTTTGGCTTTGCTCACCACCTGTGTTTATATTAGGACCAGTGAGCGAGTTTTATTAAACTTTGTATGCGAGTCTGAATTAATAATGCCCGTATGCTGTTTTGGCTAAGCGCTTAATGTAGATGTTTTCATGTTGATGTGTTATGTTTTAATAATGTTCTTTGTTTTCAGTTTTCTGGAAATGTTTTACCTGTACTCTACACTGTATGTATGCCTTTACTTAGAGAAGCTTAGTAGCTTCTCTAAGTAAAGGCATACATAGAGTGTAGAGTACAGGTAGTGCAGATAATGACAAAGGCCAGGCCACAACACTTCGTTGCGACGTCGCATCGCAAAAACAACCTTAGAAAAGCAAAGTAGTTTTTTGCGATGCGACGTCGCAACGCAGTGTTGTGGCCTAGCCCTTATTCTTTCTAAGTTCTTGATTCAATATAACATTCAAGCAACGCCGTCAAATTGTTACAGTCGATATCGCTTTATTTATTTTTTCCCCCGAATATTATAATAATCATATTAAGAATGTTTTGAATTTCAATCTATCAGGATTATATTATATTTATTCGCTTTTCATCTCTCACATTTTTCTCCTTCATCACGAACTAAAGGTGCGGAAAGGTGTACCTTAATAGTGATGGATTACGAATGTATCGGGTTTTTCTTCTCCCAATACATCTAATGTCAATAGAGTGATTTGCAGCAACCTTTCACATTTTTCATCATGAAATGAATGTTATATCGTTACGATGACCACGTGTTGGTGAATATTGGTAAAATGTTTTATTAAATATGATTGTAAAACTCGAGCTTTGTGAAATAAAATCCTGAATAACCCAATACCTGGTAATAGATTTACAAAAAAACATGACGAAGCTGCCAAAAGACAACAAATCTGCAATATTTACCGATTGAATGTTACTACATAGTTGTTTTTACTTTTTTTACAACATTTTTAGATTTGGTTGTAATCTAAAAGATTTTCTGACAGGAACTTAAATAGGGCTTTATAAGGATCTAGAATTAATCTTAAGAAATGTGAGAGCAGCATCGAGTTTTCTTCTTTAAGCTGTATAAAATTTTCACGTCCATAATGTAATTCATCATCTACCGCATCTACATTTGTATGAATGTCAATTTAATTCGTATTATCACGGAGTACAGCGTGTAAAACAGGAGGGGTTATTAAGTAATTGATCGGTAATCGTGTGATGGATCGACTCGCACGGGAGATAAAATATCGCACGGTGATGGATGCTCCCCGCCCGATAGCTCACTATTGAAGAGGTGTTTATTTTCCCGGTGGCCAAGGCTTTTGGAAAACGAAGACATTTGTAGTGAGTAGTGATGTAAAATGGTCGGGTTTTGTCAGCCCAGCCGTTGGAGAAATTGACGTAACCCGACCATATAATGTAGGCTCGCAATTAGCCTATGAATTAATTTCACTGACGTGAAGATTTACAGAAGCTGCATAATATGTATCATATTATTCGGCTTCTCCATAATGGCCCATGACATACATTATTATTTTTAACAAAAAATTAAAACCGACTTCCAAGGTAAAAACAATAATAACATTCTTATAATAATTATGAACTAAAAACTAAAAAGTATTAAATAATTTTCCTCTCTAAATGTGCCTTTTTCCGAATTCAGCTAAACCTCAACTATTTCTGTACTCAACCTTCATCATTTTGAAGTCGGTACCAGATATAGCTGAATCTTTATATTTTCTTTGACAGAAAATTTGAAACTTATGGAACTGGCTGAAATATTAATTAACCCTCCAAGATGACCTACGTCATAGTCCGCGAGTTTATAAGTGGTCGTCGGTGGTAGTGAACTAGTGAGTAGTGACTTAGTGACCATACCACCCTACGCGTCGAATTACTGCGTTTATTCTACGTATCTTATTACAATTTGTTAAGACTGTTATGAGTCATACCCCAAGGCCCAAATATTAGGTAGATAAATTTAAATAATACATTTTAAAAAATCTAAGTGAACACAACCCTATGCGTGCTAGGTAATTTAACAATTTAACGCTTCAACTCCCAAGCGGCCGCCAGAACAATGGATTTCCAAGAATCCGCGATCGAAGGATGAGCCGAATCACACCCAGCGGCGCGGCGAGTATATTTTCAGTGTCATAATAATATTATGATATTAATCTTTACCTTCATTATTGTAATACATAGTACTATCGCATGAGAAACTTGGAAAGCCGGCCTCGCGGCCGCCTGCGCCTTTCTCAAGCGATACTATATTGTACTACATTTAAAGTTTAAAATCATATTATGACACTCAAAATGCTTGCAGCGCGGCATTACCTGACATTAGAACTTGAATAGGTACGACGCAATGCCGCGATGTTTACGCACACGCCGCGCGGCGGCGTGCGGCGACGCCGCACCGACCGCCGTGTATAAACAGCCTATATTAATAATTGGTGTTGTTATGTACATAATTATTATTATTGTATCCATACCTATGCCTTGTAAGTTGTACTATTACCTATTTTGTGCCATGAGACATTGGTGACCTTAACACGACGTGGTAATGATGATGATGACGATGATGATGATGATGGTGATGATGATGATGATGATGATGAATTTTAATTGCGTGGTAGTATAATATGCTTTCTGTTCTTAAAACAACGCCGAAACTCCCAAACGTGTATCTATAAGGAGTCAGGAGTTCTCTCAGCATCTTCGAAACCATGGTATACCTTGACCCAATATTTGACTTTTTGGTAGCATATTCTTAGTACACTTCACATAAATTTAAAATTACTATATGTTTCCATATAAATTTCGAGGAGTTCCCTCGATTACTCCTGGATCCCATCATCAGGTCACCACTTTTGTGAAAATGGGACTTGGAGTGAAACCTAATACAACAAAACAAAAATTTCGACAATCGGTTCACAAACGGCGGAGTAATCGTTGAACATACCAAAAAAAAAAAAACCGGCCAAGTGCGAGTCGGACTCGCGCACCGAGGGTTCCGTACAAACCTGCAAGGTTTACAAAGTTCGTTTGATATGAATTTCAACTTGATAGCTCTACGCGTTCATGAGGAAAAAAGTAATAAGTTTATATTTATTAAAAAATATATATTTTGTAATGTAACTAAAAATTTTAGGTTTTCGGAATTTTTCCTTTATGTGTGCTATAAAACGTTGCTTCATGCCAAATTTCAAGATTCTAGGTCAACTGGAAGTACCCTTTAGGTTTTGATTCCCTTGCGAGTACTTGCGAGTTTCAAAATATGCAGCTTAAATTGCTGTTTCTTTTGATTGCGTTGACATAGAAGTTTGATTTTGTTACAGCTTAAAGGTATTATAGACCTGAGTATTTGGTATGAATTTCAATTTAATACCTCTACGCGTTTATGAGGAAATGGGTAGTAAGTTTAAAATTAAAAAAAATATATATATATTATGTGATGTAACTAAAAATTTATGGTTTTCGAAATTTTTCCTTTATCTATGCTATAAGACGTTGCTTCGTACCAAATTTCAAGATTCTGAGTTCACGGGAAGCAACCTGTAGGTTTTGATTCCCTTGCAAGTGTCGAAAATTTGCGGCATAAACGGCTGTATCTTTTGATTGCGTTGGCTTAGAAGTTTGATTTTTTCACAGCTTCAAGGGACAGTAGACCTGAGTAATTGATATAAATTTCAGCTTCATACCTCCACGCGTTCCTGAGAAAAAGGGTCTTGACAGACGGACGGACAGACGGACAACAAAGTGATCCTATAAGGGTTCCGTTTTTTCCATTTGAGGTACGGAACCCTAAAAATAAACCACAGCCGAACATATAACCTCCTCGTTTTTTGGAAGTCGGTTAAAAATCAGACGCGATTACGAAAGTGAAGAGGAGCATTATCCGTCTATTGCCTATGCCAATGTTGATGGTGAACACTGTAGACAGCTATTATAGTCACGTGTCAACGTGGATATTCCTTTACTAAAAGGCCTTTCGACTTTCGATCCAGTCGAGGATTTATAAATTGGCAGTCTAGGCCGCGGCCTAGGGGCGACAACGTCTATAGGGGCCGTTACATTTCGCGGGGCGGCGGAAATAAAGTGGCCTACACTCATAAAAATATAAATTGGGACCTGGACTGATGTGTGTGCAAGACTCCAGTTAGGTTGGTCTTGCGATCAGCCCGACCTGATCGGCCTCCCCGTATCTGTGGACCTTTAAACTCCTGAATCCTGATTGTGTAGCAGTGTGGTCACCCTACAAGCTGCCGGCGCCTGTGGGCGGCGCTGGGATAGAAAGCTAATATCCTGTTAATGTTTGGGGAACATTAATCTCGCGGACGGCGGACGATGGGCTGGCGATGACGCCTTAATAACTCCTTAACATTGTTGTGTAATTGTCCAATTAAGTTGTTGTCAATTTGTCACTAATTAATTGTGATGTTGTTCTTCTTTTGATTAACAGGAGTCTTTCCATGTTTACTCACGATGGCTGACGATGGAACAAACAAAAAACTATAACAAACGTGTAGACTGTGGAGATATTCGTTTATGATTCACGCGCATAATCGACGTCTATTTTGCATGTAATTTTGGTGAGACAAGTACAAGCTAATTTTGTTCAGGCGACTCATGGGTAATTAACCTTTAAGTACACGCGTTGTTTTGGGTAACGTTCCGTCACGCGTGGGGTCTAGAAGTACTCCAATATAAATATACATATAAATTCAAAATGGTTAAATAACTTTTAAAACCCGCTTTATTTTATAAAAAAATATATTATTTTATTTATGAAAAGCATTTAATAATAATAAAGTAACCATTATTTACACATTAAAGAACATTTTTATGAACTAACCAATTTCGTGCATAGAATTTTTAGGGCACATGTTTGATGTACTACAATTCAACAAAAATGTATATTTCTGACTAACTTAATATTTTTTTCTAATAAAATAAGACTTAGAAATAAGTAATCAAATAAAGATTACCACTAAACATTACAGAAAAAAAATTGACAGTCCTTGAAAAGTACTACCCTAAACTAAAATTATTCCTTGAGTAGCCTAAGTAAGAATAAATAATTTTACTGAATAAGGCTTGCAAATAGTTTTATAACAAGGCTTACAGACAATAATAATTAGTTCTGGGACAATAATAGCATCTTCGCTTCATTTTTGGTGCACTAGGTCTAGCTACCTTAACTTTTCCAAAATGTTTCCAAAAACTTTCAGAGTCATTAAATTGTCTAAGATGATTTGAGCAATTTGATTTTCTGTAAGTCGGCAACAATTTTTTCCGTTTATATATAGCCAATTCAAAAAAACTTACATATAAACACATAACCAATGTGAAAAAAGTATATACGTAAAATCACGGTTGGGGTCTGCAGGTATCCCCACATAAGCAAAAATGTAACTTCTCTTAGTAAAGGAGCGACGGACTTTTACTCACTGAAAGACCTCGAATTGCTTTGAGATTAGTCGAAAATGTGCGATCGTAACTTGCCAATTTAAAAAAATACCGTCAAAAAACAGCACGTGGGGTCTGCGCAGACCCCGCCCGTGACGTTAAAGGCTAATGTGCTTTACCCTTGATAAAGACACTCGGTCAATAGATTAAAAGTCGTTACCAATAATATTTTAAAGAAAAATACATTAAAATATATTTACCTTTATAAAATCATAGTTTTAATGCAATAACACATTTTTAATGAAAAGTCTCTGAAAATGTTGAAAACGTGGTCATTACATTAAGTTATATAAATAAAGCGTTTTCCGCATGAAGTTTTGCGATACCGGAGTACGTTTCATTAATATCGTGTAATGGGTGGTGGTGTCCCAAGCAGCATCACAAGCTGTATAACAGCTGTATTAAAGGTCGTTTATACTCTTAATGCTGTATTTCCAGGCTGCATAAAGGCTGTATAAGCGCTTATACAGCCCTTATACCCCTGAAATGGGCACAAATTATAACGCGTTTTGCGTTATATTGGCTGTACAGTATTATATGTTAGAAATTAAAAAGTTTGAATTAATGGACGTAGAGCCTCGTTGGTGTATAGAAGGTTGTTGGACAAACTAAAAATATTGATAAATATTATAACATTCGTCTAATTTTTATGTACTCATGTTCGTAATCTTCGATTTGTAATTGATGAAATGGCGACAATTTGCTAAGCAGCCTAAATTCTATTTTGATGGTATTAAAGCATTAATAGCTGTACTATGTAGGTAATGGATATAGTATTCAGCTTTAAGCGGCTGATGGGCTGTACAAACGAATAAATTTACTATTATCGCTGTTGAAGAGAGTTTGGCTACTCCATAATACAGAAATAAGATTTGAGGACCACCATAATTATACAGCTCTAAGCTGTATTAAGTAAGTGATGGTATGCATAATACAGCTATTGTACAGCTTTAATACTAAAATTCGGATTAAAGCGTTACAGGAAACCTAAAGCTGTACATGACAGTTTCGATACACTGATTTAGAACTTTAAGCGTACTTTGACTACTTAATACAGACTTAATACAGCTAGAGCTGTATAATTACTCCTAAACCGACATTATAACACTACAATATCTCTTCAACGCTCTTATACAATTCTAAAACAGCGTTAAGTGCTATATTGCCTGCTTTTTAGGTGTTCATTACGCTTGATTGCTGCTTGGGGATAATTAACAGAATATCGTCTGCTGGTTGTATTAATGCTGGTCATTATTATGAAAGTGCCCGATGCCCTCGGCTCTACATTTTTTACGAGATCAACTGCCGCACTCAGAGACAAATAATTAAATAAAGGTTTTTATATAACCCCCTGCAGGCGTAGCATGGTCACCATAGAAAAGGTTTCTTTCTACGGAGGAATAGACAAAGTGACAGTGATTAGAAATCCGCCATATTGTCGATAAAATCTGTTAGTATGTCGATTCCATGCTTATAAAAGCTGTTGTTATGCTAGCCCGACTATCTGTCAAACTCATCATTTAATTAATATTACCGTTAAGTAATTATTATTTGTCCCCGAGTGCAGCGGTAATAGCCCGGTCTAATTAGACGCAAAAAAATCGTATTCTCGGAATAATTCGCATAGAGCTGAAAATTGGTGGAGACGTTAAATAGACCATTACAAATAAAACCTCAAAAGTCCCCGGTGATCCTCTTTGTGCAAAAAATTTTATTCAAAGTCAAAGGTATGAAAATGAGGTTTTTCCTGTTTTTTTTCCAAACTGTACATTTTATCACAAAAATAGGTAGGGCAAGATGTAGATCATAAAATTCTCTACAAAAAATATTCAGACACTTTTTTCATACGACTTAATATTCCTTATGAATGGCGGGCCTAAAGTTTGGGAAAATAATATCTAATAAGTACTTATATTATAAAGCTAAAGAATTTGTAGAGCTACTTTTTTTATTGAAAAAGCACAATACACAGTACAATCATAATAATACAAAGCTGTTGTTTACACTATTATCTAATCTGGATTGCAAAGTAAAACTATGTGCATACAACTAATCTAAATTTATTAACAAGTAAGCTCCTCTAATATAATTATTATAACATGATAATATTGTGTTGTTATCATATAAAATTATTGTTGTTACACTTCAAAGTTGTTAGAAATAAACAAGTTATGGAGGATGTCTTTCAGACTTTTTGAAAATGAATTAAAGTTTTTATTAAAAATGTCCAATTCTGAGTAATCTCTAGCGAAATCATTGTATTGCCTGGCCATGCGTGTCAGAGGGTTAAAGTAGGAGATGTTGTTCTTATATACTTGTAGAGTAAAAACATTAGTACGTTTAGCCCTGCGAGCACTATATTTGGTATTTAAGTGAATGTTTGAGAGCAGATCCGGTGATTCAATAATATTGTGAACAAAATAAATGCGTCGGCTTTCAAGGGTCTGATTTTGAATTCTAAAAGTCTGTCGTGGTATTTTGATTTTGAGCGGCCCGGGATATACCGGTAACTAACTAGTTTGAGAAATTTTCTTTGAACCCTAGCCCTACCATAGCCCAATTCAGCGCTAGTGAGAACAATCTTAGAGTACGGGAGCCCTGTATGGTCGCCAAATTACCAGACATATATCAAAGCGCACGGAAGTGCGCAAGCCTAGTTCCAGCAGGCCGCGCGCATGCCGTGCACTATTTACACGAACCGTTTCGACGTACTTTTGACCCCCCTGTAGCTCAGTGTCTATTGCGAGTGCAAAGATAAAATTATACCTACGTAATTATTTACGAGTACTTAAGCAGTATACCCAATTTCATAGATATAGCTTCAGTAGATCCTGAGATATGTCCTTGTAAAAATAGCTTATTTTGGCACTGACTCACTCATTCACTCACTCATTCACTCACTCACTCACTGACCGGTAATCAAAACCTCTAGGCCACTTCCAATTGTCCTAGCGTTATGAAATTTGGCACACAGGTCGTGTGTTATATGTAGATTAACGAAAAATTAAGAAATTGTAGAAAATGGTCAAGCGTGAGTCGGTTCATGTACGAACTTCAGAGGCCACTTCCAATTGTCCTAGCGTTATGAAATTTGGCACACAGGTCGTGTGTTATATTATTATGTATGTGTTACGATAAATTAAGAAATCGTCAAGCGTGAGTCAGTTCATCTATGAATTTTAGATAAAAATTCTTATGTACCAGTGATATAATGAGGCATCTATTGAAAGTATTGTTTATATCGGGCGTAGCACAAAAAGAAAACATGGGTAGGATTTCTTGAAAAAAAGTATTGAAATCCCACCAAAAACATACCTGTTAAAATAGGGCCTAGTTCCTATAGGCTAACTGTTGGTCTAAAAAAAGAGTTGAAATCCAATCCAATGCCAAGTTCAGATGCACTTCATCGATCATAATCATCTTCATCAACAGCCTGATCCATAATACTTCTAAATTTGAACTTGGCAGGTTTTTGTGCTATGCGTTACACTTGATTAATTATATAATTAGATAATATTAATAGAATTTAAATAACCTGCCAAGTTCAAATTAGAAGTATTATGGATCAGGCTGTTGATGAAGATGATTATGATCGATGAAGTGCATCTGAACTTGGCATTGGATTGGATTTCAACTCTTTTTTTAGACCAACAGTTAGCCTATAGGAACTAGGCCCTATTTTAACAGGTATGTTTTTGGTGGGATATATATAATAAGATTTATAGTTGTTCTTCGAACAAATCCCTGTATTTGATTTGCCTTGCTACTACTGCTTAGAATTGAAAAATTCGTTTTTTGTTGGATAGTCTTGTTTATCGAAAAAGACTTGAGCTATATAACATCACGTCAACAACAGTACGCTTGCAAGTCTCTCAGAAGTATGTCAGGGCGTGAAACATTTCATTTTTTTCAAGCAACCCTAGTATGGTACTAGATGTTAAGCGTGGCTCCGCCCGGCCGCGTTAATTATAAATTTCACGCAAACCGTAAATTTTTCTGAAAAACAAAATAGCCTATGTCCCTCCACGTGCCCTATTCTATATTTGTGCCAAATAACATAAAAATTTCTTCAGCCGTTTGTGAGATAATTTCCTTCAAATAATTTTCCCCGTTTTTCCCCATTTTCCTCTGTTTCTTTGCTCCTATTGGTGGCAACGTGATGTTATATAGCTCAAGTCTTCCTCGATAAATAAGACTATCCAACAAAAAACTAATTATTCAATTCTAACCAGTAGCTCCACAAATTCCTTAGCTTTATAGTATAAGTATTAGATATTATGATCTTCCCAAACTTTAGGCCCGCCATTTATAAGGAATATTAAGTCGTATTAAAAAAGTGTCTGAATATTTTTTGTAGAAAATTCTATGATCTACACTCTTGCCCTACCTATTTTTGTGATAAAATGTACAGTTTGGAAAAAAAAACAGAAAAAACCTCATTTTTATACTTTTGACCTTGAATAAAAATTTTTGCACAAGGAGGATCGCCGGGGACTTTTGAGGTTTTATTTGTAATGGTGTATTTAACGTCTCTACCAATTTTCAGCTCTATGCGAATTATTCCGAGGTTAAATGTTTAATTTTCCTGGGTTATAAGGCTAATTTGAAACTTGACAGAATATTTTTTATGCGTTTTCAGTTATGAAGTATCATAGTTTTTTGTTTTATGAAGTACTTTTCGGGATGTTATAATTAACAAAGTATTTATTTGTTTCAGGTAAACATTTGACTACTTATTCATCGAAGGTCAATAATTGGATGTATTTTTCGACGACGATTTACAAGTCTAGTAAATAGTTAATACTGTACATGTTTAACTTTAATATTGATTATAACATTGTGTATGTGCCAAACTGACCAATTTTATTGCTGTCTTTGCGTCCGTATCGGTATTATAATTTTATATTAATAAGTACCACCCCACCGTTTTGTTTTAAAACGTATTTCAAGCATTTTATACGCCGACCCTACCATAAAAGTGGGATGCAAATGAAAACAATATTTTCACAATATAAATTATATACAGTAGGCCATTTTAATACTACTAACGAGTAGCGCCGAATTGAACACAGGTGTGTTCAATTCGGGCTTATGAGGGGTTTTGTATATAACTCGTATCTACACAAGCCCGTAAGAGTTGTCTGTATGTTGAGAATAATTGATTTCAACGACACCGCTGAAATAAGGTGCGTTTTGACTGGAACTTATGAGCTTAAAGGTGCGTTGCGAGAATTGTTTTATTGAGAACCAATATAATCGCTTCATTCGTCAAACCTCGTTCAGCGCAGCGATTCTTTCTTAACATAAAAGACACATTTCTCGCAATGCAGCACCGGTCGAAACGCATCCACTTTACTGTGGGTTATACTGTGATATTTGTTTGGCGGAGGCGCGGCGGAGTGCTGAGTGCGTCTGAGGGCTACGTGAGCTCGCATACGTGCGAATTAAATCAATGCTTTTTATTTCAATGCCGCAGCGGTCCCGAATAACTACCCCCTTTTTTGTGTTCGCCATTAATTATTGTTTTTGTAAAATATTTATATTATAAGCTATAGTACCAGAGTAGTTTTATAAGAGATGCTCGTAAAACTAATACATTAAATATTTTTTGGCTCGATGTAGAATTTAAGGTTTTTTTTTATTTTCATGTTGGTAGACGTATTTAAAACAAAATCGTATCCGAAATAATTGTAAAAAAGCAGCTGTATATCTTGAAAGCTCATAATATTATGATACTTACAAATTGGTAAATGTTTAAGTGTTATTCCTACTCCATATTACAATAACTTGATGGATGAGATGGTAACGAAAATACTCCCATTGGACTCCCATAACACTCCCGACTCTTCTTGTAGACGGAAACTTCCCCCTTCGCACGGAGCCATCGTTTTTATTTTATCATAAATTCGAATCGTCTATAAATTGTGCCTATCAAGTCATAGTGGCCATCAGCCTTAAGCCACAGTATCATACAGTAGAATAACTTAGCCGTATACTTCAAATAAAACTTGATGAAACAGAGACAATATGTTTACGCGCGTGCCACAGTTGCATAATATTTTGCTTCTATTAGTTAACCTTAACTCAAAGCTAATTTGTGCGTGCGTTTTTCGGACTGTCAAGTTATCTATTACAAAGGTGGATTACTGTAAATTATTTATATTGTCCTAAAACTCCCATTCGATACGCAATTTTATTTGTTCCTCCTTCCATTAGCGAATGGGGATTAAGAGATAATAGAGGCTATTTGTGGGGGGTTATAAGCTCTGATTTTGGGACCGCGCTCTGTTTTCCTTTATTGGGATTTTATCGGGCGCCGAGATTAATGTAGCTAATTTGGGAGTTGGGACAGGAGAGATTTTCATCCATTTTATACTTACTCCGATGCTTTATAAGGTCTCTCGTTCTGAAGACGTGATCATCATTTGTACTTTTCATTGCTACCATCTGTAATGTTGAAATCAATTTCCTTTTGCATTCGAATTTTTTGCATTGACTGTAATAATGAAATCAGTTCTTATTCATTTCGTGTGGTTAATAATTGTAATGAATTAATAATAGGTGTCTGAATGTTTGTTTCCCTGTCTTGTTTAGCTGATTATGGTGATGTTTTGATGAATGAATTTAATACACGTGAGAATTTACGCCTGGGATAATCCTGCCTTATGCCATTTATTCCTGTTGTTGCTTGTTCGCAAACATTTTTATAAAGGCACCCTTGTAACTCCAGGGAAGGTTCACCTTAATTTTTTTACAGGATTAAGAATTAGAAAATCGGGTGTAAAAATATGGCAGCAGCAGCTTTCCTGCAATTTTACTACAATTTCTTAAAATATGGATTAATGTCCCAAGAAATAAACAAATTAATATTTTGTTTATTTCTTGGGTTTATAGATTGTATATTACATATTATGTAATATACAATTTTGTTGTTGCTTTAATTTTATAAACAGCCACAGCAAAATGTACCAAGTCTATGTCAAAACTTTACGGCGCGGTCTTACTATAAAATATTTAAATACCTGTTGAACAGCTGTTGATTAGAGAAAAATTCAGTACAAAATGGTCACAAAACAACTGTTCAACAGAATATTATGTTTTGTTTTTTGTGGTAAGCCCGTAAATCTCTGAATGCTGCTTTTATTTAACATCTCATTTTCATAAAAATTAAAAGTAATTTTCTCCTGATACGATTTCCAATTAAAAATTATCCTAAGCATGAAATCAATTCTCGTCGGGCAGATATCGTCCCCACCGCAAAAAGATTTATTGTAATGAGTGGAAAATGTACAAATATTTTTACTTTTCCGATGTTTGGCATTCAATAGGCGATGGGGGAGAGTGGAAAGGCAGTTATCAGGAATGTCCATTGTGTGGGGAAAATTCGTTTAGACAAATCAGAATCTATCGGATCCGATCCGATGATTAGGTGTGAGTTATAGTTCAATAATATTATTATTGTCTACAACTTACGACTACATAATATTATAACTACTGGCAGTTAAAAAAATATTAGGGGCAAAACAACTAGATAAAATCCGTATATTGTTCAAATTATTTAACATAATTTTACACTCTTGTCTATTCTATTGAATTAAAAGGTTTAGGTGCTAATAGTTAATCAAGATTAAATCACGCATCAACTGTCAAATCTCATGTAATTGTATAAATAACAATTAACCTTGCCCACAAAACTGTCAAATGCAATTTGACTAACGGCCGCACTCAGAGTCGTTCATTAAATCATCATTTAAAAAATCAAAATTATCCGCTGCCCATACAAACCGCAACACTAAATGCTCATTAAACATGAAATTCCCTCTCAGAGTCAGTTAATGATAAATTAACACCTCAAAATGGCGATTAAATTTAAATACAGAAGAAGCACCATTTAACTCGATTGAGTCGCTAATCGTGGATTTTGCTGTCAAAGGGGTATGACATAGAGATTTTTTTTAATTTGTCCCGGTCGGGACAGGCAAAGGGAGCGTTGCCCATACAGCCATTTCTATGTTTTCTCTATTTAATGAATGATAGTGAAGGCCGAAGCCAATTCTAGGACATAGAGAAATATAATACACGGGGGGGCATGATCTTCTTCTTCTTTTTTATATGATTTTATTTATAGCTTGTCAAAAAAGAGTACCGTACACACTCTACGCAATTTTTTAATCAAATTGTAACAAAATATACGAAAACCTTATTCAATCGAGTTAAAATTAATGTGCAAGGCAAATAATATTTAATGTGTATATAAGCGTTCTCTATGGAAATACAAAGAGAAAAAACCACCTTTTGAGCGTGATTACGTTTAGAAAATTTTTTGTTCTGTGTCTACTCTTTTTTCACAAACTGTAGTCGTGTTCGTTTCGTTTTTCAATGCACATTACGCATGCGCAAAGCTAAAAATTAGTGTCAGTGTCATGTTCTAAAACCTGACAGAAATTGTTAATATTTTAGAACATGACACTCAATTATTATGAAGTAGACAGTCAGCTGCCAAACTGCGAAAAAAGCCGCGCATGCGTAGTTGAAAAATGAAACGAACACGGCTTTCTAGTCTTGGAAAGTCAAGCCGTGTTCGTTTCATTTTTTTTTTATTGGGCGTGCCGCGTGAGTCGTGACTGCGGCCGTCAGAGTCGGTCATTTAAAAAATAGCGCTGAACATCATTTAACAAATTGAAATTTAATGCTTTCATTAGAGATACCTCTCAGAGACAAAATTAATTGACTGATTAATTTCTGTCCCCTATAAATCATTCGTACTATGACGAGAAGTAGTAGTAGTAGGTATCTAGTAATTTTTATTTTGTTTTTGGTTGGCGAATTTAACATAATAATATATTTTAACATACTTAATACATTTCAACAGGATTTCATTGGTCAGTATATACTTTAAATAAATAAACTATAAAGTACTTACCTACTTATAATGTTTTGTACCAGTTTTAATTCTTATCACGTCATACTTTTACTTTAGTTAACAATGCAAGAAGACAAGAAGAAGTAAAAATTTACAAAGTTTGCATTGCTAGGCAGAATAATGAATATAGAAAAAAAATAACAAGAAATCAAATTAACTGATGCAGCTCGCTTCAACTCCCGTACAGTTTGGCCCAAGTGGGCCGCGATAACAATTGAAAGGCTATTGTGTCTCGTTTTGCCGCGATCAAAGGAATAATAAAATATATACTACTAAAATAATTTCATTCTTTCCTATCTTTCACCGTACCTACCTACTACAGTTATGTAACAAACATAAAAGGTGTTAGAAAAAAAAACATGTTTTATATTGTTTTTATAATAGGTACTAGGTATTTAAAAGTATTTATTGCAACATTTGAAGTTTCTATGTTTTACAATTTGGATTGTGTGAATAACCTGTCTTATGTCTACTATTACCTACCATTTTAATATAAGAAAACCGTTTGCTATTAAGATTTATTCATAAATCATAATAATATTGTAACTATATAGTAAAAATACTTTGAAATATACCGTATATATATAGCGTATATGTATAAATATACCGTAAGACATAATTTGGTAACAATGTTCATACTTCTTTGTAGGTATATCTAGTTTGTATGGAAGTGACTATAGGTACACTTCATGTAAAATACTTCTATTTATTAGCAAGAAAAGGTAAAAATCGGTCAAGTACGAGTTGTACTCGTGCACGAAGGGTTCCGTACCACTAAAGAGCAAAAATAGGCTAAAAATTGTATTTTTTGTATGGGAGCCCCCCTTAATTATTTAATTTATTTAAATTTTATTATTAATTATTAAAGTATAAATACAATTAAGTATTTTGTGAACATTTCAATTGCCTATGTGTTGCCGTTATTGATTAAGAGCAAAAAATAGAAAAAAGTTACGTTTGTTGTATGGGAGCCCCCCTTAAATATTTATTTTATTTTGTTTTTAGTATTTGTTGTTATAGCGGCAACAAATATACACAATCTGTGAAAATTTCAGAAGTCTAGCTATAGCGGTTCTTGAGTTACAGCCTGGTGACAGACAGACGGACATACATCGAAGTCTTAGTAATAGGGTCCCGTTTTTACCCTTTGGGTACAGAACCCTAAAAACAGCTGTACTAAGTAACTAGGCATGTATTGCACAAAAATGCTTTAGTACTATCACAGTTATGAAGTTTTATGTTTACTGTGGCATTATCTAATATTATTATTATTTATTATTAACACTTAAAATAAATTTTATTTTTATCTTAATTTTATCTTTTGAAAAATTAAAACTGAAAAAATTCCAAGAATAACCTCAAACTTGAACATGAAACTCTGCAATTAGCGATTTTTAATTGTCATCTCTGAGAGGGACATTTCATGTTAAATGAGCATTAAGTCTTAATTGACGTCTCTGAGTGCGGCGGTAAGTGTGGTAAAGATATGAGAATATGGAACTGAGGCTTACTGATCTAATGAGTGGAGTCATCCGTCGTGTATGTGACCTATTTCAGCGCACATGCCAATTCAGAAGCTCCCAGTCCCAAAGCTCAAAGTGCCAATTATGAAGTAAACATGCTAAATAAACTCAATAATTATTAAGTGCTGAGTTTTATCAGTTGACCTTTCATGAAATATCTGAATGTTCTACTTATGTTTCACCTAAGTTACAATTTATTTTCAGTTTAGGTTAATTCATCCAGCATGCTGTTCGTAATAAATTAGATTAGTTGTGTTAATTATCAAAAACATTACTTTATTTGGAATAATAAATCCGATAATAAATAACAAATCAAGCTGAAACAGTGCTGCACCAATGGCCGCGCGGCCGCAAGTGGCGTACTGCGTAGCGGCTAATCAGGTTTTCATACAAAACACATCTTAACGTTACAGCTCTATTGGGGATGTTTCCGATAATGACCTAGCTATACTACATAAATATTATAAAGAGCATTTTTATTATTATTATTATTATTGAATGAGCTCACAAGATACTGCGCTAATTTTCATGAAATTTACCATAAATATAGAGACCACAGGGAAAGGACCTCAGACGGAGCCGCGCGCAACTTCTTATACATTTTATTTCGTTGAACAATACGATACAATTTCATAATCTTTTGATACGGGTAAGTCAAGGTAACAATGAATGTAGACGTTACTGAGCAGTGAGCCGGGATTTGACAATCTTGAAGCTTCACAAAACGGTTTTCTGATAATACCATAAGGATTAGTTTGTTAAGTAGGAATCATTAAGTAAAAAACAAATTTGCAAATTGTTCAAGTGTATTAAAGGTAATAAGTACCTAACTTAGGTAGTTATTAAAATTTCTGTGATTAACTACATAATTGTTTCAATCACAGAGTAAAACACCTGATTTTGAGCCACAGTTATTTAATTTCATGCTCTTTTTGAAAAAAATACTTTTTTAATTTTTGTATGTCTATCGGGGCCTTAAATAAAGGAGCTTCAGTAAAATGGCAACACTTCATGATTCAAACTTCATCTTCAACCTATTTAAGTTTTGACTAAAATATAAATAATATATACTCCATACATTTTCTGTCCAACTTTTTACTATAAGTAATTAAAAAATTAATAAAATGTAAAGTAGAGTAATCATTCAATGTCGTAGTGCGGCTGTAGTAGTTATTGACCCTTAGCCTCCATAGTATCTTATTTAAGTTTAGAGATAAGGTGTTAATTTTTTACAGGCGAATCTCGCCTTCAATTCGTCAGCCCACCCTACCCCGCCCTGCGTTCTTTCGGCCGGAACGTTATACTTTGCTTGTTTATTGCCTCCCTCGCACCTGCCCCGGGAATCCGTCTCGGAATTAATCATCCTTCAAACCCCCTTAAGGCCTCCTTGATTAATTGTCCAGGCCGTGACAATTACCTTCAAAGCTCACGGCTGTGATATTGGCTGTTTGTTTGCTCGGCTAACGCGCCCTGTCTTTTTATTCGCAGTCTAAAATTCTAAAGATATACACCTTATATACGTTTGTTTTGTACAAAGAGCTGAGCCTAAAGCTACAGGTATCTGCGGCGATTTATAACATATCAATTTTATTGCACTACAATCTTTTATTTTAATATGTGATTGAACACGTCATCATGCTTGTAGTAGTGAAATGAAAATCTTACTATTAACAGTTTATCTCTTTGTTTTTTCCTGTATTTTTTGTGGGAAAGTATACTTACACTTTTTTCATCAATATAAAAATGTCAGTGCGTAGGTACAGGATTTTTCAAAGGGCTTTTTGAAATAGGTCACCGTAAAATTGTAACGCGTTTTCTAACACACATCCACCGATTGAACAAAGTTCAATATTTTTCAAAAAATATAGGCTAACCAATACCTACATTTTCCGGGAATAAAATTTAAGTGTTATTCGCATTTAGAACTTATATAATCATTAATTGGTATGATGATTTATTTAGCTGATTAATTATATATAGCTGATTTATTAGCCAAATACTTTGTTATTCGTAGGCCAAATATCAAAGAAAATCAAAGAAAACAACAATTAAATTATATAAACTTAACCAAAATGGTTAAGTTTAAATATAAAAACCCACCTTTTCTCATGATGGACAAATACAGGCGATCACGAATGTCAATTGTGTTTTATGTGCGTGGCTTTACAATCATGATGACAATCATGGCATCTCATCACGGTTTAACGTAAAAAAGGCCTTTATGTCGAAATAAATAATAATAATAATTAATTCGCGTAAGACATGTAAGTACAAGATTTATTTAATGACTAGATGACGTCCGCGACTCCGACACTCCGTTGCGCCAAAATTCGTTAATCGCGGGGAACCGTACATTTTTCCGGTATAAAAAGTATCCTACGCCCTTTCCCGGGACTCAAAAGTATCTCCATTCCAAATTTAAGCGTTTCAACGGTTTGGGCGTAAATATGTAACTGACAATTGACATACAGACAGATAGACAAACAGACACACTTTCGCATTTATAATATTAGTATGCAATAGGCATACTGACAACTTGTAGATAAAGTACCTAACTAGTATGTAGTGTATCGAAATAACTCCCAGGGTCCAGCGCGGCGTCAATGGTCTCTAGTTACAGAGGCACTTGGAATCTGCTTAGAACAATAATCCTATTACAAGTTGGAGGATTTCAACTCCAGTCCCTCACAAAGGCACCCCGCCTTTTAACCGATACTAAAATAATGGCCCGTTTGATAACAACTTGTGGTCTGTGCCCCAGACAGTTACAAGTCAACTTGGACCTGTTAAGAGGATTACCTCCATTGTATTTGTGTTTAGATTTACTAATTTAAATGTAAATTATTATTGTTTCTGTTTAGTGTAAGGATTTTGATATCCATACTTAATATTATAAATGCGAAAGTGTGTCAGTCTATCTGTTTGTCTACCTGTTACCTTTTCACATTCGAACCGCTGAACCGATTTTGTCGTATAGAGATACTTTAAAATACTTTTAAAGGACATAGGATATACCCTATGTCCTTTCCCGGGATTCAAAGTATCTCTATTTTCTTATCCCGGAAAAATGTATGGTACCAGCGCGAATTTTTGGAGCAACGGAGTTGCGGGCGCCGCGCCGTGCGCCTTCTAGTTAATAATAAATGGTAATGGTATAGGTTCTAGAATTCTAGACGTACACTGGAATTTAACTCTTAACCACTGACGTACGTATGTGGTACGTCGCCCACGCGGTTTTTCATTCAAAACTCAAAACGCGGGAATTTCTGCGTGTCCTTTTTGGTAGCTTCCTAGTTGGTAGTGATGCGTCGAAGGCAGGGGAGAGCGGATGCAGTGCATATCTGCAAGCGGGTGACTTCGACGACCTGACGTATGTGGTACGTAGCGTCCCTCTACGTCTAAAAAAGGCCAGTTGAACAGATATTTCCAAAAACGACGAACAAATTGAATTGATACCATAGCTTCCACATGAGCTAGAGAGCCTTATTGGTTGGCCAAGGATAAGGGTGATGAAGTTGGTCAAAAAAGCAACAAAAGTCATCAATATTATACAGAATGAAAATTGGCCATAATATATATTTCAAAGAAAAACGTCGGAGAACCCGAAACGGATGTCAATTGCTTGCAATCAATGGGTTTGCTTGCAGTGCTCTTAGTCGACCTGCGACAACTGTCGTTAAAAAGTGCCTTATAATTTGATTTGTGGTGATTGTGATTTTTTCCTAATTAATATAATTCTTGATAATTAATATAAACAAAAAAAAATCCTACGTTTAGAAAATATTTTTTGTTAATTTTATATAAAAAGTCTATCCTACTTTGTAAGTCACTAAGGATTTTGTTACATTAAAGTGTATTTATAATAAATATTATGATTTTTTAAATATATTTATGTCATTTGAAAGTATCCAAATAAATAGACTGCAATTGTCACCAGAATTAAACTTTATCGACACATCAGAGGCATTTAAAATGGCATACGTATCCCATAAATAAGTCAGTGGTAGTGTAACTTAATTGCACGTCAGTGGTTAAGGGTTAAAGAAGCCTATCATTTTTTAACCGACTTCCAAAAAACGAGGAGGTTATATGTTCGGCTGTGGATATTTTTTTTTTTTTTTTTTTTTTTTGTATGTTCAACGATTACTCCGCCGTTTGTAAACCGATTTTCAAAATTTTTATTTTGTTGTATTAGGTTTCACTCCAATTTGGTACCATGTTCACAAAAGTGGTGACCTGATGATGGGATCCATGAGTAATCGAGGGAACTCCTCGAAATTTATATGGAAACATATGGTGATTTTGGTTTTATGAGAAGCATCCTAAGCATATGCTACCAAAACGCAAGATTTTTCACCGAGGTATACTATGGTTCCGAAGATACTAAGAGAACTCCGGATTCCTTATAGCTACAAGTTTGGGAGTTTAGGCGCTGTTTTAAGAACTGAAAGCATATTATGCTACTATGCAAATTACATTCATCATCATCATCATCATTAATTCATTACCACGTCAGGGTCACCAATGTCACCAAATTCAACCTTATCTCCAGAGCATAAGGCACACATTTGACATTACTTCTGAGAAGTTAAAGTTGCTTCGATTAAACGTAACATTCTGTCTCACTTACAAATTACAAATTATTTATTTCCAGAAAAATACAATATTAATACAACTTAAGATTAAGACAAATCCCCACACTAGGCATAGCCTGTCCTGTGGGGCCAGAAACTTCGATGAGATACTCTGGAAAACAACCTAATTTCAACCTTTTGCATTGCGTTTAGCGTTCATAGTACAATATTATAATTGCCTGGGCTGTCAAGCGAGCGCGAGCGGCGCGGCGCGGGCGGCGCGGGCCGGTACTGTGTGCGATCAGCGATGCGTCACGTGCGCGGTGCGACAAGTCGAGCGAGTGCCAGCCTATATAAACTAGTCCGGTGACCGGTTACTTAGCACGTCACACGTGTTCACTTCGATTTTTTTAAATGTATTGTTTAAAATTATCTGCAGGCTGCAGCTGATATTATATTTTGTAAGTGTGACTGTAATAAGATACGTAGAATAATAATATACAGGTGTATTATTCTACGTACCTATAGTACGCGTTGGCTTACTAGGTACCTAACTAAAAAGAGCCGCTTGGGAGTTGAAGCGTTCGAGACCGGTTTCAGCACGATACTTATAATTTGTTGCTAATACCTAGTTTGTATCCTTCGATCGTGGATTCTTGGAAATCTATTGTTATTCTATTGTGTCACCTCACCGGTAAGCTTGTAACAAGATACGTAGAATAATATTATACAGGTGTATTATTTACGTACATAGTACGCGATAGTTTAGTACTAGGTAACTAAAAACTAAAAAGAGTGAAATTATTATTTTTAACAAAAAATTAAAACCGACTTCCAAGGTAAAAACAATAATAACATCCTTATAATATGAACTAAAAAGTATTAAATAATTATTCCTATCTAATAGTGCCTTTTTCCGAATTCGGCTAAAACTCAACTATTTCTGTACTCAATTTTCATAATTTTGAAGTCGGTGCCAGTTCCAAAAGTTTCAATTAATATTCTGTCAGAGAACTGAAGATTCATCTGGTACCGACTTCAAAATGATGAAGATTGAGTACAGAAATAGTTGAGTTTTAGCCGAATTCGGAAAAAGGCACTATTAGATAGGAATAATTATTTAATACTTTTTAGTTCATATTATAAGGATGTTATTATTGTTTTTACCTTGGAAGTCGGTTTTAATTTTTTGTTAAAAATAATAATTTGCTAATACAAAGCGGCCTCGCCACTTTGAGCCACGATGGACAAAATATATAGGCGATCACGAACTTGTAGGTAAACAATAAACATTATGATTCGTTTGCTCATGAGTCATGAATTATGATCGACGTCGATTGTGCATACTGTCGATAGCTGCAGATAATAACAATTACATAATTCCAAAAATTCTGCCAAGTTCGTAGGTAGAGCTACTCTATTCAATACTGGGCCTGAATATTATATTTGATTTCACAGTACAGAACAGTTATATTATAGAGAATAGAGAGCAATTTCATTGATGTTTGATGACCAGAATTTTAATCAACGTCAATCTAAACACGCGTCAACTATGTTCTATTGTTGTGAATTTCAATAGTTTAATACTTAATTGAAAGAGTCCATCCACATGAAATTACGTAACAGCTAAAGGGGGAGAGTGAGGGAGTCATACCAAATGTGACAATACAATATGTTTAAGGTGTTAAAAAGGGTGAAGGGTTAAAAAAATCAAAAATTTTGTGTGGCATAATCCTAACCTGATGACGGATGAGGAAGAAAAGTAAGGTATCCGAAACCGGGTTTATTGCGTAAGCTATCATAGAAATAGTTTTACGTCTACCTCCTTTCAAGAGTTTGGATCGAAATCGGATCGGACTTAGTCCGAAAACGCTCTAAGTCCTAACGCAAACAATTTTGCTGTAGGTACGTTAATAGTAAATCAATTTCTCGTACACAATCTGTCCGTAGCCTGGACCGCTGCAGCTGGTACACAATTATTTTACCCACAACAAACTCTTATGCCAACAATATAAGGGTCATACAGATAGAGGCTCCGAGGTAGAATAGACCACTATGAGCTGTAATCCCGGCGTGGAATCGAAAACTGACGTGAATAGGTACTACATGCTAGTGGAGAGCATCGTGTTGTGGTTATAGACGAAACGTTAAACTAGGGTAGGCTCTTGTTGGATTGGTTGATTGCCTATATACCTATTACTGAGCTAACGTTTGTGGTAGTACCGAAATATTTTGATAATGTTATATTCGATCATTATGACTCTTCCCGATAACTTTGTATACTCGTATGTAGACAATAGGTGTAAGTACGTGGGTTTCTTTTACCTTAATTCCTTTTGGCTTTGCTTACCTCTAACAATATAACGTCCACCAAATCCTTACCAGGAGGGCGATTCACGATTTCTATTCGACTCGGATTTGGAAACTTTACCGTGCGGTCATTGACCAACGCTTGACGCGGCGAACGTTTATTGGACGTCGAGTTACAAAGTTTCCGAATCCATGTCGAATTGCGCATTGTGAATCGGAACCCTGGTTGGGGTTCTCTGAAGAAAAACTCCGCTACTCATAAAGTATAGTTTTCATAAAGCCAGTACTGGCTGCCAATAAAACTGGCAGCCAGTACTGGCTTGGTATATGCCGCGTGTGAACAGTTTTTCAAGCCAGGCCAAACTGTTCACAAGCGGCATATATCAAGCCAATACTGGCTGCCAGTCTTATTGGCAGCCAGTACTGGCTCTGTGAAAACTATACTTTAGGGTTGATTCAGACCGCAACGCGACGCGTAGATAGATGCATTTCTAAATTTGTACTGAATTGACAGATTGGCATGTCGCCTCGCGCAATTGAAATCTGTCAAACCCATACAAATTTATGCCGCGCCTGGCCTCGCTTCGTAGCGTTGCGGTCTGAATTGACCCTAAGAATGCAGACAACAATAAACTCTGAAAATCCAACAAACAACTCCACTTTCCGCAGTCCCATCCCTACGAGAATACTTAACATAATGTCGGTGCGGAAATTCTGTAGCGGACCAGCTAATGGTTTCTTAACCGGCTAATGTCCCAGTGACAGTGAAAAATACCTGAACATTACTTACATTCGAGTGTATTTCTGTGTGGAATGAAATTTTGTGATTTATTGTTAGTTTTATGGATGAATGTAAATAAGAGTAGGTAGTACACGTAACAGACCTAGATTTTGAAGAAATTAAGACCGAAGAAAATATTTTAAAATGTTTTCTGTCATTATGTCTCAATATTCGTAATGTCGTTTGGACAAGATAGAGTCGGCTAATGTCCTTAACAGTACGTTTTGGATTCCACCACAAAATGTACCGTCGACTCTATTGACTCGGTTTTCTTTCTTTTTTCAATTTGCAAGCTCATTTCTAGCTTTTGAATTTCATCCCTAGATTTTCTACTCCCGTAAATATTATGATGCTTATGATGACGAGGATCATGATTCATGGTACGCAGACGTAAATATGGGGTTGAAAGCAAGTTGCTATAATTTACTTAATTTGAAAACTTTAATAAGGCAACATCGACCAAAAGATTAGAACATATTAATGTAATGAGTTCATAACAAGTCCGTCGAAACTTATAATAAGTCTCCGCTCTCAGACTTGTTGGTTGTTAGTAAGGCGATTAAGTATCTTGTCTGCCAACCATCTCGACATGTTACGTCAACTAGCAAATGAGCATTTCTGAGAAATGTACGCTCTTGTAAGTTACAAACATTATTTAAGGCTACCAAAGTTGTGTACCTTTTTGACGTGATAACGTCTTATAATTCGATATGGGGTGCGCGCCCGAAAAACATGACAGTTCATGTGTCGTTACCTCGCTCTGAGGCGTTCCATATAAGGCTTGAAGTGCAGGCGAGAGCGCGGAACGAGCGACAAGGAAGAACAATCGGCCTTTGCGTTCGGCAGCGTTCGACATCCGTCTCTCTCCTAAGTCCTACTTGAGTGAGCGATACGTCTGCGTGGACAGCTGCTATATTATATACTATAGTACATTTACAATATTATGTTTTTTAAAGAAAGCGAAAAGTTTGTATTGCCGCCGCGTGGACGCGATTATTAAGGAGTAGTAAAAGTCTTGAATAATTGAGCGGTATTTATTCGAGCAGAGTTTCACCTTACACGTTTCAAAGTTATTTACAGAATGCCCCCATCAATGCAATATGGCTGGCTTTTATACCATTTTACACAAAAGAAACTAACTTCCGTTGACAATTCAAATATAGTAAAATCATTAAAGAATACATTAAAAATTAAGAATGGCTAAGAATAAGTGGGTATATAATTCTAAATATTAATTAATGTACTTCTCATATTAAATATAATTATTTACTTAAATATGAGAAGAGGAAGTTATAACGGAAGTAAATAATCCTCCTGTCCATTTATAACTATTTGTCAAAATCAATTACCTTACTTATTACTATTCAAAATATAATACAGTGGACCCCCGGTAATCCGGCAAACATTATGCAGGGCAGTGTCGGACTATCGAATTTGTCGGATTATAGAGCACTGCCTAAGACCCCTATAGTCCGGATTTTTTTACGAAAGAGTACCTTGTAATCCGACAAATTACATATCTAATGACGAGAGTCTATATATTATACGTACATATTATGTATGTACTTTGAAGTACAAATCAGACTTAATTTATGTAAGTCGAATTTAGTAAATTAAATAACAATTGAGAGCTTACGTTTTATTATAAAATTAAGCATAAATGCACATAAGTACATATCTACCAAAATAATCAAGAATTATTAATCAAAATCATGTAGTGAATACGATCTAAAATATCACATTTTTCTTTAGTTGTCACGTTTTGTGCTTTCGCTTCTAGGTTTGTGACGACATTACTAGGTACTACATATACCTAATACACAATGAATAAATAGTAAACAATGAACGTACGCTAGGCCGTACCGCTATCACTAGTAGTCAAATTCAAACTAAGTAAAACATTAAACAATGCATACGCGTCGAGCACAATAGCGGTGGCGCGTACGAGTTGTGACCTGTTCAAACTTGCGTGATCTATATTAGCAAAGATTGTCAAACATCATTCTGTCATGTCGGATTACAGGGGGCGCCGGATTAGACAGGGGCCGGATTATCGGGGGTCCACTGTAATCACTAATTAAACTTATATTTAGTGACTAACATAATATACAGATTTATATAAAATAATTATAATACTATGTAGCTTGTCCATTGACATCCGCTAACACTCGGCCATCCTGCATTAGGAGTGTCCCACGACGTTCCCATGGTTTGCTACCCTGTGCTGTACCAGTGATAGAACTGCCAGTGGTCTGAAACAGATGAAGACATCGGAACAGTATTTTGTAAACAAAAAAAAATAATATAGGTATGCATTGATGTCAGAGAAATCTAGTATCACAATTCACATCTCATCTCCAATAGCCAACACATGGCATTTCTAAAGCCATTATATTATGCATTTATGTAATTTATTTTATTTGTATTTATTTATTTATTTAACTCAGGCATCTTAGCCCATATTATAAATACCTTATAGACTAACATAGACATACAATTATACTAAAAACTAACACTAACACTAAAACACTAAACACGTATTGTCTGCGACGACGTGGGGCGCGACGTGTTCGGAAGTCGTCCCCGGAATCTCCTGTAGACGGCCAGAACTCCTCCTTCTCGAACGTCGGTAGATGGTGCGTCGAAATTCTCACCACAAAGTAGCTAAAATTCACTTTGTGGCGGGACTCCAAGCGCTCGACCCTCAAGACGCGAATTTATGCATTTTGATTTTTGTTGTATTGTTTGTTATCAGTAATATAATATTTTGTAACGCAGACTTATATAGTTGTATTGTAGTAATTAAATTTAGCTCAATTTTAGAATATTTGTAAGGTCACACAGACATCGGTCACATAGACATCGGTCACATAGACATCGGTCGCATAGACATCGGTCGCATAGACATCGGTCACATAGACATCGGTCACATAGACATCGGTCACATAGACATCGGTCACATAGACATCGGTCACGTAAACATGGGTCACATAGACGCCAGTCACATGGACGCCAGTCACATAGACACCAGTCACATAGACGCCAGTCACATAGACGCTAGTCACATGGACGCCAGTCACATGGACGCCAGTCACATAGACACCAGTCACATAGACGCCAGTCACATAGACGCCAGTCATTGATTTTAGGATTTGATCACACAGCCATCCTATATAGATAATATTACTATGTTGATTTTAGGGTTTGATCACACAGCCACCGTATAGATAATAATATTATTGTCGATTTCAGGGTTTGATCACACAGCCACCCTATAGATAATATTATTGCGTTGATTTTAGGACTTGATCACACAGCCATCCTATAGATAATATTATTGTTGATTTTAGGGTTTGATCACACAGCCACCCTATAGATAATAATATTATTGTTGATTTTAGGGTTTGATCACACAGCCACCCTATAGATAATATTATTGTTGATTTTAGGATTTGATCACACAGCCATCCTATAGATAATATTATTGTTGATATTAGGGTTTGATCACACAGCCACCCTATAGATAATAATATTATTGTTGATTTTAGGGTTTGATCACACAGCCACCCTATAGATAATATTATTGTTGATTTTAGGATTTGATCACACAGCCATCCTATAGATAATATTATTGTTGATTTTAGGGTTTGATCACACAGCCACCCTATAGATAATAATATTATTGTTGATTTTAGGGTTTGATCACACAGCCACCCTATAGATAATATTATTGCGTTGTTTTTAGGGTTTGATCACACAGCCACCCTATAGATAATATTATTATTGATTTTAGGATTTGATCACACAGCCATCCTATAGATAATATTTATTAGAAAGTAGTAAAAGCACAGAACACATAATAGTACCTTACGGTACAGAAGTCTCTCTCCCGAGTTTAGGTATGATAAACGCAAGCGTCCGGTCACCGGACTAGTCTCAATAGGCTGGCACTCGCTCGACTTGTCGCATACGCAGCGCACACATCCGCAAAACAAAAGTAATAGTACCCAGCCGCCGCCGTGCCGCCGCGCCGCCGCGCCGCTGCGCCGCTCGCTTGACAGCCCTGGCAGATTGAAGTGAGACGGCGGACCGTTATTGTACTATGAACGCTAAACGTTGAAATTAGGTTGTTTTCCAGAATAGTAGGTAAATATCTCGGCGATTCCGCGCCGTTTGTATGGAAGTGAGACAGGCCTGGTAAAAGTCTTGAATTATTACATTGAGTGGTTATATTGTTAGTGAGTAGGTCACACAGACTTGAATTATGTTAATAATTTATTTATTTTTTTCTTTTAGGTGCAGCTTCGGGACCAGTTTCTTATATTATCAATTGTGAAGAATAATAAAAGTAGAAAAGCTAAAGTGTGATAGTAATAAAATAGTTATTAAATTTGTATAAGTATACTATTCGATCAATAAAATTTGTTTCTGTACACATGATACTGTATAAATTATTATCCCTAATCTTTTAGTTATACTGTACAAAAATTATATTAAAAATAACTTTCTAATCAATCAATTAGATCACCGTGTCTACCACAGCATCGCTAGATGAACTGTCAGTATCAGAAGTTGCTGATGTATTAGGCCTTAATACCTCAACCCTACTACAGCTGAAAACTTCTTATTTTTCAATTTTTTGGTCTCTTTGGCATTGGGGTTCGCCATTTCCACAACACTAGATCACCGACTGAATTTTTCCTACATTTGTGAGTTTTGTCAAATCTATTTTTCGTAACAGTTACATAATTTCTATCAATTAGAAGTTTTGCTGTTGCCCCTCTTTCAGTTAATGCCTGTCGTTGTGAAGTACGGTCACTAGGACCACTGAATGGAATAGCTGGTAATTTAGTTATCATGGCTAAACATAAGTTTAAATGAAAGGAAGGAAGTAGTAGAATTAGGTGTATTATTTTTTACCCCATACTATATCCATTCATTTATCATCAAAAACAGTTTCATTTTCAGGCAGTGTTCAGTCCATCAATATTGGTACCATTTATTTTTTTCACTGGGCCATTTGATCTGGGACCAGCTATAGCATTAAGGACATGTTTTAATTGCATGTCTTCTGTAAATTAGTTAAGGTATCGGCTAGGAAATGCTTTGCCTCTATGCTATTATGCAGACTGGGTTTGTAAACTGGAAAGTAATATCTTTTAAGTACTTTATGGTTTTTATGGAACTAGAGTTTTTTTTTTCGGGCTTAGCAAAAACAAATTGTGCCATTCCTAGTCTTAACAAATGATCCTAAGTTATCGGCAAGAAGGGTGTGCATAGATACAGGTACTTTTCTATAAGATGTAAATTTTTCTCCTTCAGATTTTCCATAATTACCCTTACCGAAAACATATTGAAGGCAAGAATTGATGAATTTCCTTATTATATCGGGTCATTTTAGGAAACCAAAACTGTTGTCAAAGCCAGGGTGTCATTCATGTCAGCTGGGGGTCATGATAACATATTTTAGCTGCATTAAGTTATATTTTGCCAATTTGGGAACAGCAAATCGTTCTCATCTCTCAATACAATGGGAATTCCTAGGACCTCTGATCGAAGGATTATTATACCCCTTAAACCTAGTTTACTAGCATCCGTATTAACCTGGAGATCACAGCCACACAATTTTGATACTTGGTCCTCAATATGAGGCAAAGGGTACGGATCTTTGAGTGTCCGAATTTAAATTTCGGTAATCAATGCACAGCCTGTAATCTCCACCCTTCTTTTTATCTAAAATCACCGGACTAGCATATTCAGATATAGAGTGACAATTGACAAATGATACCAGCTTCCGAAAGATCGTTAACCTTTTCATCAACTATTGCATTATATTTTCATTTATAATAAATCTGTATACCCTAAATCTTTTGTACTCCTAGTGAATAAACTAATATCATCATTTTTTTTATCTTAACTTTCAGCAATATCTACCTTACCTAAACCCTCTAATTTCCGATTCAATGTATTTTATGCACCAAGTGTAATGTCACAACTCACAACAAACAATCCTCATGTAAAGTCTGTAATCTGGATGCTGAAATAATAAACAAAGCTTAGGACAACACGGTAACATTATTGTTAGCAAGAATATTCTATAGGTGGGTAGTAATGGAAACAAAAAGGCAATGTACCTTGTTGTCGAGCAAATCTGGAGCAAATGAATTGTCACAAAACGAATTATTGTTCTTCAACATAATTTCATATTTTCTATTATTATTATTATTTTAATCATAATATTATGCTTTATAATAAATTGTAAATTATTGTGTTTGACGTTAACAAGTGCTTAATTTACCTATGCTTACAAAGATATTTTGTTTACAAACTTTGTATGACGGTGACACATGTGACTTAACTGATGATGAATTTTATTTTAAATTATTTTTTTGGCACTGACCTGGCGGTGTACTTTGCCATAATATGCAAAGGCAAGGAATAGTCAATAGGCTACTTTTTAATTCTCAATTTGACATTGTTTGTTTATTTTTTTAATTTATTTCGTGTTTAATGCCTATGACTTTTATATTTAATTAATTCTCAATAATTTATTGGATTTAATTAAAGTTATGTTTAATGTAATGAGTTATTATTTATCTTAGAACTTTTATAATAATTATTATGATGTTAATGCTATAGGTACCTACAATTGTTAAAAATTATTTTGCACGCCACTTATTAGTTATTAGGCATAATATTGGAATAGAATATTGGAACCATTTCAGTAAAATTGTAGGACCTTTTGTACCACATTCTATTCCAATGCCATTTGTGATACAATCGATAAAGCCATATTTTCAGTAGAGGTATTCGAGTCGATAATATTTAATTTCAGCCCGGGCAATTAACGTATGTGCAGGCCAAGTTATTTCAATTTCACGAATGTTTAGCCTTTAAATGACCCTCAACACTGACAGCTCCTCCAGGAATTATATAACAAATTCAGGAATTATATAGCACACAAACTGGATTTGTTCCATTGAATTTTTCCCATTGGGATCGATATCTACAAATACATCAATATTACAGCAACTATTTTTAGGTAAAATTGTATCACGCTTCAGCAAAACATTTTACTTTAAATACCTATCACATGGACCTATCACTTATATTTGTCAGCTATTTGTAACTGTCAAACAAATTAAAGCCTCAGTAAAAGTGGCAGAATTAGCTGTAGTAACTAATACCAGGCTGCTTGATCATTTATTGTCCAATAATTAAGTCTATCTCGCTTGGTAGTTGTTTTACAGTCTCTATAATATGGCTTGATCTATTTTATCTCCAAAACCCTTTAATATAGTATTAGAAGGTAAAAACTTTAGATTTCATTTCTATTATTCTTGTTCATTGGCTCCTACCCACACAATTTTTTTTGTAAATATTATTTACTAAGATAATATTACTTGAAGTATAAAAAGTCTTACTTACTTGTTGAATTCTGCGGTTGCCGAGTTGTTCCTGCTGTATTCGCGAACCAGCAGTTAACCGTCGTATGACCGAGGCGTTGACAAGCTTCAAGGCAGTATTTGCGTAGCGGACCCACGTAACCGCAGTTGCACGATGAATTGTCAATCGGTTATACTGTTCCATCCGTAAACCTCCTGCTGGTCGATTTTATGCAGCCATGTAGCTTACATTACAAGCGTCGTTCAAACTTTGGTATAGCTTTTGCATCAGCTTGAGTAATTCTGCGTCGTTTTGTCACTGGTTCACTATCACAATCACTGTTGTTTATGTTCGAAAAGAAAAAAAAAAAACACTTTCTTCGCCGTCAATCGTCGAGAGTCAGGACAAGTCTGGGCGTTCTTCTCCTTTTGCCAAGTCCCGCAGCATAAGGACCAGACATTTTTGAAATGATCCCACTTCTGAAGTATTAAGGAGTAGTAAAAGTCTTGAATAATTGAGCGGTATTTATTCGAGCAGAGTTTCACCTTACACGTTTCAAAGTTATTTACAGAATGCCCCCATCAATGCAATATGGCTGGCTTTTATACCATTTTACACAAAAGAAACTAACTTCCGTTGACAATTCAAATATAGTAAAATCATTAAAGAATACATTAAAAATTAAAAATGGCTAAGAATAAGTGGGTATATAATTCTAAATATTAATTAATGTACTTCTCATATTAAATATAATTATTTACTTAAATATGAGAAGAGGAAGTTATAACGGAAGTAAATAATCCTCCTGTCCATTTATAACTATTTGTCAAAATCAATTACCTTACTTATTACTATTCAAAATATAATAATCACTAATTAAACTTATATTTAGTGACTAACATAATATACAGATTTATATAAAATAATTATAATACTATGTAGCTTGTCCATTGACATCCGCTAACACGATCCTGGAACTTGGCGCTGTGATATCTAGCTTGTCCCGCTGGGCCAACAAGACGCTGACATAAGTGCTGCAATTGTCGATATCTTGCTACTCGAAGTTGGTAGTGAGGTGACACTTGTAAGTTGTAGTAACTATTGTTTTTACGTAACATTTTTAAATTTTTATTTTTTTTATAAAATTTAGAGTTTCGATAGCAGTAAAAAATGGTGATATATTCAAATAGAACTTTGTTCTTTGCATAGGTCGATTTGAAAGAAATACATCGAAATAACTTTAGGTTACAGTCGAAAAAGTTTGTTTCTATTTATAGAGATTCGGAAGCGAGGGTTAAGGGGTTATGGCTGGTTTACACGTATTAAGTAGATAAATAGTTAACTAAATTTTAACTTAATTTTAAGTTACTTATTGCATGTAAACACAATTTAGTAGCAAGTAGTAAGTTAAAATTTAGTTAAGTACTAAACAAGGAAATTAGAATTTTGACTATTTTCTGTAAGGTTGGCAGGCGGCGCTTGTCACTTGACACATTCCCGGCAGGCACTTCAAATTAAGTTAAAATTTAGTTACTACTTATCTACTTAATACGTGTAAACCAGCCCTTAAGGATAGTTGAACGTAACAACGTCATACGTTGTCACGTTCAACTATCGTCAGTAAACCGACTTTACAGACAACCGATTTTTTACCGTACAAAAAGTTTGGCATAAGACTACTCAGGGCCTAGACAAGTGGCATACACTTCGAAAACGATTACGAAATTCTCTTTCATGTATGGGATTTAACAGTAGTAATCGCTAATAATTAAGCGATGACATCACTAATATGTCAAACCGCAGTAGAGTACCTACGTGTACTCTACCTTCACCTAGGAATTCCGAATCTTATGAAATCTTATTTGTGGATGACCATTTCAAATTCAATTCTAATCATGGTTGTATTTAAAGGGATATGAGAGATTTGCCTTTCTGTACTATACTGTGACAGACGACATCATCCTTATGTTTCAGTCTCCTTTGGCATCATATCAAAGTAGGTAAAACTACTAGAAGTTCACAGATAAGTACATTATTTTATTGATTGTACTATTGTCTATTCTTGAAATAATAACATCGTTTAATAAAATTAATGCTACAACAGTGATAAACAAGTCAGAGTGAGGAGGGTATTAAATTAAATTGAAAATATTGCAACGCAGCAGGGCTCATTACTTATTCCGTTTGGGTAATTCCCTCTGAATATTATATTCGTTTAGGGATCCGTCCGTAGGTTGTAGCTGCACAGACAGAACAGCTCATAATTTCTAATGTGATTGCGTTATGTTTGTTAACGATGTTATTTACAAACGTAAAAATCTTTCGTTATAGCAGAAATTATGTGGTATTCAAGATGACGCCCGGCCCGTAACTCCGTTGCGCCAAAAAACGTTCAGTTAATAATAATTTTAGCAAGTTATAGCAAAATCGGTAAAGCGGTTTGGGTGTGAAGAGTCAATAAATGAATTATGAATTATCAGACGTTCCGCGCGGCTTCGCCCGCGTAAATTAGATATTATTTCAGACAAATTAGTCCAAAAAAATAGCCTAGGTGATCCTTCACGTGGTCTACTTCTTTTCTGACCCAAATAACAGAAAAATTACTCTAGTAGTTCGTGAGATATGAGGGCTGCTATTTATGTATCCGGAATTAAAAAAAGAAATAAACATATATCATTTAATATGGTTTTATTGCTTTTCAAAATATTCGCCGCGATGATCGACATACTTTTGCATACGCTGGAACCAATTTTCATAGCACTTTTTCCATTCTGATTGAGGTATCTCCAAAACGTGCATTTTGAACGCATCAACAGCCTCTTCGCGGCTCGAAAAACGTTGACCACGTAATTTGTTCTTCGCGTATGGAAATATAAAGAAATCGTTAGGTGCCAAATCAGGGCTGTACGGCGGATGACCAGTCAATTCGATCTTTTGACCCTCCAAAAACTGAGTTGTTTCAGCTGAGGTGTGACAGCTAGCATTGTCGTGATGTAATATGATTCTGCGTTGTCGGTTGTCCTTTCTTATTTCTTCAAAGACTTCTGGTAAACAAATGGTCGTATACTATTCAGAATTAACCGTTTTACGATTCTCTAATGGCACTGTAGCCACATGTCCATTAATTCCAAAAAAAAACAGGCGACCATTTGCTTCAAAGTACTTTTTGCACGAGTAACTTTTGTTGGTTTCGGCTCATCTTGGAACACCCACACCGTTGACTGTTGTTTAGTTTCGGGGTCATATGCATAGATCCAAGATTCATCACCTGTGTAGATATTATAAACGGCTTTTGACGTACCACGGTTGTATTTTTTTATCATTTTTTTGCACCAATCGACACGAGCCCGTTTTTGATCGATTGTCAAGTTGTGCGGAATCCAACGCCAACATATTTTTTTTACAGCCAAATGTTCGTGTAATATCTTATGTATGCTCGTCATACTTATGCCTAAGGACGCCTCTATCTCGCGATATGTAACATGACGATCATGCATTATTAGTTCCCGCACAGCATCTATATTTTGTGGGACAACAGCTGTTTTTGGGCGACCTTCTTTATTTTCATCCGTGAGCATAGACCGCCCACGATTAAACTCACTGTACCAGTGATAAACAGTGGTTTTTGATGGTGCTTCATCTCCAAAAGTTGCGGTGAGTTGAATAAAGCACTGTTGTTGATTTAGCCCACGCCGAAAATTGTAGTAAATCATTGCACGAAAATGTTCACGCGTTAAATCCATGGCAAATGAAGACACGCAATTTTCAAAATGACGCCACAATGGAAAAATAATTGACAGTCACATGAAACAAAATGTATTCTTCAACCAAAGAGTTCTATTTTCAAATGTTGTAATTACTTTTTAAATATTGTTCTTGTAAGTGGCCAGTTCCGGATACATAAATAGCAGCCCTCGTAAGCCCTTCCAAATAATTTCCCCCGTTTTTACCACATTTTCCTCTATTTCTTCGCTGCTAATAGTCTCAGCATGATAAAATATAGCCTATAAGCTTCCTCGATAAATGGACTATCTAACACTGAAAGAATTGTTACGTGCTAGGGTTCGATGATTCGGAGAGAAAGACCTGGTGACTCTCTTGAAGACTTTATTCACAAACACTAGCTCACACAAATCACTAAGTCCAAACACTAAGCACAAGATCCAAATCACTGAGCACTATCACTGTCCTAGGTCGTAGCCGAGTCACTATCACAATCACAATCACTCACTATTGATCACTTGTTTTCGCTCCGAAGTCGCCTCGAAGATCGCTCAGATAAAACTGAATTGATTGACCGTCTACCTGCGCCTATTTATATGGGTGAGTCGAGTCCTAGACTGTACGAGAACATTCGCATAAACACGTAAACAACACTTGTTTACTTGAATCACTTGTTTACATAAACATGTGTGGAATGTTCGAGCATGCAATCGTACACCTCACGCCATCTTGTATCGATTAGGGGATTCGTCTGCGTTTTCTCTACATGTTGCGCTAGCTTGACGCTAGATGTCACTATGTGTCATTTTTCGTAACACTACTCCCCTCTTAGAGATGCTCGTCCCGAGCATCGTTGTTACTGCCATGGTAACGCGCCAGACGGTCTATGTGTACCACTTTGAATGTCCCTCTTGGTTGCTTTTGGATCCTGTAAGTCACATCATTCAATCGGGTAACCACTTTGTATGGGCCGTCCCACTTGGTCTGTAACTTTGGAGATTTTCCTTTTCGGCGAGTTGGGTTATGCAGCCACACCAGTGACCCTTCTTCGAAGCCGCTCGTGTTCGCTTTCCGGTCGTATCTGGTCTTCATCTTCTCACTTGACTGTAACCCATTTTCCCGAACCGTGGCGTGTATATAGCGTATCTTTTCCCTTAAATCGCAGACATAGTCTGGTACGGTCTTTGGTTCCTCCGGTGACCCTCCTGTCAAGAGGTCTACTGGTACTCGTAGTTCTCTACCGTAATTGACATACGCCGGGGTAGCTTTTATGCCCTCATGCTCGGCGGTACGATACGACAGAAGGAAGAGCGGTATATACTTGTCCCAATCCTTTTGTTTGTCATCTACCAATTTCGCCAAATGCCTCTCAAGGGTCTGGTTAAATCTCTCAACCATTCCATCAGACTGTGGATGGTACGCGGTGGTCCTCGTCTTATGCATTCCCAAAATTCTGCATACTTCCTGGAAGACCTGCGATTCGAAATTCCTGCCCTGATCGGAATGGATTTCTAGAGGCACACCAAAGCGAGATATCACTTCTTCGACTAGCTTAGAAGCAACTGTTGTAGCTTCCTGATTTGGTATGGCGAACACTTCGGGCCATTTTGTGAAGTAAGCCATGACCACCATAAAATACTTGATTCCCGATTCCGTTACAGGAAATGGCCCAGCTACGTCAACTGCAATTCGTTCCCACGGTGCGCCAACGTTATACAAGCGCAGGTTCCCACGGCTCCTTGTCTGTGGTCCCTTCACTGCAGCGCAAGTAGTACATTTGCGGCACCAATCCTGCACATCATCTCGACAATGCAACCAGTAGAATCGTTCTCGCACTTTTGTTAACGTCCTCTTGACACCTAGATGACCTCCTGATACGCCATCGTGTATTTCACGGAGAACATCTGGTACTCTCGTCCTTGGGACAACTATCTGAAGATGGAACTCTCTGCCGTTAGTCTTCTCCCATTTCCGGTAAAGTATTCCATTTTGAAGTATCAGACTGTCCCATTGCGCCCAGTACGCCTTAGTGGCAGCGCCAGTGGGTGCAACCTCACTCCAGATTGGTTTTACGTCACCCCGTTTCTTCCATGTGATGATGTGCCGAAGGTCGTCATCTCTTTCTTGAGCCTCCCTCATAGCATCATTCTCCCATGGACCCAAAGGACTTGTTTTCGTTAACTTTAATGTAATTTCATTAGATTCCTGCTTAACACAATGTTTGCAGTCTTCTGAACACGGCCTTCGTGAAAGTGCGTCGGCATTCCCATGCGCCTTTCCGCTGCGGTGTTCCGTCTTGAAGTCATACTCCTGGAGTTGTTCAATCCATCGAGCTACTTGGCCTTCTGGGTTCTTGAATTGTAGTAACCACTTCTCTCACCTCACCATTTTCAAACCATTTTCAACTCACCATTTTCAAATCGGACCAGTAGTTCCTGAGATTAGCGCGTTCAAACAAACAAACTAACAAACTCTTCCGCTTTATAATATTAGTATAGATGAGGTAATAGACAGACAGACACACTATTGCATATTTTATATTATTATTAAGTCTTAGTATGGGTTAAGTGGCGATATTTTTATTCCATGTTCATTGTTCAATCCCGGGTCTTTACTAAATTTACATAAAACTAAATTAGGTAGAGTTTGAGCACGGTACGAACGATGAAAATAATATTTATAGTTACGTAGAGTGGAGTGCCTATGAGCTAAAAATACATAATTATCTGATTTTTTATTTTAAGAGTTCACTAAGCTTTGACGGTTTAGTGAAATAAAAAAATTAAAATCGTCACAACAATACATACGGATCCCTCTTTGGGAAATACTTTCTATTCGAGGTTTTGTTTAAACTTTTCTCAATCCTATTATAATTTAACGAGGTGTCTTTGTGATAACTCATAGTATTATCCAGTCTCTTGTCCTCTTTGTACGAACGTTTCATATTGTAGATTTACGGAAATAATGCATATAACGTAGGTGGTTACAACTTACATTTTACAGATCCTTTTGCTGGTATCTTTTGTTAGCTAAAGTAACTAGCTAGTACAGGTACTAGTAAGTTACTTTAAGGTAAATGTAAGGTTTTGTTAATTAGTTAATTATATATATATTAAATTACTACTAATATTTTATTATAAAAGCGGAAGTCTGTCTGTAACCTCTTCACGCCCAAACCGCTGAACCAATTTTTCCGAAATTTGGTATGGAGATACTTTGAATCCCGGGAAAGGACATCGGATACTTTTTATCCCGGAAAAATGTACGGTTCGCACGATAAACGAATTTTGGCGCAACGGAGTTGCGAGTGTCATCTAGTATTTAAAGTATATAAGTACCATTTCAAAAATACATTGAACTTATTTTACATTTTATGTAAAAGCCTATATTATATAAAAAATGGTTTACTAATACCTACCTAATACCAAGTAATATATATTCTGTGCTAATACACAGTTAAATTTTAAAGCCACCTAAAGGCAAAATAAATGAAACTATATTATATCTTACTGTAACACTATACCTCATTTTAGCAAATAAATCATTTCTATTCACTAAAGATACTGCACGTAAAATAATAATACGTAATTTGTCTAGTAATTTTATACGCAAGGTTTTTATCGCAACAATTATCCCGTTTCGGCCCGTTACTATGGCTCCCGCGTTGTTCGGAAAACTCATAAAAACGGGTTTGAATTCCACCCTATACAATTAATTCAAATGAGTGAATTAAATGTAAATTCAATCACGGCTCCATTGTAGCCCATAATCATTCTCCAGTAGGCCGGAGCAGGTGCAATCCGCGAATCGACACAATAAATTACGTGCTCTTAGGTCCGGAACAGACGCTATGTTTGTGACATGGAGAGATGTAATAAGTTTATTTCTACTTTTTTTAATAGACTTCCAGCAATATCTAAATATATTTAAAGGGAACAAATATAATGATCACACGTCATGACAACACTTCAAATTGTAATCGAACACCAAATATTGTAAATGATCACCAAATATTGTAAATGACCACCAAATATAGTAAATGATCACCAAATAAAGTAAATAATCACCAAGTATAGTAAATGACCGCCAAATATAGTAAATTATCACCAGATATAGTAAATGATCACCAAATATAGTAAATGACCGCCAAATGTAGTAAATGGTCATTGCTCACCAAATATAGTAAATTATCGCCAAATCCTTGTGAGCAAATCAATGCAATATTTCTGTCCAAATAATATATCACTACGATTGAAAATTAAAAATGTAAGCATATTAATAACAAATAATCGGCCAAGTGTCATATGGAGGGTTCCGTACCATTTTTAGAGCAAAATTAGACCTAAAATTGTGTTTTTGTATGGGTCGGGACTTGGGAGCCCCCTTTAATTATTTTTTTATATTATTATGAATTATTGAAGTAAACATAATATAATCAAGGCTTTTGCGAAAAACTCCAACGTGCCTACTGGTTGCCATTATTGATATCGAGCAAAAAAGGCCAAAGAATCACGTTTGTTGTATGGGAGCCCCCCTAAAATTATAATTTTATTTTGTTTTTAGTCCTTGTTGTTATAGCGGCAACAGATATACACAATTTGTTAAATTTTCAGAAGTCTAGCTGGAGCGGTTCTTGATATACAGCCTAGAGAAAGACAGACGGACGGACAGTCGGACAGACATCGAAGTCTCAGTAATAGAGTCCCGTTTTAGGGTTCCGTAGCCAAGGGTACAAACGGAACTCTTTTACTAGGACTTGCTATTGCTAAATAAAAATATATTTGGTTTTAATTTTACATTAAAATGCTAACCTATAATGTTGGTGATCATTTACTAATTTTGGTAATCATTTTACAATAAAATGCTAGTATAATGTTGGTGATCATTTACTAATTTTGGTGATCATTTACTTATTTTGGTGGTCATTTACTATTTTTGGTTTTAAGATGTTAAATCTTTGGTTATCATTTTACATTAAAATGGTGGTCTGTATTTTGGTGATCGTTTACTATTTTTGTCTGTGAAATATTACTATTTCTGGTGATCAGTTAATTATAAGCCATATTTAAATATTGAAGGTATTACTAAAGATGGAGGTGATAAAACATTTTGTATTAAATCGAAAACTATACTGGCAGATATTTGCTTTTGCACTAGAAGTTAGAACGCCTCAAAATATTTAAACAAAAGAAGTTCAGCAAGTTTTACACATAAGTGTATTCGCGCGATTTAATAGCTATGTCCACATTATGCAATTTCATCTTGAATTTTCGACATCTTCTTTTTATTCAACTTTCGTTTGGCATATTCAATAATTGAATTCGTCAAAATCCACCCGTTTTGAAAGAAAAGTGTCATAGCGAGCGCTACGATTTCAACGCGCGTCACGGGCATGCCTCACGTTCGCTGTTGACTGCGCTATAACCCTTGATGAACAAAAAAGTCAGGCCCAGTGTGGACAAAGCTATAGATATACTATCTGTCTATAGTATAGACAGTGCAGTGCAAAGTGCAAACTACTACTTACGACTTGCTGAGAGCTAAAATTCTCAATAGTATTTACGTGAGGACCTTTACGTGAGTTATTGAGGACCTTTTAGTAATGAGCGTACTTATTGGACAGTCAACCCACGCAGATAGTACTGGATCCCAAAAGCGTAAGACATAACTTACTTTCTGATGAATGAAACCATAGGTTCTTGGTAGTGCCTCGTGTACTTAGAATACCTGCGAATTTGTGTAGCTCTAAGTGTGACACCTGGTCAGGTACCAGGTACCAAAGTGGACAAAAAATGAATCTTACTTTACTTATTTTCTGATGGCTCGATCGGCGGCGGATCGAAACAAAACCATGGTAACGCCCGAAACGAAGCTAAAAGGTATAAAAGAATAGTAAAACCTTATATGTAACAGTAATTATATGGTAGCTGCGTAGTAAATATTATACTCTTGGGGGCCTGTAATTTTTAGAAAAGGTTCCCTAAGAAAATTCGCTGAATTTCATATAAATGTAACAGTGGTCAGGTCATAGAGGCAGAATCGTGTAACGCCCGAAACGCACACTTTTTTACTTATAAAATTGTTAATCTTTATGCTAAACTCTACAAATTTATCAATTAAGATAAAGCAACTTAAAACGTAGGGAATAAGACATTTTAATCGCTACAATATCATTTCAGAATACATTAAAATGTTAACTTTAGTTGTACAAACGTAACGCCCGAAACGATGGAATTACCGAAAACCTTTGAAAAAAAAATAGCAACAAAGTTATTTTTAAAACGTCTGATAATAGTTTTGGTCATTGAAAAGTGTCTTACACTACATGATACTAGTTCAGAACAATAATCTACAAATTATATATAAATATTAGCCATCAGAAAATAAGTAAAGTAAGACTCATTTTTTGTCCACTTTGGTACCTGGTACCTGACCAGGTGTCACACTTAGAGCTACACAAATTCGCAGGTATTCTAAGTACACGAGGCACTACCAAGAACCTATGGTTTCATCCACCAGAAAGTAAGTTATGTCTTACGCTTTTGGGATCCAGGTCTAAGACGCCAAAGTTTTAGCCGTCATAAAATGTCGCGTATAACTCGCTCCGCAGAAAGCTAATCGTCGAAGCCAATTTGTGTTGCGATCTCGTAACGGATCATGTGGCGTGTGATAGGATAATTCCACCCTCCCCTCGTATTCCAATTTCGAAAAAAATCCCGCCGCAAAGCCTCGCCGCCCGGTATATTTTCTTTAAATTAAAGCAGTACCTACTCTGATGATCCAATTTGAATTACGACGCTGTCCCGTAATAAAATATGCTTTACGGCTCCCGGGGACGACAGTTATTTTTTGAGCTTACTTTTGGCATTACTTGTTTCTTCAGTTTATGCAGAAATATGGCTGGCACACTTTTATGGATCAGTCGTGGAGTAAATCAATGGACGTCTTGCGGAGTACACAATATTTTGCCGAAGAGTCCTTACTTGAGTAAATGTCTTGGTCCATTAATGGTTTTGTCTATTTATAATATTATAGTCAGCAGTTACAGCATGCAAGTGCTACTTTACATTATTTATTAGAAGTTATTTTTTGGCTGAAAAATAAACTAGATACGGTACCAATTTTCGATCATGTTACATTGGGTTTCTTCTATCTCATGTTACCGTCCAATGAAACCCTTTTGGACCCTACTAAAATTTTACCGAAAACTTAAGTTTATCCAGTAACGACCCAATCACACAGAATCAAAATTCAAACTGTACCCAAACATTCATTACCATGAAACCTTTTCGATGTATCTAAATGATATTTTGCTATCATCGAATTCGAAACAATAAACATGAATGAATTAGTAGTTTTGATCAGGTGTCCCATATCAGTTGCATTTTTCCCTATCCAAATATTAGTATTTTGCAATAAAATTGGTTATGTATTTTAACCGCACGTTGCGGAAAATCGTAACGAATTTTCCCGGAACTCAAAGTATCTAGCGGTTTTTTAAACGTGAAAAGGTATTGGTTAACGGACAGGTTTCATCTAGATTATTGACGGACAGGCAGCCTGTTCCAATTTTTTTAATTAGTAGCTATGGATAACATTGACTATGCTATGGATAACATGAATAGTAATTTTAAAATCAGGATACGTCGTAAATCAGTCAATATTATCGATCATCTGATTTGAAGACATTGGGTGTGGGAGGTGTGAGTAAATTTTATTGTTAAATTGTATATTACGTATCACAGTTCTTAAAGCGACATATTAGGAAGAATTTTTTTATGCTCCGTAGTTATATTATCATCAGCTGTTTAAAATATTATTGTCTAGTAATTTGTCTTTACTAAGTTTGAAATAACACTAGTACAATATTCCTACTCCATCCTAGAAATGAAAGTAATTAAAATTTTAATTTTTTTAAATAAATAAATGTAACATGGAATATTGAAATTATTTCATGTCATTATAATGAAAACATACGACGTTCCATGGTTACCGACAAAATTAATTGACAGAATTGAGAATTTGGTCGATGCATTTTAATCGGCTGAGTTTAGAATCGCGGTGCGTTCCAATGAAAGCAGACCGCAAAGTATTAGAGTCCGGCCGAGGCTTCGGCTTCGGCTTTCGGCCAAATTCTTAAATAATGACGTTCGGCTAAACCAAGCTTTAGCCAACATAACGGTTGAAACTGTAGGGTCGCCCATGGTAGGTCGTTCATGCCCTGGAAAACAAGCGTCGAAAATCGCACTGTAACCCGAAATGGTGATGTTTTAAATTTTTCATTCATTGTTTTAACATTTAAATAATATGTAGCAGTCTAATTATACTACTACTATTTACTGTAAGTAGCATTAACATTTTTTAGTTTTGTAGTCATTAAAATCGAAAATATTATCTCGCGACTGTTCTGAAAAACTAAATTGAGATTTGATAGCTTCTAATTTGGGGTGTAGTTGTAGTGTTAACTGATTCGGCTTCGACTTCGGCTACAAAATGGACCTTTACTCAGACACTACGGAACATAAATGGGGATCGTTTGAGTAATGAAATGTGACACGTTGTGTGGATCGGCGAGTGGAATCCCGATATTGGACGGTGCCGGGCGATATGGTATGATCACAATACTCGTCACATGCCAGCAACGCAATTTGTCATAGCAGCATATACGACGGACTTCACGTTGCAATTTCAGACGCGTTGGATATGTGGGCAATACCTGGAATTTGGACGTTTGTTAAGTGAGAATTTTAATTAAAAAAGTTTTTGTTTATATTATGCCGTTTATAAACATTAAAATAACAAAGCTTAAGAGCTCTAGATTCCAGATATAAAATTCAGTACTCATTACCAGCCCCTTTAGACAACTGGCAAAACGCTAACGCTAACGCTACAAAATGTATGCGATTTGACTTAAGTCATCGCTTCGCTAGCGAATACTAATGTCAAATCCATACATTTTGTAGCGCTAGCGTTAGCGTTAGCGTTAGCGTTTTGCCAGTTGTCTACGGGGGCTGATGCTATACTGAAATGATAAATGCCAAAGTATAATATAATGTTATTCTGTCTGATGGAGATTATAATATAGACAATGTAGAGTACCTCTTGAGTATGCACATACTACATAGGGTAGGTTAAAACACCGCAATGGGATTATGCGCCCTGGGCGATGAGAACGTGAACTTCGGTGAGATACAAGGAAAATTAATTTGCCTACTTCCTTCTGCCATAAAGTAATTTAGTTGAAATAAAAAAAAAACTGTTTTTAAATAGAATGTCGCTGGTAGAGAGTGAAAATTATAGAGCCAAAAATAGGCAAAAAATGTGTTTTTCTATGGGAGCCGCCCTCTTTCCACCGCGCCGAAAAATTTTTAACTGTCTAGCCTGCTAGCCTGGAGAGTGGAGACAGACAGACAGACAAAGGGACCGACAGTGAGGTCTTAATAAGGTCCTGTTTTACACTTTGGGTACGGAACCCTAAAATATGATAATGCGAAATCAAAACAAGCTTTTAAATTATGTATGCTAATCCAACTTCTATTTACAGTGCACTTTGCGATAACGAGGAGCAAACCCTAATCGGGCAGTCGTGTTTGTCGGATTCGGTCGGTCGGATTGTGACATGCAATTTGGATGACCCTCCACAACCTTTGACAATTAATATTCCATGTACCGGGGGTTCCCGACGTACGGGGGTTCCCCGAATAGCCCGATGCAAAACATTGCAATTCGTTGTGTAGTCACGTGGTAAATTGGTAAACGTTGCCCACTCTGTCTGGAATTAATGTTTATGATAAAGGAGGCTGGGGTGTGCCCGTGAAAGGTCTAGTTACTTGTAGATTAAGATAAGATCAAATTTAATTTGTCTGAAATAGAAAAACATAATAGTGGCGTATGTAAAGTGGCGTGGCGTAGCTTTTAAGTAAATTAATACCTCGATCGTGGGAATCGCAGACACAATAGATTTTCAATTGTTATGCCTATGCGGCAGCCGGGTGCCGCTTGTTGTTGGGCTAAAGCCTAAACCAATGTGTGAAAGCACCATACAGTGTTCTTTTGATAAACGTAATAATAATTACATTGCACAAAATCGTTTTCGTTAAACAAATGATAATGTAAAATAACTAACATGCAGGGGAAACACCTTCAATCGTCATCAGAATTTATTAAATTTGCTTCGAATGTAGACAATAGAAATTTGAATTTAAAAACTGAAGCTAGAATATTCTAATTATGAACTTCAACTGGAGCACACGAGAGTGCTTTGTCTAGTCCCCCGCCACTACCCGCTTTTCCGAAACTGGAACCCATATATAAATGAAGAACCAATAGTTATTTTATGTATGGCACGCACGATAAGAAATAGCGGTTAAAATGTTTCACATTTTTTTTATTAGCCTATGCTGTCCCACTGCTGGGCAAAGGCCTCCCCCAGAGTCTTCCATTTTTGTCGATCCTGCGCCACCGTTGGCCAGCCCGGCTGGTATGCCTCCAGCTCGTCGCGCCATCTCTTCCTTGGCCGGCCACGGTTACGCCGTCCATCGTCCGGTACCCACTCTGTCGATATCCTTGCCCAACGGTCAGAATGCATGCGGCTTATGTGGCCAGCCCAATCCCACTTTAACTTGGCCGCTTTAATTCCTACGTCTTTCACTCCGGTGTGTGAGCGCAGTAAGGTATTTCTTATTACTTTGTCTCCAAGTTTCACTCCCAACATAGGTACTGCGCTCCATCGCTCCATGTTGCAAAGTAATTTTAAAGACAATGTCGTTATGTTTTCCTAATTCAGTGAATAATATGAAAACAATTTAGAGCGCTTACAGACGAACGGCACGTGTCGGCGGCACGCGTCGGCGGCATACGACGGCAGACGACGGCACGTGTCGGCGGCAGTCGACGGCAGTCGACGGCAGAAAGAAAGCCTTACGCATTTAGTATTAAGGGCCGATTTTTCAATCCTCAGACAAACAGGCAGATAGGATTTATTCGACAGATAGCAAGCAAGAGCAAATTTTACAGGATAGTAACAGCCTGAAAGCGAACTTTTAACGTAAGAATCTGAACTGTGGTTTAAAGTAACACTTATTAATATTTAACCTCACGCTCACGGTAATCCATGTGGCTGCCATTATCTGCCAAATGGCTTTTCCTATGTACTAGACAGAGATAGCACCATTGGATTTGGCAACGCCAAGGATTAGCATATTATGGGTGATGTAAATTTGTTTTTTACTACGGGGGCGTGTGTCAAAATGTCAGAATATAAGATTTTTTCAAAGGGGATTTTGTTGTTCTTTATTTTCATTGACCGACTTCCAAAAAGGAGGAGGTAATACGTTCGGCTGTATGTATTTTTTTTTATGTATGTTCAACAATTACTCAGCCGTTTGTGGTCCGATTTTCAAAATTCTTTTTGTGTTGTATAGGGTTTGATTCGAATTTGGTACCATGTTCATAAAAGTGGTGATCTGATGATGGGATCCATGAGTAATCGAGGGGACTTCTTGAAATTTGTATGGAAACATATAGTGATTTCGATTTTTTTCTGAAGCATTCAAGGTAAATGCTACCAAAAACTAAGACTTCGCACCAGGTTATACCCTGGATCCGAAGGTACCGAACAGAACTTTTGAATGCTTATAGGTACAGGTTCGGGGATTTTCGGCTTATGCTTTCAGTTGTTTAAACAACTGAAAACATAAGCCGAAAATCCCAACCATGCCAACACATCAATTTGATTAATAATCATCATCACAACCATAATTATACCATGGGTCATCACACTATGACCCAATTATTGGTACTTTTCGCGATATTTTGCATCGAAGCAGTTGTTTTTGATGATGATTTCGCTGTTTGTGGACCGATTTTCAAAATTCTCGTGTTGTTGTATAGGATCTTAATTTTTTATAACAATTACGAAAATGGTGAGCTGATGATGGGATCTATGAGCAATCGAGGGAAATCCTTGAAATTTGTCAAAACACTCATAGTGGTTAAAATTTTGTTTTTAGTAAGTTAAACATATTATGTTACGAATAAGAGAAATTTCATACGAAGGTGTCTTTTGGTCCAAAGGCACTGAATAGAACTCCTGAACCTTTAAAGATAAAAGTTTTGAAATTGCAGCATCGCTTAGATAACTGCAAGCATTTACCACGATTTCGCTTACAGTTACATAATGTGAATAGTTAACATTCGTATTGGAGCCTTATTTTGTAGATTTTGTAGATAACTATAAAGAGTGAAATTATTATTTTTAACCAAAAATTAAAACCGACTTCCAAGGTAAAAACAATATAGTAATATGAACTAAAAAGTATAAAATAACTCTTACTCTTTAATAGTGCCTTTTTCAGAATTCGTCTAAATCTAAACTATTTCTGTACATACTACAGTCTTCATTACTTTGAAGTCGGTACCAGTCCCAAAAGTTTCAGATATTCTAAGTTCTGACATTACTGAACTCACGAATAAATTAGCTGGTACCGACTTCAAAATAATGAAGACTGTAGTATTGTACAGAAATAGTTTAGATTTAGACGAATTCTGAAAAAGGTACTATTAAAGAGTAAGAGTTATTTTATACTTTTTAGTTCATATTACTATATTGTTTTTACCTTGGAAGTCGGTTTTAATTTTTTGTTAAAAAAATTTTTGTTGCGGTCCGCGACACCAAGACCAAAACATGTTTTTGGCCCGCATGAAAAAAAGGTTGGGGACCGTGACTGGTCTATGGAGATATGACTTATGAGCTATGGTACAACCAATGGATTCATAATATTATAGAGACTTAAATCATATTGAATACACAAAAACTCCAAGAGATGTTTGATTTGCATTTGCAAAAAGATACTTGAAAATAAGTACGTGATTATTTTAATACTTAATAATTGGACTTAATAATTTAGACGTGGGAGAGCCATGCTTCGGCACGAATGGGCCGGCTCGACCGGAGAAATACCACGTCCTCACAGAAAACCGGCGTGAAATAGCGCTTGCGCTGTGTTTCGCCGAGTGAGTGAGTTTACCGGAAAAAAAATTGGTGTTTTAGGACAAGGTTTTAAATTGCCATTAAAATGTAACATTTCTTAAATAATAAATTTTGAATCCATCGTTATAGTAACTTAAAGTTTCCGATATTATTCGTATAACGTTTCAGATGTATAAAGCACATTAAATTACAAATTTCGCGTACTTACGGTTTTCGTCAAAAGGTGGTTGTCTGGTCGACCAGACGTCCCGGATGCCGACGTACAATGCGATAGACGGCTCGGCGACGTTCTGGCATTGTTGGCCAGAACTCCCGACGGCCGACACACGGCCCGGTTATTGAAAAACTCAAACTCAAAATTTTTTATTCAGAATAAATTTTTGCAAATATTTTCTGAAAGTCTACATGATGCCTACCACCGGTTCGGGAACTAACCCGGCGAGAAGCTAAAAAAAGTGGAAATTTTTTTTTATCTTTTAACACCTTCACTGCGGGGCAGGCCGAAATCGGTCCGCCGCGGAATTTCAGCTGGTGCGGACGAAGAAAACTATGTTCTCTCATTCGGTGCGGAACGATTATCTCAGGTGTTTGTAAAGTTACGACAGAGGCAAATATATATTTGAGATAGTGTTTAAAATTATAGGTCTTTCCTATAAAAAAATTATGGCGGGTCGTTGTCGACCCACCACGCACTGGAGGTGTCAAAAATCAACTCAGTGCGGCAGTGAGCCTATTGCGGCCCGCCGTACAAGCAGGCGGTTGGCGACCCGATACCGCACCGAGCGTCCGCGTCTAGTTAGTGATGTGCAATCTATCGTAAGTCGTATCTGACGTACGTCGCGTTTTTTAACCGACTTCAAAAAAAGGTTATCAATTCAACCTGTATATTGTATATATTATTTTCAGAACTGCCTAGTTTTGATATGTTTTACTCTATATTATCAGCATCTGAACAAATGTGACAAATGTGGCACACTTTGGCCCGCCGCCGCACCAGACGAAGGTTTAAGATTTACTTGCCGCAGTGAAGGTGTTAAAATAAAGTTTACAATGCTGTAACATTGAAGCGGTGTTACGTGAAATTTAAATCTTCCGATATTTTGCGCGCTGATTGTTTTGCGTTATAATTTTCTCATTATGTTATTAGTTATTACTTATAGGGTTGGGGTTTCTATTGAAAACGTCGGAATTTGTTCTAATATTCCTGCGCATTTTAATTACGTTACGTCTCGCCCACACATTACTTATTATTACAAAAAAAGAGTACAATCTTACACTTGTTTAAGCAGCTTTCGTGGTAGTAAACATATCCATGGCTCAACGTATGGAATGTAAAAACACACGAAATTGTCCGAATCAATAAACTCTGTGAAATAAAAAGTGACAGAGACAAACATTATATTCTCTCGGAGAGGAACCACGATCATTAAACTTTATGATACTTTATTACTGCCTATTCATTTTTCCATCATTGCGGCTTAATTTTCGTACCAACCATTAATTTCACCGTCGTTTCCCCCTGAAAACGGATACGTGTGTCCGCGTCCACAGCTTTCAATAAAGAAAACACGCTGTGAATTTTGATGGAGTCAAGAGGGGTGTGAAATTGCATCGAGGTGTTGAGGGACACTTTTATGTTTTAGGACACGCTTCGCTACGAGTACTGTGCAGGCTGTAGGTGTGGACATGAGGTGATGCCGTGTGGAGGCTTTTTAATGGTAGACCCTCTGGGCATATGATTTTTTGGTCTTGAAAAGCATCGTAAAATGAGAAACTTTTGTAAGCTGTGGTAGTGATTTTAAAGTATCTCTACTTTTTGTAGTTTTTTGTTTCGAAATTACTTTTATTGTTGCTTGCTAATTCGATTAAATGGATCGTTTTTATGTTGGATTTTCCGGAATGTCGAGGCTTTTTTCTGTTATAATTTTTTTACTGTTTAACACTAATCCTTTATGTTACATGTAAGTATATAAGTGTTAAATGATTCATCAGGGCTCAGGGGTCAGTCCTCTAATTCCCATTCGTCCGGCTCGTTACTCGCTAGTAATTAACGCAATATATTAGCTGTTAGCATTTAGTAATGCAATCACCCGGCGAATTGTTCCGGGCGTCCGGGAGTGAGGCGTGATTGGACAGGTAATGAGCATTAAGTGGTAATACGGTCTAATATCCGGCTACGAGATGCTATTTGAGTTTGTTGTGCCTATTGTTGGATTAGTGTTGCGAATTCTAGCGGGTGTTTCATCGATTCGTACTTTAGAATTTAGATAGTGTAGGTTAGGCTCCAAGGCATTGCTCCAGAGACGTTTTAGGGTCTTTACGTATAGGGCCGCACGGTAAAGAAAAACAGTAAGTATGACCAGTCTGGATTTGGCTTACTATGTTGTGAGGATGTTGTGACTTGTGTCACAAGCACTACATTATTTAAAGAGTGACAACTTCGCTCAGCGTTTCCTGTATTTAAGTTTATTCGTTCACAGACCACAACGGATACAGGACGGAAGCCCTGTAAGTGCCCTGTTAATTATCATCTTACTTTAAACGACACAATCTCGTATTGATACTCCATCTCTACATAATAAAAATGAAATTACGAAAGATTTTTTTTGTAATACAGTAGTTGTAGCGCATCACGCATAATATTATGTAGCGCTTCTCCTAATAGTTTAGGTTCCTTATCTTCTCTATCTGATTAACTTTAAAAGCACCGTAGTTAATACTTGGGTTATCGCTATGAGATACTTGTAACAATTTAAATTCTATCAGGTTATAAACGATCGATTGTGCCCTTTCAATTTATCGAAGGTACTCCGGGGTAATCGCAGTGAATAAAAAGATTAATGACACGTCTATCTCAGACAATATATCTTTGGTGCGTACTTTGGTACTGGTTGGACTTTGCAATACTTGCCTTTATGTTCTAAGGAGTCCTGGGGACGCGTTGTGATAAAGTAAAGCTGGATTTGATGTGACTTTTATGTTTAAAATCAGACTAGGATTAATTTTAGGTAATGCCTCCCTCACTTCCCGTGTCAAAAAGAACTGCACCACTGAAGTTGACTTGAGTCAACATTTTTCTTTAGGCCCTTCAACAAAAAATAATATAGTTAAAAATGTTGAAAACAAAATTAGTGAGGGAGATATTAAGGGCGCTGCGCGACTCCTCTTTTCCAGCGACACGATTGCTCCGAACTCCCCAGAAACCGTTCTGGCCTTACAAAATAAACACCCACAACAACTGACATCTCAACCCTTCTCTGACGCCCATGACGTAGCACCACCACTTCAAACAACAGTCGATAGTGTTCGCGGAGCTATCATGTCTTTTCCTCCGGGCTCAGCGGGCGGTCTCGACGGTATCACCCCTCAGCACCTGAAGGACCTCACCAGCGGTTGCTGCGGGGACGCCGGAGAGAAACTCTTGCAGGAGGTCACGAATCTGTGCAACTTGATGCTTCGTGGTGAGGTTGCATCAGATATCGTAGACATCCTGTATGGAGCAAACCTCTGTGCGCTGAGGAAGAGAGATGGTGGCATTCGTCCGATCGCTGTCGGCTCGACATACCGGCGCCTCACTGCCAAGATAGCCTGCAGATCCATGAAATCGTTATCATCATACTTCCAACCCAAACAACTTGGTTTTGCCTGCAAAGGTGGCTGTGAGGCAGCTGTTCATTCTTTTCGAACTCATATACAAAATTCAAAAAACACTGTATACCTAAAGGTGGATGTTAAAAACGCATTTAATTCCGTAGATAGGGTCGCCATGTTGACACAGATAAAAACTAAAGCCCCCACCATTCTGCCTTTCATGCTACAGTGCTACCAAGAACCCACTAAACTTATTTACCGGAACCATTTAATTCAATCTGAAGTTGGCTGTCAACAGGGCGACCCTCTAGGTCCAGCAATTTTCAGCTTAGCTATTCACCCGGTCATCGAACTCCTAAATTCCAAATTCAACGTGTGGTACCTAGATGACGGGACTCTCGCCAGTGACCCATCTACAGTTCTTTCGGATTTTCAGACCCTGATTCGTGAATTCAAAATTATAGGTCTAGATCTGAACCTAGAGAAGTGTGAGCTCTTCGTCCCCGATGATTGCGAGAATAGAAACGAAATAATATCCAATTTTAAGGCAGTCGCCCCAGAATTATCGGTGACTGAGAAGAGTTCACTTTTTCTCTTAGGTTCACCTATTCTAGCCGATTCGTTTCCGGACTATATAAATGAAAAAATTCAAAATTTTAGTGAAAGTTTAGACCGTCTTATGCAAATCAACAGTCACATGGCATTTACTTTGATTCGGCATTGTTTATTCGTTCCCAAATTTACGTATGTTTTGCGGTGTTGTCAGCTCTGGAAGTTTCCACAACTTCTCCATAGCTTAGATGACACCCTAAAACATACGCTCTCCACAATTTTAAACATCAAATTCGATGAACGTTCCTGGACCCAAGCCACGCTACCCGTAAGGTTCGGTGGCCTGGGAATACGGAAAACTTTTGACGTAGCATTACCGGCGTTCTTGTCCTCAGTTCACGCCAATCGACAAGTAATAGCCAAACTTTTAGAGCCCTCATCTTGCCCATTAGATATTTCCTTTGCGGATGAGGCCAAGGACGCCTGGGATAGTAGTTGCTAGTGCTGGCAGCGAGGTCCCCGTGAACACATCTTCACAGAGGCTCTGGGACGGGCCCGTCTGCGAACTGGTGCGTAATAAACTCTTAAACACGTCTACCAGCGTCGCAGAACGGGCTCGCCTTTTGGCCGTGGAGAGGTGGGAGTCGGGAGCTTGGCTGCAGGCACTACCATCCAAAAACACAGGAACATTGCTGGACCGAAATACTTTCCGCCTAGCCACTGCTCTGCGTCTTGGTGCTCCCCACGTCGTCCCCCATCAATGTGTTTGCGGCACGCACGTAGATAGCTATGGTCATCACGGGTTGTGCTGCTCGCGAAGCGCTGGACGCTTCTCTCGACATCACAGCCTAAACGACCTCATTCGTCGGGCTCTTGTCACTGCCGGCGTGCCAGCGATACTGGAGCCCTCCGGTTTGGTTCGCGACGATGGCAAGAGACCCGATGGAATGACCCTGGTTCCCTGGACTGTGGGACGGGCCCTTGTGTGGGACGCCACTTGTGTCGACACACTCGCCCCGTCTCATGTTCAGGGCACCTCGAGCTGTGCGGGCGCTGCCGCCAACCAAGCAGAGAACCTCAAGCGGCGCAAATATGAGAACCTCGGCGGAGATCTCATATTTGAACCGTTTGGGGTAGAAACCCTAGGCGCATGGGGTCCGGGGGCACATAAGCTTTTTAGCGAAATATCTAAGAGGCTTATTGAAGCCACCCGAGACCCCAGAGCCGGGAGCTACCTAGCACAACGAATAGCAATTGCAATTCAACGTGGCAATGCTGTCAGCTTGCTGGGCACTCTGCCAGATGGGGACGACCTGGGAAAGTTTTTCTTTTTATAATTTTATATTCTAAGTTTGTATATATTTGTATATTTTATTTTAGTTTGTATTTTTAGCAATGAATTTGTGATTTTAAGTTTATATTATTTTCTAAAATAATGTTATGGTGTATTTTAGGTTAAATTGGTATAAAAATATTTTCGTACTTATTATTTGGAAAGATATGGCAAAACTTTCGTAGGTAGGTATATAATTGTGGGTAGCGACATTTAAAAATAATAAAAAGCAATGGCTTATGCAAGCCTCATGAGGTCTCTGTGTGGAAGGTCCTGGGGCCACACAGAAAAGAGCCTACAGCCAGCAGGCACTCACCGGCGTAGCCGTGGTGTAAGCTCACGTGATCCCACGGCCCGCCTAGGGCAAATATTGGAGTGCCGCCAAGTTTTAGTGGGTCCACTACCATCTTTCGGGCGCAGCAGAGAGTAGAGACCGGGCAGGATACTTAAAAGCTTTCTCGGTGAAAAACAAATCTACATTTCGTAACCAAAATCTTTTCGTTCAGGTAAATTTAAGTACTTACATAAATACAAGAAACAATCCAAGTAAGCAAACTTACCGAAACTCGAATCACAAACAAAATAGGGAAAAGGAAATCGTAACCGAACACTTTTGTTTGTTCTTTTTATTCATCAATATTAAATTATTCGTGGGACGGAAGCAAAGTTGTGAGTAACTACCGATAAGTGCGCTTCAATACCTTCTTTTGAAATGTAATGCACTCAAATTTCACACAAAACCACAGTAATACTACTTCAAACCTATCAGCATCTGAAGAAGATCATCTACAATCAAAATAGCCGTGTTGATCAAAGCAAGTCATACACTACGATTTGCCGGTCACCCATAATCGGTTATCAACAGCCAAAATTTCATAAAAACAATTGTCAACAGCTGACTCTGTAAACTTTTTTAAAAGTCAGGAATTTACTAATCTTTCTTTTCCACTACTGAAATCTGAACATTCAACGTGACATCTGTCAAAACTGGCACAAGTGACAAGAGACGTGCTGTCATAGACAATAAATTTTTCAACTAGATCACAGATAAACCAGATCGTGCACCACAGACAAAGAATAAGTTTCTACGTAATAGTGCACTGTGGCGTAGATAATAAAAAGAAGAAGATAATATTCACAGAGGTTACATAATTCCACACCACAACTTTTGCAATATGAACTGCTCAGGCTGTCTTCAATTGTGCAAAAATGAAGAGCATAATATAACGTGCACAAACAAAAGCTGTAGGAAAATTTTCCACTTATTATGCGCTAATGCTACGAGCTTAAAAACAGACCAGGTAAAATCCTGGATCTGCCCAGCATGCCAAGCTACCACCAAAAAAGGAGGTGATAACACCCACACCCCCTGTCGGCCTCATGAAAACAATGTAACACTACGTAAAAAGACTAACAAACCTATAATGCAAAACAACGACTCGGAATTTACGGATATTACCTTACAGACAGTCATAAATGAAGTTCGCCTCCTGAGACAAGACATGGCAACCTTAAAATCGGAAATCACTGAACGGTTTGACACTTTGACCTCAGCATTGTTAGACCATGATACTCGAATAAGTTTGCTGGAACAACAACAAAAAGAAAACCTATTGTTGAAAGCACGCATTACAGAACTGGAACAAAAATTAAACGGGCGAGCACAGTCTGCCCTTAAAACTGAGCTAGAGGTTTTAGGGTTAACCGAAACCCCAAACGAAAACCCATGTCACTTAGCCAAAACCCTTGCTCAGAAATTAGGCATAACCCTCGAAGAGCAGGACCTCGACCAAGTGGTTCGAGTTGGCCCTAGGTCAAATGAAGATAATACACCTAAAGATCGTAGCTCACCACGCCCCCTTGTGATCTCTTTTACACGACGAATAAAGCGTGAGGACTTCCTTAAACAAGCTAAGAGTCGTCGTTCTCTCGAAAGTTTGGATATTGTAGGTAGTGGACCAAACAGAAAAGTCTATATCAACGAAAGACTTACGAGCTCCAACCGTCAGTTATTTCGTACCGCCAGAACCTGGACACGCGACTACGGCTTTAAATTTTGCTGGGTACGCAATGGTACTATATACATCAGGAAAAAAGAAAAGGCGCCTGCAATCCAAATCACTTCTACGGATGTCCTACAGAAGCTTACCAATGCAGACAAGACCACTACTGGATCGTCATAATTTATTCAATTTATTCCATAAGCTTCAATCAGATTTTTTTGCGTTGCTATCTTGTTTTAATTTTTATTTTAAATGTTTAAAATTAACTTTACACACCTCCAAAACACACTTTCATCCTTTCGTCAACACTCATCTACACTCAACTGTAGCAGACACAAGTGCCAATAATTCTTTCAGTAACCTAGTAAGGTATACTATAAAACTCAGAATTGACCTTATCATGGGCTTTCCAAACGTAAATGTCAGACCTAAAACATTCTACCCCAGGAAGCTATCCAAATGTTGCCACATTCTACTGTTTATTATTTGTTGCAGCTCACTCTTAAATAAATACATTCTAGCCCGATATGGCGCCGTCACTTGAACTCTTGTTAAATATAGATAGCTCTGCTAGTGTAGAATGTCACAGAATTCCTTACCCTGAAAACTGTGGAGTTGTAATAAATAAATATCACCTAAAGCTTCTACATGTCAACATACGTAGTATCGAACGTAACTTTGATAGTTTCCAGATTATCATGGCAAGGCTTGGCATAGGGTTTGATATAGTGGTTCTTAGCGAGTGCTGGCTAACTGAGTCATCCACTATTAAAAAATTAAACGGTTATACTTCGTATCACACCAGCAAATACATAAATCGTTCGGGCGGTGTAGTAGTCTACGTAAATAACAAATGGAGTCCAAAGGTGCATGAACCAAATATTGCAGAGGCAAATGCTCTAGTAGTGGAAATCCCTAATGTAATAACAACAATAGGAATCTATCGCTCTCCGTCCTTTCTCAACCCAGCTTACTTCATCACTTCTTTAGAACATACTTTGAGCTCACTCAAACATAGTAAAGGCCTCACAGTTGTTGGTGACCTAAATATTAACATTTTAAACACTAATGATAACGAAGTTTATACATCATCATACCTAAATCTCCTTGCTGAACACGGTCTGATCTCAGCTATAAACGCCCCAACACACGGTCGTACCTGCATAGATCACATTTTCGTGTCTGAAAGAAATATGTCCGAGTCGGTCATTTGTCCCGCCGCTTTATCAGATCACGATTTAATTATGTTAGGTGTAAACACCTCCGACCTAAGACACACAAGGAATAACAGAGTCATAACCAAAATAGACTACGAAAACCTACAAATGGAAGCGAGACAAATAGACTGGAATAATTTACTGGGCACCGGCTCTTTCGATGACATTGTACATAATTTTACATCACATCTAACAAAATTGGTCTCCAAGTACACTAATACGACTACCCTTAGTCACTCCAAATTTGCTATTCAGCCATGGATGACTCCTGGTTTAATTCGTTGCTCTAAGCACAAAGACAAGCTACATTTAGAGTCAAAACTAGCACCTAACGACCTAACAAAAAGACTTATTTTTACTCGCTACCGTAATTTCTATATAACACTTCTTAGAAGGCTTAAAACCGATTACGAAAAGAGTGAACTGCTAAAAAACAAAGAATGTCCTAAAAAGCTCTGGGACACCATTAATAACATATCTCACCGCAAAAGTAAAACTTCTTCGGCATCGGAAAATGAACTGACTAAGATAAAAAATTCCATCTCAGAGTCACTTGACCATTGCAATCATTATTTCTCAACCGTGGGCCAGGTCTTGGCTGATGAAATATGTTCTAAAACTAATGAAAATCAGGAGAGCCTTGCATCTAAATTTCGTGTTAAAGGACCATCCACTTCAAACTCCATCTATTTATCTCCCACTGACACTTCTGAAGTTAAATCATTAATCAAAGGCCTTCCCAATAACAGCTCCCCTGGTCTAGACGGAATTAACAATAGAATACTAAAATCTATCGCTGATTCTATAGTAGATCCCATCACGACAATTTTCAATAAGAGCCTCGAAACTGGAATTTTCCCAAAAACTTGGAAAACCTGTGTTGTGATTCCAATTCACAAAGGTGGCCCCAAGGATAACCCTGCAAATTATCGTCCTATCTCGCTATTGGGAACAATTTCCAAACTACTCGAACGCATCATTCACCGTAGACTAGTATCATTTCTTAACAAAAATTCTATAATTAATTGCCGACAATTCGGTTTTCAAAAAGGAAAATCAACAGAGGATGCTGTCTCCGCTCTCACAAATAAAATTATTGACTACCTGGATAAAGGTCAACGCTGCTTGGGCGTGTTTCTGGATCTAGCAAGGGCGTTTGACACTGTTTCAATACCTATTCTATTAAAGAAACTAGAAGCATATGGTGTTCGGGGTATAGCTTTAAAATGGTTTACCAGCTACTTGACGGGACGACAACAGTGCATTAAAATAGGTGACAAATTGAGTGCTGCTAGATCTATCTCTTACGGCGTCCCACAGGGCAGTATTCTTGGACCGACTCTCTTTCTTATTTATATGAACGATATTGCCTTTCTGCCCTTATCATGTGCTGAAGTCTACTGTTACGCGGATGACACTGCTATCATCTTTCACGGTCCATCAGTGGAATCAGTTTGTCGCGAGACAGAAGGTGGAATGTCACTCGTCACAAACTGGCTAAGTGCCAACTTACTAACCCTAAATACAACTAAAACTAAATTCATGTTTTTCCATAAAACATCTGCTTCAAACTCAACATCCTTAACTACCCTAAAGGTGCATACCCACTCTTGCCTAGCAGCGAAGCCTGTCTGCTGCGACTGTCCCCAAATACAAAGATCACCTGACATTAAATATCTAGGCATAATTCTAGACGAAAAGCTGTCTTTCAAGCAGCACGTTAGCTTGTTGTGCTCCCGTATTAGGAAAATAATTCCAATAATGAAAAACATCCGTAACTCAGTAGATTTTAGTTTACTCAGAATAATTTATCAAGCATTAGGCCAATCAATAATCAACTATTGTATACTGGTTTGGGGAGGTATAGCCTCGTCCACCCTAATCTCCGCTGAAAGAGCTCAGAGGGCCGTACTCAAGGTAGGATTACACAAACGTCGCAGATACTCCACCACTGCCATTTACCGCGACTACCAGATTTTAAGCATTCGTAAACTATACATATTGAGGGTAGCGCTTGCTGTCCACAAATCGGTTCTTGGATCTACACAATATGTCTCCTTGCTTAAAAAGAGAAACTTTAGATTACCTGGTAGCACTGTCAAAACTTCCTTTGCCCAGCGCTTCGCGACTTTTCTTTTCCCGCTTATCTACAATAAGTTGATTAAATCATGCCAACTGGAAAGGCTCCCCCTGCGTAAATCTAAGGAAATAATTACAAAGATGCTCCTCAGTACTTCTTACGAAGAAGCTGAAAACATACTAAAGGTTACTGTATAAGATCCCAATTTGTTCAACGTCCGCATATATTACAACAAAAGCACAACAACACACACACACACTCACACTCACACACACATTCACGCGCACGTATACATGCACACACCCACCCTCACTCACACTACACATAATAAATAATTAATATACCTACTCTTACCTTAATCTTACGTTGTTAACCTACTTGTAAACGTTTTAATAACTACTTATGTATCCTAGTGTCAATGTTCTCAAGAATGTTCCTACTGGCCCCACAGGACAGGCTATGCCTAGTGTGGGGATATGTCTTAATCTTAACTTGAATATTGTATTTTTTTTTGGAAATAAATTATTTGTATTTGTATTTGTATTTGTATTTGAACGAAAAGAAAATGTGATAAACGTGGAAATCCTGTGAGAGTGTAGGTATAATTTTCCGGTTCACCGCGCTAGGTGCCTGCCGCACCGCGCCGCCTCGCCGCGCCGGTCGGTGAATAAAACAAATGGCGGAGATCGAGTAGACAAAATCTTTTCATATTTGGCTGCGAGAATATACAAAGAGTTCTTGTTGTGGGAAAACTTTTAACGATACGTTCTTTAGCGAAATTAAACTCATGGTGGTTAAAACAGAATTAACTATTTTCCAGTCTAAAAATCACGAGTTTCAGATAGCACAATAGTTGGTGTAAATCGCTTAAGAGTTGGGACCAATTGAGGTTATGACTAAAGTGCCTGATACACGGTTTAAAACGACGGTTCAAAACTTAAGTTTCAAACCGTGTAGATTGCCTTTTATGCCTAATGCCCATATCTAGCATCAGGTAGTCAATAACTAAGCCGCTGTTAGTAGTTCATTCGGTGGTAACCACCGCCTTTGCGTAGTACAGTTGTTAGTCAGCTGTTCCTCGATTGAGCGATAATGGACCAGCCTGCCTAGCATACGCCAACGAGATATCTCACTCTACATGTTTCTCGATGTTTGATAGTTTGTATCTTCATCTTTATTGACCCTAGCATGACAAACATTTTTCTCGCGTAGTTCTACACATTTTATAGAGTTTCGTCGAGATAATGTCGAGATTTTGACATTATGAGACTCACTCTCGAGATAATTAAAAACTACTAGTTTTTAATTATCTCGAGAGTGAGATATCTCTTTGGCGTATGCTAGGCAGGCTGATGAGCCTGATCGGCTAATTGATTAAGCGTTATTAAGTATACTCGTAGTTATTTTAATTTTCTGCTCTATACAAGTCCCAACGACAAAGTGAATTTTTCGGCAAATAAGGTCCGGATGGCCTGTCTCGTTGCCACAGGGTGGCGTGTCGCAGACGTTTCGTTTACGGGGAGCTAGCGTGACTCGTGACCCCATAAAGACGTAATCTTACGATTATGATGGTACGTTATTTTTACTATCATAACATTTCTTTACTCAAAAATACCATGAGCCCACGACAAAAGTTTGCAGTATTTCGGTAAATAGTGAAGTGATTACAGAATGTAAGTTAGTGACGCATTACTTCCTAAACGGTATTAGACCGCCGAGGCCCTTTCAATAGAATGGTAAGAAAATCAAAAATATTTCCAGAAAATTCTTCAAATCTTGGTTTTTCTTACACAAAAATACTATGAGCCTACGACAAGTTTACACAGCATTTTTTGTCATAGCCAAGTGTGCTATGTAAATTACTTAGTAACGCTTTGCTGCCTAAACCGCTGAATAGCGAAAGCATTTCAATAGATCGTACGTAAATATGTCTATAGATTATAGTAGGTACAAGCAGAATATAATGTTACATTTAACTATCAAAACCGCTGAAGACATTTCAATGGATAGAATGAAATTTTCTTGAAAATATTTCGAGAAATTCTTCAAATCTTTCGAGACTCGATTCAAGAATAAAGATGTAGCAATATTTAAAGTGTATCCTTATTTGGTTATGGAATTCATATCTAGGTTCCGCTATTGAGCACAATAGGTACAAAGGAGTCGGGAAATTTTCCGGGGGTTTTCGCCGAAGGCTCCAGGGCTCTCGAGTGGAGTGCTCTAAGTGTCTCGAGTGGGGATCAAGTTTATAATCTGACACAATGGAAGATGTTAATAAACCTGATATTTGTGGAATGAGTAAATGAGACTTTACATTTTGTTAGCCTATTTTTAGTATAATTGTAAATTAATAGATAAAGTTTTTACCACACTCAACCTTCATGTAAAAGTTGACTACTTTTGCTAACTCTATCATCTCTACAATTATTCACTTATCCAGTCCGTATCATCAAGAAGCCAAATAGTATTCTCATATTATACGTTCAGCAAACTATTTAAGCAACCATTTAGACAAGTTTGTGTTTGGTAATTGGTTTTAAATTTTATTATATTAAAATAATGTCACAAAATATAAACCCCAATATTGCGCGCACTTTTCCACTATATTCATTGGTGGTGGTGGTGGAAAAAGTGCACGTAATATTGTGTTTTGTTTGTGTATAAAATGAATTTCCACCAAGAACCGAGAGTACAATCAATTACATATAAAATAATATCAATTTTTGTTTTATCATACCGACTACATCGAAATCGTATCGAAGCTATACAAGTTACAACTCTAGTTTTGTAAATCTCAACGAACAAAAATAAAACATGGCGACTTGTATAATTCGGAGTAGCTGCAGCAGTTTTCGTAATAATTCGAGACATTTGAAGGCTTTCATGGCCCCCGCCGTGACTCCCCTTACTCGGCTATTAGAGATAAAGGGATGTAATGGCAGTAAGTAGAATCGGGGCCCTTCATTTCCAGACTGAGACGGGGACGCAGCTTTGTTGGAAATATGTAGCGGAAGGTAATTGTACGTTTTTAATTACAGGTCGGTAAGCGCGTTGTGTTTTCCGGGGGTTTCTTTTTTGGAGGGATGATGTTTCTGTAATTTTGAACGGTGAACCCTTCCGAAAGACTCAAAAGGGACAAAACATTCGTATAATTACTGCCGGTATGAGATACAAGTTTTTGGATTGAAAAAACTATTAAGTAGCCTAATCCTTTCTCGGTAAAAGCGAGCATTTTTGTAACGCTGTCAAATATAATAAAATATTGTGCAAAATGTTTTTATCGTCACTCAAATAAATTCTGGTCCATATATAAGTTACAAAACCTCCGAGAAAGTCTTCCAGGTGTTTTGTATACTGTTATGTTGTGGAAAGTATTAATATTATGGAAACTAGAATGTAGATTATATTAAACTGCGAAGCTGTAGTGTTTAGTAACAAGTTGATACTCAGCAGTAAATGCTGTAATAGTTCCATTGAATCAGATAGCTCGTGTATTTGCATCACGTTATTGTACTTCGCTGGTTGTTGTTTGTTGTTCGGATGTTGGCTTCCTACATGCAGATACAAGATGCTTGCTTCGGGCAAATAATAATATTGCCAGTACACTGTACTTGATAGAGAGAGTACAGGAGTAATGGTACTAATTACGATCATTACGTTATACGCATATATAACATATTATATTGCAGTGGATATTTCTTTAGTGATGTGTTCTTTTTTTTGGGATAGGCAAAAATGGTAAACTTGCGTCAGGTCTTCGTACAAGTGACTCAATCGAAAATTTGTCAGACGAAGGGTCAGATGATCCCCTTCTCTTTCTAAGCTACGCGTAGAAAAGATATTATGCTTGCTTCGCTTTTTTGTTGTCTTCACTTTTGCCGGAATTTCCAGCGTGCAACCTGTAGTTTTCGGAATCTGTAGTTCTACTTTAACTTTCTCTATATAATTCGCAGATTACTAATCATGTAGACGATATAACAAGTTACAAGTAACAACATCATCAAAAAGTGATGTTTTATGATACTATTGAGTATCACAAGAACCTCCAGGACATAAAAATGGATGTAAGAAAAATTGGACATTATGTTCCATATTATAGGATTGTTTCAATAAAAGCTCACGGTCATAAACATGGGCGCTGTGATTCCTTTTCCAATTTCGGCGGAGGAATGAAACTATAAAACATGTAACATACTGTATGTGTCCGACGGCGACCCCCGTGTATTGAACTTTACGAAATTATTGTTTTAGATGTACAGGAGAGAAAATACTCCGGACGGCTTCTTGAAGCCAAACGAGCGTACCTAATTTGTGAGTTGTGAGTCGCAGAATTTCGGTCGCGTAAATATATTTTCATAAAAATCATTACTCACAAAGTTACGCTCGTGTGAATCAAACAGGTATTTTGTATGAAACTGAATCCAGCAGAATTTCTGCCAGCCGAAATTCTGCGACTCACAACTCACAAATTACGCTCGTTTGGCTTCACCCTGTATGGAGTAGATAAGAGTGATTACGAAAGTGTAGAGAGGCTTGTTTGTCTATGATTTTGGCCCATTGTGGACCACTTACCAATACAAGACACACAAACTATCACACCGTGTACAATACAGTATATGATCGAAACAATTTGTGGCCCAACATGGTGAAGTGAGGGCTTTTAATTTTCAAGTAAAGGATTGAAAATCGTATTGACCTCAGTTAAAAAATTTAAAGATACGCCCAGTTTGCTTATAAATAAACTAGCTGTTTCCCGTGACTTCGTCCGCGTTAACATAGTATACCTATATAATATACACTAATTTAATTTAAACTTTCAACCCCTATTTCACCCCCTCGGGCGTAGAATTTTCAAAAACGCTTGAACACTCAAGTCGAAATAACGGACTTCCATTGAAACTTTCAACCCCAATTTCATCCCCTTGAGGGAAGAATTTCCAAAAACGCTTAAATACGTATCCATTCATTTTTAATTAGTAACCCAAAGATAAAGTTTCATGTTCCTAACTTAAGAAATGACGGACTTTCATTCAGACTTTCAACCCCTATTTCACACCCTTAGGGGTAAAAATTTCAAAATTGCTTCCTTAGTGGATGTCTACTTAATAAAACAAACCTACTCACCAAATTTCGTGGCTGTAACTTTAACGGTTTTTGCTCAGCGATGATGAATCAGTCAGTCAGTCAGGACATGTAATTTTATAAGTATAGATTAGAGGAGGAATTAGTACACTACAGAATGTATTTGTATACAGGTTGTATTTACTACTCCCGAGTCCTGGGTGGCTCGGCAAAATGAAAAGTTGGTGATAAATGAGAACCGTAAAATCTCATTAGGCGAAATTTTGCCAGAGTAAGTACATTTTGTCTACCGTAGTAGCAGTTTTTAATGTTGATTATGAAATTAACCTACATTTTTACTGAATCAAACTATCGTTTACGGAATCTCAAAAAAAATATATTTTTTTAAATCGGTTAAGGGGGCGACTAACTCAAAATTTTCGATTTCATAATTCAATTTTATAATACTTACTTGATTATAACTAATAATCCCCGAATTGTTTCATTTTCTAAAATTAGATACTACATTATATTTCCGAGAATTTAATCTAAGCAAAACACGATATCTTAAAATTTCTCGATAGAAAAAAATCACAAAGATGCATCTAATTTCTACAAAATTTTCATTTATTGTCATAACCGTGCATTGAACTAAGTTAATATTTTTACACATTGTATAAAATTCTGTCATTGAGAAACCGACCTAGCGGATTTTTAAAATGTTGTATATTTATCGAGTTATTGAGAAAAAACTAATTGGCGTTGAATCAGCGTCGTCCTTTTTAACTTGGCATATGAAAGACGAGCGTTAGTGTGAAGAGAGAAGGACGATATTTGATTTTTTGGGATAGTCGTTCTCTTAAGCGGCTAAAATATTATGCTTTCGCATTGATATTATAGTCTTAGCAAGGATTAAACACCTGATGAAGATTTAGTGTTAAAATCCTAATTTAATATTTTTGATTAGTCTCGTTCTTTTTAATGAAGGCACCCTTTAATAAAGATCAAAGAAAAGCAGCCAGAATATTTTGCTCGGTAATATTATACTATAAATTATTGCAAGAAAGAGCAGATCCCGTTTGCTTTAGTGAGTTTAGTTTAGTATCTGGATTCTGGACTATCTTTACCGCCTAAATAATGAGCGAATGATATCTAATATAGGTGCTGTCTCATCCAACTAAAGTTTAAAACTCTTTTTTTGAATAAAAAGTTTGTAATCTAAATTCTAAAACGATCAAATAATGCCGATCATTAGGCCGTGTTTCGACTGACGCGGAGCGGAGCGGAGAGGAGCTTAGCGGTACCCGAATTGACCAATCGTGCTATTCCAGCGGTATGACAGCGAAGCGGAGCGAAGATTTCGAGCATGGTGATTGGTCAATACGGCACCGCTGTCCGCTAAGCTCCGCTCTGCTTCTGTGGAAACACAGCCTAAGTATTTTGGTGTTACGACAAAGTTCGTTATGAGAAAACTGAGAAAAAAACATTTTAAAAATGCAGGAGCCCACTCAAAGGTTTTAAGTTTCATTATAGAATGACTTTGAATTACCTTGATTAGCGTTGAAAGTGCGCGCTAACAGGAAACTTTGTTCTGTTACAATTCATAACTGAGTTATTTTCAGTTAAATCTAGAAGAAACTGCAGCTATTATAGGCTATACCATAATATTCCGACACCGAGTCTGGTAATATCGGCACACGATATAACCTCTAAGCCGCCCTGAGCCGAGCGGGCCGGTTGAGCCAAATCGTCCAATCTCCAGCTACCAGCGTCCAATCTCAATCTAGACCGCCGTTTAATTAAATTACCAGTGACGTCACATGTGCGGCTCAGTGTGATGTGATGGCACTCATTATGGCATGGACTACAAGATGACTTGGTTGATGTAAACGTCTTACTAGCATAACAGAGGAAAGAGCCAGTGACGAGGCGATGCGATGCTTTTTTAAGGAGGCGACTAATCCTAAAATTAAATAATAATTGTTGATTTTATAATTCATTTTTATAAGTACTTACTTGAAAATAAGTCTGGAATTGTTTCATTTTTTAAACATAGATACTAAGTACATTATATTTCCGAGGATCCAACCTAGCGGAAACACGATATCTTAAAATTTTCTCGTAGAAAAAAACCACAAAGATGCATCAAATTTTCAAGAATTTTGCATATATTGCCGTAACCGTGCATTAAACTAAGTTAATATATTTCTAACACATTGTATAAAATTCTATCATTGAGAAACTGACCTAACGGATTTTTAAAATTTTGTATATTTATCGAGTTTTTGAGAAAAAACTAATTTGGCGATGAATCCGCGTCGTCCTTTTTCACCTGGCATGCGAAAGACGGGCGTGAGTGTGAAGAGAGAAGGACGATGTTTGATTTTTTTGCGTTAGTCGCCCTCTTAAGTAAGCCATTGAAAACTGAACTTTATTTTCTGCATAAGAAAATACATAATTCAATAAATCTAATGACAGACTTGCCGCCTGCTGTGTTGAGCTATCTGCTCCAATTTTGAATTATCTCTTGTCACGTCGCCACGAGGTCGCCACCTCACGTTGCAATGCAAACTTACCCTAAAAGGAGGAAGTTTTGTTCAAAAGAAAATATTTTAATTTCAATTGTTTTTTTTTTGTTTCAGGTAATTAGAGATAGTATTGCTGTTGCCGACACATTACCTACTGCTGGATACTAGGTAGATCTAGCTTAAAAGCCTCCAGGTATAATTAGAACTTAAGTGCAGTTTTTTCCACAAAATTAGATATCTAACCATCAGTTAATCTTTTTTTTTCGATAAAAAGATAACATAATAATAATCTTCATTAAAACATGAATGTTTTCAGTTTCATTCCCTACTCGTACTATAATAATTTTTAGTTCGATTTGTCATTAGAAGCACCACCACAATATTTACGTTTGAATGGGGGGTTATTTATTTAAATATTCATGATAATTGTCATTTTTTGATTACATGCTTAATGTATACTTGTGAGTACTAATAATTATAGTGAAGTACTAGGGTACATAATATTATTATGATTATATTTTACTCGACCTTCGAGAAAAATGTACATTTAGGACTTCACCAATTTCTGATAAAGTGCCGAATAGGCTATTCGCAACTTTTTTGACAGATTCTCCATACTTTATCTGTCAAGTTAAGTGGTGGATAGCCTATTCGGCATTTATCAGGAAGTGGTGCAACAGCAAGCAAGTTTTTTTCTAGCAACTTTCAGTTATATTATCTAGTTGGCACCGGTACCGGTACCGTTGTCTGCATGGGCATCTTAGCAGTTAGCACTACTAGGTAGGTACTAGGTACACTTTTGAACTGAAACCTCTTCACGCCCAAACCGCTGAACCGATTTTACTGAATTTCGTTATGGGGGAAATATACCAGGAAAGGAAATTTGATACTTTTGATTCTGGAAAAATTTACGATGTTGTTGCGGGCGTCATATTCTACTGTCAGTAAAAAATATAGTACCTATCTTTCTATTTGAAAATAATGTTTGTTCTCTCGACATGATGTTTGAGTGAATTTATTCAAAATTCGACGATCTGTCGTCTTCATTAAAGTGATGATGAGTTGATCGGATGCGGCACCGTTTCAGCGAAGCTTTTACGGTTAAATGTATTCAATGTGCGGTGAAAAATATACGGCGTCAGCCGCTAAGAGCAGTGTCGAATGTCGATGTTGCATCACATCATTCCTGTCGTTTACCGTGTTTTGTGGTGTTGTTGGTGAAATTTTACCATTTTAACCGTAGAAATGTGTTTTGTCAACACAATATTGAGTAAGGGTGGGTTGCACCAACTTACTTTAACTATAACTGTAACTCTAACTACAGTGTATAATGTCAAATCTTTGCTTTAGGACGCCATATTTAACGATAACCATAACCGCTCATACTTATATCGTGTTTTTTTCGTGAAAATGTACTATGGCTCACAGTGTTGTTTAACAAATATTTTTCCTGTCGGTTTTTACGGATAATTCAATTTTTATACTCTTAATCCTATTAACTGTAGCTTTAATAAAAAAAATAAACGCAACACATTTGTCAAATTCTGTGGTCCAAGTTAAGGTTAAAGTTAAGTTAGCCTTAACTATAACCATAACTTTAACCATAACTTTGACCATAACTGTAACTATAACGACGCCTCTGGTGCAACGTGGGTGCAACTCACTCTTGCAAGTAGTTTTACTTAAATTTTTATTATACTTAACGATTTTACGTACCACATATAATATGGTCTTATGGCTCCTCTGGTCTAAAATAATAATGCATTTTTGCAGCGTCCTATTACAAGCTAAATGAATATAGTTTTTAGAATATTGAAATAAAAGACAATAAGACATCATAGGCATTAGAATCTTTATCAGTAAATAATATTTTATAGGTAGCTCTACCTAAGCTCTACCAATCGTAAATCTTAACACGCAAATTAGACCATGACGCTAATAGGTAGAGACTAAAGTAATATTATGTTAATAGGGTTAAAAGTGTCTTAGCCTTACAGATTAACGTTAACCCCCAAGTAATTAGACAGTAAGTGAGCAAATCGCCAAGACGTTGGGTCCTTCCGACCCCGCTCGGCCTCATACGGTGACTTGAATAAGAAATGAGGCTAGGACTATCAGACTAGCGGGGTAGCGGGGTCAGGTAGAAAATGGCTTTTAGCTGACTTGAGAGTTCAGCGCGTGACTCTTTAAATACTGTAGCAATTAGCAAAGGATAAGTAATTTGGTTTTAATTATTATATGTGATGAGTTGATCACTGAAAAGTGAAAAGTGATAACTGATAGATAAACGTGACATGGAAATTGGACAAGCATTATTTTTTCGTTTACACAATTTCGTTTTTCTACAACATGGAGTGGCTATTAAATGTATTATACTATAGTTATACTACTACTGCATTTGGATAGTGGATACAATAACCTGCGTAAAATTTCGTTACATTCTGTTTAGTGACACCACGGAATAACCTGCGTAAAATTTCGTTACATTCTGTTTAGTGACACCACGGTCCACGGGGAAGACATATTGTCACAACTCACATGGACATGGCTAATAAAATATAATAATACTAGCTGTCCAGGCAAACGTTTCTTTGCCATATTATATAAAGTATATCGCCCGTATTATTTTATTGAATTAGTGACTAAATAAGTATGTCACCATGGCAACGTCCATTGCATCGCTATCCCGTGACCCGCGTCGCATACGCTCTTTAGAGACAAATAATTTGCAATATAATAAAATTGCGACTATAATTAAAGATCTAAGCTATCCTATCTCTCAAGTTGGAAAAAAGCACACATTTGAAAAAAAAGAAACATTAAAATCGGTTAAGTAGTTTAGGAATCCATCGCGGTCAAACATCGTGACAGGAGATTTATATATATTAGATGTATATTTATTATTTACTTATAGCATATATTATATGTAGTAATACTGACTATAGACTACATTAATATTAAGTTGTTATTACTAGTTTCAACTTTTGATTATCGTTTTCAGACTACAACCTGAGGAGTGACGTAACGTAACCCATGGGTTTTATTCAATAACGTACACGTAAAGGCCACAATCCACCTCCTTGCATAATTGAGCTGGCCGGGAACCTTTCAAATTTACCCAAATATGTATTAAGGTGGAACGACTCGGCCGAATTACGTTTTTATAGCCCCGTAAAGATAGCTTGCTGAATAAGTAAATTGTTCACGGTATTATTCGTTGTGTATAATGCTTGAGTGAAACCAATAATGTCCTTATTACTTAATGAAAAAAAAGTTATACCAAAGAGCTACTTTTCTGTCTATATTATTATTTTGCTTAGGAGGCTTTTGCCATGCTTGACAAGATTTTTTTGTGTTTATAATCCTTTTGGTTCCGTGCCAGAAGTTCTGTGATGAGTACGATACTTTTCTGTATCTAGGTATTATTTTGTTGTTTGCTTCGATATTTAAGTATTTTGTGGCCAATGTTTTGAGGATTCGGCATTCACAAATTGGTATGATGTAATTAATATAATTAAATTAGTTAAAAGTCCTAGACATTTCGAGAAGTGTTGAAAACTCTCGAATGGAGTTGTTTTGTTTACATTTCGTAATGCCTTTCACACGTTATTGTGGCGCCATCTATGATAAAAATGCAGAAGTATTTAAATTAGCGCCATCTAGTTACTACGAAATGTTTCGTCATAAGCTGTACGGAGTTAGCTTGCTAAGAACTGAGTTGTTGTAAAACATGTCTCATAGATGGCGCAATGAGTATGGCGACCTAAATATAACATACTAATAAATGACATAGATGTCGCTTTTTAATTTATTTTCCAATTTTATAGTAATAAAATAAAATCTTCTTAAATTTTATTTTCTTACTATAAGGCCGTGTTCACACCAAACCGACTATGAGCCTCCCGCGCCGCGCCGAATGCTAGCGAACGTTACGCAGTTTTTTTTTTATACTAAGCGATACTAGTAGTTATAAGTATGTAAATAAAGTTTAAAATTATTTCACACTAAAAGTGCTCTTCGCGCCGCTGCCGGCCGCTGCCGTTCCGGTGTGAATCGGCCCTTATTCACTTTTTCGTTCACACCTAACCGACAATACGCTATTACGCTAGGCGGAGGCGCGGACATTCGATACCGTATATTTTCAGATGAACACTGGATGGCTGGGCGGCGCGCGGCGGGCACACAGTGAGCCTGCTCACATTCGGCGACTCACAGTCGGTTTGGTGTGAATCCGGCCTAAAATCGAATTCTGCGTCTTGTGAATTGTGATTGTCAACCATTTTAATAAATAGCTTGTTTATACAGATTTTACATTCATCTTTATCACAGTTGAATTGTATTATTTTGTAACTAGGTACTTAGTTTAAAGATATTAATATGATTAAGTATAATATTATTATTTACCACAGACAAGCATACCATTGGTTCTAGTAACTTTTAAAATATACTAGCATTAGTAAAATTCTTGCTACTTTTTGTACTCTAAATTCTAATATTCAAAATGTTGTTGCGATTAGCAGGCTCCTCTACAAGTTTCGTAACGGACCTATTAGTAGGGGAGGTCGCGCTCAGTTTAAAAAAGTCATTTCATACCCAGCGAAAATTGTTACAATAATAGTATTCCACTAATACATAACAGCCACTTCATAATGGGTGGAATAAAAATTGAGAGCATCTCAAAGTTGTTGGGAATCGTATTGAATTTACATTAAAAAGATCCCAATTCGCACCCAAGAAAGGTTCATATTATCTAGATTATACACGCTTAGGTTGGGTAGGTGTTGTTTTAGTTTTAGTATATAACAACAGATGGCGCTTTTAAAGTAAAATGATTCTTCTTCACAAATATTGACTATCGAATTAATTACTTAAAATTGCTATGTGAGATAATTTTATGGTTAATTCAAACGAAAATCGCCGTCAGCTGAATGTTTACAGGTGGAAATGTCGTCTACGCAACACCCTAGGATACATTGAGCGCAAAGTAGGGCTATATTGGTCATAACTTATTTTGCTGGCTGACGGTTTTTCCACCATCGTATTAGCGACTGACGGCTTTCTTTATTATTTACAAAGTAGAAACATTCACCTGTATAAATTTTGTACGGTATAAAATGACTTTATATTCAAAAATTTTTTACATGTTCAGTAACGCGACTGACGTTGAATCCCTCGTCTGCAATACGGCTGACGGTGATTGTTTGGTTAAACATGACCTCAATAATCATCCATCAAAGTTTCATTCGGTTTAAAATCACTTTTCGCAACAATTTTTTTTTACAACTTGGAAATACTCTCAGATAACATTCCACCACGGGTGCGGCGACTGACGCTGATTATATTGATTGATAAATATTAAGCTACCGCTGGACAAAAATTTGGTCGGTATGAAATCACTTAGAAAACGATAGCACTGCCTCCCCTACTATATGGCTACCAGAACAGGAGCGGTAATATAGAGTGAAATTTTATTTCTCATACTTCGGCAACCACCGCAGCAATAACATTAATATCGATCGAATGTACACTTAACAAGCTCGATTCTCAGACATATAAAATGTCGTGTTATCCCATTGATCGCCCATAAAGGATTCATTCACGATTCACATGTTTATTTCACGCTCAAATCCAATTTCGCATTATAAATGTGGGATCATTACGGCACCCTAATGTATGCGCAGGTTTGGGCATGGAAATTTGTTATTGAATTTGGAGTATTCAGTAACTGGACTTGGTGAGTGCCCACCGAGTTCAATTACTCGCTTGTACCCGATGTATGACCATTGTGAGTGTGACAAGATGTACTGAATACATTAGCAAACATTTTGGAGTGTTACGAATGGACAATGGGATGATGAGGCCGTTGCTAACTCGATGTGTTCGGGAATAAACGCATTAAGCGTTGATAAACTTAGGTCTTAGAAATTAGAATCAAACGCGCGAATCGCGATCAGGCTCTAGTACCGGGCTTCTGAGGTGTTTTGACAGAAGTTCATTTTTGATTCAACTAAACATCCAATCGCCAAAGCTGTCGAAAAGAGAGATCTCTGTCACAACTCACAACCCCCTTAAGAAACTAGACATGCGTGATGCGATGTAGATTTAAGAAACGATCAAAGATTTCGGGTGCCTTTAAAAAAAAGGCTCTGGACCATGTGATAAACTAAGTATTGCCTGCAACTTTGTTGCACATTGTCCGTGATAAAGACGGAATTTAAAGTGGGTATGTAATGTTAGTGTATGTCCTTAACTCCTTAGTATCCATAGTGACTCAAGAGATAAAAACTGTCTTCAAAGAAGATGCTGTGTGAAGGCCCCCAGGCTAAGCATCCCCTTTCCTCGTTAGGAAGATTTAAAGCTACAATGTGAATTAATTAGTATCTAATACAACAATAGATCTATGCGAAAGAAACTATTTTTGTGCCCCGGTCTCCCCTCCGGCAAAAGGCGCCGTGTTCTAATCTTTTCCGCATCAACTAATGCTTTGTGAACTCAAATCAGGCTAATATATATTTGAATAACACCCCGCATTAAAATTTTACCCTAAGGTCACAATTTTCTATGGTCTACGAACATGGGGTAGAGAAAAGCAGCGTTTGTACGTAGATTACGTTGTACGAAGATTATATTAGAGGAAAAAAGCCTCGAAATGCGGCAAAGACTTACAAGTAAGCTGCCTAAAGATTTTAATTTATTATTATTTTTAACAAAAAATTAAAACCGACTTCCAGGGTAAAAACTATAATAACATTAATATGAACTAAAAAGTATTAAATATTTTTTCCTCTCTAATGGCCTGTTTCACCGCTTCCTGATAAGGTGCCCAATAGGGTTATTTGACAGATTTTCCATACTCCATCTGTCAAATTAAGTGGTAGATAGCCTTATCAGGAAGCGGTGAAACAGGCCCTAAATGTCCCTTTTTCCGAATTCGGCTAAACCTCAACTATTTCTGTACTCAATCTTCATCATTTTGAAGTCGGTACCAGATATAGCTGCAGAATCTTTATATTTTCTTTGACAGAAAATTTGAAACTTTTGGAACTGGCACCGACTTCAAAATTATGAAGATTGAGTACAGAAATAGTTGAGGTTTAGCCGAATTCGGAAAAAAGCACATTTAGAGAGGAAAAATTATTTAATGCTTTTTAGTTCATATTAATGTTATTATAGTTTTTACCCTGGAAGTCGGTTTTAATTTTTTGTTAAAAATAATAATTTCACTCTTTTTAGTTACATAGTAGGTAAACCACCGCGTACCTACTATACGTAGAATAATACACCTGTATATTATTCTGTAACGTTATATCTTATTACAATCACACTTACAAAATATAATATCAGCTGCAGCCTGCAGATAATTTTAAACAATACATTTTAAAAAAATCGAAGTGAGCACGTCACACGTGTTCACTTCGATTTTTTTAAATGTTTAATGTATGTACATATTATGTAGTACCCGGCCCGCGCCACCGCGCGCTCGCTTGACAGCCCTGGCAGATTGAAGCGCAGACAGTTATTGGACTATGAACGCTAAACGCTATGCAAAAGGTTGCAATTAGGTTGTTTTCCAGAATATCTCGGCGAAGTGAGACAGAATGTTACATTATCGAAGCAGTTTTAACTTCTCAGAAGTAATGTGAAATGTGTGCCTTATGCTCTGGAGATAAGGTTGAATTTGGTGACATTGGTGACCCTGACGTGGTAATGATGATGAATGTAATTTGCATAGTATGCTTCAAGTTCTTAAAACAGCGCCTAAACTCCCAAACTTGTATCTATAAGGAATCCGGAGTTCTCTTAGTATCTTCGGAACCATAGTATACTTCGGTGCAAAATCTTGCGTTCTGGTAGCGTAATATGCTTAGGATGCTTCTCATAAAACCAAAATATAGAGGATACATTGGCAGCGCATTGCAGGGGTTTGATATCCTCTCAGTTATTAATTATTATCCTTGCTGTTTTATAATGGCCCTATCGTAAGATTTTTTTATATTAAATACGGGGGCAAACGAGCAAAAAATGGAATGGATGGTCCATGGACACTTGTAACATTAGAAGAGCTGCATTAGAAGAGTGCGTTGCTTTTTAAGAGAGAATTCGCTCTTGAAGGTTTGCAAGTCGTATTGGTCAAAAAATACTGATGATAACAGTTCGTTCCCTGGAGTTTAAAAGTAGTGTTTTAAAAATATTATACGTCTATATTAACTGGTAAAATATCCCATGGTCTGGAAATCAGGTAGACCAGAAGGTGCCAAAGCATACGATCAATCATAATACAAAATCAATCAACAACAATACATCATCTATGATTAACATGACAATCGATTTGCCCCGGGTCGCCCCGGGTTTATCGGTATAATTTACCCACTTTCTTATCAATAGTTTGATGAATTTAAATTAATTTACTTATAGTTCACGCGTTTTCCAATATCCAGATTCTCCTTTTAATAATTTTTATCTTAAGTTTCTTAAGTTGTTAAATGCATGCTCCAAAATCGTTTCAGTTTAAAATCTTATAGTCGAGAAAATTCTCGAGAGGATTTCAAGTTTGAATTAAAAGTAAATTTAAAATATATGTCAAATGCAAGGGCTGAGTTCAAAGTCGCAGAGTTATAATATTGAATACTAGCGACCCGCCCCGGCGTCGCACGGGTATAAAATATATAACCACTAAAAAAATATGCCTATAGCCTTCCTCAATAAATGGGCTATCTAACACTGAAAGAATTTTTCAAATCGGACCAGTAGTTCCTGAGATTAGCGCATTCAAGTTAGCCATTTCAAATAATTTCCCCCGTTTTTTTCCACATTTTCCTCTATTTCTTCGCTCTTATTAGTCTTAGCGTGATAAAATATAGCCTATAATCTTCCTCGATAAATGGGCTATCTAACACTGAAGGAATCATCAAAATCCGTTGCGTAGTTTTAAAGATTAAAGGGAACAAAGGGACATGAGGGAAAAAAGCGACTTTGTTTTATAATAAGTATAGATATACGAGTAGAAGTGAATGACTCTATGGATATCTTCGATCTCACACATGCAGTTTTATCGTGAAAGTGTTCCTTTGACAATATTTTATTTTATGGTTGGTATGGTATGGTTGTTTAAACTTTTAACTTTTGTAATAAAAAAACTTGTTTTTAAGCGCACACAGTCTATGGAAATGTTTTTTTTTTTCAAAACAAATAATTATTGTTTTGCTCTTCTTAATCTAAATAAACATCCAGTTTAGACAAGGTGTTCCCGGTGTCTCAGACGGTATGGACCCTATCGCCATTATAATGTTATCAAAGGGCCCGGTTATTAAAAATGCATTTGTTACTGACATTGACGCCTGTGACGTGCGTCACAAACTCCTGTGACATCGTGACGCGGGGTGACGCGGGGTGACCCCTCGCAAACTGCATACCTATTTTTTATACCTACTTAAAGATGTTTAACAGGATTATATTACTGTCTAATTGTGAGTTGTGTCACTTTTGATTTTGATGGAAAGGTTAATGAACTGTCTATTGTCGACTGCGATATTTGTGTACAATAGAATCCTCTATTTAATATGCATTAACAATTGAAAAGTCTTGTGAATTACGACTAAGTCAACTGAAGATTATCATAGCTGTCTGGGAGTAAGTATAGGATTTGTGTTAAAGAATACCAAACAATTACTATAATCTCTACTGAAAATAACTACATACTTACATATTTCGGAATCACCTAGCCGACACTGATCAGAAGAAATTTCATCTGATGATGTGAGAAAAAGTAATTTTATACCAATTTTAAAAATATGACAAAGTCGAAATATTATTCTACGTTTTATCAAGACCGTGAAACTGACTGACTGCCGCACTCAAAGACGAATAATTATTTTTATTACCTCACTATACTTAATTAAATGAAGATTTTAACATAAACCCCACACATCATACCTGTCAAACTCTTCATTAAATTGAAGTAATTAATCATCATTATGTCTCTGTGAAATGTATTGCTCTATCATGTTCTTGACACGTGGGGGTGTGGTCCAGCCAAGTCAGTTCAAAGAATAGGCGGGTAGCGCTTTAGATTTCTTTTTAAGAGCCTATGCTGTCCCACTGTTGGGCAAAGGCCTCCCCCAAAGATTAGATTTACCCAAACAAAATTATTGTCTCATTTTATAAATTTGGAGCATACGGTCATACCTACTGGCTATTGCCCCAAATAATGCAGCTCATAAAGTATGTCTCGTTACAACAATACCGTTTCCATATTTATTCACTGTCAATATTTAAAACTCGAAATATTGCGTTAAACAATATTTCAAACATTTTTTCAACGGAGATTTTTGGAAAAAATCCCCTTTTCGCGTCGAACAATGGACGACTTCATCTTGTGTCGGATTTGACAATGGGCTGAAATGGACTTGACAGATGTGTGAGTTTACACCGAAACTGGAATCGTGGGACACCTCACACCGCTTCCGCGTACAACCGGATCACTCAAGTTCAATCAATGCAGGCGAGTGAAGGGCAAGGTTTAGATATTTGATTTTTTACAATCCATACTGTATTTCATAGAATAATCAGAAATCATAGAAGAATCGGTGTGAGAAAATTGTGACTCTGCTATTCGTGTTGTTCGAAAAGTACGAACGCTACTTACCAACAGTACAGTCCAATCAGTAAATAAATTCTATTACAATTTACAGTTATCAATGATTACGTCATCGACATAAAGGTGTAGAAGATGAAAAATTTCGAAAAGCTCAAGTATAGCAACAAGCTGGATTAAAATAGAATAAAAAAACAAGTATTAAGCATTACGTAAGTAATAGATGGCTTCAATCATCAACCAATTCTACGTTTTATTTTTCATGATTTTATCTCTAGCTAATAAAATAATAAATAAATAAAATAAAATGTCTTTATTTCAGGTATCTAATAGCACTTTCAATTGCAATAACAGAATTGCTATTAAAAGCAAATCGCTAGAGATTAAGCAAGCCAAACCAAACTACGAAGCGAAATGTGAGGGTCTTAAACATTTTCTTCGCACCGTGAACGCGATTTCGATATCTCGAATTCGAGTCCGTAACGAAATTTCGAACGGCAAAATTACAGGTTAGCTGTTAGCCGATATTTACGATTTGCATCACGCATAATGGCGACGATATGGATCATAAATTTATGAAATTGCTCCCGATACGAAAGACGTTTTCGTTAAAAGGCCGATTTGGTAACTCGAGACATCTGCGCGAAGTACAGAAACTCAAGATGGTTTCGCATTTCGGAGATCTCGTAAGTGATCTGGATGTTTGCGAAAACTTTGTGAACTAAAATCTTTGTCTGGGCACCCCTAAGAATATCTTATTTGCGATTCGAAACCTAAAACGGGTGAGATAGGGTGACGCCCGAAAACTTGGGTGTCTCCCTTCGCAAATATTGGCCAATGACGACGTTAATCCATATCTTCTCCCTCGTCTATTTTTTTTCTTGATGCAACTAAAAAACCAGGGACGTGTGCCCAAAATGCGAAGTTCCCAGACCTTGATAAATTTTGGTTCGTTTTTGGTGTTTCTAAACCCATTGTGATGTTATTAATTTATACTTTTGTTTGCTCTTGAATAGCTCCGGTAAATAATTTAAAGCAGATTTCTGGTATTTTGATTCGGATTTAGATTTTATTTTCATTACTTCGTGAGGATTCTGTATAACACATTTCGAAGTCTATTTTTAATGGACTCATACCGAGTATTTTGTTTAAAATATTTTAAGACTTATGTTTAGTTTGAAATGTACGTTTAAGCCCTTGGATTCCACTTCAACAGAAAATTTATAACTAAGCTTTGTTATTTCGACAAAAGATAAACACAATAGTGTCTTCATAAACTTTCGTTCTATTTTAACGATGTTTTCATCTCGGTATCTCTGCGCTTTGTTTATGATTTTGTTTTTTTTATGATTTTATTCTCTATTAAAATATTTTGGGGCTTTTTGCCTTTTTACAAATCGGGGGAGATGATATATCAAATTTTATGTCTTTTTGAATAAAATAGCTTATCATCATCGAAAATAAATGGAAACTGTAGCAATTAGGATGTCGTTTTAAATAGTTCTCGCACACTCATTTATTGAATAAGGGTTGAAATACTAATTTCAACCCTTATTTTTGTTTTTTATTTACTTTTTATATACTTTTTAAAACTACAATTCTAGATCATAATATTGGTCTAGACTCTAGACTAGTCTATACTCTAGTGTGTTGCTGCTGATATTTTAAGCTTCTGCTCTCTTTTACTTGATTTCTTACTATGATTAGGATTTAAGATATGTTTCTAGAGTGTGTGACTATTTTAATTGTCATCTAGTAATGTTTTTTATTTTGCAACCTGCACATTTACAAAAAAATATACTTACTCAAGATTTACCTATTAGGTATTATTTTTGATGTCTCATTTGGCTCAAGGATTCCCTGTGGGTTTTGCCTTTTAAATACATTTTAATTGGCCTCCAGCTGTGCGTGTTAGGCTTATAATTTTTTATTCACTTTTGTCACGCACGTTAAATTGACTGATTTTGAAGTGTTACTAGTAATTGGACATGGTGAAGCAAAATAGTTTGCATAATCCTCTTGTGGCTGAGAGTCTTGCAATTTTTTTATAGTCAATTCCTTGGAAAATTCAAATTATTCAAATGTTTGTTAGTTTTTTTTTTTTGGAAAAATATTTTTTTCTGTTTTCTTTTTAAATTACTTACAACATAAAAGAGGAAAATCGTGTTACTTAGAAAATTGACTCAAGTCTCAAACATAACTTCAGTTTTAGGTATGTGGTAACAAAGTTGTTACTCTTGCAGTTAGCACGTAACTTTAACGTGTTATTAATATAACATAGTAGATACTTATTATCGGCTACACTTCAATATTCGGTTATTTTCCTTCGTTACAAAAGTTACGATTACAATTTATACAATTTTCTTGTTGATTTTTAAATGTTCTATTTTATATTTTTCGTATTTTTTGTCAAACTCTTCAATAAATTTAAATGATGCAATATCTTAAACATCTCTGGATGCAAACGTAAATGTTTTTTCACTTCTGAATCTCGAATTTAAAATACGGATGTTGTAAAATTACATCATGCTTAAATTATATTGGAGTATTGGACCCTGTACCGATTTAAATGGAATAATAATTTGCAGCTGAATTTTCGATCTGGTCAGTTTCTTATCTTATCGTATGTACAACATTTTTCATGAAATATCAAACGAACATCAAACGCATTCTGATACTTCGAAACTCCTCTACTATTTTGCTATTTAATTGGAAACATATTTGTTTGAATGAGAAATAGGAGCTGTATTCATATTGCATTAAAAAAGTAGAATCAGGGTGTTACTTAAACAATTTAAAAAAATCGATATTCGTGCCTAAGTTATAAGACCAAGCTATTAATTACATACATTTCTGATTCACGTCATCATCTACATCTAGGGCACTGCCAGTTAAGCTTTAAAATTGGGATGACGGTTACGGACGTAATATTTTAGTAAAAATTTACCGTTGGAAAAATATGTGCAGCTTTAATTTGAACTCATTTTCAAGAGGATATGGCTACGAAAATAGGTTTTCAGGTCATAAGAGTAAGTAGGTAAAGTATAATAACACGATTTTATTACCTTGCTAAAGGTTTGATAGTCAAAATTTGTGGTCTGCAAAGTAGTGCAAAGCGAATATGTTTTACTTAGAGTAATATTATGTTTTGTGTTGGATAGTCCATTAATCGCTGAAGGCTTTAGGCTATACAACATCACGCTGCCAAGAGCGAAGAATCAGTGGAATAATAATATGTGGAAAAAATGTGAAAAATTATTCATGTTTGCTATTGCATATTGTCATTGACGAAGTCGCAAGCAACAGCTACTTAGTATCAAAAAATTTACGGTAAAATCTAGTTACTACCTTCCGTGTTGTGTGTCTTACGACGGTTCTTCTCGCCGTGTCAGTTCCCGAATCGGTGGTAGGCCTTAGCCCTTATGTAGACGTTCTTTAATTACGGTCGTATGAATAAAAACTTAGCGAGGGTTTATAACACCTTTTAACATAGTAAAAACGTAGTTAAAACCCTCGCTAAGTTTTTATTCATACGGCCGTATGTGTTTATAATTTTTTACCGATTTAGAAATAAAACATTTTCATTTCATTTGTGACTTGCGATCTTTCAACTCCTCTATACAGCTCTACACTACATCCATTAATACTGCAGTGAATAGACGGTAATGTACGTCAGCGACGTTCGCCGTCGTCCTCGTATCAGTGGCTCCTGGACTATTTATCAAAATTTAGCAACTCACATTCGACATACTAGTGAAATTGACGTAAATGGAGTGAAACAATCTGTGCCTCTTGTACCTCTGCTAAAACCCTTATGACGACGTAATAGGGGTCATAATGATAGAGATTCTGAGATATTATGAATGGACTCTACATTTCGTAATGATGCGTTCTCAGCTTTGTATGAATGTGTCATTACGCGCTTCTTACGATGCGATGTATTTTGGCACAAAAGTTGTGTTTGTGTGTAATAAATCGGATTATGTTATTAATGATGGTATAAAGAAGAGCTTAGAAAATAGAGCCGTAGAGATTGTTGTGTATTTTAGAGTTTTTTTGTAACTGTCTCGTACTATGTGTTTTATTTGTAGTAGATCTTTAATATTATAAAGATGACCCATGAATCCTATGATTGCTCTATGGTTTAATCTTAAAGTCATAAGAATAGTCACGAAATTTTACGTCAAAAATGTGACTAGCCTTATGGTTTAGAGTTTAGACCAATTAATAATATACCAAGATTGGAAGGGCTTTGCATCAGAAAATTATCCCTAGGATATGGTTATTGTAGGATCGATTGCTAGAATGATACTCGACCTAACTGTGAGTAACCTAACTACAGAAGATCATAGGAAATCCGTTTCTATGAAATGGACTTAATTTTATAATATGATCATTTATTCTATTATGGTTCTATTATTATGTAATGTAGGAAGTTAGATAATGCGAATCTTAGCAATGAACTGTTGTTATTTAGTAGCAAGTAGCAACTACATGATTAATTAATGGCCTAAAGTCTAAACCATAATGAGAGGTCACAAATATGAAGACTTCTTTGCCTCGTAAACTGGACCAAAAGGCTGCGCTGACACCACAGCTCAGCTAAGGCTTCTTACAGACAACCGGCTCTTGTCGACGGCGTGCGTCGACGACACTTGTCGATGGCTCGCGTCGACGGCAGCCATTTACAAGTACCGTTCGTATCATGTAAGGAGTCTTAGATGTTGTTAGGAGTATGTTTTTTGAGAACCAGTAGGTCATCACTCATCAGTCATCACTCATCAAACATCAATAATAGGTTAATTAGCCTAAGTTAAACTTCGATTTAAAAAACAATTTGTCGCAACGCGGCTCGGCTTAAGTTTAACGCAGTTCGGGTACACAGCCTTAGAATGTGAGTGTTGTTGATGATTTAAATTTTTAAAATAAAATACTGGAAAATTCCAGAACATGGGGGTTTTTATAAGGATGGAGTCACCGACGTGTGAGGAGGGTCGGCTGCGGCGACGCGTCTACACGCGGCTCCTGCAGCACCGATCGATCCCCCACACCAGAAAATACTAAATACACCTCGTTAAGGGATAGAGATGAATTCTAGAACGTTCTGTCGTAAGGAAAACAGTTTTCGTAGTAGATAGCTGAGAATAGGGGCTGCATCTAATAAGTCAAGATGTGATTAAACGACTTGTTGCACAATGCACAGTAAAACGGTAGATCGATTTTTGACGAGATAAATTAACAGTTTAAAACTCTAGGTACTTTCTACTCTATATACTATCTACTCTATGTTCGTTGTCTGCCGACTCCAACAATTACGAATGTGTAGACTGTATAGTGTACAATATTTAATTTATCAAGAACGCCTACGATCGACTTCCTTTGTGCATGCTATTAGCAGCTTCATAATCATGATGGCAATCACAGTAATTGTCCATTGAGTTTCCGCGTGAAGCATGGCCTTTATCCTACCAAAGTCAATCACTTCAACTAAAATATTCAAGTTGGAAATGCCACCCTACGCTTTGTCGTCGCGGCAATCACGCTATCACACGAATCAATAAAAATCTCTTGTAGTTTCAATCGCCTCGCGTGTTCTACCCCCCCAGTCCGTCGATTCAATAATTAAACTATGATTACACTGCTTCCAGCTGGGGCGAGGCACGTGTGAGGGCCAGTCCCTCTGAGCACTTGTGTTTGATTGATCGATGGATTATTTTTCTAAAGAATGTAGGTACGAGTAATGACCATCGGTTGAAGTGTTGGGAACTGAAATTTTCTCGTGCGAATTTTATGGCAGTGCCTATACTCATAGTGGTGCAGTGACCGGGTATTTGATTATTGTTTGAACTTGCGATTCTTCGGTGGCAATTAAATTTATTTGAAGATACTTTGAGCTCGAGGAAAGGACATAGGATTATAGTTTTTATCTCGGAAAAATGTTCATTTCTAGAATACGACGCAACGAATTTGTGTACAACTTTTAGTTAGTAACTAGCTTATATTTATATATAATAATTATATTATAAATATAATAATTATGATATTGTTTATGTATATTTATTTTATTTTATACGAACTTTTTATACTTTTAAGCACTGTACCCATATCCAGCAATTTTATCCTCTCGCTCGAAGGTTGCCTGGAAGAAATTGCTGCTTAGTAATAAGGCCGCCTTTGTGTACCTTCTTTATATGATATGATTTATATTATTTTAAACTTTGTCTTTATAATGATTGTGCACAATAAAGTATATTTTCATTTCATTTCATTTCATTTCATAGCTGTCCCGGTGAACTTCGTGTCACTTTAAAACCTTTCCTGAACTTCTACGAATATTTTAAGACTAAAATCAGCCCAATCCGTTCAGCCGTTTTCGAGTTTAAGCGCGACTAACACATTTGAAAATCCATTTTTATAAATATAGATATTTTTAACTTTACAAATAATAATACATATCTTACATAAACAACCTGTCTGTCAATTTACTTAATATCCACTACCGTATTATAGTTTTACGTTAATAAACAAAGTTTCTCAATAGGCCACATTCAAATATAGAAACGAACACGGTATTACGTAATTGAAAAAAAAACTACTCAAATTGACTGCATGTTTCCTAATTTCCATGTTGCACGTACGATAGACTACACGTTAGTTATTAAGTTATGAATAAGGGTCAGCTCAGACTGTAACGTGACGCGTAGATACCTTGAAGTGCATTTCTAAGTTATAAAATGGGATTGACAGATTTCAATATAACTTGCATGACGTCACACGTAATTAAAGTCTGTCAATTCACTACAAAAGAAATTATTATGCATCTCACGACATCTACGCGTGACGTTGAAGTCTGAACTGAACCTAATGCGCCGGCGCCAAATTGATATATTATGTACTATGATTAGTGTAATAGATATTTAATTGCCATTATCTTTAATGATAGTGATCGGCCACGTGTGGTCGAGCGGTATGTCCGTTTTCACGGTTCCATCCCACCCTAAGTTGAGCCAGATGTCATAGATGCTACCGGTGTAGGGTCAGCCATAATTTTGGTACATAGGTACCGTTAGATATTAAATTATTCTCATGCAGTGTTTGTTGTTAAACGGTTACACCGATTTTGATGACATTTTGTGTGCTTATCAGAAAGGTCTGAGAATCGGATAGCATCCGTTTTTCATACCCGAAATAAATATTGTAAAACTTTTAGCGGGTTTATTTTGATTTGTAAACACAGATGTTTGTTTGTATTATTTGAAAGTTTTAAGAATATAATTAAAATACTTATAGAAAAAACTATTATTATCTGAAGGTACATGTGAGGTGAGTTTGTTACAAACTGTAAAATAACTGTCTCAAGAAGCTAGCCATTTCCTGATGTAATCGTATGTAGATAAGTACTGTCTGCGAGGGGAAAGTTATAATTTTAACTTCCCTACACCCTAGGTTCAGACTTCAGAGTCATCACAATTTCTGTAATCGAGCAATATAAGTAAGTAAACTTTGATTATCTTTACAGACTTAGCTTAAAAATTTAGTTGAATTATGAAGAAGTTAGTAGAAGCAAGTTTATTTCCAAATAGGTAACCTCAAAACGGCGGTTAGCAAAGCAATATGAATGTATCAAACCATTAAACGATATAATTTCAAGCCTTTCCTTTTCACAAAGAATACAGTGTTATTGCGTTTTACAATAAGATCCATAACAGTTAGCAATTTCGTCGATATCGTCCGTGAGAAGTAGAAAAAAATGGTAATCGATTCCAATATCGATAATCGGTTAACGCCCGACCGATTTTACGTATTCATAAATTACCGACATAATCGTTAGATCGGAAGCAACCGCTCGTGACTAATGTAGGATGAATATCGGTAGGTCGTAACTCGTAAATCGCGTCGGTTTTGGGTCGTAAAGAAATCGGGCCCGACAATTGTGTCAAGTATTATGACGGTGCTCCCATTATTACAAGTCGAGGGATGTGTCGCCGCACCCTCCTTAAGTGAATCGCCATTTTTTCACCATTCCGCAGTAACGGTGTCGTAAAATGGTCACCACTCCTTCGATCACTAATATACTGATCGAAGCACCACTCGGAAGATTTAGAGGTGAACGAGAGTGGTTGATTATAAAGCATTTTGGAGGGATCTGAAGATTGTTGACTTCATTTTATAGCCAGGTTTATATCAATTTAAAAAGACTTATCGGGCAAAAGACGTGGTCGTCAAGCATCATAATAATTCAAGACGTGAGTGGAAGAATAAGGTAAGTAACATGAAAAAACTTCCCGTTTTTTTGCGAGGGATTAGGGCCGGAAAATCTATTTGAAATAGAAAAACTATGGATTATATGTGTAGCCAGATACATGAACAGTAGCCAGCTAGGTTATGAAGTAGATAAGTTACAAGTTTTATTAAAATAATTAGGGAAAAAATTAGTTATTGTCCGAATGTTACGAAATGTTGGCTGGTAGAAAATGCCCTATGGCATTAAGTCAGCCATTGTACCATCGAGGAAATTGATTCCTATGCAATCGATAGACCAACGTTATTTGGTCGAATATGTCAATTCAATGTTAATTGTGATCTGTCGGCTGGGTTTGACGTAACGCAACCAAACTACTTACGTCCCCAATCTGCATAGGAATCAACTTCTCTGATAGTACATTGTACATAGAGTGTAAAATAAATAAATAATAAATGTTACCTGTTCGATTCTTCTACTCACGTCTTCATTATTATAATAATTTAATATATTCGTCACTGCAATAATTTGGCGTAGTATAAGGGCCAACCCACACGTACCACAACCACACGACATCGCAACGACAAAATGTCGTCGAGCTGTGGTTACGTGTGAATGGTGTCGCTGCAGCATTTCGTGGTTGCGTTGTGGTACCGACAAAATGACGACGGCCAGTGGTTGCGATGTGGTTGCGACGTGGTTGCGATGTAGTTGCGACGTGGTTGCGTCGTGTGCAAGTCGGACTATTGTAGTTCGACTCCGGCTTTTAAAGCGGAAACACGTCTTGCCCAAAGTCATGGATTTCGAGGAGGACACTTTATTGTTGCTATCCTTGCTATGTCATTGTCCATGCTGAGTAAAAATATGTCATTTTCGGTAATTCTATAATAAAAACTCTAAAAAAAAAACAATAATTTGTGTTATATTTTGTTTACTGTCTACACCCCTATTGAGGATTTTGTGAAAATTTCAAGTATCTACATATTGCCATTAAGGATTATCAGCCATAAAGGCCAAAAAATCTCGTTTGTTGTATGGGAACCCCTTAAATATTAACTTTATATTGTTTTTAGTATTTGTTGTTATAGCGGCAACAGATATACATAATCTGTGAAAATTTCACAAGTCTAGCTATAGCGGTTCTTGAGACACAGCCTGGAGACAGACTGACAGACGGACAGACAGACGGTCCGACATCGAAGTCTTAGTGATAGGGCCGGCAGAAGTGAAAACTTGATTATTAACTTTGTGCATTATTTTTTTTAACTAATTTTTATGAAAATCGATTTTAAAAAAATATAATAATAATAATAAATAATAAAAAAATAAATAACGATCGTTTTAATTAATTAATCGAAACCCTTGCAATCGATTAAATTTTAATCCATTTTTTATGAAAATAGATTTTTATAAAATCGATTTTTTTAATTAATCGAAACCGATAAAAAAATATCGATAATCGAAAAAAAAACAATCGATTGTTCGATTAATCGATTTCGATGTTACAACACTACTCTCCCACCGTCCTACCGTCCGTTTTTCCTTCGGTTTTTCGATCAGCATGAGAATTTGACGCGAGTTTCACAGTTTTTACCCATCCCACAAAAGTGCTCAACGCCGCTAAAGAAGTTTTCACTTCAAAAGTATACGGCAACGAAAAATGCGAGTAACGAAACGCATGCGTGAGTAACGTTTCGTACTAGATGGCGTACCCGTTACTCAGTACCAACTTTTGCTATAGCTCTAATGAATTATGAAAACACAATATCATATATAAAAAACCTTGACTGATGATATAAAAATGTTGTTCGTTTTATCAAAATGAAGCTTCCCACAAAAAATTAGCTTGATGGTAATCAAATAAAAATTGTTCCCGGACTATATTATTTCCACGCCCGCCTCGTTTAAATTTCTAAATTTTTGCTGTGAAAATGTGTTGCATCGACGCAACGTTGTGGTTGCGATGTGGTTGCAACTTGGTTGCGACGTGGTTGCGATGTGGTCGGTATTTTACTGTGAAATTTTTTGCTGTGAAAATGTGTTGCATCGACGCAACGTTGTGGTTACGATGTGGTTGCGACGTGGTTGCGATGTGGTCGGTATTTTACAAGTGGTCAACAACGACTGCAAAATGTGGTACGTGTGAATGGTCCAGTTCATTTACAATACAAAATATACGCCCGACCACGTCGTGTGTTTGTCGTGTGGTTGCGGTTGTTGTGTGGTTGTGGTACGTGTGGGTTGGCCCTAACAGAAAATATATTACGGCAAGCCGACTTAACATCAGTGAACTTTATAACTTTTCTGCGGTATATTTACGCCAGCAGGTTAATTAGTTCAGCGTTTTAACATTTATTACAATAACTCAATAAGACTACTTGTATTATTATTATCGATAAGGTTTTTCTTCTAATGCTAAGTACTCACAGTTTTGCTCGATAGTTTTACTCGAAATCGAGCAAAAATCACTGTGTGGACCGCAAAACTCACAGCTCGAAGGCTCCAGCTCGAAGGAAGCCAGTTTGAACTTTGAAGGCTCGAATCGAGCCGGCTTGACAAATTGTTTGACACTAGTTTTTATTATTCGTAGCTAATTTTCTTCGAACTGGAGTAAAACTATCGAGCAATGCTGAACGTGTGGACGAAAGCCCGAGCATTGGTTTTTACTCTACGTGATTGCTCGATCGAGCAAAAACGAATGTAAGTACTTACACTAAGTTGTATAAACAATGTTTTTCTACATGGGTAACTAATAAAAGGAAATGAATGCTTCTAGCCCCAACTGACCTTATACACCTTCGATAGAGCTTTCTACAACAGAGCCCATGAATTGGCGACCTGTCAATTAAGTTTGATGATTGACAGGAAAGAGGTTAACGAGGTTCATCACAAGAACACAGTAATGGAGAACCGTCGTGGACTTTCTCAAATCGTACTAATCGATTACCATCGTCATTACCAGCTTCATCATGTAGCTTCATTAAGGGCACAGACATAACAAATAAACTGATCAATACGTGATAACATCCCTATAAAAAGATGCTTAATGCAATTTTTTCCTGGATCTTCTGAGCCACATGTAAAAAGTTTTTAAGAGTTTCTAGTCTGTAGTCATGTAGCCGGTGTCACATCACAGATCAAGTAATCCTTTAAGCCATAAAGTATAAAACACTTATAGTCTGCTTTCATCATCATTATTCATCATTTGTTTCAAAGAGTACTTTTTTTCATTTATTTTTAGCTTTATACGCACTTCGGGATGACGAATGGGGATTGTCCATTTTTTTTTAATTTTGCTCATTACAAAAACATTTCGAGGAATAAGGTCAGTGATCGTTTTTCTGTATATAAACCAAAAAAATACCCATTAGTTACTTATATTTTTGAACAAATATGTTTAACCTTAGTTTGACCTTCAATGGCGTTAAATTAGCAATAAATTCGACCAACATTATGTTTCGAACTTTTGGTAAGCTTCTCGTATCAGTTTTCACATAATGAGAACTTGCATTTGACGAACCAGCCATTATAATAAGATTGAAAGGAAATTTAAACATACTGCAGAGGTCAATTGGCCGCCGATGATGACGTCAGAGCGAAACTTTAAAAATTTATTGAGAAAAAACTAGCCAATGAATTTAAAAATTATTCAATTTATATTCTTAAAATACCCTATTTTAACGAAAAAAAATATAAAAAGTACATGTGATTTTTTTTGGACAATGCCCATTATAAAAGAATTTTCATACGTATCTGTTCATCTCACACAAACATTTGGCAATACTAATATTTAATAACGTATATTAAATATTACTATGGCTCATACAATACCTCATCATTTGATAGTTTTCGTCGGTTATGGCGTGGGTGCTCTCAAAACATTGCGGTTCCCTAAATAGGTCGCTACCTCTGCAGCCAAGGTGAGCTCAGTAGGTCGTACAGTTCATTGCTTATGTATACCACACTAGGGTTACAATACTGAATGAAATTGTGATGGAGTAATTGGAGTTTTGGCATCACTCCAGCTTGGCCATTTATATTTGAAAGACTCACAAAGCGCAGCGAGAGGTTTCTTCTTGAAAAGGGATAAAATCTTTCGTTTCAAGTTTAAAACAAACCACGTACAAGTTTGAAGTCTTCGTAGTGTATGGTTGGCATGTAGAGTATATTTTCAATCTCTTAAAAATTGACATGACATTGTTTGAACGAGCAGAGGAAAGAATCCAATTAGGTAGTTGTTTCTTTGATAAGATTCTTTCTTCCTTGTTCTAGCGACAGCTTCGCAAGCTTTTTTGTAAACTCTACCTTTTTGGTAGGACATCAAACGTAGTGTTAATATTTTTATTAATATAGGGTTTGATAGTCGGTGTTAAGTACTGGCAGCTAATATTTAAAGAAAATCCATACTAATATTATGAACCCGAAAGCGGGTTGTCTGTCTGTCTGTCTTCGCGCCCAAACAACTGAACCCATTTTGCTAAAAATTGGTTTGGAGAGATTGGTCCTGGAAGAGGACATGGGATACTTTTTATTCCGGAAAAATATACGGTTCCCACTTCTCGCGCGATAAACAAATTTTATCTCAACGGGGTTGCAGGCGTCATCTACTCGTAGTAAGCAAGTTATAATTAAAAATTATGTAAGTATAGTAACAGACATGATAGTAACAGTTAAATGATAACAGTTAACACTCACATTTACATTCGCCATCTAGACACGATTATTATCAATTACTTGTACATTTTATGCAGCTTTAATATTATGCAAATAGTCTAGTATTCCAGTCGTAAATGCGAATCTAACTGCGTACTAATTATTCCGGTGATACTGATAAAAGCTTGTGGACGTCCGGAGAGTCCAGAGACATTTCAGAGAGTAGAAAACCGTGTACAGGAGTCAGGACTCAGGACCCATGTCACTCAATTATCATGGATTTTCAAGCGTGGCAGTCCGCTAGACGTAAAATTTACAAATTACACCTAAGTAGTAAATTTGGACTGAGTATAATATTATACATACAGGATATTTTTCATTCTGGTTTGAATCTACAATCAGTATTTAAAAAAAGATACATACAGCCGAACGTATTACCTCCTCCTTTTTGGAAGTTGGTTCAAAACTATAAGCAAAAAAAAAAAAAAAGGTAAAAATATGTAGCTACTGGCAGATATAGTGCTTCCACCACAGTGAAAAGCCTACTCATAAAATATCATAAACATAATGTCCTTCCTTTTCAGGCGTTTATTGTAATTACGACTAGTCAGAGAATACCAGCATATTTGGGTGGACCTTCAGTCGAATTTGTATTTTAAGTTCTAACAGGTTAATTGAAGTTAAACTCTACCTACTAGGGACGTTTTCAAAAGATGGAGCACTTAACATACTTAATCCTTTTTTTTTTCTTCTTAGTGAAGGTTGTCTAAGATCTTTGTGGATCACAAACAAATAAATAAATCCCGGCACACATTATATTACTGACTAGTATTATGTGTTTGGTTGTATAATAATAAAACGTATTATGTTAGACAATAATATAACAATTTATTGTTATATGCAAGATAATAATTTTCAAGGTCGTTTTGTATTGTATTTTTATATTGTTTATCTCAGCTACCCCTTGTTTTCATTATGTAAGTCTAGTGTTCATGTAGTGGAATAATTCTCGATACAATACAATCCGGGTCACTGATTGCTCGTGCTACTGAACTGTCGACTATGTTGCATCTTTAATTCCATGCTAAACTGGATAAGCTTAATAAATTAAGTTAAAAATTAGGTTATTTGGTCGCGGTGTTACAGTTAAAACGATAGTCTAGCTAAAATAAAGTTTAAAATGAGATGACGCCCGCACCTCCGTTACGCCAAAATTCGTTTATCGTTACGGAACCGTACATTTTTCCGCCATAAATGTCCTTTCCCAGAACTCAAAGTATCTCCATACTCTAAATCTATAAATCGGTTCTGAGTTTTGGGCGTGAAGAGGTAACAGACAGACAGACAGACAAGCTTTCGCGTTTATAATACATAATATGGACGTTGTGAGCTTAGCAGGAACAAATGACCGCTACGTATTCTTATTTCTTATCCGTTATCGAAATGGAAATGTATTATGCACTCAGCAATATAATACTTACGAATACTATGAAAATTATGACTAATGCAACGTTGAAATTATCAATATTTGTAAATCATCAGTAACAAAAATAAAATAAATATTAAGTAAATTAGATAAGTAGTTTTAGAGATTCGCGAATATAAACATAAAAACATACATATATACATATACATACATACATGCACACATACATACTTGAAAGAACTCCTTTTTGAAGTAGGTTAGTAATTAAAATAATTAAAACAAATGACCTCCTAATTTACATGGATTACTCATCAGACCTACAAATTTTAGTGTCATATCTAGTCGAAGAAGCTTTAGATCAATGTACACGATGTATTGTTCAACTTGGTTTGCAAGCCACAGTATTACACAGTATGTTGACTCAACTCATCCCTACATTCTAATTAAAACTTAACTTATTCCTACATTAAAATTAACCGTAATGAAGAAGCGAGTTTGCATGTTTGTGATACTGTGTTGCCTTAAAACTTGTTAGACTAAATTGTCTGCTAGACTTGAGCTACTGGAAATCACCCTAATGTGTACGAACTTCGGAATCGGAACGGTCTAGTATGAGGATAGTCTACTGCAACCACTTATACTGTGACAACTGGCCTTATCGATTATAATTATTTTTAACAAAAAATTAAAACCGACTTCCAACGTAAAAACAATAATAACATTAATATGAACTAAAAAGTATTAAATAATTTTTACTATCTAATAGTGCCTTTTTCCGAATTCGGCTAAACCTCAACTATTTCTGTACTCAATCTTCATTATTTTGAAGTCGGTACCAGATAGCTGAATCTTCAGTCCTCTGACAGAATATTTAAAATTTTTGGAACTGGCACCGACTTCAAAATTATGAAGATTGAGTACAGAAATAGTTGAGGTTTAGCCGAATTCGGAAAAAGGCACTATTAGATAGTAAAAATTATTTAATACTTTTTAGTTCATATTAATGTTATTATTGTTTTTACGTTGGAAGTCGGTTTTAATTTTTTGTTAAAAATAATAATAATTTCACTCTTTTTAGTTACACTAGTAGATAAATCTTCGCGTATATTTTACGTATCTTATTACAATTTGTTAAGAGTCACAACTCACACTCACAAAATAATATAATATTATCAGTGAAGTGAACATATTGTGCTAAGTAATTTAACAATTTTAATACTTCAAGCCCGAAGCGGTCACCGGCGATTGCGATAACAATAGAAAGGTTATTGTGTCTCGTTTTTCCACGATCGAAGGATCTATCAGATAAAAAATTGTACAAACTTGCATAGGATGTAGCGTAGCATAATATTTAATATTATCATAATTATTGACAGCTGTTCTTGTTATCAAGAATTCAAATCGATAGGTACTTAGTGCACCATCTATCGATTAATAAGTATAACTAATTAAAAAGACACTTAATGACTTTGTTTTGTTTAAATGCTCTTTTTAAAATAACTTTATTTTAATTCTATTTGTCTATTAAAATTTTATAAAGTGTTAAAGTATTCGATCTGTATATAAAGTAGTTAGTAAAGTATTCGATATTCTGTCCTCTGCCGCCACGCGGCAGAAGACGGAACTGAACGGACGGACTGGGCGGCGACGCCGACCGCCGTGTATTAAAAACAAACAGGTGTTGTTAATTGTTATACAGTACATAATTATTATTATTAGTATATCTATACCTATGCCTTGTACTATTGTCTATTCTGTGCCATGAGACATTGGTGGCCTTAACACGACGTGGTAATGATGATGATGACGATGATGATGATGATGATTATGATGATGAATATGAATTGCATAGTAGTTTATGCTTTCTGTTCTTAAAACAACGCCGAAACTCCCAAACGTGTATCTATAAGGAATCAGGAGTTCTCTCAGCATCATCGAAACCATGGTATACCTTGACCCAATATTTGACTTTTTGGTAGCGTATTCTTAGTACACTTCACATAAAACCAAAATCACCATATGTTTCCATATAAATTTTGAGGAGTTCCCTCGATTACTCATGGATCCCATCATCAGGTCACCACCTTTGTGAAAATGGGACCAAATTGGAGTGAAACCTAATACAACAAAACAAAAATTTCGAAAATCGGTTCACAAACGGCGGAGTAATCGTTGAACATACAAAAATAAAATAAAAAAAAAAAAAAAAAATATCCACAGCCGAACATATAACCTCCTCGTTTTTTGGAAGTCGGTTAAAAATACCCTCAATTGTATCGATATATTTTTTCTTTGTTTACGTTATGAATTATTGTTAATTTTATAATTTTAATAGATTGTAATATTATAATATCTTCTAAGCTCGCTCGAAGTGATTTGTAATGTTTACTACTTACACTGTTTGTATCTCCTTACTTCATTGTCTTTCTCATATAAGTGAATTTATGTAAATTCTTATGAGAATTCTTAAAACCTAAACCTAAACCTATTTTCTTTGTTTCAGGTAACGCTGTGATTTTTGCTTTAGAACGCCAAATTTTTGTTCTCTTCTTCAGTAATATCCACCGTCCGTCAAAAAGCTGATTTCTGAATACTTTACAATTTATCGGGACACGCGGCAAGTCCGTTTTTGATGTTAGTGGTTTATGAGAATACCATAAACTATGATTAACGAAATTGTATTCAAAACCAAATCGAAACTGTATTAATGTTGGATTAAAATAGAAACGAAGTACTGGTAAGCAACACGGCCTATAAAACATTTCACTTTACAAAGTATCTAATTAAACGGATTGAACACAAAACAACATTTTGTAGTTTGTTTAAAGCCTATTCTCGGTATAAAACCTAGTAAGCCGTTTAGTCGTGACTCGTGGCTTTAATAATAAATGGAGTTGACTAATCTCGTTTAATAATAAATTTCTTTTGATATTTAATACTTATGCTTTTAAGAATTTCTCGATCATAATTAAAACGTTAAATACATTTTCGTAGCCTTTGAAGTCGAATATTGCAATATATTCTGGTCTAAGATTTACTTGATAATCGGGTAAAGCTGAGCCATATTTTAAATAAACTTTCCGGGGCAAAATACAATATGGGTCAATAATATACTTTGGGTCCTTAGTAATAGGGGAAATAGTAAGGGGCCCAACTGAGAGTTGAGACCATCGACAATATCATAAAGTTGGTCCTAACGAGAGGGCAGAGAAGTGATAAATAGCAACAATAGTTGAATTATTCTATTTAGAATCGTATCACTTGAAGGTTATACGGAAACAAAGTTTAAATGTATTGTAAGAATAATCATCACATCGTATCTTATTTTGTAGGTACTCTTAAGCCAGTATTTTTATGAGAATAATTGGTAAAAGGGTTAAAAGTTTTGTTGTGTTCTTTGCATCCGCTGCCTGCAATTGCAAACTATCTGTCTATAATAGCGAGTTTACATTATATCAATCTATTTATCCGTTCCAGCGCTGAATTACAACTAATGTAAATGGACACTGGAATCCGTTTGAATGCAATTCAATGCATTCCAGTGCCCGTTTATATTATTCCAGTTGTAATCCAGCGCTGGACTATATCGCTGGATTGGACTTATGTAAACCCGCCATAACTCAATTTACAGAAATTAGACAAACCTCAAGAGAGATCTTTTATCATCAATATACTAATTCTAGGTGACCTCTATAATTCCAATGTTCACAATCTCAGGTCCTATTTAATAAATTCAAAAGAGAAATCTAACCACACCCGTACAAAAGCGTTGATAATAATTTATTAAAGCCGTAACCGTATACGTCTCCTAGCACCGAAACAAAAACTTTTTCCGCTCTATAAATAAAGTTGAAACGCCATGAAAAGCCAAAGAAAGCAATCTCGTTTCGAGATACGGGATACAACCGGTCGGGGACTTCTGACGCGTGGGGGGACGACATTCTCAAATCGGGATATAAAATTATGTCCATAGTGATAATATTCCTGATTTAATTACCATGTTATATACGCGTTCGTGGTTTGGAGGTTCGGTATTGGAGGTCATGGGATTGCTGCTTGATTATGTTGTTTTCAAGTTTAGTTAAGACAATGCAAGCAGATCACCTGTCTTTTAAAAGAAAGGAGGATGGGCATGTAAAAAGTCAGATCTGCACCAGAGTTCCGAGAAAGGATATAATACATCATAATTATAATGAAAATATTATATAATCACGGAAAAATATACGGTTCCCGCGCGATAACCGAACGGAGCTGCGGGCAAATAGACTCTTGGCTTAGTTTCAATGATCGATATCGCTAGTAGAAATAACTTGACTAATATTAGAGTACCTACGTGAATAATGTTTGTGTTTACCATACGATTCTATATCTCTTCTCAATAGATAAGATTAATAATAAAAAGACTTGCGTTTAACCAGGATAAAATATAGAACAGCTATCTACGAATACCTGATTGTATATCTAGTGAAATAAAAACAAAAGGAAAGGACAAGTCAATTATTATGAGTTGCTTATCTATTTCTAGACTTTTATCTGTAGACAAATTAGTCTATGTCAGGGTGTCAGTAAAAACTAAAATGAAGATATTGACCAATGTCCATACTCCATAGCCGTAGACATAAAAGTAACACTAAAGTTAAAATAAGGATATATACAAATTTCGATATACTTCAATCCAAACATGGAGAAGTTGAATATTTCGTCATCGAATATTAGGACAAGATCGAAAATGTAACTGTCAACCTTGCGATCGTTAATTATTCCAGTTAGGACGAAATTGACGCAAACCAGCAATGCGGATGACCTCCGTACCGCTATTATGATATTTTATGCTCCGTATTAAAATAAACAGACTAATATAAATATACAATACAAATGTTTATAGATTGATAAGGTTCATTATACAGAGGTCAGGATATACTGGTCACAATATCGTGGCGACCTGCGATGCCGCGATAAGGATTTGCACGATTCTCGGCGGAGAAACAGATAAGATACCTCAGGGATTCTACGCCATTAGTTTTCTAATGAAAAATTGCAGCAACAATGATTCTTTAAATTGCGTTTGCGCAATATGGACGAGTTTGCTGCACGTAGATGCAACAGATTATATAAATTAAGTCAAGTGCGATTGTGTTATTCGAGAAGGTTTTAGGTATATTAGCGCCTGAAATATAGGTTAATGCTTGTAACTCGGTTGCGTACAAATTCGTTTGAACCGCGGAAACCGTACATTTTTCCGGGATGAAAAGTATCCTAAGTTCGTATATCCTAGAAGTCCTAGAACTCAAAGAATCTCCGTACCATATTTCATCGCAATCGGTTCATTTTCTTAGTGTCTAGAAACACACTAGGCCGAAGTTCCGTGACTGATTTTATGTTCCGACGCGTTCAGCTGATATGACACTCGAGCTTGAACAGGTAACAGACAGGCAGCAATGAAGTTAGCATGTGTTTAATTTTAAACCATCCCGTAGCGTCGTAGTAATTAATTTTAACGAAGCAATCGAGCGGTTGATGTGAATCCGCTCGCACCAATGTCTCTATTGTTTTTTACATTTTTTACATTATTAAATTATTCAACCATTTAATATTACTCTTAGTACCCTAAACAGGATGGGATATTCATTAAATGCTGTTATTAAATGTTAAGTTTCGGATTAAGAACAGCGCAAACCTAGACCGGCAGCGCACCTGCAGCTCTTCTGATGTTGCGAGTGTCCATGAGCGACGGTAGTTGTTTTCCGTCAGGTAATCCGTTTGCTCATTTTCCCCCTTATTTTATAAATAAAAAACTTCTAAGTTCTAAGATACACGCAGTCCATGGAATAATGTAGAGCCGTATTTTGTTTCAAAGTGTATTTCAGGAGCTCGTAATCAAAGTACTGTATTCCCAAAAAGGAATGAAGTGACAATATGCTACAATATGAATTGGAATTGTTCTCGAATGAAACGAACGCCGCTTTCTACGACGATGCGCCCGCTGCATACGATATTAAAACAATATTACTTAGGAGTTTCGAGCCCCAGGGAGCTCTCCGTGCTGTTGCAGCGTAATAGCTTACGTAAGTAGTAAACTATTGCTAGTTTTCGCTTGTTTTTAATTTCTGGTATAAATGTTGTAGCTTTTAGAGACGATATTATCATTGTTGGTTCATATAGAATTGTAGGGATTAAATTATACTGGTTTGTGTTTTGTATGTAACATTCTATAATTGCTTTTCGTATTATATGAATTACATTAGCTTTTCGCTGTTATAGCTCCTATATTTTTCGTTCCAGTTCTTTCTTAACCCGTCTTTCAGATAGTTGGAAAGTTAAAAAAAATCTACATTTTGGTCATCTTTGTTTTAAGTCAATTACAGACACGACGTCACACAAAACCGGCGGAGTCTTTCAAGTCAACGCGTATTTTTATAAATGACCACGCATTTTTTACCTCATTATGGCCTACTTCATTAAGGGCGTTCCGTCCGGAGATTCCGTAATTGACCGTATTTAAAATCTTATAAACTCACAATCTGAAAGCTACAAAGTTATAATAAAAATACAGCAATAATCTTCAGTATCTCAACATTCCTTTTGTCGTTTTAAATTTTCTATTTTTGTTTCTTATACTCATGATATCAGCTTCTAAAGTAATACCAATTTGTTAAAATTCAAGCATACATTCAGCATCTCCTTAGGATTTACAAATTACTTTTATTTGAAACTCACGCCAATAGATCGATAATATCATAAACTACATATTCGCCGTTTTAAATTTTTTTTAGGACAATTTTGAACTAAGATAAGTAAAAATAATAGGGTTTTGGTGCGATCTCGGCAACGCGGTAAATGTATGGCCAAGGTCGTTTGCTCGGGGGACGGCCTTAAAGACCTTTTCAAAGTAATGATGAAATAACTTTGTTTTTTTTTGTTGTAAAGAATATGTATAACTAGGCGTTAGACACGTTTTAGTCGAGTACAGCAAGATGGTTGCATAGAACGTGGTGTGTCGTAATTGCTAAATCCATTTTGATGCGCTGCCGACTGAAGAAAGTCACGACTCGATATAGTTCACTGGGGAATTACATGGGTTCCCTTATACATAAGTATGTTACATGACTGCTGTATGGAAAAATGTAAGGCTACAGAAGATTTTATTATAATAGCAAGGATGGAAAAAAATTTAAGAAGAATAATAATGTTGACGACCGCAACTCAATGGGGCCGGAACAAAAACTATTCCAGTCCTTTCCCGTCTTTCAAAGTATACTCATTTTATATCGTACTAGCTGTCCCGGTGAACTTTGTGTCACTTTAAAACCTACAAAATAAATATTTTAAGACTAAAATTAGCCCAATCCGTTCAGCCGTTTTCGAGTTTTAGCGCGACTAACACATTTGAAAATCCATTTTTATATATAAGAAAGAAGCAGATATTCATACTTAATGCTATGTAAATAATTGGTTGAGTCATTTAATCATGAAAAGTTAACGGACGGACAGACAGAATGTTATTGAAAATGATCTCGTTTGACGAAATAATTTTCTGACATTGCATAAAAGATTGTGGTGTTTGTTCAGTTCGAATCTATACAGCTGAATCGCGGCTGAGTCAGTCACAAGTTTTCGCAGGTGTTTTGTTATCAGCACTTATCTGTCATTTAATTTCATTAATTAACGCGTTTACTTTGCCAATTTGTTGCAATCCACACTCTATGCAACAAAGTCATACAATTTTGTAAAATTGGACGAGTTTCCGGATGGAAAAATATGAAAGTTTGCATCTGGAAACTCAACCCACTAGGACGAGATCGTAATGAACGAGAAACCACGTTACTCGATTATTATTATTGTAAATAACAATCGAGTAATGTGGGTGAATGCATTATTTATTATTAATGTTATTATTATTATCTACCTTACAATTCAATCTCAAACTTACAACTTACTCCAGACTCTACATAGCTCTACCACAGTAAAACTTCTAAAAATATAACAGAAATGTATTTAATTATCATTTTGCATGTGATTTAAATATTAGTGGATGATTAATAATGTTGATAAGAGATTATGTTATCGGCAAAAATGCACGGTCCGTACGTAACAGCTCGCGCCCCAGTCAGTCCGCGGCCGTCAGTCGGTAGATTCGCACGTACTCCGCGCTGAGAATCGAAACTTTCAATATGGCTTAAATAAATCGTGCACCGTATTATACAGCTACAAATTCAGGAAGCGTTTAGTAGAAATCGCGTTCAGGAAATGCGAATTGTGTGATACGAAAGGATTATATGCAGTGAATTGTGAACGATGTTGGCGGTCAAGAACTTTTTTATGCCAGAGAAGAGGGTGGATTCCCCCCGGTTCTCGCGGATGCCCGAAGCCCTGATGCGGTCCATCCGCCGCCGGTCGCTCCGGGTGAAGAGGACCAAGTCCCTGGTCCTCGTGAACGAAAAGCGGAAGTCCGGTGAGTGGTAGTGTTTTAGAGTTTTGGTTATTACTTATTTCTTGTTTTTGGAGGTGCTCTACGTTTTCAATTATCGTAACTATATTTAATTGAAAGTGTAACTCTAATAGTGGAATTCGATGGAAGGATTTTTTTAAGTTTGTCGCAAAACGTTTAACGATAAGGAAAATATAAGGAATTGTCAACATTTTAACATTACTTCCTTCGTGGGCACCACCTAGTTAGGTAATATTATAATAACTATGACATTAACGGCCCAACGAGACACTTCAATAAATTAAAGTTAAGTTATCATTGCCTGTGAGTACGGCCTTAATATTTCGAACCCGCCAGTTGTCATGAAAATCCTTTTACACCGTTAATCCACCTGTACAAACATTTAATTCACTTTTGCCGGATCACGTAATGTTTTAGCACGCAAACTCTACATTTCTACAAGGTGTAACAAAACTAAGTTATAAAACTTTAGGGTGTGTATGTGCCCTTAATATAGGGTTCACTGTGAAAGTAGTAGCGCTGAAAGGCAATTTTTTTGTGATTTGTATGAGCAAGCGCCCGCGCGTCATGATTTTTCCCATACTAAGATGAAAAAAGTTACTCTTTCAGCGCTGCTACTTTTACAGCGAACTCTATATGGGGGAGTAGGGACCCATACACACCCTTAAGTATTATCACTTACTTTTAACACCCTGTATACAAGTATAACGCTTACATAAAGAGTGAAAATTTGACAAATGAAGACTATGTAATATGATTAGAATTTATTTGGGTATCGTAGGATTATGCATGAAAAAATGATTTTTTAATTTTTATGTTAATGCTGTTATACTATATTTACGTCATATTTGTAATTTTTTAATGTAGGTACGTACAAAATCCAACTGTACAAATACCTAAACAAAGTATATTATATTATCAGGAAAATGCCGAAGGTCTAGCAAATATCAAGGTGAAGAAAATAAGTTCTTGAAACATTTCAATTGTTTCATTTCATTTGTCTCCGACTACCTTGCTCTACATTTTTAATTGAAAACCAATAAAGCTATTCATTTGAAACGAAATTATTAATTAAGTTTAATGAAGTTATAATAAGTGGTACCATAATATTATTATATCAATAGTAAATGTGTCTCTACTCTCTTATATAAAACTTTTAATTAATATAAACATAAAATCACAAATTCATTACTACAAATACAAACTAAAATAAAATATACAAATGTCAACTATATACAATATTAGAATTTTTCAGTCTGGACTCTGGATTAATATTTGCAGATCGCATAGGTCATAAGTAGTTTATCAGGCATAGGTTATATGTATATCTAGTTTTTCAGGCGTATATAGCCCTGATAATGGCATTATTAAAATATCCAGACATCTGAGTTTTGACAATAATTATGACAAGTCACAAGAGTCAAGATCATTTATGAAACACATGACTTTCAGCGTCTGTCGGTCATATTGTGTCTGAACTCTGAATGTCGCACACATGTTTGCTAAGCGAATACTGTTTTGTTCCCACACAATTATAGATACCGCATAAAAATGCAACTGATGACTGATATCAGTAAGAAAGTAAAAAGTCTTGCGGGAACCGATTGCATTTTTTCGAGAAAAAAGTATTCTATGTCCCGGGATTCAAAATACCCAGCAAAATCAGTTCAGGGGTTTGGGCGTGAAGAGGTTACAGACACACAGACACACTTTCGCTTTTATAATATTACTAGCTGTTCCCCGCGACTTCGTCTGCGTGGACTTCAGTTTATAGCGCGCGATGTCAACAAAATTGGTGTCAAAAGCTTTTATAAAAAAATATATATGCACATAACTTATTTAATTTTTATTTTTAAAAATTAAACTTTATTTATTTATGCAAAATTTTAAAGTATACCCCCTATTACACAACTTTACCCTTAAACTATTTATCATTGATAGGTTTAAGGATACGTCACTGCATAAAGAATGTACTGAGTTATTTAATAACGTAAAAGAGTACATAATAACAATCGCAAAAATCGAAAACCCAGTATAGCATGATACCACCTCTTATAGAAAGACGTTTGTGTAAGCAATAGCGTGATGTAGGGGACGCACAGCGCCATCTATTATGAATTTTTGGAACTAACTTAATTTGAACAAATTTACGCATTTTCAACCCCTTACAACCCCTTTGTCTAGTTAAAAAGTAGCCTATGTCCTTTCTCAGACCTTAGACTATCTGTGTACAAAATTTCATTACAATCGGTTCAGTAGTTTTGGCGTGAAAGCCAGACAGACAGAGATACTTTCGCATTTATAATATTAGTATAGATGTATGGATTAATATTATTCACTTAAAAAGTCAACCACCGCGCCGCGTTAATTTGAAAGGATAAATCTTACTTCAACAAATTGATTTATTCGTTGAAACTCATTGAAAAGTATTTCAAAGGCAATGGAAATTCACTAATTGAAAGGAAAACAATCAAATTGATAATTTTCATTAGACTAATTCATTTGTAATCGTAATGTTTATTGGCGTAATAAAATGAAGTGCGATTATTTTGCTGAGTATTCATAAGTTTACTATTCATGTTAAGTTTACAGTTAATCTTCTTTGCAAATGGTAAAACTGTTTCATGTTCACGTAAAATATTCTGCTTCATACCTTCAAGGCTTCTATTGCTTAATTCTAGAAGTAATAAAAGTCGAAGTAGTAGAATATCGTAAGTGGAAATTTTAGCTGATAATGATGAAGCAGTAAAAATAAATTATTTGACTTCTTATATATTATATTGTTATCTAGTACTTATTGAGTTACTTTACACCTGCTTACGCGTAAACACGCTGCTAATTTTAAGGCATAATACACACTTCTTGGATTATAATATAATTATGAAAGATGAATAGTTTACTATTTTTGAGGAGCAAGCAGTGTATAAAATTCTCTGTCAAAGTGCGTCAGTCTCTTTCAAAGGCTGACACAGTAATGAGATACGTGAACACTTCGGCTTTTACTTTATACTTAGATATTACGCAAATTGTCTATTTTTCTCGTTGTTCCCTTAGATAAGGCGAATAACGAGATTTTTATATTCTAATTGACTCATGTACGTACACGGAAAATAAATTCACTGAACCAAGCCTTTTAAATCTTAAAAAAAAACGATTTGAAAGTGTATGCAAGCCTTTATTTCTCCACCTGGACTCGGCGCGTGCCAACCTCAAATGCCACAGTTTACGTTACATAACAGTAACCGATTTATCTTGAACCGCGTCGGCTATCCAACTCCATACACCCCGCAGCTCACAACTCCTGGTCGTGGCGGTTACAACGTTTTGCCTTATCCGCTCTAATGAGGTTCTACGTTGACCTTTAATCGTGAAAACAGACGATTAACCGATTAATTGTTTAACGATTTCATTTTTTACTGGCACGAATATATTTGCGTTATAAATTATTATTATTATTATTGATATGCTATAAACACCCTATGGTCGTCTAATATATAATACGAAAGCGAATTTTCTACTATTTTATTGGATTTTTATTGTGCCATTACAAGAACGCCTGTTACATTTAAATAGAAGTTATTTATTTATTTATTTATTTTATCGTAATGGAAAGCGTGGTGTAATAAACGCTACCAACTTCCTTATCAATTATCATATTGTAGCGAATAGGTGAAATTTGCAGTAGCTGTTCTTAATGTGGAACAAAATTTTCATAAAGGATTCTGAATATGTAGAGTTTTTTTGGGGGGTTTTTATAAATTTAAGGTACATTTAGACCATAGAAATAAGTCGTTTACCCGACTTCATCACAAAAAAGTATAATTGTTTGGAACGTTCTGCGGACTGAACGACTTGACTGATATTAGCTTTAGGCTTTAGACTCCAGTTAGAGGAATACTCTGGAATAAGAACGCTGTTGTATATCAAAATGCAAGCGGGTTTTCTAGTATTTTTGAATTACCGCTTTTACTTGTTTTAAATTATCAGTATGAAGTGTTTCGTGCTGTCAACAAGTGGGCGGATATCTAGTGTTAATCATAAATAATGAATTTTAATACATCCGTTCCGGGCGGATTCCCGTAGGTGTGTACAATCGTCACTGTTCTGGCGCCGAGTCACTGACTCTGTTCCATTTTTAAACTTTTACAGCCCATAAATCGTCAGAAGCCAAACGCGCGTAATTGGGCGTAAGTGAATTCTTACGCGCTTCCGAAACATGTTTTTTTTATTTTTTTGGAAAACCGTGACAATGATAAACGAACGCCGTAAGTGGGTGGCGCTTAGTGAGTTATGCTAATAATGTTTGATAGCGCACTTGTTGTAATGCTCTATAATATTATTTTGTTTTCGTTAAATAGTATTTTCGTACACTTAGGTTACTTAAGTTAGTTCAAAAACACCTATAATTTTTATATAAGTAAACAAATTATTATGGCAACTCCTAAATAGGATGGGTTGCACCAACTTATTTTAACTATAACTGTAACTTTAACTATAACTACAGTGCAAAATGTCAAATCTTTGATTAAGAACGCCATATTTAACCATAACCACTCATACACGATTTTTTTCGTGAAAATTTACTATGGCTCACAGTGTTGTTATAACAAATATTTTTCCTGTCGATTTGACCGGAAAAAAATCAATCTTTTATACTCTCCATCCCATTAACTGTCGCTTAAATAAAAAAATAAACGCAACAGATATCTGTCAAATTTTGTGGTCAAAGTTAAGGTTAAATTTAAGTTAGCTTTAACTATATCCATAACTTTAACCACGCCTCTGGTGCAACCCACCCTTAGTCGCTCTTTCTTAACCTATCGTTCTTGAGTCTCTTGCAGGATTTGCTCAGATCATTTTCGCGAGAAGTTACAACCAACTGTTCCTTCAGCATCCGACCAACATAATAGAATTTACTCAGGTTTTTTCACCAGACCTACAATATCCGACAGATCCTATTATTAAGTATAATTTCAAACATTGTATGTCTCTATTGTTCAAATCAGATGACCGGAACACGAAGGAATGAAAATAACACAAACAATACGGAAATAGTCTGGAGTACTACATTGTATTGTAGGTTTATTTGTAGTGCAGTTGTGAGGGAAACCGCAACAATAATCTTAATGGGAAAATCGCTATATATAGACCATTTCCGCTGCACGGAAAATAAGTGCACACTGAGAACTGATTTCTAACTAGGGTTCCGATTCTAGAAAATCGAATTTCTTTTACTAATCTGTCTGTGGAAGTATAGGTAAAGACATATTTACACAGGAAATGTGAAAATTCACATAGGATATCTGGCATTGTGTGTTAGATACATAAAATCCGTAAGTGTCTATTTTTTTTCTCTGTGATCAATTGATCATGTTGAATGCTTGCATATACCTACGCCAATTCGCCTGATATATTATTTGCGTCAATATCGACCTACTTGCTAGGACTACTCCAATTTTACCAAGGAATTTATTAACTGATTGAATACTAAATACTGCTCTACTTCAGTCCGTAAGTAGAGCATAATTTCAAAGCTAAAAATCACATCTCGTACATATACATAATATAGAGATCTGGTTGGAATTTTTCCAAAAACCTATCAGTTGTATCCAGTGGGCATGCAGCCAGATGGATTCATTGCATTAATTTTAAAATCTTACTGTAAATGAAGATGTATTTTTAATTAATCCATACAAGCTGTAATTTCATGTTTGGAATTATTATTAATCACATTTTTTTAAATATAAGGAACCCATCAGTTTGAAGTTTTTAGCTTCTTTGCTGGTATTTCTAAACGTAATGATACTCAGAAGTCAGATACTAGACTTAAAGCACAAAAAGAGTTACCAATAAAAAAAAGTCTGGAATTGTTTAAATTTCTAATGAAACGTGATAGAGTAAGGTCAGTGGTCCGCTGTTCCAAACTATCAGTTACATGAATAAATCATACCAATCTACGACATGTCAATTACGTATGAAATAGGTTAGGATCACAGTTAGGACACAGAGAATACTAAACTAGACCTAATAGAATGCCTAGACGCAATCTAGGCTATATTCGACTCACTCAATTGATATGTTACGATTTGAATACGTTCTCTACATTTTCTATTACTCGACCATTCTATTTATTTTCGAATGATGTTGTTATTAGATTTTGTAAGGGTTTAAATTTAAAGAAAATGTGACTGACGTCATACAAAAATATTGTTTTATTAATAATTGTGTCTCTTACCCTAACTAGCCCGAAAAAAACTGATTATAGATAATGGAGCTAGCTGACTGTTGCTTTTTATGAGTCGTAATTCATGTAAATAATCTGCTCTACAGGTAAAGACTCTGTGGAATGTAAAATAACATAGGCACCTCTATAGCCCGATTATATTTTTTAATCTATCTATCTAATACTTTCATGTATTTGTAGTACTTTCGAATTTTGAATTTTCGAATTATTTTCTAAAGTACATCCATAACATTGTTTCATAGAAAAGTCTGGAATGACTCTCCAGCTCCCGTGCAATAAGAAATTCATGAGATGTCAGTTCTGGAGCAGCGGTGACCGGCTCGTTGTAGGACTCATTGTTTATTAAAGACGCTTATTTATGCACTTTTATTATAGGAACTAGAAAAGTGGTTGTGGTAACATCCAAAATGGAGGTAAAGTTGTATGATAAAGAATATTCAGCGTTTACAATACGGGAAATGACGCTTAGAAGTTAGAAGTAAAAGAATAATGTTCTTCCTCAAAGATTTGAATATTATAAATTGGCGATGTATCTATCACCCATTTATAATATTCCACCATAATTGCTACCAAGATTAGTGGATCTATAGCGTGCACAATCGATGCTGATCATAGGAAAATATAAGCAAGAATTTCAAATACTACGATTCCTTCAGATACACATTCGTAATCGCTTTTATTGGCTGATGTTGCATAAATATCAGAACTTGTCTTGATCTTGTGTAGAACTTGTCTAGTTTTGTTTTCATCGTTTGGTAAATTGACTAAAGCTTTGGACATTGTACTATTTGAAAAAATCTTTTTTTATACAAACATTTGTAAAAAAAAATCAGCTCGCGCTTATGTTTTAGCCTTTAGGAGCGAGATACATCTCAGGTTGAAATTTATTGGGGCTAGGAGCTTGTTATTGAAAAGGTTTCGTAGGATATATTGCGGTGGCGTATCCCATTGCACCTCCGGGATCTGTCGGGTCGATTGGGGGTGACGGGCTGTATGTAATGGGGGCTTAACTCGATTTGCCGAGCTAAAAGTTTCGGAGTGAGATATCAATTTTGATGTGTTGTTTATGATTGTGATGGGAGTTTTGGTGGAGTTTCGGGGAATGTATAATTGTGTTTGACAGTTTTGTTTTATGTTTGTTTCGATAGGAACGCAATCAGAAATGATTTAATGATGATGTCAAAATTAATTAAAATGCATAAAGTGGGAACTGTAAACTTTAAAAAAATGCTATGACCTATCACCTATGTCTCAAGCTGTCGACTCTATGTATCAGCATAACAAAATTTATCAAAATCGGTTCATGGGCTTAAGCGTGACAAGGTAACTGACAGACATTCGCATTTATAATTTTATTATGGATTGCGGCAAGATTGTAAACAAGAGAGCTGCAAAAAAAAACTATATTAGGCTCAACAGGAAAGGGCGAGGCTTTAGTGGCCGTAATAAGAAATCTAGATTCTAGACTAATTACAGTGCAGTTGATTGATATTTGTAGGTTCTATAGTCAAGACAATTTAAGGTGGCACCAGCGGTCTTTGACCTTTCTAGTCTAGGAGCTATATGGAAAATACTCGCATTGCATTCTGTTAACTTAAGAATAAAATAATAAATAATTAGACTAGAAACATCTGTCACTTCATCGTCAATCGCGGTTTGTATTGAAAATTACAAGTTTTTTGACAGGGAGTCAATGACCGCTACAGACAGAATTCCGCGATTCGAGAATAGGTACCATGTCTGGTCTAGGTATTATAGTACCTACGTCCGACTATGTCAAAGAAAAATTCGTGATTTGTTACAGTCAGGATCGCAGTATAAGTGATTGGTTACGGGGACAATTGTATCTTGAAGATTAATTTCTTCACTTTATTTGGATTAACTTGGTAGAACGTACTACTAACTACATACTTATTATATAATATATTCTGTGGTAGAACTAAGTTTCAAATTAAATTTTCTCGTCTTTGTCGATTAATATTTGAATATTGTTAAGTGGTGGATAAATGTATTTTTAGCTAAAACTACATTTTATGTACTTACATATAATGTTACTTGCTATAATAATCATTTTACCATGAATTATAAAATATAATAATTATTATCAGTCAATAAAGTCATTGATATTAATATTAGTTTATCGTGATTAGCTTTAGCTATAAACAGATATGACTAAATGCACGATTTTCAAAGAACTGTTAAATCGTAGGTATTAAAATACTGTAATTCTAAGTAAAAATATAGTTTTTTATCTCCGATTTCTTATAGTACTTGTAATAAGCTGATTTTCCTATAGATGTTCTTCACCGTTTGACTATAACAATAAAAAAACTTCGAGCAACAAAAACAACAATATCTTGTTTCTACTTGTATCTATTCGAATTTCGAAGTCACGGTAAGTTTTTTGCTCGCTTATCTCAGATGTTGTTGAACAAAATTTAAAACTTACTTTTAAATAATAATGTTTATGTACTTACCTACTTTATAGCGTCGCAACTTCGGTTGGTCAAATATCCTATCCATAAGTATATTATTCCATAAATACGTAAGGCAAATTACCGATCTGCTTTTGACGATATTTAGTCTGATTTGGTAAGCCAAATCTAGCAAAACATGATCAAAAACGTCTTACGTATCTAATGACTAATGAATAATGTGTGAACAGAAGGTGCTATATAAATAAAAATAATTTTATAAGCTGCACCGATTTGACTAATCTTAGTCTCGAAATATTCGTAGAGGTCCAGGTAAGGCTTGTATTTATAGGAGGAAAGTTCAATACGAAGTTCACCGGGTTATCTAGTAAAATATATTTGTGATATCAATTCTAGTAAAGAGGCGTTGCTTCAAGGTGCACAGCAATTGCTATGGCAGAAGTCAGCCACAAGCACGTGCCGTTCCTTTGCGGCGAATCGTCGAATTAGTCCGCAATCGCTCGGTGATGTAATCGTTAGATCATTATTTCGATGAATCGACCCTCGATTGGAATCGGCGATCGATCGAAAACAATGACCCTGCTGTAACGGGAAGGCACGTATCTGATGAGATGTCCTTCAACTTTTTTTGTAAACGATACTTCTTGTGCTATTAAGAAGGTTTAACATGGACATCATAGAAAGAGTTACTTTCGAAGGCAGAATAGACAAGGTTATAAATGTAGTTATTTAGTAGGTATCTATGGTCAGTTATCTTCCGAGTCTTTTTGGCATAATTAATTATTCACTTTACAAAAAATCCAATAATAATTTGCCATTTTGAAAGGTGATAACACTTGCACTATGATAGCATTAAAGTCATAATGTTTTGATCAATTGAAAATATGTATTATTTACCTATCTCACATTTCCATCGAATTTAAAAGGCATTAGAGCTGTTCAAATGTTACAAATCAATTTCGATAACTATTACGATTAACTTTTCGGATTCCTACTTGCTTGGTTCCTTTCGATAATAATCGATGTCCCGTAATTTTGTCAGGTTACCCAAATAAACTGATGATTAATTCGTAGATGACCTCACTGAGTAGTGGCACAGTCTCTATATTTAGTCGCAATCATTGCAGTATGTACTGTAAATAGTCGGCCAATTTACGAAGTGCATCATGTGCATATAATTAGTCAGCCGGACATGCAAGTCGATATTTTACAGGCTTCTATTTTTCTACAAGATATTTTTTGCAATGTTTCTTCGTTTAAATCCTTATTATTATTATAAATACAAAGTTATGCCAGTTTGTAACTTCTTCGCGTAATAAAAGTTGAGCCGATTTAGATGAAATTTAGATTCAAATTATTTCGCTTCCCATTGCCGCAAAATAATATCTATGTCATCGCATAAATGCCCGCACGAACAAAACTTCATTATTGTCAGCTTAAAATTTTGTGACTATCCTCGTGGTTTGGACCAAAAAGTAGAGGCTTCATACGTGTAAAAGTAGAGGCATGGTGGGATCCTGACACATTTTTTATTTCGCACTTTTCCAACCCTTTTCACACTCGCTAGTGCTCTATTTGACCTATTTCGGAAAAAAGGAAATCGATTCGTACATTTTTTTTACATTCGATTTTTACATTCGTACATTCGATGGCCAGTCTTGTTTAGACTTTATGTAATGTCGCCCATACTAAATAAGCTAGGCTTACATAATGTTTACGTAAAATATGTCAATACTCTAGACTCTAGAGTCTAGGCGTAATCTATTACTCGTAGTGTAGTTTCCTTTAGCTAACTGTGAAGAATGATGATGCCTTTCGAAATTATGTAAGTTCTTGTTTGTTTTTGGTTGGATTGAATTTGAAGTTTAACTGCCGCACTCAAAGACCGAAGAATAAGAAATAATCGGCCAAGTACGAGTCGGACTCGCGCACGAAGGGTTCCGTACCGTTATAGAACAAAAATAGACCAAAAATTGTGTTTTTTGTATGGGTATGCCCTTAAATTTTTATTTTATTTAGATATTATTATTTATTATTAAAGTAAACATATAATTAAAGCCTTTGTGAAAATTTCAAGTACCTACCTGTTGTCATCATTGATACCGAGCAAAAAATGTTTGAAAAATTACGTTTGTTGTATGGGAGTTAATTTGTTTTATTTTTAGTATTTGTTGTTATAGCGGCAACAGAAATACATAATCTGTGAAAATTTTAACTCTCTAACTATTACCGTTCTTGAGTTACAGCCTGGAGACAGACGGACAGACAGACAGACGGACAGACATCGAAGTCTCAGTAATAGGGTCCCGTTTTTACCCTTTGGGTACGGAACCCTAAAAAGACATTAATAATTCATGTAAATTTTGTCAGATAATTTATGGGGTGTGTGTTTGACACTTTCCATCAATCAACCATATTCATTCAAAAACAGTACAGTAATTATTATTATTAAATTCATTTCTGAGAAGTGCCGTAAGAAATAACTACGTTATTTAGTAAAAAAAATAAGCAAAATAGGGCAAAGCCTAAAGACACAGTTTTCACTTCAAAAGAATGCAGTCTATATTTTAAAAGTGGACCAATAGACAATAGGAGTCTACCCCCATTCCAATTTTGAACTTAAAATCAAAGATACTGGTTGACTCCACAGATTAAGTATTACTATCCTCCTAGGTTTGACTCGCTTCTTTTCCATTTTTAAAAAAGCGTCTTTTGTTTTAATGGAACATGATGCCAATACCAAACTTTGCAGAAGGTTTTTATTCTAGGTTGATGTGTTACGACCTAAATCAAAAGATTAACGAAGATATACGAAAGCGCGTCAGTCTGTCAATCTCAATAGGACTTCACGCTGCAACTGCAGAACCGATGATAAAATTTCCTATATGAAGGTAGTTTGTGTTTGATATGAAGATAATATTATATAAACTTGACAAATAGTTAATGTTACATGATAATACATATAGTTAAGACTTAGGGAGGGGCAGCTTTCTGAAGGTAGTCAATTTGTAAATGTATGTCGGCAAGCTTTTAACATAGTGACTATTTTAGTGGTGACGCGAACTCTATTCGGTAAAGTTCGGGGTGACCTCACACCTAACATTTTAGCCTAGTTGGTTTTATAAATAGACTAGATTTTATTAACGGACTCCACACAGGAACTTATTTTTAGGAATTTTTCGGATAGAAAAACTATTATCTATCATTTTCCGCGATCAAAAGTATGACCATGCCAGCTGATGTCATCAAATTTCATGGGTTATAAACTTATAACGTGATGATGTTACTGACACAACGAGAGCTGCTAACAGACAGACAGACATTCGTATGAATATCTTTTTATATTATTGTGTATATTAGATAAAGTTCACATAGAACTTATAAGTTATAACTAAGAAGCGCTGTATTTTGTAATGTTATAAATTGTTTTGTGATGTTATTATATTATATAAGATGCGCGAACAAGAATGAACATTTTAAAACGAAGTACAAACACATGGAACGGATGCGAAACGTTTTAAGAAAGACATAGGGTTGCCACTTCAAAGTTATTATTTTTTACTTTTTTATATAATAAATTAAAGTAAATAATCACTATCCTCATTTAAAAGCGACGTTAAGCTTAGTAAATAAATCTAGTTAAAACTTCTGGCCATTCAAAATGTTTTTCGCAATATTTTTGAAGCAGCTTATGCTATTTTTATCAAATAGTAACTCCGAGTTTCATAGTAGACTATAATATCTTTCATCTTACCTGCACAAAGTTGCCAGCAAGAAATATCACTGTTTTAAGACAACTCTACATTCACAACCCTAGTTCAGTTGGCAAGTCGGGCACAATATCGACAACGGGGATAGTAACGCGACTTCACACGGGACGAAATTGGTTTGAGCTTTAGTGATGTGCTTCTATTCCGTCTTTCGTCGATAAAACTCGAGAATTCCAGCTCTGTAGAGACGAAAACTTAATTTTGAGAATCGATGACATTTCAATATTCCGTTTTCAAAATATATTTTTTCTGCACGTGCAAAATGCATGCTAGTCAGCCCTAAACTTGTTGAGATGCATACAAATCGAGTAAGGCAAGGATCTCGACAAATATGGTAACACAGTTGCATGTTGGTATGTCACAACTCACAGCCCACATTATGCGTGCGATTTAAACGTGATGATCGTATAATGGATCATCGATATTTAAGTTGTAAATAATCACAACTGCCTTGTGCGTGGTAAAATATTATAGTGCAGTGACGTGTTGACAATAAATATTCTCAAATAAAAATTAATGGTTGCTGTGTTACGTAACATACCCGCCTTAAAATGACTGTTGAACTGAATGTTTCTGTTAGCTTTTACATGTATATTTAGCGTTGTTTTAAAATAACTAAACACGTTTTAACTTAAGAGCTATTAAAAAGATAAAAGATATCTTAACAGTATCGACTAACGATATGTATAAAGTTTCGATGTTTGCTGTGGCACATCTCTAATGTAGCTCGGATTCTAATTTTCCTGCAGTAAGCACGAGGCAGGTTGACGGGATTCGCTGCATTTAACGTCACGACTTCGGGACGCGGCTAAATAAGCTTTATGTTCACGTCAGAGAATCGAGACTTAGGTAGAGTTTCCTATGCAGTTTACAACTTTAGTGAAATGTGGTAAAACGATGGCTGGTTCAGCTTGAGTGTTTTTGGTTTTCTTTAATGCCAGGTTTCTGTTTTTTTTATATAAAAGATTATATAATATCTATAACGCTTAAATTGCTATCAATTTAAGCGTTATAGATATTATCCTATGATAATGCCAACCGGAAAGCGGATCGATTAACATTGCTGTTGAAAAATAAAGATCCTGTTTAAAAACCTTAATATATGTATAGACCAAGACCAATAATTTTGAAATCAAAAAAAAATCACAGTAGGATGAAACCCATTACAAAAGGAGGAGAATATTATAAAAAACCGGCCAAGTGCGAGTCGGACTCGCGCACCGAGGGTTCCGTACAAACCAAAACATGCAGCTTAAATTGCTGTTTCTTTTGATTGCGTTGACATAGAAGTTTGATTTTGTTACAGCTTAAAGGTATTATAGACCTGAGTATTTGGTATGAATTTCAATTTAATACCTCTACGCGTTTATGAGGAAATGGGTAGTAAGTTTAAAATTATTAAAAAAAATATATTATGTGATGTAACTAAAAATTTATGGTTTTCGTAATTTTTCCTTTATCTATGCTATAAGACGTTGCTTCGTACCAAATTTCAAGATTCTGAGTTCACGGGAAGCACCCTGTAGGTTTTGATTCCCTTGCAAGTGTCGAAAATTTGCGGCGTAAACGGCTGTATCTTTTGATTGCGTTGGCTTAGAAGTTTGATTTTTTCACAGCTTTAAGGGACAGTAGACCTGAGTAATTGATATACATTTCAGCTTCATACCTCCACGCGTTCCTGAGAAAAAGGGTCTTGACAGACGGACGGACGGACAGACGGACAACAAAGTGATCCTATAAGGGTTCCGTTTTTTCCTTTTGAGGTACGGAACCCTAAAAATTAAGGAAAAAATAATTTACGGGCGATCTGAGTTAGGGAAAAGTGGGGGGGGGGGGGGGGTTTAAGTTTTAAGAAAAAAAGTCCAATGGCAAAGTTGTAAAACTTTTGTATTTACACTTTTTTCCATAACCTCAAAATTTATGTGAAAATTTCAAAAAACCATGTTTTTGGTTTTTATTTATAACATTTACAAAAATTCTTTTTTTTTTCGCGAAATTTGGTGATAACTTACATTTGCTAGTCCCAAATACGCTGTCATTTATTTGATTAGAAATATTTATTTTTTCACCTTATTTTGAATTTAAAATATCGAAAAAATGCCCTACTTTTCAATCGAAAATTCGACCGTCAAAATATCAGGTTTTTAAAAATGTAATATATATATATATATATATATATTACATCAATAGTATAGATAGTAAATCTTCCCAGAAAACGCAAAAAATCGAAAAAAAAACTCAAATTCGAAAATTCTTTATTTATCATTACGAGTAATATAATTCTTCTGTGAGTGTGTATGTCACTGAACTTCTCTCAAACGACTGGACCGATTTTGATGAAATTTTTTGTGTGTGCTCAAGGGGATCTGGGAATGGTTTAGATTCACAATTTTGTCCGCTGGACAATGTTTTTTTAATTAATTTTTAATTTATTAGAAGTTGTATTAGTAGTAATATTTGAATTCGAATTTTTATTTAAGTTAGCGCTGCGATCAAAAAAAAAAAAATATTTTATATACTTAATATGGCAAAGAAACGTTTGCCGGGACAGCTAGTTTTATATAAAAAATAAAATTGTGATTGCTGCAATTAGTTTTAATTTAAAAATTGATTTATTTCATTATAATTACATTTCTGTCATAGAAAATATCATTATATATAAATATAAATGTAAATCTATACTCATAAAATAACATGTCCTGACTGACTTATCATCGCTGAGCAAAAACTGTTTCGATTTTTTGCATTTTCTGAGAAGATTTACTATAGTGTAATATATTTTTTTTATCATCGGAAAGTAGAGATTTCAACGAGTAGAAAGCACACCATTTTTTTTTAAAAAGCTGATATTTTGATTAATTTTCGATTGAAAATTAGGGTATTTATTCAATATAAATTCAAAATAAGGTGAAAAAATAAATATTTCTAATCAAATAAATGACAGCGTATTCGGGACTTAAAAATGTAGGTTATTACCAAATTTCGTGAAAAAAACATAATTTTTGTAAAAGATATAAATAAAAAACCAAAAACATGGTTTTTTTTTAATTTTTCACATACATTTAGAGGTTATGGAGAAAAAGTGTGAAGAAAAAAGTTTTGGATCTTTTTCTTACCTACAACTTTGCCATTTGACTTTTTTTTATAGGAATATTAGTTTTGCCAGAAATCGCGATAAACCGTTTTCCCCCCTTAAAACCTCCCCCCACACTTTTCCCTAACTCAGATCGCCCGTAAATTATTTTTCCCTTAATTTTTATAATATTCTCCTCCTTTTGTAATGGGTTTCATTCTACTGTGATTTCTTTCCACTTTTCATTATTTTTGAAGGTATTGGTCCTGGTCTAATAATTTCGGCATTTCTTCTTGAATGTACGGTGTACTGTGTAAATGAAGATAATATTATATGATAGGTGGTTTACCGATTTTAGTTCATATACTGTGGTATATAAAAGATCCAAAAGAGTCGAAGTGTGTGTGTCTCGGCGCGTTTTCATCTACACCCCAGTGGAATTAGTTCCGAGGTCGCAATTCGTCGTGATTGTCCGTTTCCCGTGTTTAGACTCTAACTCACTATCTATCAAAACAAACGAGCGGCCTCCTGTGACGTTCGCAATTGATCAATCGAAGAGTTAGGGAAATGAGAGGAAAAGAGAGAAAGGAAACGCAGATCGATTGTCTGTCTATTTTCTATCATTTTCACAAATTCGCTGGGGCCCGATAATCGTACTTCAATAGCCGCGTACTGACCAAGCGAGCCGCCTCGCCGCGGCAGCCTCGCGCGCATTTGCTCGGTCGGTCAGTACATGTTAGTGCGCGGCAAACGTCCGAGGCGCCTTTGAGCATCGACCAAAAACCGACATCTTTTGGCTCGGCCGCGGCACGCTCGGGCGAGGCTGCGCGGCTGCTCGCTTGGTCAGCTGTACGTGGCTAATTCTCGCTTTGTCGCAACTCGCAAGTTGTCACTAACGTAAATTGTGCTGGCTTCTAACGGCGCGTATCACGAGCCGCGCTGCGATACCGCAGCCATGCGCCGTGTGAAGGGGGAGGCTCGAGGTGGCGCGGGCTGGCTCGAGCAGGCGCGTCCTATCCGATTGAAGTCGGTAACTTCAAAGGCGCGGCTCAAGCGGCTCGTGATATTACGCGCTGTGAGAACGGGTAGCGCGGACTTGCCTGTTGGCTCGTGCTCAAATTGGCTCGGCGTGGCGTGGCGTGATATTACGCGCTGTGAGAAGCCAGCTGCTATAATATCACGCGCGAATGAGACATGACAAGAGCCTGAGATTGAAACGACATTCGAAGAATGAGAATCGGCCCTCGATTCGATGTTCTACCAAATCTCATGTTATTCGTTCTACCTCACAGGTGGGAATGCTTCTATGTAATCTCACGTGCACAAAGGCCTGCGCCGGCGCACGTGCCCGCGGCCCGCCGGAAACGGAAGCCATTGTTTGTGCGCCGTAAAATCGCACGGCCGGCGCGTGGCCCGCAACCCAATACGAAGGATGTGTGTTGACTAGCGCTGTGATTGTTTAGGAGTTTAGTCTATAATCCCCCTAATGAGTTGGGGAAAGTATAAAAAAAATGAAAAGTTTAGCCTATAATACGACTAAAATAAGACTGAAGGAAAGAAAGAAAAGAAAAGTTAAGAAAAGAAAAGTTATTATACGCTGGCACAAAACAGAATTTTATGTTATAATCTTAATAATGTTAAGGTGAAAAACAAAATAAGTATTCGATTTACTATCAAACTCTATCATTTCACCTATGTGCGAGTTTCCAGGATTTTTTTAGATTGTGAAGATTTTTATCTGCATTTTCCTCTGTAATATGTGTCAGACAGTGACAATGCATTGCATAAGATATAAACTGTGATAATAATAATATAAGTATTTATATGCATGTCAGGTAAACTCTGTTTTATTTTGCTAAAGTTTCTACTGTTTCTGAGTAAAAGCTTAATTTTAAACGAACAAAAAGCTTGACAACAGCTATTGAGTTGTTTGGTTGAGCTGTTTGGCTATGAGATTACATCTGAAGAGTACACGGGAGGCTCGGACCGACCGGACCAGTCCGACCGGTCTGCCAAAACATACCTACACCACTATATTATCAAATTGTATTGCTATAGCCGCAGTGATGTGCCACTGTAACGGTAACATAATATTACATAATCTTGTGTACTTACTAAGTATATTCGTAATGGTGCTTAGGAATTATTATAGTATGTATATAGTATATTTCTATGTTTTAATAATAAATAGATGTAGAGCTTGTCTAATTTGAAATGACGCGCCCCACCACTTCACTTGTTGATAAATTTATTGATATAAATAAATAAAAATGTACTGTGATGTGTGAATACGAGGGAGGAGCGCGTCATTTTAAGTGAGACAAGCCCTAATTTATTAAAATATATTACTAGTAAAGATGCTGATGATTATTACCATCGAACTACGATATTATAGGCAGTCAAAATTGTTCTGGTTCTACCATTAGCAAAAAATTTTTCCTATCGTAATTCGTAAATAAAATTTTCCAGATAATATTGTTGTTCCTCTTTAAAATGTGCCATTTTTGTTCTCATGCACAACAATAGTCGTGAGCAATTAGCATAACATAATTATTTTGACGTCATAACAATTTCAGTTCTATATTATAGTAATTAATTTCAACGATAGGTATTATTTTTTGCGATAAGTACGTGTTTTTTCTTTGAGTTTTTCAATTTTGCCTTTTGGCGTGGCACGTGTGTGGTGAAAATGCTAGGAATATTTTTCATTGAATTTCCATAAGATATCTTGCATCAACGGTAGAAATCGTTTTTTGAAAAAAAATGGACATGCTGTTTTTAGTATAAAAAAAATGTCAGAATACTCTTCTCCGAATACTGTATAGTCAAAGATAAAGAGTATTCTGTAGTCAGCTCTACAATGTAGATTGTAGAGCGATCATTTATCACAATTAAAAATCGATTGAAGAACGTTATTTCAAATTAGCATCATAATAGTTTGTTCCTTGATCGTCTGGTGGTCGTTTTTCCTAAAAAAAAAACAGCGTGCGAAAAGTATCCCGCTGCGAGTACAAAAAACATAGTGGGCGTCACCATGGTAACCAACTATAAATGACTTAATAATGATCCGTCAGAGCGAAAAATGCGTGTACGAAAATATGTAATTACGAATAAACTTGTAAAGGAGGTGGAGTTTGGTTTAGGGTTGAAAAAAAAGATGCAAAAATGTCGATACACCGAGTGTCAACTGTCGATAAAATTGGAGTTGTATAAACTATAAATTAAGATTATCTGCATAATTTAAAATTTAAGGTTGTATCGTAAAAAATAATTTCAATTTCAATCAAATTATAAAACAAAATATAAAGTCTGAGACTGACACTAATAAAATTAATTATTTCCAAACCAGAATAAATGTAATGAATGTAATAGCTGTCTATTTTGCTATTTATAAGACTACTTATTAAACAAGTTGGTTTAAAGCGGTGGGACGGTTGGTTGTTGTTTAAAAGTGAAGGAGGACTTGTTTTGCATTTGCATGACATAGAATAAATGCCATGTGGAATTTTCAGTCCAGTTTTATATTGCAACAATGTTATTACAGGGTATACTTATAAAACAAAGTATGCAGATTTATAATAGCACGTACAATATTAAATTGTTAGGTTGAAATGATGTCATAAAATAAAAAATAATAAAAATTGTTTTATTTCCGAATAGATTTGTAGCAAATGCTTTCAGAATGTTGATACTACTGGTGCCTACCACCGGTTCGGGAACTATCCCGGCGAGAAGAACCGGCGTAAGAAACTCGCCGGGGTCCCACTTTTTAACAAAAAAGTGAGAAAAAAATTAATCTTTTAAAATAAAATTTACAATTGTAACTTAAAATTATACAATGTCAATATCCATACATAATTGTAAGTCATATAACATGTAGAAGTGGCCTTGCAAGCAGCCATCCTACTCCCAAGATGTGCCATCGTTTATGAAATCATTGACCTTATAATAGGCTTTGGCACACAAACGTTCTTTGACTACTTTTTTAAATTTATTAATCGAAAGATTTTGAACGTTTTTTGGGATTTTATTGTACAGGCGTATACATTGACCTTTAAAAGATTTACTAACTTTACTAAGTCTGATCATCGGCAAATCCAGCTTGTGCTTATTTCTGGTGTTCCTACAGTGAATGTCACTTTTAGCTTTAAATTTACTTATATTTTTTCTAACATATATTACATTATCCAAAATGTATTGAGAAGCAACAGTTAGAATACCAATTTCTTTAAATGTATCTCTCAGAGATTCAAAAGAAGACATTTTATAAATAGAACGTATGGCTCGCTTCTGCAGCACAAATATTGTATTAATGTCGGCAGCGTGTCCCCATAAAAGGATTCCATATGACATTCTGCTATGAAAATAACTAAAATATACTAATCGTGCCGTGTCTTCATCAGAAATTTCTCTGATTTTTTTTACTGCATATGCCGCAGAACTGAGCTTACCAGCAAGATTAACAATATGAGGACCCCACTGTAATTTACTATCAAGTGTTATACCTAAGAATACAGTGGTGTCTACCAAATTCATCTTCTCATCATTCAATAGTACATTGGTTTGGACTTGCCTAACATTGGGCAAAGTGAACTTTACACATTTAGTTTTACTGGAGTTTAAAAGTAAGTTATTAGCATTAAACCAATGTACTATTTTTGAGAGAGCACTGTTTACCTCGTCGTAATTTGACTGTTGTCGCTTCACTTTAAAAATAAGTGAAGTGTCATCAGCAAAAAGTACTATCTCATTATCATTTTCCTTAACAAGGTAAGGTAAGTCATTTATATAGATGAGAAAAAGAAATGGGCCTAAAATAGATCCCTGTGGGACACCTAATTCTATTTTGGTTCCATTGGACCTGTTACCGTTTACTTCAACCCTTTGAGTCCTGTTTATAAGGTAAGAAGTCAAGAGGCTAAGAGCTGAGTCATTTATGCCATAGTGGCGCAATTTCCTGATCAATGTAGCATGATCCACACAATCGAAGGCTTTGGAGAGGTCGCAAAAGACACCTAGAGCATCCTGCGACTCCTCCCAAGTTTGAAATATACTACAAAGAAGACCTATACCAGCATCCGTTGTGGATCGACCCTTAGTAAATCCGTATTGATTGTCATGTAATAAATTGTTTGAATTAAAATGTACCAATAATTGTTTTAAAATTATTTTTTCAAAAATTTTACTAAGAGTTGGTAAAATCGATATAGGCCTATAATTTGTTGGATCAGATTTAATTCCCGCTTTAAACAATGGTACAATCTTACTGTGCTTCATTAAGTCAGGAAAAACACCACTCTTTATGCAGTCGTTGAAAATCATTGCAAGATTGATGGAGGATGGATGAAGGAGCTATGATGTCAATTACAGATTTAATAATTTTTGTAGACATTCCCCAGAGATCAGTAGTATTTTTGACATTCAGCAGTTTAAATGTATCAATAATGTCTCTGGGGTTAATTTCCCTAAACTTAAAATTGACATCACATTCCTTTATATTATCTCTGAGTAGCTTTTCAGCAGCTTCAGGTGAGGAATTTAGATTTTTGGTAGTTGAGACCGGAATGTCAGCAAAGAATTTTTCAAAGACCGTCGCAACTTCTAGATTATTAGAAATCTTTTTATTATCAAGAAATAGTTCAAAATCTGTGTCACGACAGGTGACGTTTCCAGTCTCACCAGCTATAACCTTCCATGTAGTTTTAATTTTATTTTTAGAGTTTTTAATTTTATTTTTTATATATAGAGCCTTAGCTGCTTTACAAACTTTTCTGAAGGTTTTAGAATAGTTTTTAACATATACTTTAAATGCTTCATTACTGTTGATAGACCTTTCATCATACAATTCATATAATTTTTGCCTGCTTATCTTAATTCCTCTAGTTGCCCATTCAATAAATTTACTTTTTTTAATGCCGTTTCTAACTGTTTTAGAAGTAAATATTGTATTAAATTGAGTTCTTATTACCTTAAATAATTTATTGAAAGCTTCATCAGAGCTATGTGACCTATCCAATAACTCAATATTTGATTTTAATTTACTTCTAAATTGCTCAATACGTTTTGTGGTCACAGGATTATACACAAGATTTTTCTTTGCATTACTATCACATTTGATATTAAAGGAAGCTATTTGTCCACAGTGATCAGAACTTAAATAATTAATTATTTCTTGTTTATCTGGAACAAGATTTGTAAATATATTATCAATACAAGTAGCAGTAGTCTCACAGAATCTTGTAGGTTCATGAAACAAACTATAAAGGTTATATGATTTGAATAAAGATGTGAATCTAACAGTAGTGGAGTTTAAATCTAATAAATTAATGTTAAAATCACCACATATAATAACTTTTTTGTTAGATGCACAAATTTTTGTTAAAATTTGTTCCATTGTTTGCTCAAAAGAATCATATAACCCTGATGGAGGCCTATATACGCCCACAATTATAAGATGATTCAGCTCTATGCAGGCCACCTCTATTATTCGTTCAGTAGAGAGACTCACAATATCTTTACGTTCCTTAAATTTAAAGTCATTTCTAATTAAAATTAAAGAGCCGCCTCTAATGGCATTTTCTCTACTGAACGAACTTGCTATCTGGTGATCATTGAAATTGAAAATGAGTTCGTGTGATCTGAACCAATGTTCAGATACACACATAATGTCAATGTTAAATTCCTTTAAAAATAACTCAATTTCAACAGTCCGTCTACAGTCTACACCTTCAAGTGCATTCTCATTGAGCCGTGCAATCGGACACGTTTGGCATTTACATTGTGAATATTTATCGAGATTTATCGATATTAATAACATGGGTACAATTTAAATATCGATTACGAGAATGTATCGATATTGATGTTATAGATTACGTCACATCACTAGGGTTTCGCGTCTGCCTCGCGTTCCGTGATCTTTTTCTCGGAGGGCTCGCACAATGGGACGAGGTTTTGGCAGATGTTTGCAGGTAAATCAGGGCAGATGCGATAGAACAATGTCTGCCGGGCTCCGTGCCGAGGAGCTTTTAATTAAATTATACTTGACAATGATAGGCACTCGACGTTGTAGAAAAAGTTGCTTCTTCGAGTTTAATGAAATTTCTTGCTGTTATACAATTCGTATTGGATTATTCATCTGAGTTTTGTTGATGCTAAAATTACTTAATGCGTGTTGTTGTAATAAAATTTGCTCTTACTTGTTGTTTTATAAATTTATTAAGAAAATAAACAAAACCTGTATCCAAAGTTTAAGGAGTGCAAGGTCGCCATTTCAACTTTTTTATAAGCAATAAATTTATGGGTTTTGTTTATTTTTTATTAAGTTTATTACATTAAAGGCCTTAATACCTATCACCTACTAGATACTAAGATAGTATACTATATTATTATGTACTATTTTGGCAAATACATACTCCATCATTTCGTAACTTTAATATAAAGTGTGTTTTTTTAGAGGCATAGAACTTTATGTTGGCAACACTTTTTTAACTGGCGGCCATTTTGTTAGCTTTCAAGTGATTTTATGTTTAGTTTGGTTTGGCATTTCAACATGAAAAGACCAACGCCTGAACAACACTTCCAAATTGTGCAAATTTATTTTGAAAATCATGGTTCTGTTCGAAATGCGTATCGCACACTACGTCCATTTTGATAAAGCTCACTTTTGGTTGAATGGATACGTTAATAAACAAAACTGCCGTATTTAGAGTAATGATAATCCTCAAGTGTATATTGAGACACCTTTAAATCCAAAAAAACTGACTGTGTGATGTGTTTTATGGGCTAGTGGAATAATTGGTCCATACTTCTTTAAAAACGATGCTGGCCAGAACGTTACAGTCAATGGTGACCGCTATAGGGGAATGATTCGTTCAACAATTGACTAATCATGATATGCAGAAGCTGTATTTTCAACAAGACGGCACAACATGTCACACAGCTCGTGCCACAATTGACTTTTTGAAGGAAACGTTGGGTAACCGCATAGTTTCACGTTTCGGACCCGTGAATTGGCCTCCAAGATCTTGCGATTTAAACCCGCTTGGCTATTTTCTGTGGCGATAGGTGAAGTTGCTAGTCTACGCCGATAAGCGCGAAACGATTGACCACTTGCAGGACAATATTCGGCGCGTTACTGCCGATATACGGCCACAAATGTTGGAAAAAGTCATCGAAAATTGGACCTCCAGATTAGACTACGTCAGAGCCAGTCGTGGCGGTCATATGCCAGAAATCATATTTAAATTATAATGCTAGAATATTGTCTTTTGAACAAAGTAAATTTCATTTTAATAAAAAGAAACATCTTTATTTTATTCCATTTCAAAGTTCTATACCTCTAAAAAAACATCCTTTACTAAGAAAATAAGACTTGTAAACTCTTACCTACATAATATAAAAACTCATATTGCGTGAGCATACTATTTTCGCAGAACGGTCGATTTAGTAAAGGCCATAATGCCTAACTTAGGTCTATATTAGGTCTCGTGTTTCTGACCTAGCCCACTCATTCACTCACTCAGACACCCATCGCCTTCATTAGTCGCGCCTTTTATGACTTAGCGTGAACACCTATACAGCTCTATCAATGCCACGCCTCTCAGTGCTTTAATATACTTGGTTATAAAATGCCGCTGTAGTCTAGAGCTAAGTCAAATATTATTTTAAGAGACTGATGTTATACTCTATCTAAGGCGAAAATAAAAAGGAACAAGCGAGCGTTTTAAGTTAGTAAAGTTCATATCAATATATATAATAGTCAGTTAACATCTCAGATCTCTATATTATTCAATCAATCAGCTTTGTCTTTTATATTTATGGATTTGATAAATGAAATTTTATTTTGAAGAAAATAGTATTAAAGTGTCAATTATTGCCAATTGGTTGGAAACATTTATTCATAAGCCGTCTTAAAAAAATTCAAAAACAGGTAAAACTTTTTCCTCTCAACTGCGTCAGAATATTTTCTGGGTCTGGTAGAGAAAGTGACTTTTCACTGTTGTTGTTTTCATGATAAGTTTTTCACACACAAAACAATAGAAAACATTCATTAGGCTAATATTCATGACAGTAACAACGTCATTAAAACTGCGTAACAAATGACAATGACGTAAAATCTAAAATATAATAAGGTGTTTTTCCTATTGATTATTTGGAGTGCTGAGAGTGGCAATTTTGATTTATGTAAGCTACGGATAGCCTCTCTGGCCCATGATTAACAATGTAGACGATTGTGTATATTACTGCATCTTTTCACGCCAGAAGCAGCACTAGCATTAGGCAACCAAAAAGTTTTATTCGACGTTTGGCAACTGTTCTGTCAATAATTGATTATTATCAGAAAATTATTTTCTGATATTATGACGTGGGCGACATGTCGGATTTTTGTCGAATTATTTGCTGTATATGTGCTAGTAGTGGCCTCTGCTCTGACCTTTGCATAATATTCGCTATATTGTATTGACTTCGATTACGTATCTACTCTCGATACATATAAGTGTGTAAAACCATTCATATATATGTATATTAACTCTGGAACGAACTGTCGCCAGCAGTACTTCCGAATCAATACGACCTGCAAACCTTCAAGAGAAGAAAATAGCGTATAAGGCCGGCAAAGCACCTGCAACTTTTCTGATGTTGCGACTTGCGAGTGTCCATGGTCGACGGTAGTTGCTTTCCATCAGGTGACCAGTTTGCTCGTTTGCCCTCTAATTTTATGAAAAAAACATTATTATTAAAATTTGCATACTTACCTTATAACAATTAATAAAATGGTAGTGTTACATAGCTGTGGTTTATATCATAATGGGGCTATTACAGTGATTAGAGTAATTTTCATAATGGCGTGTACAATGACGAACTAGGAGAGATTTGTGAGAGTCCTTGAGCGGTTAAGGAGCGACATAAAGTTCATATTTTATGTAGATTGTAGGCATTTACGTATGTAAATAATGCACTAAAAGACTATACTTATTTTTTTAATCCTAAGGTTGGTCCTGTTATTTAATCTTCTGTGATGCAGTTTCGATATGGTTTTGAATTTCAATGCAGTTACTACATACATACGAGTACCTACTTAGTAAAAATTACAAAATGACATTCTCGTAAAAAGTGAAACAACGCGATGTAGGTAAGTCTTAGTGTAAGTACACACATACGGTTTTGCTCGATCGAGCAATCACGTAGAGTAAAACCCGCGGCTCGGGCTTTCGTCCACACATTCAGCATTGCTCGATAGTTTTACTCCAGTTCGAAGGAAATTAGCTACAAATAATAAAAACTAGTGTCAATTTCAAATTTGTCGAGCCGGCTAGCTTAAGCTGGCTCGATGCGAGCCTTCGAGCTGTCAGTTTTGCGGTCCGCACAGTAATTATTACTCGATTTGGAGTAAAACTATCGAGCAAAACCATATGTCAGTACTTAGCAATACGCGTTTTGGTCGGTCAAACTTTTTTCCCCGTCATTTAACTTTATATAGAGGACACCTATAAGTATTTAACAGCCTCAAGGCGCTGGAGTTTTTAGTACAGTCCCTAACTTTATGGCAAAATATATATAAATAAAAATGAATTTTAAATTGTGCTAGTCTCGCTAAAACTCGAGAAGGGCTGACCGATTTGGCTTTACTTGATTTTAGTCTTGAAATAATCGTAGAATAATATCAGGAGGGATGAGATACGAAGTTCACCGGGTCTTCTAAGTTATAGTTTTTTTTAATTAAATAAGGGGGCAAACAAGCAAACGGGTCACCTAATGGTAAGCAACTACCGTCGCCCATGGACACTCGCAACGTCAGAAGAGCTGCAGGTGCGTTGCCGGCCTTTTAAGAGGGAATACGCTCTTTTCTTGAAGGTTGCAAACCTTCAAGAAATGAGCGTCGTATAGGTCCGGAAATACTGCTGGTGACAGTTCGTTCCAGAGTTTTACAGTGCGCGGCAGAAAGTTACGCGCACTGTAAAACGCACTGTGGAAGACTGCCACTCATCAAGGTGATGAGGATGGTATGTTTTTCGCGTGGGACGATGGCGAAAAGTTGCAGATGGTATGATTCCGAACAATTCCTCAAAGCACTCCCCGTGATACAACCGATAGAGGATGCAGAGTGATATAATATGTGATATAAACAAAGAAATAAGCAGCTAGATCTATTTTCTTTCTCTACCTTGACCTCTACTGAAATTCTTTATACATATAATATTTTTGCACCGGTGGTATCTAATTTGTGTGGGCTTTGTGGCAATGGCCTCCTTTGCCAAAAGCAAACTCCGTCTCGTTGTTTTTAATCATAATTCTCTGAATACGGTAATTGCTCTGCATCAAAATGTCAAATGTTATACTCGGAATTATACCCATTATAGTTGACTTTTTAATAATATCTGAGATACATGGAACGTTTTTTAAGAAGTATTTGGGGAACTCAAAATCAATAAAATGTATAATCTTTTACAAATGTTGTGTTAAAACAAACATAATATTATTTAAGAACGAAATACCAAATATTTATACTTTTTTCTATGAAATACGCGAAGTAACCTTTTATGGGTTGGAACTTGCAACTTCTCGGTGAGAAGCCAATGAAATATTAGCAATTATGAGTTACGACCCTTTGCCATAAACATAAAGCCCTATCATATGCGGGAGATCCGCCCCCGCGAAGGTTCCTTTATGCCCTCAGGCGAAGTTGCGCCCTTAAATCGCGTAATCCGGTGTTATGAGGCTTCTTGGGTCAAGCCTTTATAATGCTGTTTTATATTCACGGCTGTATTTTTGCGGAATATAAGTAATGTTTTTTCGGAATTTATTATCTTCGCATTGCAATACACGGTATAGCTTAAATATGTAGTGTTATTTATGTTTTGGAAAAAGGGCAGAATATGTGATTTTGTACCTGCCAAAATTTTTTGTTTGTCTGACCTTAGTTGGTTATAAATACTTATTAGTTGTAACAACTGTGAAAGTTTTTAGGATTGATGAATAAATGGAATGATGGATGTTTATTAGTAGACATCGGGTTATATGCACGATCAAAGTGCCGAAATATGCATGCAAGTATGCACGAAAAAATGGCCGAAATATGCACAAAATATGCACAATCAAAAGTCACTTTATTACTCTTGATCGCGGATTCTTGGAAATCTATTGTTATTCTATTGTTATTGCGGTCGAATTCGATCGCTAGGGGCTTGAGGGGTTAAAATTTATTACTTTTTTGAAGAGTTTTCCGGTGGTGCCGTTAATAAAAGCGCCAATTTTTACAATTTCATAAAATCCAGGATTTTTAATTTATCATACAGCACCAATGAGAATTTTCCGATTGTAATCTTAATTCGTAATGCCCATGGAAGTTTATTAAATCGTTAACTACTTAATTCAATTTTTTTGCAAATGTTGCCAACTATAATTAAAAATTTGTTTCTAGAAAGATAATGTACCTATTGGATGTATTACATTCTTTAAATGGGGATGGAGCCACATATTTGAAGTGATTCAAATCTATCTATCTATCGTACCTCTGTTTTGTGGTCTCGGTGTGCTACTTTGGAGACTACAAGGCATCTACAAGGGCATAAAACTACCGAAATATGCATTATCAACGAAAAATTGCCAAAATATGCACTATCGCCTAAAAAGTGCCATTATATGCATTTGCATACTTGCATATGCAATCCCATGTCTATTTATTAGTCATTTATGCAAAGTTAAATTTCTGGAATAACTATGCTAGTCTATACTGTCCTGTGTTTCTACTTTCTTTACTTCAAAAGCTATATTAGTTATCGACAAATCGAAGGACCAAAGTTGGACGGCCAACCAAAAATACTCTACATTTCTTGTGTACTATTGTTTGTGGACGCCTTCTTTGTGCAACTTTGTGCTCCAGTTTGCAACAAATCGGAGGCAGATGGTGACATTCCTGGTCCATACTGTACGTCTATTGAAGTGTCTGATCAAATAGACAGGCCGCCGAATTTATGAATACATCTATTTGTACTCAAACGTCTCCTATTATGGCGATGTCCGGTACAATTTGAAGGCACATCACAAATGATTTTATAATAACTCACTCGAAGCGCGGACTGTTTGGGAGTTATTGTGAGTTTTTGAAGTATTTTTGTGTGTTTATGATTATTATTTTTTGCTTTAGCTTGCGTTATCCATATCCGTATTCCGTACTAATATCTGCAAAAATGCGAAATTGTTTGTCTGTCTGTCTGTTACCTCTTTACCAACCCGCTGAACCGATTTTTCTGAAGCTTGGTATGGAGATATTTTGAGTCCCTGGAAAGGATATAGAATGCTATTTATCCCGGAAAAATGTACCGTTCCCGCGCCATAAACGAGTTTTAGTTGCGGTTGTCATCTAGTTTTCTATACAAACATATTCAGCATTTATACTACGGTCCCTGTTCAGCTTAGGTGAAAATACAGCTCCTTGTATCACTCCCTCATAACCTTTTTATATCGCAGACTGTCGCGTAACTAAAGTAATTATTATGAAGTTAAATGGCGCATATAACTCACAAAATTCTAAGAAATCTCAGCGTATTCTAATCTTGGCTTCGCGACTAACTTTAATACAATTTTAACTTACTTTAAAGTGTCCGTAGCTAGGTAGGTTTGACCTTGCTGAGATTTTATAACCTCGTGCTCATGTCTTTGTAGTAGTTAAGCCGAGGTCACGTTTCAGAATGGTGTAATTACCGATGCTGAACGCTTATTGATAAAATACAATACGCTACTTACTGATTAACTATTGTGTTGAATACGGCTTAATATACTGACGTACTTTTTATTGGCTGTACTGTACCTAATTATTGTCTATTAGAATATATGATATGCCTTATTACTTATTAGATGACGCACGCACGCCCGTTGCGCCGAAATTCGTTCGTTGTGCGGGAACCGTACATTTTTACGGTATAAAAAGTATCCTATGTCCCTTCAGGACTCAAAGTATCTCCACACCAAAGAGCAAAACTGTTCCAGTGGTTTGGGCGTACAGAGGTAACAGACAGATATACAAACTTTCACATTTATAATATTAGTATGGACTATGGATGACCCAATACTGTGACGTACTTTTTATTGCTGGTACTGTAATTATTATCTATTATGTGCCATATGTGGTACTGTATAAATGAAGGCACGCCGCACGCGTCACACTTGAAATCTTTTGTCCCTAGGCTTGGACCACGATTTGCGTCACGAAGTTTCATTGTAACATCTGACATAGAGAAAAATGTCTGGTCTCTGCATCTGAAAAGTTTAAAAGTATTGTGATTTGTGGCTCGCCTAGTGGTTTGGACCATAACGAAATCTGACTACAATACTATAATAGCCAATAAGCATAATGGTAATTTCAAATTGTCAAAAGAACATACATTACAACGTACATACTAGTACATACATTACGACGTGTCTGTAAATATTATGTTTTGTTGTATTTATAAGCTCTTTCAAGTTTCATGAAAATATGTTCAGCCAACAAGGAAATCTCAAGGTATCGTTTACACGGGAAGTATCGGCTGAATCAGTGCAATACACCAGCTCGTATAATGAGCTGTTTATTGCTCTCTGTGAAGCTGTTACATCTGTCGCGCCCCCGTAATAGCATCGTAATGCTTTTGATCTGAAACCTAGATAGGATTTATTAATACTGAATAGTGTAAATATAATGCTATTCTAGTATTTAGCTTTGGCCAAACCTACGCGACCAAAGCGAAGTGCGAAGTAGTCACTAGTCGCGCAGGTGTGCTCACCTGGAGGCCTACTACGAAACGTGAAATGACGTTGTCGGAGCAGGATGCGACACTCTCGTTTGATTGTTTGAGTCTCAAAACAGTTTCGTGGTACAGCCCCCTGCCCCAGTTTCGCGTCTGCAGACGCTGACCGTCCCGCGTACCGCGTTACTGACGTGTAGGTTTGGCCGAAGCCTTAAACTTTGAGAGCTTAGAGTTTAGACAATCATATTATATTCTGTGGCTTAGAATAGCCCAGTCGATTGTGCAGACAGCGACTATAACATTCGTGACACTAACTTCCGCACTGACAAACAGACTGTCTCAGATTTTATGACTAAGTATCTTCTTTTAAGTATTATGATCTTATCCCTGAAATGTATTAAACTATGTCAATATCTTCATTTAAATTAAAGTATGAATTAATTATTAATTAATTTCCCGTACGTCCCGCTTGTGACAAACTTAACCCTGTGTAATGTGTTCTTATTATAAACTTATAGTACGGGAGCCCTAGAACTAATTTTTTTGTGACTACTAACAAGCTAATTTTTTGTAAGTAGCTACATTTCGTTAAGACGAACAACATTTTTATTTTCGAAAAATCTCGAAAGTGGTAGCTAACAGAGATAGAAAGGATTTCATACTTTGACTCGACGGTTCTAAAATATGTATTGTTTTATTTGTAGGACAAGGGTACTCTTAAATTATATAACTATTAACCTACAAATATACAAAAAATCAGCTGGTTAGGGTTCCGTTTTAGGGTTCTGTAATGAACAAAACTTGGTTGACTACTGTACCTTAAAACGGAACCCTAACTAGCAGATTTTTTTGTATATTTGTAGGTTAATAATTATATAATTTAAGAGTACCTACCCTTGTCCTACAAATAAAACAATCCATATTTTAGAACCATCGAGTCAAAGTATGAAATCCTTTCTATCTCTGTTAGCTACCACTTTCGAGATTTTTCGAAAATAAAAATGTTGTTTGTCTTAACGAAATGTAGCTACTCACAAAAAATTAGCTTGTTAGTAGTCACAAAAAAATTAGTTCTAGGGCTCCCGTACTGTTATGAAAGTCATTCTATAAAATCACTGAACGCATTTACGCATAATTTGTTCAAATAATCGCGTATGTTACATTAATTTGGTAATAAAGTAACCAAAATTACCTCGCGGGGAGTAATTCTGTAACACTAAAAAACTGTTTTTCATGCAATAAATTAGTTTTATTGCGGAGAAGGTTGTACTAATAAATTATAGGGTCAATGAGACCCCAATACGGCTGGTACAAAATGTACCGACATGTACCCGCCCATAGAGCGGGTTTATAGCGTCGTAAATGTGTGGAACGAGTGTTTGATCGTGTTTTAGTGTGTATTACGGGGTCTTAAGTACCCCATACGTTTGTATCATATTCATAACTATTGATTTATTGCGAGTTACGAGAGGGTTAACCGCGCGTGTTTCGGTTATTTCTTACTCTCATAAAGGTACTTTTTAATGAGCTGGTAATTTGTAGTTTGTACTTTGTGATATTTGAATGTTTAGAATAACATTTGAGTCAGTAAAAGAGCACCTGTTTCACCTGATTTTGAGTCCCGAAGACCAACTTTAGATACATTTTATCCCGGAAAATTTACGGTTACTGCACAATATAGGTACTTTTATGATTTGCGCGTAAACTATTCAGTCTGTTTTGATTAAAAAGGTATGGAGATATACTTTGAGCCTCGGAAAAGGACAAGGGATACTTTTTGTCCCCGAAAATGTAATATGGTTCCCGCATAAACTATTTAATTTTATGGGCATGTAGATACTAATTTTAATCTATATACCAATTCTAATTAAATAATCATCGTTTAGACAGGACAACGTCTGTCGGGTCACAAGTCACAACGACAATTTAAACGAAATTATTTTACAAAATATCAATTACCTATTGCAAAAATATGTCCCTCGACTCTCGAGTTTGTACGTGCGTTTTTCTCGTAGTCGCGCGTTTTTTCTCGGCGCATGGTCATTGTCCGACGACGAGTGACAGATTCGTCGCGCTGACGACATCACGGTCACGGTTGTTGCGTCGAGGCCACGACAAATGCGACGAGCGGTGTTCAAGATGAAGGTCCAATTTCACCAGTGATTGTAAAAGATTATGCTCGAATGAATACACTTTTTGAATTAGCATCCCGTTACTTCTTTCTTTTTTCATATGAATGAAAGAGAAAACATGACATATTAACAAGCTCTTAACACCAACAGACCGGGAATAAAAAAAATATTGTGTTATCAAGTCTGCTCCTAATTTCGATTTCGAATAGTTATAACTAGGGAATGCAATTCCGGGATACCGGGATCCCGAAATACCGGAATCTCGCATACATTTTGCGGGACTAATCCCGGTCGAAAATTCTGCGGGATCCCGCGGGACTGGCGGGATTACAAAGAAATATTATTCATACGCGTAACTTTGCGCGCGGGAGTTCGTGAACTGGCTACAGGCAGCCCGCTAAACAATTTACCTTCAATTCACTTTAAATGACAATTGAGCCAACCAGCGTGGATGCTGAGCGAGCTTTTCCGGAACCGTTTCGGAATCTTTGGGCACGATTTTTAGTTAGTTAGATTTCGATTTTTTTATAAAATATGAAAATAAATAAGCTAGTTTTTTAGTTTTTTTAACTATTATAATTACGAAGCCATTTCCAAAACAAATTATAAGTTTTTCTTTATTTTTTTTTAAGTCTGAAGTATGGAGGTGTTAATAAACCCTTGAAAAAAGTGTCCGACAAAGTTTGTTTTATTTAAGATTCTAAGAATAAAACGGGTTCTATCAAGTAAAGTCATTATAACGATTTATTTTAAAAGTTTAAGTCCACCCAGCGGGATCCCGCAAATACCGGGATCCAGCGGGATTGTGATGGTTCGATCCCGCAATTACCGGGATTGAAATTCTCTTGCGGGATTGCATTCCCTAGTTATAACTAATGTTGGCTTAAATATTGTGATTTGTGAGTTGTGACTAGAGATGAAACGGATAGTAGTTTGGCCGGATACCAGATACCGGATATTCGGCCAGCCACCTGGCCGGATAGCCGGATGTTCGGCCGCCGAATATCCGGCGGTACTTAGCCGTTTGGTGCAAAGCACACATACTTTCGTCTTTCAGCACCTTGTAGCAGTGTAAACGAAACGAAATGTGTGTACAGCGAAAGACTTTTTCTGAAGCTGGCCTTACATTTTATGAAGAGAAGCGAAACCGCTACCTCTCAATGCAGAGAAGTTGGTTTTTATTCACCATAATTTGCCCTTAGTGCAGTATGAGTACTAATTAATTCATTTTCTACTTTAAACTAAATATATTTCCATATCTTGCCGTTGCACGAACGACGACGCATTGCTGACCTATCTTACATTTTTAAAATAGTGAACAGCGATGTAAACTATCCCGAGTTGCAGCTAGGTGAAATAGGTTTAGGTAGCATGTTCATTTATGATGCGCAGGCCCAAGCTTTTACAGATACCATGTGTAAACAGCACTTACAGGCAAAACAGCTATCTCATACGAGCCAGCAGAAGCTTTAATGAAATTTCGCACGAACATCCAACTGAAGACTTATTTTATACCAGCGTTTCTTCATTGAGAAAATGTATTAAAAGTACTAAAAATTCTTTAGTGCGTGATATTTAAATTTATTTAGTTGATATTTTGTAATGTCTGTTAATCTATGTATACAATTAGCTACCTAATAATTACTTAAAAATATTTTTTTTATCCAGATCTTTTTTTTATTCGGCCGGATGCCTATCCGGCCGAATAGCAGCTATCCGGTATTTGGCCGGATAGTATTAAGACCGCCGGATAGGCCGGATACCGGATAGTTGCCGGATATCCGTTTCATCTCTAGTTGTGACATATTATATTGTGACACACACACACACACCTATTATTGTTATTTAATAATACAATATTTTAAATTTAATTACGTATTTATTACATAATTACATCCGCTAACAAAGATGCAAAATATCTTCCTCTACACTTTTTAAGTCTTAACTCTTCGTGTATCAATAATATGAAGTCGTGTCATCTCACGTTTCGTCTCTAGTTTCGTGGCCCCACCTCGTTGGTAGTCCAATGACAGTTGTCGTTGCGTAACGGCCGGCACGAGCAGTGAGCACTTTTTGCTCCACTTTGCTCGTTGCTTATTGCCTTGCCAGCAAGTAGCAACCGGCAACGTAGAAAGTGGATAATGCCATGATAATGCTATTCGGTATACCTGTTGTGTATAATCGATCGTGGATAGTTATGTGTTGGGTAATTTTATGACGTTGACATTGCTGCATTGTAAGTGTGGATTAATGATTTTCTATGCTATTCTAGTTTGCAAGAGATCCCTAGACGCTTTCGTTCCCAAGCGGTCCCATTCACAAATTACCACCTCGATTTCCAAGAGTCCGCAATCGAGGTGGTAATTTAGAAAATGAATGACTTCAGTTCAGCATATAAAGTACTTATATAAAAACGTTTACGTCTTCACATTTAAATCCAGTTATGTTTTGATAATAATATGATGTAGATTGTAGGACATATTATGACATAGGTGGATAGGGCAAAACAACAAAGAACAAAAATATAAAACAATCGATTTCGTCGTACAGCGTACTCGTATCGAACCAGAAGGAAAAGTTGTATTAAAAGAAACGGTAGGGAAAATTATCGTATACTTAATTAAGTCACACTTAATCCTTCAAGCCCCATACGAGCGCCGGTGATCGCGACAACAATAGAATAAATACAATATCATTTCTAAGAATCCCCGATCGAAGGATTAAGTTTGAAATATAGGACTTAAACAACCTTATTTCGGTAAAACGATATCGCTACTAAAGTGACATGGATACAGCATACGTTATGGAACCTCATATTCCCGTGTTATTTAGTATCCATAAAATACTCGCCCATGGGAAATTCTGTGATGGCGGTACGCTCGTCTCGATGTCTTTTTCATGTCTTTTGAGAAAAAGGACGCGATATTTTTATTTAAAATACGTTTTTTTTTTCTGATCCCGGGGACACGCGAGATGGAAATTTATTTTGATTAGCTCGTTTTTTATTTGATGTGTCTGAATAAGAAAACTCGGGAAGATCCCTTGGGATGTGTGTAAAACCCCACCATATTTTTGAATACACCAGTTTGCGGGTTCAGGCTAATTTACATCTTGCAGTATTTGTGCAATAAGTTAGAAAAGCTACTTGGTGGACAAAGACATGCACACGGATATCCTTACGTAAATCTGGAGTAACTTACATTTAAATTAACATAATATGTACATATAATATTTTAATAATTTTAAATAATTTTAATTAAGTACATAATAAAGTATTTAAAATTAGGATAATCTAAATAAAGGTTGGAAGAAGTCTTTCAAATTCAGACGATCTATTTTTTTGCAAATATTGGAAGTCACCTTTAAACTAACCACTCATAGTTTGATTTGTTATCTGTGAGAAAGAAAGTATGTAGTTATCACCAATGATCACCCAAGAACTAATTAAATAATCGAATACTTTTTCAATACTTTTATACATAAGAATCTGTACTCAAATGGTTTTTAAAAGTTTAAAACGTAGCTCACGATTGTTTTTCTCTCTTTCCAGATTCCTTCGTGAACAGTCAAGAATGGACGGCTTCGAGAGGCGTCACGGAACTCAGGGTGGGAGTTCTGGGCTCCCCCGACAGCGGCAAGTCAGCCCTGGTCCACAGATACCTCACAGGAGCATACATGCAGGAGGAGAGTCCTGAAGGTAAGAGCTGCCTGTTGTTTGATATTTTTTCTAATAAAGTGTGTTATGATAGTTGCAACAGAAGTTGGTAGGTAGTGGTATATATAGGATATTTTTTTATCATAATACTAGCTGTCCCGGCCAACGTTGCTTTGCCATAATATTTAAAGTATTTTGCCCATATTATTTTATTGAAGTGACTAAATAAATATGTCGCCATGGCAACGTCGATTTTTATCCAGTCGCACAAACAATATGGTCGCCGTCAGTCTCAGGTTGTAATAATTTACTATTATTTATTCAACAAATGCTCTTACCAATATATAAAGTACCCAGTAGCCGATTCTCAGACCTACTGAATATGCATATAAAATTTGGTAAAAATCAGTAAAGCCATTTCGGAGGAATTCGTGGACTAACATTGTGACACGAGAATTTTATATACAAGATTAATTGATTATTCAGTTTTGTCCCACCGATCATCATCAAAGATTGACTGCAAATGTTTTGACATGAGCGCCATCTACTAGCGGATAGATAAACTATTTGCTTAGTCCGCCATCTAGTTTTACAATATAAAACTAGCTTGGCACTATGCTGTCTGCGAACGAAGAAAGTACAACTAGCCACCAACAGATGGCGCTTTTATGCATTCTGTTTAATTACACCTTTTAATCAAAGATGGCACTGTGTCAGTGTTAATTATTATTATTTGATGGTAGAATTACTTGGAGTGGCATTTTTTTTAATTTTTGAAAAAATTACATGGAGGACCCCGGCCCTCAGAGTTGAGGTTAGAAATGACTCAAACGATTTTTTCTATGTCTGTTCACGCGCATGGTTTAAAGGGGTCTATGGTAAGTGAATTTTAGACGTTTCACCTACTGTGATTGTAGCACCTTCAAAGTACCTGATAATAGTGCAAACCTTTGATGCAGCTTTTAGAGTCCATCCAAATCTTACACCCCGAACCATGCATGCTAGGGCGTTTTTCCGAGCTTACTCCTTACTTCTGTTCCACAAAACTGCGCAGTGGAAATTCGATGAACTAATCTTACGTTCAACGTTTCAGGAGGACGATTCAAGAAGGAGGTGATAATAGACGGGCACAGCTACCTGCTCCTCATCAGGGACGAAGGTGGACCTCCAGAGATGCAGGTTAGTGTTTCTAGTTGTTACGAAAATGTTAAATGAAAACTATTTTTTCTTTCAAATTATTTTTTAAGTTTTTTTGGAAAATCAACAATAAGCTTCCGCTAGCACTACGACCTAGGTACCCAAAACATCGAGAAGAAGAGATCCTCTTTTTAAGATTTTAACAAAAACATGTAAAATTGGTCTTAAAAAAGTGAACATCAAAAACTAACTAAGTACATATATTTTTTGCGTAGAGGTAGATACTTGTTTGTTGAAATTAGGTACTTGTGAATTGTGAAAACAGCTCATGCTTGTAAATTTTAACATTCGTATGCCAATTGCCAACTGATGATTTAAGTAATGTTGATTGGTCATTGGCCATGATTGGGCATTTGTTAGATAATAATTAATAACTTGTTAAGATGTTGGTGATGTAATATGAAAGTGTCTTGAGTCTTGACGAACCTCTCACTAGGAAGTAGGAGTAGGTATTCATCAAACTAGCGTATAGATATATTCAGAACTAGATTTAATAGAATAAGTTGTATTAGAAATACCTACTTTTACGAATCGAATGGTACAAAATACCCATGCATCATCCCTATAAGTTGCAATGGTACGCGCGAAGCGGCCTAGCATGCTTAGCATGGCCAAGATAGAGAATATTTCTTTATATCAATCAAAAAAATCAAAATTGTTTTATTTCTGAATAAATTTAAAATAAATATTTTCAGAATGATGCCTACCACCGGTTCGGGAACTAACCCGGCGAGAAGAACCGGCGTAAGAAACTCGCATATGAAAGAATTTACAAAATAACAACATAAGTATTATTGAAATAAAAAATCTGATAGTTTTCTCTTAATTCTGTCAGTATTATTTCTATTTACATTTCATTTTTAACCCCCGACAAAAAGAGGGGTGTTATAAGTTTGACGTGTCTGTCTGTCTGTCTGTTTGTCTGTGTGTGTATCTGTCCGTGGCATCGTAGCATCTAAACGGGTGGACCGATTTTGATCTAGTTTTTTTTGTTTGAAAGCTAACATGATCGAGCGTGTTCTTAGCTATAGTTCATCATCATCAGCCTGCTCAGTGCTGGACAATCAGGGTTTATCTGGTTCATGTCCGTGGCATCGTAGCATCCAAACTGGTGGACCGATTTTGATCTAGTTTTTTTTGTTTGAAAGCTGACATGTTCGGGAGTGTTCTTAGCTATAGTTCATCATCATCAGCCTGCTCAGTGCTGGACAATCAGGGTTTATCTGGTTCATGAAAGGCCGTTAGCAACTTGTAGTCATTTGATGAGTTTTATATTTCATTCTAGTTCGCGACATTTGTGAATATACAATATAAGTATACACATAATAATAGAAAGTTGGCCTGGTGCTGCACCATCACCTGGTAATCAATAGGATATCCAACTCCTCGCCAACTTAGAGTAGGTAGAGGTTTCGTGTTTGAGCTCATTTTAATTGCGACAACCAGCAAGAAGTAGACAAACAGTAAGTTTTTTCACGCTGCTGCTGCAGAATTACCTGGATTCTAGGAACCGAGCTTCGTATGAACCCAAAGTAGAGGTTTCATATTTAGGCTCATATTAACAGCCTCATCGAAAGGGACATTGATAGATGGTAATCATGAGAATACTTATGATTCTGTTGATAGGAATTATTCTGCACTATAACCAACACAAGTTTAAAAAGTATGAAATAAAATTAAATTACGAAATTTAAAAAAACCCCCGCCAAACAACTTTAAAAAGTAATGAAATAATATTTACTGCCTTTAAGTTCAAATAATTCCTAACTTGTGTAAAGTAATATTTTAGTTCATAATTGTTGTCAAGGTGTGTCGGGGGACCGCTAATGTAGATGTTTGATTTCATTTCACAATCAATTCATAGCGAACAATCGAGATAGTCAGCGACTTGGCGGTTGTATGTTGTAGTTCACTTGGCGCGGGCGGTCCCCCGACACACCGTGACAACAATTATGGACTAAAATATTACTTTACACAAGTTAGGAATTATTTGAACTTAAAGGCAGTAAATATTATTATTTCATTACTTTTTAAAGTTGTTTGGCGGGGGTTTTTTTAAATTTCTTAATTTAATCATTTGCATTGAAAACTAATAATTCTGCAATCCTCGTCTACAGTAGGTAACTAGTACTAGTAACTAGTATATATAGTTAAGTACTAAAAGCTTGCATCGTTTAATGACGAAACTAGGCTAATATAAACAGTAGCGGAACGGGAAGGATAATATTATTAGTGCAGCGCATATTATCATGAGCATGTGCGCTGATTTACATTGCATACAGCAACTTGCGCCAGCACAGTAGAGGAACAATCTTGTCAGTTGTCTTTCTAATCATACTTGCCTATAATCTGGGGCAAGTTTAGCGAGCATGCGACGTGAATCGTCATAGTGCAATGTTGGCTACCAGTTATTAGAGTCTATTTTGCTTCACACCACAAAGCTACATTTACAATTTTATAAAATGTGGGAAATTAAAAGAAATACTGAAACACAATATTTTATTAAAATAACACTAGTTATTATTATTTATTATTATATTAATGTATAATTAAATAACAATAGTTATTATTATTTATTATTATATTATTATTATTTATTATATTTTAGTTTTAGTTGTAACGGTGTCCTTGGATTGCTTTCGAAAGCTTGCCTATGTCTGGCAAGTAATGGGGATTGTCCATTTTTTTTTAATTTTGCTCATTACAAAAGCATTTCGAGGAATAAGGTCAGTGATCGTTTTTCTGTATATAAACGAAAAAATACCCATTAGTTACTTACATTTTTGAACAAATATGTTTAACCTTAGTTTGACCTTCAATGGCGTTAAATTAGCAATAAATTCGACCAATATAAGGTTTCGAACTTTTGGTAAGCTTTTCGTATCAGTTTTCACATAATGAGAACTTGCATTTGACGAACCAGCCATTATAATAAGATTGAAAGGAAATTTAAACATTCTGCAGAGGTCAATTGGCCGCCGATGATGACGTCAGAGCGAAACTTTAAAAATTTATTGAGAAAAAACTAGCCAATGAATTTCAAAATTATTTAATTTATATTCTTAAAATACCCTATTTTAACGAAAAAAAATATAAAAAGTACATGTGATTTTTTTTGGACAATGCCCATTGCTCGTTTTTTAGGTTTCCGTAGTTAATTTAAGGCACGACTGTAAATTATTGTCGTCGCTTCTTAATTTATTTTAATCTGATTCATAGTTTAAAATGTTTGCTCACATGAATATGTAGAGCCGAAGATAGATATAATAGCAAATGTTAGTTTTTTGTCGTTTCATATAATATTATGTTGCAGGAATGCTATCCCATGTATCCAACAGGATTTACACTATATTTTAGGTAATTGTTTTACAGTAACAGCCTAACAGAGTGCGAGCGCGCAAGTTGACGGAGAATTCAGTTGTTTCATATTGTTTAGGTGTTTCATTTATGCTAAAGAAAGTGGCACAGTTAGGCAGTGAGTGAGTGTAAGAAGAGCCATAATATTAATCCTATAGAAGAGCCGCGATCTGCCGACCCCTGCCCTAGGCGATCAATTTTACTAACGTATTGTGCAATATTATTGACCGTCTGGGGTTGATTTTGAACACCCTTTCAATTTCAATCGCCTTTTCAATCTTATTGTCTAATAAATTGTTCAATGATATTGCACAATAAAATTGATCGTCTAGAATCTAGACTCTAGGCCCTAGGCCTAGCATGTCTAAGTGGGCCCCGGCCCCTAGGGCCTAGGGGCCGGGGCCCACTTAGACACGCTTACACTGTCACAGTTGTCCTACACGTGTTGTTACTTGTTTGTTGATCCAGTGCCAGTGGTACTGGCGCTAGCAGCAGTATCAATGTAAAGCAACACGTCATATTATCTACTTGATGTTTGTGCTGCAACGGCCGGCGGACGCATTATTTTGGACAATAATTGGACCCGCCCACACAGAAGTTTGGTGGTTCCTTGTAATCCTAGTTGAGTAATAGTGTAGTCGGAAGCCGTTCAAACAAAGCCGCAATACAGTACCTAGTTACCTACCTGTGAGAAGAGCATAAAAATTTCGCACAGGAAATGTGTCATAATTTCGGGATAAAAACTATTCTAGGTCTCCAGGATTAGGAAGAATCCACAAACTTACAGATTGACTAAGGAAATCTGGCATCTTGTCCTAGTCATTTCTATTATAATAATAATAATAATATCTATGGACGCTTCACACCACGTCAGTCTGGCCCCGTGCTAAGTACCTAAAGGACTTGTGTTACAGGTACCAGACAACGGAAATATATTTAATACTTTTATACTATACATATATTTAAGATTTTTATTATATCATATACATATTTAATACACATCCAGACCCGGGAACATTGAAAACTTTTTGTTCCGTCGGCGGGATTCGAACGCGCTCACCACTGAGCCACAGAGGTCGTCAAATTTAATTCTTATTTCAAGTATATTCTATTGCTTAGCCATCATGGGCCATGATAATATTACTGATTTCAAACCCAACGGAACTACTATTTAGTATCAAGTAAGTACTAGTATTTATGTACATTGTAGCTTGCACGAGTATGCTACCGTTCTGAAATTCCAGCAAAGCTCTTTGAACGAGCTATTTCTGAGCTATGTTTGATTATGCAGTGAGATTAGTTCATTTTAATTAAACTTTGGGAATTGTAAATCGAATATCCATCGAGACTAGTTCATAGTAGTTGGCAAATGCCGAACTGTTTCTGGAAATGTATTATTGTGGTTTTATATTATTGTATTTATCCCATGAACACCCGGGTGGCGGGTAAATTGTTTTGAAGGCGAATGGAAGAATTTTTTACTCCAATCTTTCTCTATTACTATATTTTTAACGCAATTAATAATCATGGGTTTTAATGCGTTTTCATAATGAGTAGGGAAGGTTTATACCTACCTCTAATATAATTTTAGAGGTGTTGTCAATGTACCCGCGTTCGAATCCTCGCGGATCAGAATTTTCCGTGGATGCGATAGGTGTGGCGATAGAAAGATGATGATGACTTTTCATTATCTACTGCGACAGTGAGTCTAGCGGGCAATAATTACAACCTCAGCGAATAAAATATTGAAAGAAATCTCTTTGCGATGTTTTTCTTAATCAATTGCAATAAAATGCTAAAGAGAGAAAATAAGAGGCGTAGCTTTCGTGTCGATAGTTCAAGGTTTTGTAGAGACGTAGAGGACGTTCTAATATTGTATCGGATTTATTCGATAAAAAATATAGCCTTGACTTTTGCGTTTATAGAAAAAATAGCTCGGAATTGCGTTGCAAGCGACAAAGGAAAACCTGACATTTGAATTTTAAATAATTATCTCGTTTTATATGACGGTCTTTGAAAATGCAATATATCATGGACCACGTCATGGATGGATCATTAAAAATTGCTAGTTCGTTTACTAAAGTAGCATTTATAAGTTTTATACGGAATCTAAATCAGATACGTGTTTTTACTTTTTTCATTAAGATGCTTTGATCATAGAGTTTAAAGTTAAAAAATAATTAAAGGCAAATAAAAACTAGGTACTTACTTTATATAAGTACATAAAGTATTTAAAACATTCAGTTAGCACGGCCTAGGAAAATATCTTAGGCACTCGTAGCTAGGCAAATTCAAACTGTAATTTTAATTTAATTTTTACACTTTGATTTAGGTAGCTTTGTAATTTGTGTATGAAATTATTATTAAGGACTAGAATCTAGATGACGCCCGCAACTCTAGTGTACCAAAATTCGTTTATCGCGCGGGAACCGTACATTTTTCCGGGATAAAAAGTATCATATGTCCTTTCCCGGGACTCAAAGTATCTCCATGCCGTTTAGCAAAGTATATTATGAGTATGGATTACGTGGAGGCAGCTATATTTAGTACAGAACCAGGGCATCTTGTGACGTCACATTTACGGGAGTGTGCACGGGACCTTCGGTGCCAAGTTATTTCTGACGTGACGTCATAGCAAAGGTTCGATGGAGATGAAAATAGCTTGAGAGTTGGTAGTACTAATGTCTATTTCTTTTTGACTTGACTCTTGAGTTGGCTTGGCTGTGGCTGCTTTTTCTTCTTTAGAGGGGAAACCTTAATCTGCAATCAAAACTAGAATAAAACGCAGAGATTTTGGTTGCAACCTTCTGTCGCGACTCGCGATGCTTCGCCATACCAATGTTCACAAATTAAACATTATTTGTTTTTAAATATTTGCCTTAAATTGCTTCTATTTTATAATTATTGTCTCGCCAGATCTATATCAATTTAAAACCACCATTAAGATACAATGGTCAATGACGTCAATTTTAATGGGTCACAGTTTTCACGCATTCCGTACACTTATCATACCTCTTTAATCTATTTTTAATTTGAAGTAGGACGTCGAGCCTACGGCTGTAGTCCTGCCCATAATGGTGTTGCCAGCACCCCGGTAATTGCGACCCACTTTTCACGCAAAACGTACAGGAAAATGGGTTTAAACTTTAAAGTGTAATTTTTTTAATATGGCAGCACTGGAGTCTGGTATAAGGATATAGGAAAGACGCTTGATAACAATAAATTATTGATCCGTGGCCTAATGATTAAAGAAGACATAATATTTTTGTTATTTTATTGAAGATTTTATTAAAAGGCAGCGAGACTAGTACCTAGGTCCTAGGCATTAACCCATCAAGCCCCGTACGAGCACCGGTGCTCGCGATAACAATTATTGAAAGGCTATTTATTGTGTCTCGTTTTTCCACGATCTAAGGGGAGACTTGTCTAGATATTGTTGTCATGCTTAGTCTATCTATTTGCATTATTAATAAATATCTAGGGCATTAAAATAATTCTGAGACCTTATCTTTAGGTTAATTAATAATTAATTATTCATAAATCACAAAGTTAGTTCTTGACTTTGAGTTGAACTCTACATTAATTAATAATTTTACAGACGCTTCTAAAATGAATTAGAAATGGCGGATTGTAGAGAAAGATCATTCTAATTATCCTAGTAAAAGCCATTTGAATAAATTAACCTTGGCCGAATTTGTATTAAATTTTGTGGAGCAACGGGCCTACTTACGACGTAATGTCTCTAATGGATACAAATTATCTGGAATTACCATCGAGGCGTTTCAATTGTCACCTCCGCTTTATTAATTTAAGTATTCTTTGTCAGCTCCATCTTGCCGAAATATTTTCAATCCTATTTCATGCGAAATAGGGTCTATTCTGCACTATCAAAGGGCTAACCCTTCAAAGGTTACGCTACCGTCTAAACGGCGCCAAACGTAATGTTGCGTTTTTGTTTTTTTTTTTACATTTTGTTTGGAATTGATCGACGATGGGGAAAAACACGATGCCAGAGATAAGTGACCCATTTCATTGCCTTTACAATGTAAATAGCGCCATTAAAAAGTCATTAATTTGAAAGGAAGTAAGTAATTAAAAAGAACAAAAATATATTTCGGTTTCAGTACTTTTTCGTGATAGGAATTGTTTTAGGTTGTACGAGTATACATTTGAACTTTAAATTGAAAGTTGATCGGGAAATGAAACGCGGCGTTTTCCAGTTTGCAACAAAGTTTTCGAAATGATTTCATACAGTTTTAATAGCTTGGAAAACAATTTGATTTTATATGATGCAGCATTTGTAAATTAAACTGAAAATGTGTTATTTAATTATGTAATCACTGTAGTATACTTATAAAAGTAGAGGGAAGAAGATAAACTGGTTCTTCTTTAGAGAAATTACGTTGTACGAGTATCTCTAGTAAGTCTGAAGTCTTTAAACACAGTTTAACTGAAAAAGTAAAAGAAACTATTTTCTGGTTAGTAAACACTAAATCCCGCTTCGCTCAAGTTTTAAACCTCACAATTGTGCAATTATAGTTTATAATTGAGTTAGGTGGGCGAGATGAGTTGTAAGCAGTTGGGAATTGTTGAGTTAAGTTCAGAGGAAGCGTGTGCGATCGTTGGGCCGTGCAGCGCCACGATCTGGTGGCAGTGCTGGGCGAGGACCTCTCGCTCCCGAGCATGGTGCGCTGCATGCTCGAGAGCGATGAGGCTTGGCAGGCGGCGGTCTCTTTCTGCGAATTTGTCATATCGCAGAAAGAGGCCACGGAGCGGGACAGAGAGAATGACCCCACCTCTCTGCCGCTCCGCCGGCGTAGGACGGGAGTGCGGAGGCGTCGCTACGCGAACCTCCAATCCCTCGTCTAACGGGGCTCCGGGTCAGGATGGGAACCTGCCCGGCTTTGTCAGTCCCGGCGCCGAGGGGAACGCCTTAGTTCGCCTAAGCGTTCCCTTACTTTGGTGGAAGTCCGGTCCGAGGTAGACCGGCCGGTCGTGAAGGGAGTCCCGTGCTTGTTAGATCCGGGATATCCCTCCTTATACGGCTGAAGGCGAACCGCAGGTGGTTTTAGTGAGTAGGAGTCTCACATACCCCCGGGTCACCCAACCCGGGGCACCCATGATGGGTTTCCCCTGCGACATCAAAAAAAAAAAAAAAAAAAAAAGTTCAGAGGAAGCGACCTCGTTGCCCGCTTCCTAAATTTCTTCCCGCCCCCGACGTGTTAAGAAAACTTAGATATCCTTGAAATTATTCGTTAGTGTTTTTGTATATCAGTTTTTATTGTTATAAATAATGTTTACTCAAAGTATAAACAGGAGAAAGTATGCGACCTATATGAAATTAGTCTTATGTAGCTCTTTTATCCTTGCTTTCAATCTAGAATAGGAGTTAGGACTTGCAAGCTTTTATACAAGTACCGCTTAATTTTTGTGCGTCCTATAAATATTTCGGTTGACTATATTTAATAATAGAGCAACATTAAAATCCATTGCATAGTCTTGAAAATCTAATCAATTAAGCATAAATAGGGACAGACCCGACAGATGGAAAACAATTTTGTTTTGTATTGTGTAAGTCGACCTCCAACTACGAGTAGGTTGGACGACGATCTCCGTTTAGTTGCTGGTCCATGTTGGATGCGAGTAGCAGGAGATCGATCATCTTGGCGTTCATTGAGAGAGGCCTATGTCCAGCAGTGGACGAATAGGCTGATATGATGATGATGATTGTGTAGCTTGATTTTATGATATTATGATGAAGATTGCTAGATATTTTAGCTTCTACTAAAGTAACTATTGCTAAAAATGATCTCGAATACTTTCCCAACTTGATACTTATGGCATTGGGCAGTTTCAGATTTTCGTCACTGCGTCGATTTGAGAGTTTGAAATTTGTCGGGTAGTTGTGAATGTCGAATCGAAGCGGAGCTCGGAGTGGACGAGAATCGTCGTGGAAATTATTCATAAATTCCTAAACAAAAGCCGGTTCCGAGGAGCGAGGACGGAAAATTGTTTTGTTTATTCAATTATTCGTATAATATTATACTACCTCTATTCAGTTAGACCTTCTGCTAGGAAAGGAGAAGGTTACCTGAAATAATTATAAATATTGATTTCAGAAGGGGTTCAGTCATAAATAGGGAGAGACCAGACAGCTGGAAAACAATTTGGTGTTGTATTGTATAGGTTGACCTCCAACTAGGACCCGCAACTAAACGGAGATCGTCGTCCCGAGTGACGACGATCTCCGTTTAGTTGCGGTTGCGTGTCCATGTTGAATGCGAGTAGCAGGTTATAATTTTAAAACTCAAAATGGCCAATAGGCAATACTTTATTCTTAATTTTAAAACTCAAAATAGGTAATACGACATTTCTTTATACAAGTTGACTCTATCTATTATTGCCTACTGTTGTATATGCGTAGTCTGTGCTTAGTCTATGACAGAATGTCATGTTGCCAGGCTACGAGAATAAACAGTCTGAAAAATTGCCTAGCGTGTTTCTCTATCCTCAGCACATATTTAACAGTGGCGACGAGATTGTGGACTATATATCGGCTAAATAGAGTTGTTTCAACTACGCGCACGTTACAATGCCTGGTTCTTTTGGAGTTATGCCCATATTTGACCATCTCGCGCAAGACTGGAGGAATTTTAAGAGTCGCTTCCTTCAGTGGGTAATTGCGAATGATATTAAAGACGCAAATGAGAACAAGAGACGTGCCGTGTTGTTATGTGCCTTGAGCGAGAACACATACAAACTGGCATGCGACCTGGCCCTGCCGAAAAAAATCGACGATATAGAATACGATGAGATTGTATCGCTGCTGGACAAACATTTCATCGCAAAGGTGCAGGGATTCAGCGAGCGGTATAAATTCTACGCGGCGGCACAGCAGCCGGGCGAGACGCACGCGCAATGGGCGGCCCGACTCCGAGGGCTCACGGCCGACTGCGGCTTCAGCGACGTCGAAGAGGCTCTGAGGGATCGTTTCATAATGGGCATGTTGGCTTGTCCTGAGAGATCGAAGCTGTTCGAGCAGGACATCGCGACGCTGACCATGGCGAAGGCGGTGGAGTTGGCCGAAAGCGGACGGTGCGCGAGGGCGGCGGGCGCAGTCGTCGGCGGCGCCGGGCAGGTGTACAGCGTGCGGCAGGGCGAGCGGGACGGCGGCGGCGCGGGCCCCGTCAGCGAGCAGGTCAACAGCGTGCAGCAGGACAGACGCAGCGGCAGCGACGCGAGCAGGTGCTCCGTGTGCGGCCGGAGGAATCATGTATCATCTCAATGTCGATTCAAGAAATTCAAATGCAAGAAATGTAATAGACAAGGGCACTTACAAAAGATGTGTAAAAAATTACATTACATGGGAATCGAGGAGATGAACGAGGACGATGATGATGGTGATGGTGAGTTGTTTATCATTCGGTCCGAGCGTGGCGAACCTATGGCAGAACTAGTAACTGTAGACAATGTTCAAATTAAATTCGAAATAGATAGCGGGTCGGCTGTCACCGTAATTTCTGAGGCTACTTATCAGCAGTATTTTAGTAAAAAGCCGTTGTTAGAAACGAATAAGCGTTTGTTTACGTACACCGGGGCTAAGATCGGCTGTATAGGTAAGGTACGGTTGGCGGTGACGTACGAGCGAAACACCCGCGAGCTCGACGTGTATGTGGTGCGGGGCGGAGGGCCGCCGCTCCTAGGTCGAGACTTCATTTCTTTATTTAATTTACATTTGACAACCTGTCATTTTGTATCTAGTGTAAATAATTGTGTACAGGATTTAGAAAGACAGTATCCGGAGGTCTTTTCGAGTAAGTTAGGTATGTTTAATAAGTATAAGGTTAAACTCAGACTCCGGGATGACGCTAAGCCCGTTTTTTTTAAAGCGCGTCCGTTGGCTTTCTCGCTGCGGGATAAGATAGGTGAGGAGCTGGAACGGCTGGTCGGCCTCGGCATTCTGAAGCCCGTCGAGCACTCCAGGTTCGCGTCGCCCGTGGTGCCGGTGCTGAAACGGGACGGCTCGGTGCGGTTGTGCGTGGACTACTCTGTTTCCATAAACAAATTACTAGTCGTCGAGCACTACCCGCTACCAACGGTGCACGAGTTGTTTTCGCGTTTACACGGGGGGCAGGAATTTACGAAGCTGGACTTATCGAGTGCGTACAACCAGTTCGTTCTGGATGAAGACAGCCAGGAGCTCACGTGCATAAATACGCATCGTGGGTTATTTAAGTACACGCGTATGTCGTTCGGGCTGACAAGCGCGCCGTCTATTTTTCAGCGCGCGATGGAGGGCGTGCTCGCGGGCATGGACGGTGTGTTGTGTCTGCTCGATGACATATTGATAACGGCTTCCAACAGAGAGGACCACGTGCGGAGGATTCACGAGGTCCTCAAGAGACTGCAGGACGCGGGTCTTACGTTACAGAGGAGTAAATGTGAGTTTTTTAAGGATGAAATAAGTTACTTAGGGTACGTTATTAATAAGTACGGGTTGAAAAAGTCGCCGGACAAAGTCAAGGCTATTGTTAATGCGCCTAGGCCCGATAATGTACATAGGTTACAGTCGTTTTTAGGGTTAGTCAATTACTATAGGAATTTTGTTAATGGAGCTTCGTCGTTGCTTGCTCCCTTGTATGAGCTACTAAAGAAGGGAACTAAATGGACTTGGTCGCGAGAGCACGAGCACGCTTTTACAGAAATTAAAAAGCGGCTGGCATCGGATCGGGTGTTGACGCATTATAATCCTACGGCGAAGTTAATTTTAACGGTGGACGCGTCGCAAAGCGGTCTCGGGGCGGTGTTGTCGCAGGTTGACGAGACGGGAACGGAGCGTCCTATTTCTTTCGCGTCTCGTACACTTAACTCTGCCGAGAAACGATACTCGCAGATTCAAAAGGAGGCGACGGCAATAATTTTTGGTGTGAGGCGTTTTCATCAATATTTGTACGGGAGAGCTTGTCCGTTCATTTTGCGGACAGACCATAAACCCTTAATTTCCATATTCGGGCCCTACAAAGGTATTCCGGAGGTTTCGGCTAATCGGCTGCAAAGGTACGCGATGTTTTTAAGCGCATACAATTATACTATAGAGTACGTTCGTAGTGCCAACAATTGCGCTGACTATCTCTCTCGTGCCAGCTTACCGGACGTTCAGCCGCTCGCGCCGGAGCCGGCTGACGCGACAGGGGTAGAGGACGACGTCGATAGGGCGTCTTATATCAATTTTATTGTAAATGGTGATATACCGGTGACTCTAAGTAGAGTTCGCGGCGAAACATTAAAGGACTCGGTATTACAAACAGTAAAGTCTTACATTTTGAACGGTTGGCCTAAGGGGAATGTTGACGACCGAATCAATCCTTACCGTTTATGTAGAGCTCAGCTATCGTATGAGAACGGGTGTATAATGCGGGGGCATAAGGTAGTCATACCCGAGACGCTACAAACGGAAGTTTTAAGGGAGTTACACAGGTCTCACTTAGGAATGGTCAAAACTAAAGCCGAGGCTCGGGCACGACTATGGTTTCCCGGCATAGACGGTGCGATAGAGGCCATGATTAGGACTTGTTCGATCTGTTCACAGTTGCGGCCGTCTCCGCCGCGCGTTCCGCCTGCGCCGTGGTCATACCCAAAGGTTGCTTTTGAAAGAGTACATTTAGACTTCTTAGGACCTATTTACGGACGTACGTACCTGGTTATAGTGGATGCTCATACCAAATGGGTAGAAGTGCATCAATGCAGAAACACTAGCTCTAGCGAGGTAATAGACAGAATGTACGAGTACATGTCACGGTTTGGGTTACCGAAGACTATAGTTAGTGACAACGGAACTGGTTTTACGTCGTACGAATTCCAAAATTTTTGTCAAGGTAATGGTATAGCTCACGTCAGGTCGCCGGCTTATCACCCCGCGAGCAATGGACAAGCAGAGAGCTTTGTAAAAATTGTAAAAAAAGGAATCAAATCAGCTCTGTTGGTAACGGATAACGCCGAACGTCAGAAAACGATTTTGTTAAAATATTTGTTTGACTATAGGAACTCGGTTCACTCTGCCACAGGTTTGTCTCCGGCTCAAATGGTGTACGGTCGAAAATTAAGATGTCGCTTGGATTTGATAAAGTCTAGCTCATCCTCGTTATCACCTTCATCCCTTGTAAATAAAAAGCAGTGCTTACAGAGCAATAGAGAAGGGAATAAAAGAGAGGCTAGTTTTGAGCCAGGAGATGAAATAATGTACAAAAAGTATTTGAATAATAATAAGTTTGTGTGGGAACGGGGAACCATTTTAGATAAAATTGGAAAGGTTGTATATTTAATTTTTGATCATCAATCGTCATCTCATGTTAAAAAACATAAGAATCAGATAGTGTTGTATTCGAAAAGAATATGGCCTGCATTTGTAGACAATGCCCGGAATTCAGAACCTGAGAAGTCGACGGGGGGAGACGAGAGTCATCAGGATGTTGACAATGATGGTCAGGTTCCGTCATCTCCGGACACTGTCAGCGGCCCGTTAACTTCGAGGAATCCGAACCGATTGTTACGAGACATTCCTCGAGTTGATTATAGGAGATATTTGTAATTAATTATTTATGTTAGAATTATTTGTTATTTGTACTATTATTGTTTTATTTTATACCTTACTTTTGTGGGGGGAGAAATGTTGTATATGCGTAGTCTGTGCTTAGTCTATGACAGAATGTCATGTTGCCAGGCTACGAGAATAAACAGTCTGAAAAATTGCCTAGCGTGTTTCTCTATCCTCAGCACATATTTAACACCTACCTACCTCAGATGTCAAAATGACCCCAAATAACGCCGAAATGGAGCATTCGACTACGATTTTAGCCTCGACATGACATGTCTATTATAATATACATGTATGGTTATATACAGTAAAGTGCTAGAACAAAGTAGCTAATAGATCATCAGAAGCTTTTCAACTTGGTTATAGAATTATAGGTCAGACAAGTTTCTAATGCACGGACTATGTACGGACGTAATTACTTTGAAAGCTTTGGAGCATTACACTGAAAGTCGTTAGGGTCGAGTCTAGTAATTTATACACGTGAAGAATGGACCTCTACGTCTGTTTCACTCACGTGCGAATGGAGAACAGGGATATGTTTACAGATTGTGTTAAAGTTCCTCACATTTTCTATAGTCTTAAGATTTATGAGATCAAAAGTGAATTTTCCCAAACTTACCTACTTACGTTACATACTCGTACAGCGAGTAATACAAAAGACTTCGTATAATAGTAGAGGCTAGAGCTAAGCACATACGCGTTCTGAAAATGTAGAGCCTATCAGCGTGTACCTATTTTATGTCCAGATTCCGCCATTTGCTTGTCAGGAACAAGCAGGACTAATCAACAACGTTGTTGAATAGATTATTCAACAATATATAGCCGGGCAACTTAATTTCGTGGCGATCCGCGATAGGCATAGCAAATGTACATCTATTTGTTAAGTCTCTAGTGTATTACGACTTCGAATTAACATCCGATTGATAAGCATAATCGATTTGCAAGTAGGCCAATGTAAGACGTTAAAAAGTTAGCGATTCAACGTGCAGCTACGGCCAAGTTACGCTATTTGAATGCTTGTGATACAGTCCATTCATAGGCATCTTACCTTTGATAGCACTTTGATTTCAATGGTGTAAGGACTATTTTAATAGAAATTCAGAGATAAAAGAAATGCACGGACTGCTGATCTTAAAATTCAGATCACGAATGGCGCGCTAGAGATGTTGTACTCGCGTTCCATTTTCAAATATTTGACCTTCTCCACGGCCCGTTCGAAACTCAAACTTGGATATTTGGTCTGCGCTTTTTTATTGTTAAGTGATGCAAGGCAAAGAACAATGGAACATTCCTGCTGTATGCCCATATTTTGTTTCTCATAACGGCAGAGAATTGAAAGACATATTTTAAAATGGAAATTAACATTTTATTCGTTGAATTTATGAAAATAATGTGCTGTTTTTAACATGTTTTATACTGATTGCAGATTTTTAATACTGCAAATAATAGTAGTGCATGCCGTGTCGTAGCCCGTAGGTAGGTTTCTCTGTAGTGCGTGTCATCAAAACCGCATTATTTTGTACTTAGTCCGATCTTATTTTATCGTAGAGGCTGCGAACTCTACGAATTATGCGATAATGACTATTACGTTCTGGACATAAAGGCGGTGTCGGGGGTAAATGAACTGCAAACTGGCTGTAAGGTTTTGTGCGACTGTGCCACATAGCGTGGATAATGGATATCGAACGTGCACAAAACTCCTGTTTCTTATGCGGGTAATTGGCAATAGTATGGTGTTTATCGAAATTAACGGCCATTTTCATTAATTTACTGCGGCGGCCAACGTCTTGAGTTTTTAATGTTGGCATACCTGCACTAGACCTGGGGCCTCATAGTTGGTTCCAAATTCAAGTTTTGTTTTAACCGTTCAAGGTGTATGACAAGTTTTTAAGACAAACTTGATATATGTTATGTAGGTAACTTTTTTAAATTGTTGACTTAGTTAAAACACAGAATACATACTCGTAACTTAAAATAAGGCCCTGGTCCCCCGGATCTACATATTTTAAAAACCCATAAGTAAGCTTATATTTTAATTTTTATTAAACCTACATCTTTCAATTTACAAACTGAAAATTTAATAACTATTGGAAGTCTGAAGCCCGTATTTTCCCTGCTTCTGTTTGGTTAACGCCAAAACATCAACCAATCAACAGCGCTGTTAAACAGATAAACTCCAGTTCTGTGGTGATGTGTCATGTGACCTCAACAGTAACAATAAGTCTAGGAACAACTAACAAGCGGTAACCCGATCATGGATGTAACCGTTTCCGCCGTGTTGTGGTCACCATACCCTTCGCTGTAAAGGATATAAACAACATGATACTTTTTGGTGACTTTTGTATACTTAACTGGATATAGTTACGTGCCATCATGCCAAGGTTGCCATTTTTTCTGAATGAGACCTAATAATTATTAATTAATAGTGACGAAAAATGACCAAAAAATAATGAAGTAAAACTATAAAAATTATTATCAGAAGTTCAGGGCAGCTAATAAGAGGTAGGTATCTATACTAATATTATAAAGCGGAAGAGTTTGTTTGTTTGTTTAAACGCTCTAATCTCAGTAACTATACTGGTCCGATTTAAAAAATTATTTCAGTGTTAGATAGCCCTGCATTTATCGAGATTCGAGGAAGGCTATAAAGTATAGACTATATTGTATTACGCTACGACTAATTATAGTAGCGAAGTAATAGACGAAAATGTGGAAAAAACGAGAGGAAATTATTTGAAAGGGCTTATTTGAACGCGCTAATCTCAGGAACTTTCTGGTTCAACCTTTTAATATATTGAGAGAAAACCCTCGTTCGTCTAATTTCCTATTCTAATTTTAAATTATACAGAAATGTTCCAAAATAAACATAATTTAACCTGGACGGTACAGTCAGAAACATAGTCTAATTTTTACATTTATAACTTACTTCTTGGTAATAAAGTTCAAAATGGGAAAACTGGTCATGACTGTAACCACGAAGCCTCCCCTCGGCAGGAAACGTGCGGAATTACTACGTAATTAAAGTGGGCAATTGTAATAGAATTAGATCCAGCCGACTGCCCCTTCCTTCCACTTCCCTCCCAGAGGACGGGCGTGCTGAGCTTGTGAGTGAGAGCAGCTTGCTCACCGACATTTCATGATTAAAACTCTTAGAGGTAATTAAAAATGCACAACCTGGGTAAAATATTTGTGAATTTGGTATCCGCCGCGCGGCGCCGTATGGACGTTATCAGCATTTACATAATTAATTTTTAAATTATACGCAAACCTGAATTCCATAGTATATAATGGAAGTCGAAGCATAAACTAACCCCCATAAATCCTATTGAGCCCCCGTTTTCCAACAAGAAATTGTTCTTAACTTTTTAAAAGCGTAATAAGTTAAGCAAATGCCGCGTCGTAATTGAGTTATCCTGTCGTGTCTGGCTCGGGGTTACCAGGATTACATGGCCGCGAGGAGTTTACACTGTGGGGTGTATAAGGGCGCCAGCACGGCTATCAGAAGTATTGGCGACAGGGGGACGCGGCCGTAAATATAGGGATAGTTAGTAAGTGTTAAGGCCTTTTTTTTGGTCGGGTAATGCTATTATGCAGTGTTCCCCGGCAGTGCTGGGGAAGACAACCCGGGTATGTGGGACTCGCTGCGACCGATGAGATGGTAAGTAGCCGCAGCTCTACCCACTAAAACCCGACCGTGTTCCTTTCTGCACCGCTACTGACAGATCCACGGGAAATGTGGGGCCACCGCAGTTCTATCAGCGAACGTCTGCCTTGTCATCGGACATCGGCAGACACGTCTGAAAGTGCTGAGGCCTGAGACCCGCGTACTTACCGTCAACTGCGTGTTGCAAGAATTTGTTACAGAACTGTTGCCGCCAGAAAATAGTCGATTGACCCATCAATTTCATCTATGTCGTCTTTATTTTCTCACGGGTCTATAGATATTTGAATCTCTTTCTTAACTAAAATATCAAGCTCTACTATCTCATAACTTTGGAAAAAAGATCAAATTCCGTCAGTAGTCTCGTTCGTCAGACTTAATCCTTTATGTCGCAATGTTAGAAGGATATTGAAAATGAGTAACCTAGCTGTCGTGTAGAGTTTACTAGTTTACAACTGCAAAATTAAAACTGACATTGGAAATTATAAAAAAATTTCCAATGTTAAAGACATTGGAAATTATTAACCTTTATATATATAATTCTTCTGTGAGTGTGTATGTCACTGAACTTCTCTCAAACGACTGGACCGATTTTGATGAAATTTTTTGTGTGTGTTCAAGGGGATCTGGGAATGGTTTAGATTCACAATTTTGTCCGCTGGACAATGTTTTTTTAATTAATTTTTAATTTATTAGTAGTAATTGTTGATTTTGGAATGTTTTACATTGGATCCGACAGACGGCGCTACCATCGCAGTGTCAAATTTTAAATAATATTCGAATTTTAATTTTAGTCTGTCCCGACAGTTAGCGCTGCGATCAAATTAAAAAAAAAATACTTTATATACTTAATATGGCAAAGAAACGTTTGCCGGGACAGCTAGTTTCTAAATAAATTTTTAAAATAGCCTCAACCTATAATCTTTCTATTTATAATTCCAGTAGCTTTAGCTTAGGATTTTTCATTTTTATTATGACGCCACTGTTGCATCAGTTTTTCCACCTTTGACCTTTGTAAAAGGGCATCCCATCATCCATGTGTAACGCATAAAGTCTTTGATTTTTTTTCGTGGTAGTATATTTTATTTTTAGTGTTTTCTTACATTCTTTTACTATAGCTCTGTGTAATACAGAGCTTAAAGCTCCTGCCTCCTCTAGCCCTTCGATTACGGTGCGGCCAGATCCGGCCGCGCTATCTAAACGCAGCTATTTTTGTCTATACCCACGCGGCCACATCCGGCCGCGCTCTTTCATTCGATTGAGATACGTATTTCGTCGACTTAGAGACTACTTTTGTATGAAGAAGTTTGGTTAGTTATGATCTATGGTAAATTTGACACATTCTGAATGCAAAATATTATACAATCTGTGGTCGACGAGTATTTTTCAGTCATTAGAAAATCGTGAATTTTTTCGTGTGTGTTTCGTCATTTTGTGTGTTTTTTGTGAAATAATTGATGGATTTAACGAATGTAAGTAGTAAAATAGTTTATTTTAGTAACAATAAGTAATTTTAGATACTCATTTGCAAGAAATACTTCGTAAAAATTTGTCAAAGTTCAGAAAAAAGTTGTGTGTGTTATAAGTATTTTGAACGTAATTTGCTTCATATATTGGTAAATTAATTACGTAAAACGCTTCAAGAAGTTATAACAAAAGGTCAACAAGATTTTGAATTACGATAGTATTTCTTACAATTCTAAAACAAAGAGTTCAAAGTCCGCAGGTAACGGCCATATTCTGCCGGCCACGGCCATTTTGAACTTTATTTGTAAAGCCCTAATGACGAAGTTTGCTTGTGGGTAATACGAAACCCATTTTTTTGGGTTAGATTTATGACCTGTTTTTATAAACACCTCGAGTAGTAATGATAAACAATTCATGTAAGAGTTTAAAATCAGGGTTCCCTCGAGTAGAATAAAACAAAATATTAACTTATTTCATGTGAAACAGTCAGAAAAAATATATTTCAAAATATATACTTCTGAAAAGAATATTAAATCAGACTAAATACTATATTATGATGGCTTGATTGATAGAAAATTTAACATATATTATAATATTTCTCACAGAAACATAAAATATAGTTAGTATGTAAAGTTATTACATTATTTGTACAAAAAGGGTAGGCCGGGCGCCATTTTTTTTTTGCACATTACGTACATTACGTCTTTGCAAAAATTTTGGCACATACAGAAGGGCTAGAATCAGATCATATTGCAGAAGTTTTTCTTTTGAGGCGATCTGATTTTTTTTTAAAATTTAATTCTGATTAAATTTTTGTCACTGTTGACTTACACGGGATAAACCCCGTGTATGTCGAAAACAAAATAATAAATTATTGTTTAGTATTTTATACATTATACATTACATAATTTATACAATAATGTCATTTGAAAGTGAAAACTCTTTGTTTAAACTGCCATCAAAAGCAGAACCAGTCTGACTGGTTTCTTGTAACATATTATTTTATACAGCGAATAATAAATTTATTGAAAACATAATAAATAGCGCTCGTGAAACGTTAAGTCGCGTTCGTGTCGACACGCTGGCGACGGCTGAATTATTTATAAGGGAAATTTTCATTTCGATCGAAGGAGCCCTTCATTTTGGATTTACAGGTTTATATGGTATTCCTAGGTGTATGATGAATTTTTGATGGGATATGCCCTTTTGATGTGTCGGTAGAGGTATACTTAATTAAATAATAAGTTATAACCCGTAAAGTAGGCAAATAATGTATAGTATGCTAGCAAGAGTTTTGATTCAAAACATGATTGTGATTAATAAGTATTATTTTACTTATCAAGCCACTGACAACAATTTTGAGGAATACACTTTAGCACTGACAAAGTAAACTGTAAGATAATGTATATTATATAGTCCGTGCAATCCACGAAGACGCGCCCCACTATTCCTCCTAATCGTTTATACTTTATAGTATGTGTGGGCAAGCTTTCGCCAATGTTTGAGTGTTATTGGTACACATTAGTCATTACTAATTACCTATGAATGCACGCGCACACTACAATATATAGACCAATTAAGAAAAAAACGTCACGGTCAAAGGGAAGATGCTCATCCAAAAATTGGTGGGGCGCGTCTTCGTGGATTGCACGGACTATAGTATACATATAATGCGTTCAGTTTTTAATTTTTATCTATGTTGGCAGTAAGAAAAAAGTAATTATACACGCATAGTTAGCCAACGCACATCTAGCAGGTTTCTAGCGCTAGGTCCATACACGGCGGTGTCGGTTGCGTGCGGTACGCATTTTCCAGTTTCCACGCCACACCGCCAACTTGAGAATAATGTAATTTGAATAAGTGATGTAACAAGCAATTACAGAATTGTAGAGTTCCGAGGACGCGTTGCACTTACTTAATATGACCGAAATTTTCCCGAGCAAACGGATGGAAATACAAATATTGCTGGATGGACATTAACCTAATTAGCCACTGATCCAGAGTGGGAATCTAGCGATTGACGCCGCAGCTGTATCAGTAAATAAACACTATTAAATAAGCACTAAATACTAAATAAAGTACTGATGTAAGTCGTAACTACTAACTAGTAGCCTCTGGAGTCTAGCCTCTGCTTGGCGGAACAACAACTTGACTTTTGCGAGCCTATCTCTATTATAGAGTTTGAGTATTATGTTGTAAGTTAATCAAAGTATTCTAATCAGTGGTAAAATGTCTTCTATATGTATTAAACTTTAAAGGTAGAGATTAAGATGAAGATCTTCCAGATATAAGACGTTTATAAAGCCAATGCAAAGAACACTTATGGCCTGTTTCACCGCTTCCTGATAAGGTGCCCGATAGGGTTATTTGACAGATTTTCCATACTCCATCTGTCAAATTAAGTGGTGGATAGCCTTATCAGGAAGCGGTGAAACAGGCCCTTAACATGTGAAAAAGGTAGAGATTTAGATGAAGATCTTCAAAATGTAAGAAATAAGTGAAGCCAATGCAAATGAAGTTATAGGAAATCCCACGCTGCTGGTTCTAACTTCTAATACAACTTTCTATAAAAGGCAGTCGGAAGGTCGTAACAAAATAAGACGTTAATATTTGACAAATAAGTAAATTCAAATGGCTTTACGAATCACTATAAATATATGAATGAAATGGAACTGAACAAACACGAGAATAAGCCGATCGTATACGTGGGCGGTAGAGATTACGGGCCGGTCAATAGCAGCCATATTTGTCGTTGGTATACGAGTATCTTATGATATACCTAACATAATTATTATATTTGAGTAACGGATAACCGGTAAAATAGTTGTTTACTTGAGGACCAAGGCTCTATTATATCCTATTCACTTAAAATTGATTATTGGGAAGATTTGAAGGATTCGTATCGCAATACTCTTTACTACTGATATTATGCGAAAGTTTGTATATTTAAAGCCTTTTAGATAGGCGCGTTTGTTTTGTTCGATCGGACGCTGATGCCCTAAAGTCTAAGACTAAATGAACGCGATATACTATATAGTATACTTTACAGCTTACAGCGTAGACGCTGAGAAGTAGCGCGCAATATCATGATGTAGAAATGACGTTTGTTTCATTTTGGCTAAGGGTTGATTCAGACCGCAACGTGACGTGACGCGTAGATGCATTTCTAAATTAGTATGGATTTGACAGATTCGCAAGATGTCTCACGCAATTGAAATCTGTCAAATCCATACCAATTTATGCCGCGCCGCGCCTCGCCTCGCCTCGTCCCGTTGCGGTCTGAATTGACCCTAAAATCGTTTATGAATGTAGTCTTACTGAAAATGTTACTCTATCGATTGGTCTACATGACGTTGTACTGTCATAATATCCAGTAATATACTGGCAACACACGCAACGGCTTATCGACGGAAGGGTGACCCAAAACATGAGATTCGCTGTAAAAATCTAATGTCCTCTTCCGCATTGCGCATCGCTTCCTGCCTGATAGCGCTCCGTTGAACCTCCAATTGTGGCCAAATTGTATGTGGCGTTTGACAGTGTTGCACTTGAAAAAAAAAGCGATTCGATGTTCCTTTAAAAAGAACATCACCGTTCGTCATACGCCGTTTGAAGAAAATGCTCCAAAAAACGTTGAAACGAAGTACGGTCTACTCTATAATGCGTTTTGCGACTCTAGCTGAAAAGTTAGATGTTTCTTCGTTATTTATGGAATCTGTATTCTGTACAGCTACGAATTAGTAGAAGAACTAGATGGCGTTACAATTAATTTATCAGGCTGATTAATTTATTATTATATTCAGCTGTAATCTATTCATGTATTTGCTTTGACTGTTTCTCCAAAATTTTACTATTTACCAAGAATCACACAGCCAAATACAAATATTATAGTCATTAGGCACATACCTAACTGAGCCTATTTTTTCACAAATAACAATAACAGTAAAATTAAACAAAAAAACTGACACAAAATCTTGAACGTGATGTATAGTTTAAAGTTTTTAGTTTTTAAGCAATTTTAGTAGAGCTAAGTAATAACTAAGTAATTAAATTAAATAAAAACCGCTCCTAGCGGTAGCAAGAACTCAAGGAGATGTCTCCGCACTTTGCAAGAAAAAAAACATCCTTTTATTTTTGTCCGACTGTGCAAGAAGTTTTTTTTTTTATTAGAGGCAAGACAAGGCGGTAATAAGTATTTTCCGGAGACCGGCGCTTCCTTTACTTTACCAGCGTTACGACTACAATCCAGGGTTGTGTAATGAACAAGCTTGTTTTAACTTTGTTTATTAAAGGACAAAATTACTTGGCACAGGAAATTGTACTAAACGGAAAATAGGAAGGGACTAAACATGCTTATGTTGAAACCACGAGACGAGTCAAACTTTTTTCGCATTTTTTTTGTACTTACCTAAATACTAATTGTTGATGCCCGCAACTCCGTTGTGCAGAAATCGCAATGGGAACCGTACATTTTCTCAGGATAAAAAGTGTCCTATGTCCTTTCCTCAGAGTCAAAGTATTTCCATTCCAAATTTCATCAAAATTGGTTCAGCGTTTTAAGCGTGAAGAGATACTGATAGACAGGATTGTCATATAAAGTTTTGTGACGCGTCTCATGTTTTTAACCGACTCCCAAAAAACGAGGAGGTTATAATATTATGTTTGGCTGTGGATATTTTTATATTTTTATTTTAGTATGTTCAACGATTACTCCGCCGTTTGTGAACCAATTTTCGAAATTTTTGTTTTAGTTAGTAGATATACCTACATAATATAACATTGACATAAATAAAATATGCCATACATCATGACATCAGAGGATCTGACACTGGTGTGAGGTGTCGGGACACATTGCATATTGTTACTAGGCTGCTATTTATGTATCCGGAACTGGCCACTTACAAGAACAATATTTAAAAAGTAATTACAACATTTGAAAATAGAACTCTTTGGTTGAAGAATACATTTTGTTTCATGTGACTGTCAATTATTTTTCCATTGTGGCGTCATTTTGAAAACTGCGTGTCTTCATTTGCCATGGATTTAACGCGTGAACATTTTCGTGCAATGATTTACTACGATTTTCGGCGTGGGCTAAATCAACAACAGTGCTTTATTCAACTCACCGCAACTTTTGGAGATGAAGCACCATCAAAAACCATTTTTTTTTTATCACTGGTACAGTGAGTTTAATCGTGGGCGGTCTATGCTCACGGATGAAAATAAAGAAGGTCGCCCAAAAACAGCTGTTGTCCCACAAAATATAGATGCTGTGCGGGAACTAATAATGCATGATCGTCATGTTACATATCGCGAGATAGAGGCGTCCTTAGGCATAAGTATGACGAGCATACATAAGATATTACACGAACATTTGGCTGTAAAAAAAATATGTTCGCGTTGGATTCCGCACAACTTGACAATCGATCAAAAACGGGCTCGTGTCGATTGGTGCAAAAAATGATAAAAAAATACAACCGTGGTACGTCAAAATCCGTTTGTAATATCTACACAGGTGATGAATCTTGGATCTATGCTTATGACCCCGAAACTAAACAACAGTCAACGGTGTGGGTGTTCCAAGATGAGCCGAAACCAATTAGTTGTTGAATAAAATCTCATGAAAACTCACCAGGGGGGGAGGGGGGTCAAAAAATTCAAAAAAACACCTCACGTAATTTGTGGACGCCCCCTAATGTCCACAGACAGCGTTGCCAGACGTCCCGATTTTTTCATCAAAATTAAATGTTCCGCGCGGGACAGGCTCAGTCCCGCTTTTCGGGGAAAGTCCGACTCCGAACGTACGTGCAGCGTGCTGAGAAAGAAAGGTGCGTGATGAAGATAAGAGTGTGGGAGGTAGAGGGGTGGATTTTCTTTGGCTACTTTAGCTAGGTATCTATTGTCACGTAAACGTTATTTTAACGCAAATATTAAAAAGATAAAAATTCAAAGAACTTTTGATGTTATACCTTTTTTTACTTTGTCCCGCTTTTGACTGAAGAATCCCGCTTTTTGACTGAAAAAGTTCCAAACTTGGTACAAAAAATAATCTGGCAACGCTGTCCACAGATTATGTAATGTCTGTCGACTGTCGAGTGAGTTGAATTTCATAGAAGCTGTTGAGTTGTTAGATACCGAATGATATTTATATTGTGAGGCTACATTTTGTTTTGAATTATTTTACCTTTTAATTTGGATCCTATGCCGACGCAGCAATGATCATTTTGCTACAAACCTCGATCTAAACGGGTTCACTAAACCCAAACATAATAAACGACAGGTATAATCTGCTTATCTGACGTTTGGTGACGGGCCATCACCTATCTGATAGGAGATCGATTTTATGTTCCGATAGTTATCGGTTGATGAGATTGGAGATGTAGCTTTTGGGAATTTGAGTCTGACCTAGTCGTAAGCATAATGGAGGAATTTATGATACCTATTATACCAGGCTAGACGAGCCTTGCTTAGCTCTTTGACTTGTGGCTTGGAAACAGAAATTCAGAAACTGTATTTTAGGCGTTGATAATATTTTGGACAATTCACAAATCGTGTATGTACTTAATATTATGATATTTACTGTTTTGGTAATAATTGAAAAAAAAAAACAATTTCATTCAGGATAATAAGGCGCCATCAGCATTTTAATTAATACTTCAAATGTCCAAGTGGCCCCAAATAAAATAGAAGTTACTTTTTTACCACTTGAAGATCTATATTTTATGACTTAAATTTTAATACTTAAGTACTTATAAAAATTAAGACGAATCTAAGACTAAGATAAAATTGCAACAACAAAATATTCAATATTTTGAAGGTATAAACAGGGTGATGTATTTTCATTATTATATTATATAATCTAATCTACCTGGTAATGCACCGCTCGGGAGCGGATGCACTCGCCCTGGGCGGGTGCGAGCGAGACGGCGATATTCAGGCTTCGCCCGAGCCTTCCCGCCCGCCCTAGTCGGAGTCCGCTTGCCGCCCAGACGACTAGGGCTTCGCGGTAAAGGTTACAGTGGTTCACTACTCACAAGTGGTTAATTCTGGTGAGTTAATGTACTTATGTAATAAGATAGGTTTTGTGTGTTATGAGTTATGACTTGTGTCCAGTGTCTGACTGATCGTTTTACGTTTAACAGGATTAGATAACTGTTACGTGGCCGCAGTTATTTTTAGTTTGAGCTACTGCATCTCTAGGTACTTTAATGTTAAAAATGTTTGATTTAATGTTTATTAAGCATAATATAACGTAGCATATAACATAGTATGTATGGTGTTTACCTACATACAGTTTATACAGATTTTAATAGCAAAATACAAAAAGTATTCTAACGTAATATTCCTTAATTAATCAGTAAGTAATAAGTAATTATTACTTATTACTAACTGATCTTTCATATTATATGATTATGTTATTAACTTATGTTGATCTTTCATATTATATGATTATATTATTAACTTGTTAATAACATAATCATATAATATGAAAGATTTTTTTTATTATGGGTATAATTATAAAGATTTTTAAATGAAATGTCACTCATTAATTTAGTGCCCTTCAGTAAGTTTAATCTCAAGCCGACCTTTCAGCCTACGGTCGTTGGCCGCTTTTGAACTTGACGCCTAGCTGTTGCAAGTCACCGTGAAAGTTCAGTAAATTTGATGAAAATTATATTTATGAATTTTCATAAAGTAGCTTTTAAGGGGGCGACTAACCCAAAATTTTCGATTTTATAATTCATTTTTAAGGTTCCGTACCCAAAGGGTAAAAAACGGGACCCTATTACTGAGGCTTCGATGTCTGTCCGTCTGTCTGTCTGTCCGTCTGTCTCCAGGCTGTAACTCAAGAATGGTAATAGCTAGAGAGTTGAAATTTTTACAGATTGTGTATTTCTGTTGCAGCTGTAACAACAAATACTAAAAACAAAATAAATTAAATATTTAAGGGGGGCTCCCATACAACAAACGTGATTTTTCAAAAATTTTTTGCTCGGTATCAATGATGACAACAGGTAGACACTTGAAATTTTCACAGAAGCCTTAATTATATGTGTACTTCAATAATTAATAATTATATTTAAATAAAATAAAAATGTAAGGAGGGCTCCCATACAAAAAACACAATTTTGGCCTATTTTTGCTCTATAACGGTACGGAACCCTTCGTGCGCGAGTCCGACTCGCACTTGTCCGATTATTATACTTACTTGAATATAAGCCCCGAATTGTTTAATTTTCTAAAATTAGACTACATTATACTTCTAAGAATTCGATCTGAGCAAGAACACGTTACTTATCTTAAAATTTTCTCGATACAAAAAAATCACAAAGATGCATCTAATTTTCACTAATTTTTCATTTATTACCATAACCGTACAATGATCTAGTTAAGTTAATATTTTAACACATTGTATAAAATTCTATCATTGAGAAACCGACCTAGCGGATTTTTAAAATGTATATAGGTAATTAACGAGTTATTGAGAAAAAACTAATTCGGCGTCGTCCTTTTTTACCTGGCATAAAAATATGAAAGACGGGCGAAGACGTGTGAAGAAGTGTGTGTGTGTGTGTGTGTGTGAGTGTGTGTGTGTGTGTGTGTGTGTGTGTGTGTGTGTGTGTGTGTGTGTGTGTGTGTGTGTGTGTGTGTGAAGTGAGTGTGAAGACTGAAGAGAGAAGGAAGATGTTTGTTTTTTTGGTTTAGTCGCCCTCTTAAGAAACAGTATCCATCTAAATATGTAACCAACAATTTGATTGGAATGTCTGATACGTTGTCCCGCCTAAGCCACTGGACAGATTTAAATGAAATGTTACTTTTAGATACTTTGGGTCCCGGCTACTTCTATTTCCAATGAAGAACTAATAATTGTTACTGCAGACTGTACAGTGTACAGTGCGCGATATAAGATTTTAGCAAGAAAACCGGTTGAAAGAAAACCGTGTCAGTGTTGCTCTAAAATCTAAATGAAGGTCTCTAGTCTTCGCCTAGCCCCTATGGGAGTAAGGCATAATAGGCGTGTACTGTATAGATTCTAGGTTAGTTCTTAGGTTCATTATTTAGGTTCAGTACTTAAATAAAAGAGGCCAGTGTCGTTACAAGCATTTTAGGAACCCTTTTTACGTTAGTCTTGGTTAAAAAATCTTATATTATGTAATTGATTGTACTGTCGGTTCTTGGTGGAAATTCATTTTATACACAAATGAAACACAATATTACATGCACTTTTTCCACTATTTATATGATGAGTTTGTTCGAAATCGGTCGTGTTTAAAGTCTTTAAATTGTAATTTATGAATATAGTGGAAAAAGTGCAACTTATATTGTGTTTCGTTTGTGTATAAAAAATCTTAAGCTATATCGTCTTTCTTCGCTCGGTTCTTGGTGTTTAAGACATTCAAAATGATATTTTAAACACAGGATCAACTTTAATTGGGATATTAAGTTCGTTTTACGTGACTACGGCGAACCCAAAAGGGTAAATTATGCAGTCGCTACACGACGCTTGATGTACTGCGAGAATTCGCTCGCAGTAGCAAAGTTAAAATACTGTTTGATGAGAATTTATGTACTGCGCTGCAAGGTTTTCTAAACAGAGTTTCAGCTACGACTTTTTAAGTTTTTAAAGCTTTACGTTCGATTGGTTCTGTGTTTTCTTATTCAATATAGAAAAATTGAACCAAATGAAAGACATTTTGTTCTAGCAGGTTCTAGTAAGTTTTCGTTTTTTGCATAGGTTTATAGTCTCTTTTGAACTTTGGGGTAGGTTAGGTTAGTTTTGACTTAAATTAGTGTTACTTTTTCTCTTACACTCATTTTTATGACAATAATAATTATACTTTGTGCATACCCAGAGTTAAATACATAATAATCTTTGGTCGGACCAATTAAGATTGCGTCGAGCATGTCGGTACTCGGACCAATGATCGAGTGTACGGAGGCTTACCCTACTCAATCTGTACGGCTGGAGTCGTGACAGAAGTGGAGGACGCAGGGTATGAGAACAATGAGGGCGCGAGGGTTATTGTCCCGTCTGCGGAGTACCTACTGTGTAAGAGGATATTTAAATGACAACATTGTACAGTCACGACCAGTTAATAGTTTTTAGCCTCAAGGTAAAATTTGTAGGAAAATGTTGATTTTTGAGGTACAGTCAACTCAAAAAGTTTTTGTTTTGGAGAACACGGTGACGGTAGGTGCTTCAATTTTACCTAGTGACTGTATAACTTACTTAACAAAAATATAAACAGACGCATATAATAATATAACCTCCTCCTTTTTGTAAGTTGCTTAATTACTAACTTTACATAGATATACATACTTATTTATGATTAAAATTAGAAAGAATTTCGTGAAAAGTTGAAAGTGTCCTAGGACCTAGGTCCTAGGGGCTAGGATAGGTTTAAAGTACATAATAAATAATAATATTATTCACTTCCTATTATGCGTAACGTAATACCAGTGAGTAGTGACCTAGGTATGCAAATAGGTACGCTTAAAATCATCCAAAAGCTAAAACGTTTTACATGTTTTAACTTAGTTTATTGTGTTTTGCAAAAAAATACGTATGCCCACTTTTCCGGTGCTCGCGACAGTAAATTCAGAGAAATTTTACCTCGAAGTTGCTAAAGAGTAGTCCTTAGGTCGTCTGTATAAAGCCTATACTAGTAGAATAACTTCGGACGGAGTGTACGCAGGCAAGGTATTTTAAAGGACAACGCTGCTCGCTACTTGAACAACACTATGGCTAATTGAAGCGGCCCTTGGAAAATCTAAATGGAGCCTTTAATAAAATGGACTAGAAAATAACATTTTTCGCATTTTTCGCCGTATTAAATTGCTGATGTTTTTCTGTGAAATTAAAAGAGATAGTATTATGAGATGATGAGTTGGAATTAGCGAATTCTATAACTAAGTTAGGTTAGGAGTTAGGACAGACTTATGTTAAGGCCGTTCCCCGAGCAAACGACCTTGGCCATACATTTGCCGCGTTGCCGAGATCGCGCCAAAACCCTATTATTTTTACTTATCTTAGTTCAAAATTGTCCTAAAAAAAATTTAAAACGGCGAATATGTAGTTTATGATATTGTCGATCTATTGGCGTGAGTTTCAAATAAAAGTAATTTGTAAATCCTAAGGAGATGCTGAATGTATGCTTGAATTTTAACAAATTGGTATTACTTTGGAAGCTGATATAATGAGTATAAGAAACAAAAATAGAAAATTTAAAACGACAAAAGGAATGTTGATATACTAAAGATTATTGCTGTATTTTTATTATAACTTTGTAGCTTTCAGATTATGAGTTTATAAGGTTTTAAATACGGTCAATTACGGAATCTCCGGACGGAACGCCCTTAAATAGGCGACGTCTGCAACTCCGTTGCGCCAAAATTAGTATTTAGTAGTTAGGTTCGCGTATCGCGCGGGAACCGTTAAACTTTTTTCCGGGATAAAAAATTAGAGGTGACAGACAGACACACTTCCGCATTAATTATAATATTAGTATAGATTACGTATCCATCTTCAAAGGTCACACTTCTTCACACAAACAGCGATATTGAATTTGTCTGTTTGTACTTTCTGTCTGTCTGTTACCTCTTTACGCAATAGCTGGTGCTGGGCAGATATTTTGTATTGAAATTCGGAATATGACTAGGTGCCTGGGACATCTCCAAATAGGATTCGATAGTTTTTATTACGGCGCGGCGCGCCGTAATTTGACATCAATTATATTATAAGTTAGTACGGTAATTAGGTACCTATGCATTAAAATAATTCCAAGTAAGAAGATTGGCAAAGGCCAAAGTATCTATAATACTATGTAGGTGGCTACTAGGTATCTTTTACCTAAATAAGGCCCTTATCTGTAGAAAAACATTGTTTTCCAATTCATATTAATTATGTCTAGCCAGTAGATGTTTATCAAAACATCTATGATTATACCCGCCCACCTACATTTCAGTCAGGCATGTTTTTGTTTGCGATTATGACAGTATTATACTCTACTGATTTATAATTTTCCGTGATTTCATTATATCTAATTTAATGTAAGACATCGAATATAGACTTGACAGAGATCTTTTTACAATAATCTACGAGTATTTCTATTTTGATATCGTTGAAACTATAAAACTTTATTCATTCTAATAAGATTGAATGAATGAAGACTGATGAGATGAATGAAGATGAGAATCAATACTTTGTTTCTGAGTCTGATCATTTCGATTTTTCAATAGTTTTATGGTACTCTATTCAAAAAGCCCATTGCCGTGATAGTTTCAAGAGTCAAGACACTCAACTCTCAAGAGTCCGTTAAAAATCGTGCAGTATTGACTTTTGCGAGACGAAGCGCAGAGTAGTTTGTAGGTATTATTATTGCCAGTGTTTAAAATTCCCCCCACATCGTGTCGAGAACAAAAGATCTTCGCTCTTTTGTTTCGTATTTTTTCTTTTATGCCATCGGAACGCGCGAGTTGTCCTGCCTTCAAACGCTATTCAAGAGGAAGGGGTGACGTCTTCCTACGCATCTCAATTCGAGTGGAAGTTTATTATAGGGTAAAATATGGCCAGGGGACACGAAATTATATTTTTAGCGCGTGCAGAGATGTAGGAAAATCAATAAGTTCGTCCCACGAGTCGCCCTCCCACTGTTAATGGAATATGAGTGGGAATAGGGAAGGTTGTGTATTCATGCTTGTGGATAGGATTTACGTGTGACGGTGCCCGGTGGGTTTTACCAAATTCAAACCAAATAAGAGGATTTTTTTCTATGAAGATAGTGGCGGGCATGCGTTGTAGGAAATAGCAATAAGTACATTAAAAATATCTATTTTTGAATTAAATACCTACTAATTGTACTCTATATTTTTTAAATGTAACAATAGCATTACGCAATAAAAATACTTTCCCAGGAGGTAAGTACATAGAAAGCTCGACAGACGACATGTGCTAGCCGCATGCCAATTTAGGTCGGATGACTTTACTGTTATGATAATGCTATACATATATTGATAAATATTATTGTCTAGTTAAAAAACTCACTGTATTCTTTTTAATTTTTATAAACCATAAGTACCTAATTATTCTACCATGATGTCATACTTACTCTGATTGTGATTAAACTTTGCCAATTTACTGGTTACAATTAGGATTTAGGGGGAAATTACGGGTATTTTAATTAAAGAGCATGGCAATAACCAAATACCTTTAATGGCAATTACCTTTCCTAGCTGGTTATGGGGCTGAAATTTTCAGGTTGACAAGAGTCAAGATACGATGTCGGGTGACGTAAAAACAAATACCTACATAATACGTTTTTGACAGACGACTTTATTAATGTTACCAGCTTCAAGATTTTCTTTTGCTTAAAACAAGGGAAAAATAATATTTATTTATTTTTAAACTTCAAACATTTTTGTTATGTTATGATTATTAGGGCTAATTACAATACTTCACTGTTGTTAAAGTTAGGTACCCACTTACAGTTATTATATTATACATATTATTCGATTAAAATATTTTTAAATATTCCACTGTCAGTAACTGTGAGGTGACATTTTATCTTGCTATTGTTACCAGATCGTAATAGTTTTATCGCATATCCGAATTTATATAACCCTTTCGTCGTCTATGAGAGGGTGAAATTACCCTTCGCAATACAATATGGCTAAAAAGGAGGGGTGTAATTTTTTGCAAGGTACGAGGGCTTTATAAACTCTTAACATACAAAATAACAATTTCCTACTTTTAGTACTTGCGAAGAAAGTTATGTACATATTTTGAAAATTATTGAACAATTTTTACTCTAATAGTATGGAATTGAAAAATAAATATAGACAACTATTTATGTACATTTAAATTTTGAAAATTATTGAACATTTTTACTATAATAGTATGGAATTGCTAAAAATAATTAAAGACAACTATGTACATATAATATTGTTCTTCAATGCTTTATGTTTAAACTTTTGCAATACATATTTAAAACTAGATCATTAGAAAAAATTGTGTTGTGACTTGCGGGATTTTGGTGCTATGAAATCCCTTATTAATATACAGCTCTTGACTTTGTTAGTATTTTTTATGAAAATTAGTACATTTGGCGTATGTAGACTGTAGTTGTTACTTGACAGTACATAAGTGGATAGGAATTAGGATGGAGTTGGCGGGACATAAATTTATTGATTTTATTTTGGTCTGTAAAGCGCATTGCCTGTTTAGCAACAAAAGAAATTCGATTTAATAAAGGAATTCGGGGTACATATTTCAAAAATGGTCATAAATGTTTTTCATTTGTTTCAAAATTAAATATTTATTATTAAAAATATGCGCCTTTGAGTACTTAATTTAATAAAACAATTTTGTACGTTAAATAAAATATAAAGATTTACATTTCTTTGTTACAGTTTACAGCATGGGTGGATGCCGTCATATTCGTATTCAGTCTTGAAAACGAAATTAGCTACAATACAGTTTCAAATTTCTTCAATAAAATGTCGCACTACAGAAACTCAGCAGAAATCCCTATTATACTTGTCGGGACCCAAGGTGAGTGTACTTTTTATTATACAAATTACAAAGTCAATACAGACTGCATAATGTGACATGTCATATGTACCTATGTAAGCACAAAACAGTCTGTAACAAATCGTAATAAGTTAAGCGAGCGTTTGAAACGTATTATTTTAGAGAGCCGTAGTCTTTTAGACTTTAGTCTTTAGTAGACTTTACTAATAAATTATAAACAACTATTTTTATTGTTATCATGTAATAAGTACATATAATCAATTTTATATTTTGACCCTTATTTGGACGTCCCCAATGATCTGCGATCTGAATTTGCATGTGCAATCACTACGAAATTAACATAATTGCGTGCGTTTGAATTTGCATACCTACATTTATTTACTATTTAATGTTAGTTGGTACTAGAACATTTCCATTTCCTCATTACAAATCTGTTGCTCTTCTAGATGCCATAAGTGAAAGCAGTCCACGCGTAGTGGACGATAATCGTGCTCGCAAGCTATCGAATGAACTACGAAGATGCTCGTATTACGAAACGTGTGCGACGTACGGGTTAAACGTGGAAAGGGTGTTCCAAGATGGTAAGTTTTTTAAAATCATTTTTGCGAAGTACTGTGTGATGCTTAAAAATTGTGGACAATCGTCAATTTTAAATACGGACTACTGGATTCTAATAATAATGAAAATAAGCTCAGCTGTAGTTCAGGAAGTTTTGCAAAAATTAAAGCAATCGTAATCATTTGTAAGGAGTTAATATTAAAATAATATTAATACAAAATTTAGATAACATTTATAAGCATTTGTAGTTTAATTGTTTCTCAAGTTCATGTGTTTATTGACAATACTACAAATTTAATGATTGTATTACTTAAATATTAATTCAAAAGTAATAAACAGGCACAATCATTGATATTTTTAAGTGTGGAGAAATAATTGCAACATTATACCTAGGTACTTAACACTTTTTTGCTCTCAAATTACATTCGACATAATCGATTGACTTTCATTAATAGCGTGGATTGTTGGAATTCCAATATTTGATTGATGTTGTACTAAATAATTACATAATAAGCTATTGGTCGTAAATAATATTTTGTACGCACAAGGCGTGGATTCGCGTGACGAATGCTGATGCCCGATGATGATAGTATCGGATGAAGTTTACGTGCGCCGTGACTCGGAATGGGGAGGTCGGACGCGCGCAGTGGTAACACCGGTCGTGAGCGGTGCAGTCGTTACGCGTTGACGTTTCGCTTCGTTCCGCATTGTTTACGTTTTTGACGTTCATAAATCGCCGTTTGCCGGTTGAATTGCGTGGTGTTTTTTTGTGAATATTTTATTATTTCTGAATGGCGACATGGATAAAACGCTTTTATTCAAGTCTAACATGTCACCGATATCTAGTTTGAGACGACGGAGCTCCTGCTACAATATACAAAGAGCCGAGGAGCGCGACCGTCGAAAATCGGCCAAATTTGAATGTGCGTGTTTCGGTTTTTACTGTTTCTATTGTTTAAAGTGTTTTGCATGATTAAATTAGCATCCTACCCGCGGTAAATAGTGTATCTGTGCGCATAAATTCGAGTGGTTCTAGCCGTTGGAGATGACCTAATCTAATTATTGCATTCCTGTGGTGATATGTATCGGTGTTTTTTCTAGCGTGTCAGAAGATAGTGGGCACGAGATTGTCGGCGTCGTCGCAGTGTCTGTCGGCAGGCTCGAGGCCCGTGACACCGCAGCCGCTGGCGAACTCACCAAGCCATAACCATTCCACATTTCTTTACAAGGTACGAACTGATAAATTGAACTCTACGCTCGATTAACCACGGGCGATTAGTCGAGGCGTGATTTTAGACCTGTTTTCGACACTTCGCCGTAAATAACGATAAACTTGGCATTTGACAATGGCGAAGTCACAACAAAAGCCTTTTGTACCCGAGGTCAGGTAAATTTCAATACATTGAAGCAATTACTTTGCAAATGCCAAAGTTCCATGAATTGAGCATTAGCTCAATGGCTAATGCATGGTATTAACCAATACAATAAAACAATGTAACTTATCCCTCACAAGCTGTAACTGTTGTTAAAATTATAATAAAAAGATCAGAAAGTATTGTTTTATTGCTCTAGCTAACACAAATTTATTTTGAAAGCAATGTTTATAAAATTTTAAAAGAGGGTACTTGGTGGGTATATATACAAGATAAATAAAAAAAGGCCATGGTAAAGAGTTGTGAGCTTGTTTTTGATAAAAACTGAAAACACTCTCATCTTATCAGGATCAATCAATACTGCATTTATCTATAGGAGTGATTCACAAATAAGATAATGTTATGTAGATTAGATAAAAAACCCAAATCAGCATATAGTTCACTAAATTTCTGTTTAGGGTACAGGAATAAAGTCAAAAATTCCACAATATTATAAATGAATCCCTATAGTATAAATTGGAAAGCTGTTATAGTCATTTAGTATATATAAAACATTGTTGTTTTCATGTCTCTATTTTCGATATTAAATTATACTTTATACAGTTATTATTAATTAATCACATTATATTATGTACTTGTAAGTATTTATTTATACTAATATTATAAAGCGGAAGAGTTTGTTTGTTTGTTTGAACGCGCTAATCTCAGGAACTACTGGTCCGATTTGAAAAATTATATCAGTGTTAGATAGCCCATTATTAACAATTTTCTCGTAATTCTTTTTCAGGATTCATTGCCAAGAAGTCATCATACACTTTCTGCTTCTTCACATCACCTACACAGAGGAGCGTCTTCCTTTGATGCTTCCTCAAATAGCAGTGGTATATCCTCAACACATGTAGTAGAAATTCATAGTACAAATGGCTCAGATACATCGTCTCGGTGGGGCAACTCCCTTGGTAGCCATGGATCATCATCTGGGCTTGTATCAATTGCGACGGAAAACAACAACGTCAAGTTTACTGCGCCCCATTGTCTGGACAACTTGCAACCAGCAAAAGAAATCAAAGATCTTCCAACACCCTCCTCTACCCCGACCACATCAAGAAAGACGAGACGGAGATCAAATCTTTTCACCCCCTCAAAGAAGGGTGATGACAGGCTAAAGAATGGTGAACTGGGCTCGGGGAGAGCTATACCATTGAAACAGGGTTATTTGTATAAGAAGAGCAGTAAGGCGCTAAATAAAGAGTGGAAGAAGAAATATGTGACTCTATGTGATGATGGCCGGCTTACTTATCACCCGAGTTTACATGTAAGTGTGAATTTTTCTATGTGTTGCAAGAGTTTAATTAAGATGACTATGTTATGAATATCTAGATCAAGTAATTAGATTAATTTGTATACTAAAAATTTGCAAATTAGTGTTATGCAACCAGTGTCAAGTTGGTTATAAATTCTCATATAGTGCCTCATAGAGCCTTATATAACCTCAATTGACCATATCATGTTATGTAAACATCTGCATCACAATTGCCATAGGTAAAGTATTGAACCAATTTTGATGGAATTTGGCTCCGAGAAAGAGTCTGCTTAAGGCCTATTCTATATAATCTGAAACACACACCTCCCTGTTTATTGCGCTAAAAAATGTGCTGCTCTTTGGGTGGCAGAACTATTTTGAGAAGTGATGTTTTATGGAAGGAAGAATGTTTTGTCTTCGAATAAATTATCTCCATGCTGATGACATTTCTAAAAACAATTTATGTATTGTTGACTGAGCCCCTACAAGGGCTTTACAAAGTGCAAGGACTCTGCAGAGCACATTTTGAGGATGGCTGGCTTATAAAATTAATAAGAATTTGTAATTTTCAGGACTACATGGAAGATGTGAACGGCAAGGAGATCTCTCTACAGTATGTTACAGTAAAGGTGCCGGGCCAGAAGCCAAGGGGCTCTAAGTCTATCATCACAACAGTACCTGGGTACAATGGGTACACAAGTCTGGATATACACGATAGTATCGGAGGATTGTCAATAGGTAAAGAAAACAAAATACTTTTTATTTATTTTATTCGGAAAACTTACAGCTACTTAAAAATAACTATAACAAAGATTACTATAAAGCTAGGAGCCAATTACAAGTTTCCACAAATAGATAAAATACTAAAAAAAGAGAGAAGTGAAAATCAATGTATACATTAGCTATAACTTTAAACTTTATCAAAACAATGATAATACCTATATTATTCTTCAAACATTTACTACTTCAGTAAAACAACAATTCTTTCTATACATATTATGCACTTGTTATTGTTTTTTTTACATACTATTATAGTTGAGTTAATACTCATTATGTTAATTCGTAACTGATCCCAGTCACTTCACAAAATTAATGTAAAATAATTTTAACACAGTTTGTTATGTATTTTAAGTAGTGCAATTTTGGAGATAATTTTGATTTAACTATATTTTTAAGTAGTTTACTAGAAACTACTAATAATTTTAATTATTTAGGATGTTTTATGCATCTCAAATTGACATCTATTAAAATAACTATTATGTCACACAAAAATTAAAAATATTATCATATAAGTATATGCTGTTTACTAGAGTGGAGTAGCATAATATCTTATTAGTTATTACATTGTTAGACTGAAGTCTACTCCTACCAAACGCAATTATTTCATATTGGTAAAAGATGCCAATAGCCGCGTACTGATTGAGCGAGCAGCTTCGTGAGGCTGCCTCAAGAGGCAAATCATCGGTCGGTCAAGACGTGCCTCGCCCGAGGCAAACGTACGCGCTGCCTCGCCTGAGCGTGCCGCGGCCTGAGCCTCGCGAGGCTGCTCGCTCTGTCAGTACGCGGCTAATAGTTTTACTAGCATCCAAGCGCTTAAAAACAATTTTATTCTTAGAACAAAATAAGATACCCACCATAAAATAATTTCAGGTTACAAAGAGAAGCCGACGCGCGCGACCGACAAGGCGTTGCTCTCGGCGTTCGATACCATGAAGGAACCAACCTGCAGCCGCCAGTCCATAGACCTGGAGGTGGGGTCTACCAACGGTACGGACAAGGACACGCCTCACGTGAAGAAACGGCACAGACGGATGAAGAGTAGCGGAGTGAAAAAAGATGGAGATGAAGGTGGGATATGAATTTATTAGTTTTATTCGTTGTGATGTAAATGTTACGCTCAAAGACCGAAATCGCTCAGTGAGCGAAAAAATAGCTCACAACGCGTTGTGGTCACAGTGAAACTGCCACGACGCGTTGTGGCAATCACAAAAAGACCATAACGCGAAATTCGTGTCGTGACTGATTTCGTATTCTATTCGTTTTTCTTGATTTGTTCTTGATTTATTAATCGTCCATAGATATGGAAGATTATATTTATTTGAATTATTACCACGCGTACTACAAAATATTTTTTCTTTTACTAAATCACTGCATAACGTGTTTATCATTATTATTTATAAAATATCCATAGTTCCATACTATCCATATTCCGTACTAATATGATTAAATTTTTATAGTACGCGTGGTAATTCAAATATTATAATCTTCCATACCACGATTAATCAATCAAGAACAAATCAAGAAAAACGAATTTCGCGTTATGGTCTTTTTGTGATTACCAGAACGCGTCGTGGCCGTTTTCATTAGAGCCACAACGCGAATTTTGCGTCGTGGCTGTTTCACTGTGACCACAACGCGTTGTGAGCTATTTTCTCGCTCATTGAGCGATTTCGGTCTTTGAGCGTAACATAAATGTAAACAACTGAAATTCAATTAAATTAATGTACTCAACTACTCACCATTTCATTTACGGTTGTAATGTTACACACTATTAACTAAATACTGTTTACGTTTAGATAGAAATGAGTTGAACAAGGGTACATAATATATTTTGTCTTGCTAGGAGATGATCTCTTTGAATTATAGTGCATATTAAAATTACTCCTTAAGAGCAAAGACAATGATTACCAATCAAGCATCACTGTCTTAAAAGCGCACCAGCCCGCAATGTGCCTGGAATCAAAATCCGCTGGAATCAAAGAAATGGAGAGAAGAATAGCTTCTTCTCTTCTACTAGCCTTGTGTCGTTTGCACTTTTGTGTGATAAAAGAAATTTGGCGATACCAGAGTTCACCAGTGACCTTGAGGGAATAATAAATATTAAATAATAATGCCAATAATACAATTTGTAATGTTTATCATTCCGTATTACAGAGGGCGAGGGCGCGACGTCGTACGAGTTCACCATCGTCAGCCTGGACGGCAAGCGGTGGCGGTGGGAGGTGGGCGCGGGCGGCGGCGCGGCGGCGGCCGAGCGCGACGCCTGGGTCGCCGCCGTCGAGGCCCAGATACTGGCCTCGCTGCAGGGCCGGGTATGTACCCCAGTAGACCTGTATAACAGAGGGCGAGGACGCGACGTCGTACGAGTTCACCATCGTCAGCCTGGACGGCAAGCGGTGGCGGTGGGAGGTGGGCGCGGGCGGCGGCGCGGCGGCGGCCGAGCGCGACGCCTGGGTCGCCGCCGTCGAGGCCCAGATACTGGCCTCGCTGCAAGGCCGGGTATGTACCCCAGTAGACCGGTATAACAGAGGGCGAGGACGCGACGTCGTATGAGTTCACCTTCGTCAGCCTGGACGGCAAGCGGTGGCGGTGGGAGGTGGGTGCGGGCGGCGGCGCGGCGGCGGCCGAGCGCGACGCCTGGGTCGCCGCCGTCGAGGCCCAGATACTGGCCTCGCTGCAAGGCCGGGTATGTACCCCAGTAGACCGGTATAACAGAGGGCGAGGACGCGACGTCGTACGAGTTCACCTTCGTCAGCCTGGACGGCAAGCGGTGGCGGTGGGAGGTGGGTGCGGGCGGCGGCGCGGCGGCGGCCGAGCTTGACGCCTGCGTCGCCGCCGTCGAGGCCCAGATACTGGCCTCGCTGCAGGGCCGGGTATGTACCCCAGTAGACTCATCTTCTATTAGTGCACCTCCGTTCCTAGTTCGATCCGGTCTGTTACCTGTAACACGAAGAATGAATGAATAAAATCGGCCAAATGTCAGTTGGACTCGCGCACAAGGGGTTTTGTACCATTATACAGCAAAAAAAAACACAGCCGAACATATAACCTCCTCGTTTTTTGGAAGTCGGATAAAAAGAGCTTGCATGGGAAATAAAATTATAAAAAATCCCTTAAATATTTATTTTATTGTCAATTATTAAAGTATTAAATACAACTAAGTCTTTGTGGACATGCCGTTAAACAAACTACGTAACACTAGTCTATGGTGACACCTTTAAATAGAAAGAAGTGATAATAAAGGCAATAATATTTCAGACGTCCCGACAGCCGGCGCCGACGGGCGCGAACTCGACGGGCGACGTGCGCGCGACGCACTACATACGACGCGTCAAGGGGAACGACAAATGCTGCGACTGCGGTGCACCGGGTAATTTATTGTTATTGATTTTTGTATAGAATGGAAGGTCGTATGTTGTACTACAAAAAATATAAATATTAAAAAGACGTACATACAAAGGCCAATGCCATTATAGTTAAGAATGGCGCTAGTGTATGTGACGTAAGCGCCCATTCTTTAATTTTATTTTGCTATCTTGCCAGGCATGGCAAGGCATGTCAATACAGCATGTGAATAAAGTAGCCCGCAAACAATCAAACATCAAACCGTCAAACACGTCAAACACGTAGTTTGTTTGACAAACAGCAGCGCAGATGATCAAACGTGCATCAAACACGTTTGTCAAACAATTAGCTACAATCGGTTTGAAGTGATGAGATTTTGTTTGACAAACACAGCGGAACACGTTCAAACACGTTTGTCAAACGCTACGTAATCCAAATTTTTTTCAAACACGTCAAACACGTAGTTTGTCAAAAAAAAAACGTGTTTGACGTGTTTGATGTTTGATCGTTTGCGGGCTACTTAAGCGAGCTCTAGATTTTAGGCAGTTTTTCGGTGTTTGACATTAATACGCTAAAGTAGCCTGCAAACGATCAAACATCAAACACGTCAAACACGTAGTTTTTTTGACAAACTACGTGTTTGACGTGTTTGAAGAAAATTTGGATTACGTAGCGTTTGACAAACATGTTTGAACGTGTTCCGCTGTGTTTGACAAACAAAATCTCATGATCTCAAACCGATTATAGCTAATTGTTTGACAAACGTGTTTGATGCACGTTTGATCGTCTGCGCTGCTGTTTGTCAAACAAACTATGTGTTTGACATGTTTGACGGTTTGATGTTTGATCGTTTGCGAGCTACTCTTTTAAGGAAATTTTCGACGCTGTCCCTATGATAGTAAAAATATATATATTTTGTAACTTTAAATACATCATTGCATCGTTCGGAGGAGTTTCATAATAAAATCTGTTAATTATTTTATAATGTGATAATAATCAATATTATAAAATATGTATTTGTAATATCTCTCCCTCATTTCTCTTATTTCTATTTCCAGACCCTGACTGGGCGAGCCTCAACCTCGGCGTGCTGATATGTATAGAGTGCTCCGGCATACACCGGAATCTCGGCTCGCACATATCGCGAGTGCGCTCCCTGGATCTCGACGAGTGGCCGTGAGTATATTATTTATTTTATTTTGAAAATAACACAACGCAGTGCTGCCGTTTGATGCATAGCCGGCCACACGGGCGCTGCGTCATCGCAGCGTTATTACGAAGTAGGCTTAACGTCAACCCTCCCGCTTCGTCTCGGGGGCTGCTGTCCGTCATGTGTGCGTTGCGTGCTGCTGTCACGACGCAACCTGTTTTTTACATACAAATAACCAATTTGTATGTAAAACAACGCAACGGCAGTGCTGCGTCGACGCAACTCGCCGTGTGGACTGGCTCTGAGGCTGGAAGAAATTCTAACTTCGTGGAATTAAAGAGAATAAAGTATTTTTAATATAAGAATTGTACGATACAATTCTGTGTACGCGCTTGCCCGTACAAGAATAATGTAAACTCTATAATATGTGTAAGGCTCCAGTATTTTTACAATTTAACGGAGGAGTGTTTATAAATTGTAACATCAATATAATCGTGTTTTCAGGCTGGGTCACGTGAGCGTGATGGTGTCTATCGGCAACGCGCTGGCCAACTCTGTGTGGGAGGCGGAGCCGCGCGGTCACGTCAAACCCGTAGCCACCGCCACCAGGGAGGAGAAGGAAAGGTAATGAAAACATATTAAAATAGTATGTTTATTTATTGTATCAAAATAGAGTAAACTATAATAGCCGCGTACCCTACTGATCAAGCGAGCAGCCTCGTGAGGCTCGGGCCGCGGGCACGCTCGGGCGAGGCAGCGCGAACGTTGGCCTCAGGTGAGGCACGTCTTGACCGACCGAGGATTTGCCTCAACAGGCAGCCTCGCGAGACTGCTCGCTCAATCAGTACGCGGCTTATGACAGATGCGACTTGTTAGACAAGGCGGCAATGCATATTTAAATTGTAGTTTTTGCGACATGGATACGTCGCAAGAAGAAAACCTTCCGCCTTAGACGGGTACTTACCGGGTACGGATGCTTCGGTGAGGGAGGAGTCGCCAGGAGAGAGCCAACGCCAGCCTGCCATGAGTGTGGCGCTGCGGAGGACACGGCCCAGCACACCCTCCAGGTGTGCGATCGCTGGGCTGTGCAGCGCCACGATCTCGTGGCAGTGCTAGGCGGGGACCTCTCGCGCTCCCGAGCATGGCGCACACCATGCTCGGGAGCGCCGCCTAGCACTGCCACGAGATCGTGGCACTGCACTGCCCAGCGATCGCACACCTGGAGGGTGTGCTGAGCCTTGTCCTCATGGCAGGCTGGTGTTGGCTCTCTCCTGGCGACCTTACACATGTACTCACTGAATAATAATAATAATAAATAAACATTATTTATTACATTTTCCAGGTGGATACGCTTAAAATATGAGCGTCGTGCGTTCCTTACCGCGTGTACGTCGGACGGCGAGGCGCTGCGGGCGGCGGCGGCGCGCGGCGCTGTGGCATCGCTGGTGCGTGCGCTCGCCGCGCCCCCGCCGCGTGCGCCCGCGCCGCTCGACCGCGCGCTCGCACTGAGAGCGGCTGCGGCTGCGGCGCATCTGCCCGCTGCGCAGCTGTTGATATGGGTATGTTGATTAAACACTCAATCGTAAAATAGAACTGATGCTGAAGTATGAGACGCACATGTAAAACGTCCAGCAGTATTCTCAGTCTATGATAATACTTATCATTTTTCTTTTAACTTTTTATACAATGTTTCCCTAAGTATATTCAGTAGGCCTACTACGAAATTGTTTTGATACTCAAACAATCGGATTAGAATGCCGCGTCCTACTCTAACAACTTCATTTCACGTTTGTTAGAGTAGGACGCCGAACGAAAAATGATAAGTATGATCATAGGCTGAGAATACTGCTGGACGTTTACATGTGCGTCTCATACTTCAGCATCACATTTTTTAGGACTGTCAGATTTTACATAGAAATGCATTGTGACCCAACGACATGTTTGCTATGAAAGATAAATTACATTACGCATTCAATATAATAATATTATATCAGTAATCGCACATTGATGTTAGGCCCGTATTTTTGGTCAGTACTCAAGATGCATCTCGGTCTCAAGACACGGTTCAGGCTCTGTGATTGGTTGGCTGTCATAATTTGGACCAATCACAGAGCCGAACCGCGTCTTGAGACCTGGTCGCATCTTAAGTACTGACCAAAATACGGGCCTTAGTGTGTTAAGTTAATCTATAACAAATACGGTGTATTGCTTCGACAGTATTACAAATTGCGATAACATATTTTGTATAATGTTACAGCACAACGGCAACCCTAACTTCCCGGACTCGGACGGTCACACGTGCGTGTTCTACGCGCGCGCCGCCGCCAACCACCTGTCCGGCATACCCACGCAGTACCCCAAAAACCTGCAGATAACCTGCCCCCTCCACCCGAACCCCCCGGCCGGTTCCGGAACCAACTCCACGGGAACCAACTCGACGAGCTCCACGGCGAGCACCAAGAGCTCCAAGAACCCGGAACCCGAGTGCAACTGCGTTATATTCGAGCTGTTAAACGCGCAGAGCGCTGCTAACGCGTTGGTAGAAATACTCATCGGGTTGCAGAACAACCAGTACATGAATAACGGTTTCGAACTTCCGGGCAGCTACAACCATTCCACTCTAGGACGGGCATCCCTAGGACCAAATTTGTCTCTAACCAACGGTAAATGTGGAAGCATTGTATAATTTTTTGGTCGTTTATTATAATAATGTTGCGGGCATAATCTAGTGATTTGTAAGTTTTGGTACAAGTATTATGGGCCAGGAGATTTTTTTTCAACTACAAATTGCTAGTTGGATTAATACCGGGTTGATGCTCGATAATGTCCGAACGGCGAATCGAGGCACATAACTTCATATTAAATGTCTAAATTTGTATGAAATTCTGTGCCCAGTCTCGTCATTTCGATTATAGTTACCACAATCACAATGTTTAGAGTTCACGTGATAGCATAGAAGCTTCATAAGGCTGACGAAATCAGTTGTAGGCGAAATGTTTATAGTAACTGAATGTTACTTAGATGTGTATACAATTTTTAATCAGGGGCCGTACCACGAAACTGTTTTGAGACTCAAACAATCGAGCGAAAATGCCGTGTCCTACTCTAACAAACGTGAAATGACTTTGTTAGAGCAGGACGCGGCATTCTCGTTCAATTGTTCGAGTCTCAAAGCAGTTTCGTGGTACGGCCCCTGTTGCTACTTTGTGTTTCGCCTGGTAAAGTTGTAGAAACTTTGCTAGGTTCTACTTCAACAATTATTACTTAAAATATTGTCAGAAGAACTTTTGTTACTTTAAATATAGGTGCACACACCTATCTTTGTATGTATATTTTGTATAGATTTTTATTTCTCGTGTTTTATTTGATCAGTGCCTTTTATGTTAGTCGAAATATTTTATTATTTTTCCGTAAACCTTCCATACGATTTTGTTAAAATAAATAATTATTATCTTTTTTAATGAAGAAATGTTTGGTGATCTATTAGTTATTTTGAAAGTGCTAAAATTGATTTAATTTTCGCTAGTTTTTGTTATTGAATTTGTACTATGTTATTAACTGCGAAAAACATTTTCTTAACATAGTTTATACATTATATTTTGCACAAATATTGGAATACAGACTTTGTTAAATACTGTCTATATTCACAATTATATTGACATGATAAAAGTAAAATTATGGTTTACATAGCTTTGTACTTAACGGTATTTTGTTAATATTATTTCAAGTGAAAAATGTAGAAAAATAATGTTTATTCCATAATTTTACTACAAATTCGTAAAAGATCAAAACAGTGTGTTGCAGAAACTTTTGAAATAGGTAGCTATTTTTCAATATTACAATTTTTTACGTATTCTTAAACTTTTTTTCAAACATAATACTTGTATAAAATATACACGCTTTTAGTACACAAAGCTTGAACACACAAAGCAACTATGTGTATAGAAGTCACGCACTATAATTTTTGTATATTATCAGGGTGCTGAGTGCAAGATTATGTTACTATGTGAAAAAGTAACTACATTTCTTATATTGAAGCGGTGTACTCTGTGCCGGCCCCTAATTCTACAATAATATTGAACAATATATTTTATTGAACATTTTGTTTGATAATGAGATTGAAAGGCGCGCGATGTTCAATATTAACCCTAGACAATCAATAATATTGCACAATTAAATTGACCGTCTAGGGGCCCGCTGTGGCAAACAATGGTAACAATTTTTAAGTTCATAGAGATTGTAGTTAAATTCTTCACGACGGGAAGTGATCAAAACACGCACTCTGTAAACTGTACCTATCTAGTAGTTCTTTAGTATGAAAGTTTTATGAATTCTATTGTTTTACCTTGAGCCCGAGTGTCGTTTTAATATAGTATAGACTTTATTAGGTAATGCGTAATTTATTTGATTAGTATACAAGATCTCAGCTCAACGCGAATTTAGGGTAAATTTTTAAGTAATTATATTTGTATAGAGGTTAAATTGTCGCTTTTTGATAGTCCCTTGGGTGTTTAAATTTCTCTACGATTCTTTTTAATATTATTTTACGAATACTGTGTGATAAATTGTATATTTTTATCAATCTACAAGACGTATATTTTGTAATAACTAATACTTAAATCCGGTCGAAATATCTTGAGATTTGCTTTTGCGGTGCACCAAACTCTCAAGTCTCAAGAGTGTTGAGTTTAGTTTCAGTTACTTCTTACCGTGAAGGCGTTAGGTCGGTCCCTAGTGGCAATAATGTGAACTAATTAAATAAAATACGTGTGGCACTGCAGCGCCAAGCTTTGCATAGCTTTTTTATCAACTTATGCAATTATATCGCATACAGTCGCACGCACACAAACACCGTGCCGAAGTCTGCTAAACTGAAACGTCGTTAGACGAGTGTTAGGTTTATAGCTTAAAACAATGCAAATCTTTGTTAACGTCCTCGCCGTGAGAAGTGACAAAAGCTTGCTCTTAGTTGTCAGAAATTTTGGCCGGATTGTATTGTAATACTTTATTATTCAAATAGAATTCGAGAACATTCCATTACTTAGGATTAAATTTTAAAGCCCAAGGGATATGTAGATGTGATAAGAGTTTCCCCTATTGAGCATAGATGTACCATGTCTAAGGACAACACGTTTCTACACTATAATCATAAAAACATGATCCGACTATAATGTATCTATCTATTGAACCTCAAGTTTATCGTACAGTATTTTTTAAAGCTTCTAATTTTGTGACGTGTTAGGGTCTATACAGACGGACCGCATTTCAACTGCAATCCAACCGCAAATTGCAGTTCAAGTGCAGTTTTAATGCAGTTGACACGACTGCAATAGAACTGCAAACCAAACAGTTCACACGACAGCACGCCAACTGCATGCAGTCGTGTCAACTGCATATTAAACTGCACTTGAACTGCAATTTGCGGTAGGATTGCAGTTGAAATGCGGTCCGTCTGTATAGACCCTAAGGTCCTTGATCATAGTACGTCGATGCTGTTAAGCCAAATGTACTGAACCCTTCTGTGCCTGCTCTACTTAGTCTATGCTGCACATACCATTATAGTCCGGGAGCGCCCTCGCCTCCTATACTATAATGGGTTGTTTGTAAATTGTACTTCTTGTTTATAGTGAAGCTTCGATAGTTCGAAGGTGCATTTAGACTTACATAGGAAATTTTAACATACTTACATACAAATATACCAATAATTTTTCTACTTAATTTATTATGATACTTAACTTTTTCGATTTCAGTGATTTTTGCTATCTTTTTTATCCAATTCAATGTTTTTTAATAATTAATATTTTAACTATTTTGTGACCTATCGCATTGTATATTTGATTTTTTTATTGTAAATTATTATTTGTTAGTTGTGTACATTTTGAGAGGAACCATTTTCAGTATTCCGATTTGTATAAAATGGAGGCGCATTGTATATTTTTTATTGCTCTGAGTTAAATTTTATTCTATTATTTTAAATTTGTTACCCGATACTGTGTTTGGTAGTTTATTTTTTGTATAATATATTTTGTACAGGCCAAAGAGCTACGTGTATATAGCGCGGCTGCACCTCAGCTGTATTAGAAGTTGGTTATTGTAATTATTAAGAGATTTGTTGATGTTCTTTATCTTGTGAAATAAATTGTAAAATGAACCCGACAGTTTTGTTGTTTTCTTACCCTGTTGTAAGTTTAGTCAGGCCTGTCTCACTTCCATACAAACGGCGCGGAATCGCCGAGATATTTAATATCTACTATTCTGGAAAACAACCTAATTTCAACCTTTTGCATAGCGTTTAGCGTTCGTAGTACAATAACTGTCTGCCGTCTCGCTTCAATCTGCTGGGGCTGTCAAACGAGCGCGCGGCGCGGCGCGGCGCGGCGCGGCGGCGCGGGGCCGGTTACTATTACTTTTGTTTCGCGAATCGCGGATGTGTGCGCTGCGTATACGACAAGTCGAGAGCGAGTGCCAGCCTATTGAGATTAGTCCGGTGACCGGGCGCTTGCGTTTATCATACCTAAACTCGGGAGTGAGACTTATGTACCGTAAGGTACTATTATGTATTCTGTGGTTTAGTCAACTTACTTAGGTATATTGTAATAATAGTGTTGCTAATTAGTAATAGTTGCGTGTGTACGGTGAATTATACGGCTATTACGCCTCTAGTCCACAGACGCAGTTCGCCGCGAAATCGCGGCGAAACGATTTACTGTCTCATCTGCCACACGACAATACGTTATATTGCATCTCGCTCTATTCCTGTTTCGCCGCGATTTCGCAGCGAACCGCGACCGGTGGACTAGAGGCGTTAATGAACCAAAGATTTCCTTTGGTAGGATTGGTCCTTATGGTCCAAGGATGGATTTAAGATGTGGAGCTACCGCGATTTTTGGTGTTAGTTTTTTAATTTTTAACCGACTTCCAAAAAACGAGGAGGTTATATGTTCGGCTGTGGATATTTTTTTTTTTTTATTTTTTTTTATTTTTGTATGTTCAACGATTACTCCGCCGTTTGTGAACCGATTTTCGAAATTTTTACTTTGTTGTATTTGGTTTTACTCCAATTTGGTACCATGTTCACAAAGTGGTGACCTGATGATGGGTTCCAGGAGTAATCGAGGGAACTCCTCGAAATTTATATGGAAACATATGGTGATTTTGGTTTTATGTGAAGTGTACTAAGAATATGCTACCAAAAAGTCAAATATTGGGTCAAGGTATACCATGGTTTCGAAGATGCTGAGAGAACTCCTAACTCCTTATAGATACACGTTTGGGAGTTTCGGCGTTGTTTTAAGAACAGAAAGCATATGCTACTATGCAACTCATATTCATCATCATAATCATCATCATCATCGTCTTCATCATTACCACGTCGTGTTAAGGTCACCAATGTCTCATGGCACAGAATAGATAATAGTACAAGGCATAGGTGTGGATATACTAATAATAATAATAATTTTATACTGTATAACAACACTTTGTTTAAATATACACGGCGGTCAGCGCCACGGAGGCGACGGTATCGCGGCGCCGCCGAATATACTTTACTACTTTATATACAGATCGAATACTATACTAACTACTTTATAAAATTTTAATAGACAAAATATAGAATTAAAATAAAGTTATTTTAAAAAGAGCATTTAAACAAAACAAAGTCAATAAGTGTCTTTTTAATTAGTTATACTTATTAATCGATAGATGGCGCACTAAGTATCGATTTGAATGGATTTGAAATTGAATTCTTGATTACAAGAACAGCTGTCAATAATTATGATAATATTATATTATATTACTAGCTGTCCCGGCATACGTTGTTTTGCCATATAAATAATTTTTGGTATGAAAAATAGATGTTGGCCGATTCTCAGACCAATATCCTCACAATATGCTCACATATTTCATGAGAATCGGTCAAGCCGTTTCCGAGGAGTATGGCAACGAAAACTGTGACACGAGAATTTTATATATTAGATGAGTAGCTATGCTACATCCTATGCAAGTTTATACAATTTTTTATCTGATAGATCCTTGGATCGTGGAAAAACGAGACACAATAGCCTTTCTATTGTTATCGCAATCGCCGGTGACCGCTTGGGGTTTGAAGTATTAAAATTGTTAAATTACTTAGCACAATATTATGTTCACTTCACTGATAATATATTATTTTGTGAGTGTGAACTGTGTAATAAGATACGTAAAATATACGCGAAGGTTTACCTACTAGTGTAACTAAAAAGAGTGAAATTATTATTATTTTAAACAAAAAATTAAAACCGACTTCCAAGGTAAAAACAATATTAACATTAATATGAACTAAAAAGTATTAAATAATTTTTGCTATCTAATAGTGCCTTTTTCCGAATTCGGCTAAACCTTGACTATTTCTGTACTCAATCTTCATAATTTTGAAGTCGGTGCCAGTTCCAAAAGTTTCAAATATTCTGTCAGAGGACTGAAGATTCAGCTATCTGGTACCGACTTCAAAATAATGAAGATTGAGTACAGAAATAATCAAGGTTTAGCCGAATTCGGAAAAAGGCACTATTAGATAGCAAAAATTATTTAATACTTTTTAGTTCATATTAATGTTAATATTGTTTTTACCTTGGAAGTCGGTTTTAATTTTTTGTTAAAAATAATAATAGCAGCTTCTGCTCTGGAGGAAGATAGAATCTCAATCTGTATAGAGGCATTAATTATGGTACTATTCCAAGTTCGATACCATATTCGGATGACTTAAGAATGCTAAATTCATTTTAGGACTCATATTTGCACGATAAAGATGTTAAACAACGTAAGAAGACGAAGAAGCATTATTTAAACGCGCTAATCTTAGTATGAGTCAGTAGTTACTGGTCCGATTTGAAAAATTCTTTCAATATTAGATAGCCCATTTATTGAGGAAGGCTATAGGCTAAATTTTATTACACTACGACTAATATAAACGAAGAGATAGAGGAAAATGTGAAAAAACGGAGGAAATTATTTGAAAGGGCTTATTTCACGATTTTTTCAGTCTTCGTCTGCGTGGACCCCCCCCCCAATTACACAACTTTATCCATAAACTATTTGATAGCCCATAGGTTTAAGGTTGCGTCACTGCTTAAATAAAGTACTGAGTAATTTAATAACGTAAAAGAGTACATAATAATTAATAACAACCGAAAAAATCGGAAACATAATATAAGATGATACCATCTCTTATAGAAAGAGGTTTGTGTAAGCAATAGCGCGATGTAAGAGCCGCACAGAGTCATCTATTATGAATTTTTGGAACTAACTTAATTTGAACAAATTTGCGCATTTTTACCCCCTTACAACCCTTTTGTCTAGTTAAAAAGTAGCCTATGTCCTTTCTCAGACTTTAGACTATCTGTGTACAAAATTTCATTACAATCGGTTCAGTAGTTTTGGCGTGAACGCGAGACAGACAAACAGACAGACAGACAGAGATACTTTCGCATTTATAATATTAGTATAGATTTCGATGACTTAGAGAATACTTTTGTATGAAGAAGTTTGGTTAGTTATGACCTTTGATACATTGACCACACTCTGAATGAAAAATAAATAAACAATCTGTGAGCTATTAGTATTATTTCGGCTATTTAAAATTGTGCTCTATTTCCTACGTATCAAGGTATGACTTGTGCTTTGTTCAAAGATTTTACTGGATTTCTCGAATGTATGTAGGGTTTTGTATTGCGAATAGTTTTTTACTCATTATAAATATTTTATTTATAATGAGTAATTTATTCGTTTATTTCTTCTGAACAAGTCACTAATTATAGTTTCGAAAGATTTATAATTGAGAAACTATTATAAGTATCACATCGGACTAAATATTATATTATGATGGCTTGATAGATACAAGATTTAACATATATTATTATAATGTAGGTCACACAAACATAAAATATGGATTGTATGTAAGGATATTACATTAATTTTACAAAGAGGGTAGGCCGGGCGCCATCGTCAGAAAACCTACTTGACAGACAACCGATTTTTTTTGAGGTACGGAACCTTTACGAACGAATGAACGCAGAACGCTCTTTACGAAGATCCATCTCTTCTGGATCTCATTATTGTGTCGTCCCCTAACCTGGTTGTAAATCATGGTCAATGCTCTGCTGATATATTCTCTTATCACGACCTTATTTATGTCTCATATAACCTGCGACCACCTAAAGCTAAAAAGAAGGTTGTACTACAGCGGAATTTCTCGGCTCTTAATGTAGATAATCTGAGAATGGATGCAAGTAATGTTGACTGGTCACCTGTATTCAATGCTGATCATGTCGATAACAAATTAAATGCTTTTAATACACTCTTAACGCAACTCTATGACACACATGCAACAATCAGGCTAGTTAAAATAAAGCAGTTACCTGCACCCTGGCTCACTGACGATCTGAAAGCCTTAATTAAACAGAAGTTTTTGACGTGGGAGAGCCATGCTTCGGCACGAATGGGCAGGCTCGACCGGAGAAATACCACGTCCTCACAGAAAACCGGCGTGAAACAGCGCTTGCGCTGTGTTTCGCCGAGTGAGTGAGTTTACCGGAGGCCCAATCCCCTACCCTTTTCCTTTCCCTACTCTTCCCTATTTCCTTCCCCACCCTCCCCTATTACCCCTTAAAAGGCCGGCAACGCACCTGCAGCTCTTCTGATGCTGCGAGTGTCCATGGGCGACGGAAGTTGCTTTCCATCAGGTGACCCGTTTGGTCGTTTGCCCCCTTATTGCATAAAAAAAAAAGAAGCACACTGCAAAAGCCAAATATAAACTGACCAATGGCAGTGTTCAACGAGAAAAATATATTAAAATAAGGAATCGTTGCAACAAAATGTGTAGAGATGCCCAGCGTCGTTACATCCACTCCTCTGTTGAAAATGCTGATCCGTGTAGAGTATGGAAGTTTTTAAGGACTCTTGGGGTAGGAAAAAACTCGGTAGATGGTACTTGCTCAATAAGCCAATATAATGGCCAAAGTTGGTATCTGACTTCCGTCCTATTTCAGTATTACCACCCATTCCAAAGTTTTAGAACGGTTGATCAGTTACCAGCTTACAAACTTCTTACCTGACAATAATATCCTAAGCTCTTTTCAGTCCGGTTTTCGTCGGGAGAACAGTACCAGTTACCACTACGGCATTAATTAAAGTGATCGATGACATTCGTCTTGGCATGGACAACAAACTACTTACTATGCTGGCATTGTTAGACTTTGGCAATGCATTTAACACAGTTGATCACGATATTTTGCTGAGTTTGCTAAGGTCTATCAACTTATCTCCGGCAGTGGTTATCTTAATTCGTAGCTACCTCGTTGGTCGTCGTCAGAGAGTCAAATTGAATGAATCTTTTTCGAATTGGAGTAACATCATAGCCGGTGTCCCGCAGCGTGGGGTCTTGTCACCTCTTCTATTTATAATACAGTTAATCGTTTGAGAGCGACTAGAATCAATTGATATCCCATTTCCTTCATTAAGGAAATGTATAACAGTGCCGGAAAATAATATTGTATGATAGACTGAAGTAAACATATTACCATTGAAGGATGATTGTACAGTTTTTGAAGGCGCTTGTTGTCTATCTATGTATAAACAAAATGAATTCATACCATAATTTTCAAAATTGAAATGATTCTTGCTAATACTACCATTCAATGGTGCGTTATTTACAAATCCTATGATAAATCTTTTGAGTACTTGCCCCAGGAATATTATCGAGCGTTTTTTTCTCATCAATGGAAAGTCGTAACAATATCATAAACGTTATTCATAATTTTTGGAAAATGATGATTGTCCTCGGTGGGAGCACGCGCGATGAAACTAGTTTACAAAGGAAAAAAAAAACATTTGTATAAAATTATCCCATAACAAAGTAGGTACTTACAATGCTTATGGGCGTACAATGGGGAGCACACTTGTAAAAAAATTGCTATCAACGTTGGGTTTTAGACACGTAAACATTGAAATGTTTGGATGCGCCAAAGTGGAAAAGATGATGGCAGAGTTGGAGTGGAATAATTCAAAACTATCAAACGTTGTTCTGTTAAGGCGGGCATAAACCGCAATTTGTTATTCCGTGACTCCCGGTTTACAAATAATTCCAATATAATAACGAAATGTAAAAAAATATGAGATATAAAGCATAATATTGAAAAGAATTTAAACCATAAACATTTTTATAAAACGTAATACTTTGGCTGTAACTAATTTACAAACTCACCTCCGAAAAAAATCTAATTCATCGAAATATAAGTATAAACTAGGATAATTATACATTTTATTTGAATAAATTGTTAGTAAATCTATATTAAAATATCCTTAACCGAACAATTTTGTTTCTTAATATTTATTTCCAAACATATTTAAAAAAAAAATGAAAAATAGAGAAGATCCGCCCCTAGTAACTACAGTTTTATGCTAAGCTAAAATTAATCTTATTACGATGCGTATACGCTTGGTCTTTGGTTGTGTGCAAGGTTATCGTTTTGGATTGAGATTGATCCCTGCCTTAACGACTCACAGGAATAATCAGTAAAGAATGTGAAAGTGTATCTATTGTATGCTTCACCATTAAATGGATGTAAAGGGATGACTCAATAATTATGAATAATGTTTATGATATTGTTACGACTTTCCATTGATGAGAAAAAAAACGCTCCATAATATTCCTGGGGCAAGTACTCAAAAGATTTATCATAGGATTTGTAAATAACGCACCATTTAATGGTAGTATTAGCAAGAATTATTTCAATTTTGAAAATTATGGTATGAATTCATTTTGTTTATACATAGATAGACAACAAACGCCTTCAAAAACTGTACACCATCCTTCAATGGTAATATGTTTACTTCAGTCTATCATACAATATTATTTTCCGGCACTGTTATACATTTCCTTAATGAAGGAAATGGGATATCAATTGATTCTAGTCGCTCTCAAACGATTAACTGTATTATATTTGCAGAGTTTGATAATGTTATTGAAAAAAGATAAAAACCGTAATGTAATTACTGTAGACTATAAGTATCAAGAAAAGTCACATGTATGATTCATTTGAGTTATAATGTGTAACGTGTGTGCGTGAGTATGTACCTAATAGTGTGTGGATATTATGATATAAAATTTTGTACCAAAGTTATGTTTCTTTTATTTATTCATTCATTATTTCACATGTAATACCCCTCTTAGTAAAAACATAAAGCGCACATAGTATGGCTATGTGATATAAATACAAGATCCATAAACCAGAATCCAGATTGATTCTGTGATAATACGGTATGAACACAATAGAGATCCGTAATTATTTGAGAAGAATTTTAGGGCTTAGAAGATAATGTATACGCTGTGAATCATCTGCCTATATAATATAATATGTTCAAACCCCTAGATACATTTATTAGCAACTTGGATCCTGATTTATGTTACACCTAGACCCCACTGAATAGCCATCAATGAAAATAACATTACAAATACTTTGATTCCTGCGGGCGCGCTCCCATCCGATATCACAAGGCTTTCATAGGGTGTAAGTGATGTGATTTACAAAATGATTTCACATCAGTTTGTGGAGAGTATAGTTCAATATATTTGTATTATAAGTTCAATGGGGAAAGTTTAGTAGAGTTTCAAAAGTTATTTAGTAGCAACACTTTGTGTAATGATATAATATTGTACAGTATGTTCAATACGTGTTTTCCTGAAATAAAATAAATGTAATGAAAAATTTATCAAGTTTTATTATACAAATTACAGTTACAAATTCTCACTCTTACGTGTCTATATGTTTATGAAGTAGCAACATATTTTGTCAAACAAAGAAGTCCATCGAGTGATCGGGTGACCGACATAATTAATTATTAGGTACTTTTAATTTGCAATAATTCATTAGTTACTTAATTATCATTCATATTTATTTAAAATCTTATAAGAAAGCAAAGTGACGTAAGCGATAAGCCAGTTCGAACAATAGGACACCGAGGCGAGCATAACAATACAATAAGTAGCGATTGTACTTATGAAGGAACAATGGGCCGTGGAGATAGTAGATAATGAGGGGTAAAGACAAAAGCTAACTTTGGAAATAGTGCAAATACGCTGAAACGGATCGCATATATCAATCGGGCATGGTCGAAAACCCCATTTTGACACCAAACTTTTTTTTTAGGCGATGTCACCCCTCGAACCGACAAAAAGTGATCGAGAAAGTTTGCGAGCCGCGAGCGGGGGGTGGGGTGGACCCAGAATCGTGATCCAGAATCCGCGAAAACACACTACTGCTTATCTCCCGTGTGCCTAAACAACGTAGTGATCCCTTTTAGTAAATGTGTGAAAAACTTGGGTGTGTATTTTGATGAAACATTATCTTGGTCTCATCACATAAAAGAAACCAGTAAAAGGATTTTTGCAACTCTGTTTGTCGCCTTCGTTACCTCTTGCCTATCCCAACCAAAATTAAGATCGCTGAGTCCCTATTCCTGTCAATCCTCGACTATGCTGACGCTTGTTTGACAAATATGACCGATGATCAATTAAATAAGCTAGAGAGACTTCAAAACCTTGCGATCAGATTTATATTCGGGCTAAAAAAATTCGACCACGTGTCTGAATTTCGCACGAGTTTGAAGTGGCTGCCCATACGCTTCCGACGAGATGCTCGTATACTATCACTCGTTTACAATATCATAAATGATCCTACGATACCTATTTACTTAAAAGAAAAAATTGTATTTCGTCAAGCCACTGTTAAGGAGCTCAGATCTGCGTCGAATCATCTACTAGAAATGCCCGTGCATCAAACTAAATTTTACGGTTCCTCCTTCATTGTTACTGGTATAAGGCTCTGGAATTCGTTACCAAAGCATACCAAACTTGCAAAAACATTGAATACTTTCAAAAGTCTCGTCAAGTCGCATTATTTAGCTGTCTGTAAAAATAATACTTGATCATAATCCAAGCAATTGCTGTGAGTTAAATTACACTTTAAATTACTAATTATTATCCGTGTCTGTTATAATGATTATATTATCTTTTAGTAATTTAAGTATAGTATTATTCTATTATATTTATAATATCTATGTAGTGTTATTATATATTGGTATTATGCATGCTGTAATATATTTAATTTAATCCTAAACATATATTTAAATATGTATTATGTATATATATTTTTTGTTTGTATTCTTTTGTTTGCACATGCACATTAATTCTCTTCTTTACTGCAATTTCACCTTTGCCCGTGGTTGCCTGGAAGACATTGCTACCTAGTAATAAGGCCGCCATTGTGACACCTGAATATTTTGTCTTTTTATTGTATTCCTTTTGTATGTTTATAAGTGTGCACAGTAAAGAATATTTCATTCATTCAATAATATGACCTCAGGTGCGATCGCAGCCTGAAATTTTGCGATTATAGACAAGTTATATAAGTAGGTATGTCCTACACGAAAATTGTGTGCACATTTTTTACATTTTTGTATTAACTGACCTAGTTCGCATTTGCTATAATCCTTACTAATATTATAAACGTGAAAGTTTGTCTGCCTGCATGGGCGCCGCGCCGGCAGTAATAATTTCCAAGGGGTGCAGATATCAGTTTTCTTTTCTTTTTACTTTTTACGATCAACAGTGACTGTCTGTTTACTTCAATAGAATACATAACATTACGAACATTACGAACTATCTTTGTACGGCATGGTAATAGCGTTAAAAATCTTTTGTAACCCTATTTATTTCAGTAAATTCCTGTTAATCCCGAGTTCCCAAGGGGTGCAAGTGCACCACCTGGCACCCCCCTGCCGGCGCCCATGGTCACAGACTGCCATCAGTCTGACATGGGCCATGAATAGGTATCAACTATCAACCTATTCACGTATAAACGTCTGAACCGATTTAGATGAAATTTATGTGTCATCTTGTAGATCATTTATTACATTCAACTTTGTAATACAACTGTAATGTACCTATCGACGACCATATTATAACGACGTGATCAGGCCGGCCATTATGTGAAGACCCAATTAGGGTAACAGGTAAATTCAGCTCGCGCTCGGGCAGTTATGAATGGCCCCGTCAGACGACTCATAATACACCTAATTTATTTCTCCCGAGACCCACACCACGCCGTCAATTAGTCCTATAGTTCATCATTTTTACCTTCTCCTAAAGTTATAAAGAGTAAGTAATGAAAATAGTGAACGTTGCGGTGAGTTTAGGAGGATTACCACGATCTTACCTAATTCTCTCTACTATAATAATACCAATTAATCATGGTAATCTGTGGAACTACACTTCGATCGTGGAACTAAACTAACTTTAGTAGTTAAAAAAAGCTTGCTTTGTTTTAAAACTAGTATAGTCTATTCGCATTAAAATGGCAGTAGACATTGTGGCCACATAAGCCAAATAGGAAATAATAATTCAGAAGATCAAATAAACAATAGTACATTACGCACCTAGGGCAGGAAAATTAGAAATGTCAGAATTTAGAAAAATGAAATTCGAAATTACGCACCTAGGGCAGGAAAATTAGCCTCAGATCACATGTTTGTTGATCTGAGGCTTTCTAATTTACTGCCCGTGGTGCGTATACTATTTTCTCATCGATGGAGGCGGAAAACGGCAACATCGGTAAGCGCAGCGGGAAGAAAGTTGACGTTTTCCGCCCGGAGGTGAGAAAATTAATTTTAACAACATATTTATAGCGCAACAGAGTAAGGCGGCAAACTTACGTTAAAGTATTAAGCAATTTAGCAAGCAATATTAATGCCAGGTAAGTACATAATATTATACTGTTTCATCTACCCATAATGGAATGCGCATTCACTATTCCCAATGAAGGATCCATAGTGGTTCCGCCCGCGTACCTATAATATAAAGAATGTCCTGGGAATCGTATATTTTCCCGCAAAAAATAGCTTATGTCTTTCCTCGTAGTCTATATTCTATACCTGTGCTAAATTACATAAAAATCGGCCCATTATTTTTTTATTGATATTATCAGGGAGACACACTAATGTTCAACGATTACTCCGGCGTTTGTGAACCGATTTTCGAAATTTTTGTTTTGTTGTATTAGGTTTCACTCCAATTTGGTACCATGTTCACAAAAGTGGTGAGCTGATGGTGGGATCATGAGTAATCGAGGGAACTCCTCGAAATTTATATGGAAACATATGGTGATTTGGGTTTTATGTGAAGTGTACTAAGAATATGCTACCAAAAAGTCAAATATTGGGTCAAGGTCAAAGTCAATAAGTGTCTTTTTAATTAGTTATACTTACTAATCGATAGATGGCGCACTAAGTATCGATTTGAAATTGAATTCTTGATTACAAGAACAGCTGTCAATAATTATGATAATATTGAATATTATGAGTAGCTACGCTACATACTATGCAAGTTTATACAATTTTTTATCTGATAGATCCTTCGATCGTGGAAAAACGAGACACAATAGCCTTTCTATTGTTATTGCAATTGCCGGTGACCGCTTGGGGCTTGAAGCATTATTGTTAAATTACTTAGCACAATATGTTCACTTCACTGATCTTATATATTAAAAATGGATTTTCAAATGTGTTAGTCGCGCTAAAACTCGAAAACGGCTGAACGGATTGGGCTGATTTTAGTCTTAAAATATTCGTAGAAGTCCAGGGAAGGTCTTAAAGTGACACGAAGTTCACCGGGACAGCTAGTCTATATATATAAAAATGGATTTTCAAATGTGTTAGTCGCGCTAAAACTCGAAAACGGCTGAACGGATTGGGCTGATTTTAGTCTTAAAATATTCGTAGAAGTCCAGGGAAGGTTTTAAAGTGACACGATGTTCACCGGGACAGCTAGTAATATAATATTATTTTGTGAGTGTGAGTTGTGACTCTTAATGTAAAGACGTCATACGCCTAAAACTGGTCTTATGGTTCTGTAGGGTTACCCTGGGACGTTAATCCATCTGGTTTAATATCTAATAAAACAATCAGTGAGTGTGAGGCTGTGAGCGAAAGGAAAACATTTACTGTAGCGAATGACTTATATCAAATGCTGTCGAGTAAGCGATACCGCGATGCAGAGGCTTTTAACGACGACATCTGTTGTTGAATTGCGGAACTAAATTTACTTAAAAAATATAAAGTTTACAAATCTCAACACTTAACAAAATGTAATAAGATACGTAAAATATACGCGAAGGTTTACCTACTAGTGTAACTAAAAAGAGTGAAATTATTATTATTTTTAACAAAAAATTAAAACCGACTTCCAAGGTAAAAACAATAATAACATTTTAATATGAACTAAAAAGTATTAAATAATTTTTACTATCTAATAGTGCTTTTTTCCGAATTCGGCTAAACCTCAACTATTTCTGCAGTACTCAATCTTCATAATTTTGAAGTCGGTGCCAGTTCCAAAAGTTTCAAATATTCTGTCAGAGGACTGAAGATTCAGCTATTTGGTACCACATTTTGCCACTTTGGAAGAGTCTCTCTCGCAAACTATTCAGGTTAGAAAAAAATGATATTAGAAAACTCAATATAATTTTTGAAGACCTATCCATAGATACCCCACATGCATAGGCCAGATGAATTTTTTTTTTGTTTCAGTTGTACCTATGGGCACCCCTAAAATTTTTAGTAATTTTTCCATTTTTGTATCAAAATTTTAATGCGGTTCACAGACTACATCTACTTACCAAGTTTCAATAGTACCTATAGCTCTTATAGTTTCGGAGAAAAGTGGCTGTGACATACGGACGGACAGACAGACAGACATGACGAATCTATAAGGGTTCCGTTTTTTGCCATTTTGGCTACGGAACCCTAAAAATTGTCTTCATACCCATACAAATTGCTGATCCAGGCATCCGTATGGGTATGAAGACTGCATTTTTTTTTGTGTTCCCAGCATTGTTCTCATAGAAAAAGTTGTTCATTTTGACGGGCTCATTTGATGGTTTCAAGGATAACGGTGTTTACACAAACACACTGTATTATGCTGTATACATAATATGCGTAAGTCTGCCGAACAGTCTAGTCTCAGCCCAGCCTATTAGTACCGTTTCCAAGAAAATGGTGCTCTCAAAATCGGATATTGATGATACAGACGAAGACAGAATCAGTGTTATTATGGGCCCTTTTGAATCGGCAATAGGTTTCAAAAGTGTCCTCCCTACCCTTTCGGCCGAAGGCTATCGGAATCTTGCACACACATGAAATTGCACAAAATATAGAGTCCGGTCAGATCGGCCATCGATTAGTCAATGCCAATAATCAATAATATTATAATAAATAACCTGTCCGTATAATTAAGGGAAGCCTTTATTCTCGTTCATTAAGTTTATAAATAGGTAGGTACACAATTTCATAACATGATTGTGGCATTACCGTAACACAATTAGCCGCTAACCAAAATATATTGCCGGCTTTGTTGCCGCTAACAAGCGCCCCAACCCGACGATTTCTCATTTAAACCACCTTTTATTCCCAAGGGTTCATTTCAATTCGTCCTTTTGCCTTACACCACTTGATCTATGCTTCTCTGGAGGAGCAATTTCACTGGTATATTAGTATTATGACCGTCTGAGTAATCTATACTAATATTATAAAGCGGAAGAGTTTGTTAGTTTGTTTGTTTGAACGCGCTAATTTCAGAAACTACCGGTCCGATTTGAAAAATTCTTTCAGTGTTAGATAGCCTATTTATCGAGGAAGGCTATAGGCTATATTTTATCACACTTAGACTTATGAAAGCGAAGAAATAGAGGAAAATGTGGAAAAAACGGGAGAAATTATGTGTTTTAACGCGCTAATCTCAGGAACTACTAGTCCGATTTGAAAAAATCTTTCAGTGTTAAATAGCCCATTTATTGAGAATGGCTAGCTATCTGGCTATCGGAATTCTATCATACCATAAAAGTATATTGTCCCACACTATATTATATACTTTTAAGTTTTATGATTTACGATGTACGGGAACAACTTTAATCTCTAGTCCACGCGGACGAAGTCGCGGGCAATAGCTAGTATTAAATATAGGAGGTAATACTATGTTTGTAATTCGTGTTATACAGTCGACATTGGGTGCTATAAAACTAAAATACCTATATCTAACCTTAGATCTAGTTTCAGACTTCAGTAGACATCAAAAGTGTTAGGAATGTGACTACAGTATGATGCTAAAAATGTATTTGACACAAAACACTGGAGCTTGGAATAGGTACCTTTGTCTTATTTCAAATGTAAGGGATGACAAGTGGATGAAGTTGATTGAGTTTTTCCCTTGAATTAGAAAATGAATTGAAAAATGAAAATGAGTTGAAAAATTCGCCAAAATAAATTTTGCTTTAGTCTCCTGGCCCCCTTAAAATTGAAGACGTAAGATAACCGTCTTCAATTTTAAGGGGGAGACTAAAGCAAAATTCATTTTTGTACATTTTTTTTATTAAATAAGGGGGCAAACGAGCAAACGGGTCACCTCATGGTAAGCAACTACCGTCGCTCATGGACACTCGCAACATCAGAAGAGCTGCAGGTGCGTTGCCGGCCTTTTAAGAGGGAATACGCTCTTTTCTTGAAGGTTTGTAGGTCGTATAGGTCCGGAAATACTGCTGGTGACAGTTCGTTCCAGAGTTTTACAGTGCGCGGCAGAAAGTTACGCGAAAAACGCACTGTGGAAGACTGCCACTCATCAAGGTGATGAGGATGGTATATTTTTCGCGAGGGACGATGGCGAAAAGTTGCAGGTGGTATGATTGAAGAAGCTGGCTATTGATAATGGATTCCATTATCCTCGAGAAGAGAGGTTATAGCGATTGGTCTGTAGTTGGAAGGATTTGAGCGATCACCTTTTTTGGGGATCGGGTGCACCAAGCTGTGTTCCAGGAAGCCGGGACGATGCCAGTGGAATAGGAGAGCCGAAAAAGACGCGTCAAGACCGGAGCACACTTTTTCAACACAATAGGCGGGATTCCGTCAGGCTCACTCGACTTTTGGATATCAAGGGAACGGAGGGCTTTTCGCACTGAGCGCTGATGAAACCGAATATCCGACATGATGCTCGTACATCGCGGTATGGTCGGCGGTTTCTGCCCCCCGTCATCCAGGGTTGAGTTTGACGCAAAGAGCTTGCCCAGAAGATCGGCTTTGTCTTTTGCGTCCTGGGCCAACGATCCATTTCCTACGTGTAGGGATGGTAGGGTTGGCTTGCAGAAATTTCCTTCAATAGATTTGGCCAGAGACCAGAATGCACGGGTTCCCGAGGGGAGGCGCTCAAGTTTCTTGCCAATTCTAATGACGTGCTGTTGCTTTGCCCGAGTAATCTCTTTCTTAAGGGACCTAGAGGCAAGGTTGTACTCCTTCTTATATGTACTGGTATTTAAATCCCGAGCAGACACTGCGTTGGCTCAGGATTGGTAAGCCTCCTGCTTCCGGCGAGAAGCTTTTTTGGGGGATGAACCAAACCAGGGACGAAATCTGCCGCCAGTTGGCACTACAGAGGATGGAATGAAAAGTTCCATCCCCTGCACTACCACATCGGCAACAGAGTTGGCAGTGTTGTCGGGATCATCCGGCGAGAAGCACACGTGCCCCCAAGGATAGGATGCAAAAAACGACCGCATCCCATCCCAGTCTGCTGACTTGTAGTGATACACACGACGGTATTTAACAGCACGCTGTCTTAACACCGCGCCGTCGTAAGTGGCACAGAACTCCTAACAAGACAATGATCCGATGAACCAAGTGGTGCGGTTACGGATATTTGGTAGCCAGTAACAAGGAAGGATTCTGACCATCTACATCTGGGATTCGCGTAGGCGTAGTGACCAGTCGTGTCAAGTCGTACTTGATAATAAGCTATCAATTGTTTAATTTTTTAAACATAGATACTACAATATCATTGCGCGGGTCTGTACTAGCGAAAACACGATATCTATAAATTTTCTCAACTTAACGCGACATTAAAATGTAACCCACTTTTCCACCAAGTCAGCTTAATAGTTTCCGCTAAAAGCCGTCAAGTCGAACACAACCGAGGCGAGACTCTGGCCGTGGCAGTTGCCTCTTACCGAGCTCCTTTATATTGTACACGAAATAAAAATGAAAAGTAACCCTCATTAAATCACCCGCGATTACTGTCTTAGCTTCATTATTTATCGCTTGTACTAACAAATTGTTTGACGTTAAGGGTGAGTTTATTGCGACGTGACGCGGTGATGCGATGCATTTTGAAATGAGCCATTACTCATTAGAAAGTATTTATTATTACACAAGAAGATACACATTGAATTGACAGACGTTTGTTTTAAACAATAATTATCCTCTGTTAAAAGTCGTATGAACTTTTCTTATCAACACTTTCACATTCACCTCAAGTTTAATCCCATTATTTGGGAGTTGGGACGTAAATTATATGTTTTTAAATGAGCCATTTTAAACTGAACTGTATTTACTACAGAAAAAGATAGACAATATTATAATAAAGAGATAATCGACAAAATTCACGCGGTGTATTCAAATAATCTCTCTCTCATAGAAAACAAGCCATTTTAAAAAATTATTTTGTCGCTAACACCCTTTCCATTTTTTGCTTTTCTATTGCTTGTTTTCTATGAGAGAGAGATTATTTGAATACACCGCGTGAATACACAGGAACATAGAAACATAAAAAAAATTTTTATTCCATCGGCGCGATTCGAACCCACGACCCCCGGCTTGAGCTGCCACACACTCTTGGGCTGGTATAAATAGTCAGTAGTCAGTACTCAAGATGCATCTCGGTCTCAAGACACGGTTCAGGCAGAGTAAACAGGTTCAGGCTCTGATTGGTTGGCTGTCAAAATTTGGCCCAATCACAGAGCCAAACCGCGTCTTGAGACCGGATCGCATCTTAAATAGTGACTATTTATACCAGCTTTAACCATTGAGCCACAGAGGTCGTCAAAAATACTATCAGAGAAGTTGATTCATAGGCACATGGCGGAGCTACGTAATTAGGTCGCGTTATGTCAAATCTAGGCAACAGATCACAACTTACTTTGAATTGACATAATTGAACTAAGTTACGTGGGTCCGTTAACTGCCTATAAGTAAATTTCTACAAAATATTATCACTCTCCTCTGTTGGCAAAATAGGAATCCCTTTTTTTACAGAGGTCTTTTTGATTGATTATTCTGTGTTATAAAAGTTGGGTTATGCTATGGGTATGGTATGGGACAAAGACATGATGAATACTGACAATGAACTTTAATTTCTTAGCTTTAGTCATCGCTGAGAAAAATCGATATCGCTACAGCCAAATAATCAAGGCGTGGCCTTAACCTATCAAGCCCCATAAGAGGTGATCGCGACAACAATAGAATAACAATAGATTTCCAAGAATCCGCGATCGAAGGATTAATTTAACGCTTGTAACAAATTTTATTTTTATATTGTTATTATTGGTTTTCATTTCAAAAATTAGGTTTCATAAAACACAAAGCCCAAAACAAATTATTGTTGACAAAATATTATATTTTCGAGTTTAAGTATACTGAAATGTCACTCTCGGGAACTTTATTTGTGTCCAATGAATAAATTACAATAAAATCGAGGTAGGAAAGCGAGCTCAAAACTTTGTTATTAATCATTACGTGTCTGTTGTTGATATTCGACCGCAAAACTTGGAAAATTATAATTTACTTAAACTTGAAAATTACTTACAATTAAATAATTTATTTTTACTAAATTTATACTGAGATTTTTTGGAAGAAGTTTATGAAATCGCTAACTCTGTTTACTTGCCAACATCAAAACGTTGACCAAGTAGGGTACGGGTACCAGTAGTCAGCCTTTTAAAGTGGAAAGCGCAAGTTTAAATGTGGATAGAAAATTATTTAAAATAGTTATCAAAAAACTTTTGTACTCATTTTATTAAACTTTGTTATGAAATTAACATATAAGATAATTTTTCTTAATAAGTATTGAAAATAAAGTATTTTTCAAAATAAGGCACATTTCTCCAGTACTCAGTACTTCAAAAGAGACCTATATGGAACTGAAACATATAGACAATGCCAAAAAACTAATAAATTACTTGGTGGGTAGGTGCTTCTTCATAAATAAATGAATAAATAATTAAGCAGCGTAAGTTACTGATGGCTGAACGCTGGGTATACGGTATACCTCACCAGTACTCAGCCGTGGTTTGACCGTATCTAGTTAGGCGGCCGACTACCTACTGGTTTTATTAAAAAAAACATAAAATCCAATATTCAGCCGGGGGTGGCCGAACACTGGATAATGTACATACATACATACAAGAAACGCATACCCAGTAGTCAGCCACCTCATTAATTAAATAACTATAAAGAAACTGTTCCTTCTTCTATAACTCATTTGATTTTGACGTGAAAAATGTAATAACAATATATTTTAATAAAACACGACACAAACGTTAGGAAATCACAATAACTCATCTTTTTGTCGGACACTTCCCACTAAGAAAATTTTGGCGCGCACGCCGCATCTTCGCTCGACTAGACAGAGTGACAACGTCCAATTGGAATCAGATTACCTACGATTATAAAACTCACGAAAGTCGTGATAAGTCACAAGGAGTAAATTTTTTCTCTACTTCTTCTTCTTTTTATAATGGCCGACACAGTAAGTTGCCAATGTCAGAGAACTAAAGGAAGCTCTAAACCAATACCGTACCTACCTATATAATTATAGTGTACCTACTCAATCATACTATAAATATAATTAATAAATAAACATTAAAAATACGCTATTCCATATACATAATTCACAAATTGTTGAGAATCAGTGTTGCAACACTAAATTATTAAAAATTGCCGCCAGAAAATGAAATACTTAAAGTGGGGAATGAGGATTTAATGTAGTGCAATGACGTATAAATATTAAATATTAGAAAAATAAATTCTTTGTGTATTTTAAGATTAATTTATGATAAAAAAATCAAAATCTTTTATAACTGAATTTTTCATCTTGAGTTACAATTGCTCCGTTAGTCCAAATAACACTTGCGCCATTCCCTTCAAATCAATAATTATTGAGATTATTATTAAGTGCATAGATATTAGATGATAGAACTTATGTGTTTAAAAACTGAAAAATTATTATTTCTCCAAGTTTATAATCATCCCAGTTAGACAGTGTTGCAACATTTCAAATATTTACATTAGCCGGGCGCCTTTGCAATTAAAGAATCTATTTATTATGTACCTATAAATATTTAAAATTTAAACGACTAACGAACACGGCTATGTTATTATACAGTAAAAAAATAAATTCCATAAATTATAATGTGTATAATTACATTTTTACATATTGCAATGCTGTACAGTTTTTCCGTTCGTCATTGGCTATGTCCTATAAGTGTATTCCTTAAAAAAATTGTCGTTACGTCAAGTTTAAACTTTGACGTTTCCTAATGTCACCTACATGCTCGTCTGACGTTTAAAAAATATAATCCATTCATAGACAACCAAACTGGATAAATCCACAAAGAGTATATAATCACTACGTGTATATCCAGTCAGAAAAATAATAAGTTGGCTGGCTTTTGCCTGGAGTAATTCACTTTCAGTGAATGGTCATAATAACCCAGCTGAACTGACCAATAAGAAGGCCAAGGTTTTTTTTACAGTAACTTGATTGGTTAATTTGCAATAGAACACTATTTCTATAAGTTTTTAGCTGGAAAATGCTGACTACTGGTGTGGGGCCGTACTACTGGCGGCCGTATCCTACTTACTATTATAAAAATCGCTATTTATCCCTTCAAGCCCCATAAGCTCACCGGTGAGCGAGACAGAATAGAATAACCAATATTCCAAGAATCCACGATCGAAGGATTAAAAGATAAAATCCTATCTCCATAAATCCATAACGTGCATTCCTTACAAACTTCTACAATATTATGTTAGTATGGACTATGGATTATTGAAGAATGTCTGTCACAAAGTGTGCCTGTCTGTCTGTCCTTTTCAGTGTTCACGTCGCGTATAAACCGCTGTAGCGATTTTTCTGAAATTTGGTATGGAGATTGGAGACTCCTTGAGTCCTGGAAAAGGACACGCAAGGATACTTGTTATCCTGAAAAAATGTACGGTTCCCGCAAATCAAATTTTGGCGCAACGGAGTTGCGGGCGTCATCTGGTGATCATAATATTATAATAACTCCTCGTTAACTCCTTCATAATCAATATACTTAATTCTTCTTTCTACCTTTAAGTTAATCATAATATAATTTCTCACAAACTTTTACAAAATCACAATAACTATTATAGTATTCGTCATTAGTTGAATCAGCAACACAGCGAGGTGTGATTTTGTCCCAAATGACATTAAGCTTGAGGCGAATGTGGAATTGTGTTGGGGAGAAGAGTTGACGTGACATTTAACAGACGGTAATTGCTCAAAACAAAGGAACTCTGAAATGCGTAAATTGAAAATATACGGTAGAGAGGTTAAATTTGTTTTCGAGGGTTGAATAAGAAAATGATGGTTGAAAAGGTGGTAGGTAATTGTAGACTTAACGTTTTTAAGGTGAACGCAGATTTGGCCGCACCGCACGCACCGCAGTCGCCGCATTTCGAATTCTTCATATAAAGAATGTAGAAGTTGCGAAGACTGCGGCGCGGGTAGGTATGCGAGCTTGCCTATAACTTCATATAAAGAATTCGAAATGCGTGCGGTGCGACCAAATCTGCGTTCACCTTAAGGAGTACGACTGTAACTTTTTTTGGTTTCTACGTTCTCGGGTATATTGGTTGAATGCAGTGACAATTATTGTCAGATCTCATCAAGTAGGTACACTTTAATAATAAAAATAAAGTAAAAAAAACTAAAACCCGACTGCTAAAACGCGCTCTAAAAAGTAAGAAACAAGAAAACAGTTTATAGGGTCGTATGTATGGCCATTTATTATCTATAATGAATCTGTTTTGCTATAATAGTAGGTGGCATACGACCACGGCTATCCTTTAAACATTTCCATATCCCTATAAACTGTTTTCTTGTTTCTTACTTTTTAGAGCGCGTTTTAGTAGTCGGGTTTTAGTTTTTTAAACTTTATTTTTATTTCAATTATTTTGGGGCTAAGATTCGCTCGATAAATTTCTTAACCTCTCCTCAAATGATCGACGACCAATGACCATATTAAGAATATTTTACAATTTATTTGTTTCTAGTGAGCAAATGAATATGTAGTTATTTATTGTTTCACTAGCTGTTGCCCGCGACTCCATCCGCGTTAGCATAGCATAATAACGGAGATTTAATTTTCTCCTTGTTATGGTCCCTTACTCAAAGGGTAAAAACGGGACCCGATCACAAAGATAAAATATCAGCCTGTCCGTTTGTCCATATCCAGGCTGTATCTCAAGAACCACGCTCAACACTAACGAGGGTAAAGGATTACCTACATGGCAATTAAATGATACTCAAAAAGTATATCTTTAGTTTAGGGTACAATAATTCACTTTTAATTTATAACTTTGTTCCTGAAACAGGAGAATTAAAATTCAACACTAACGATGCGATTACATCTTCAGGAGGCACAGGGCGCAGTTATTTTTTATATAAAGGGCTTTAGCAGCTTTACAAACTTTTCTAAAAGTTTTTGAGTAGTTTTTAACATATGCTTTAAATACTTCACTATTGTTAATACACCTTTCATCATATAAGTCATATAATCTATTCCTACTAATTTTTATTCCTTTTGTTGCCCAATTAATAAATTTAGTTTATGTCATAAAGTGGATTTTATTTGACTTTTGTTGATGCCGTCCCGTCGACGGCGGCTGTGGAGTGTGGACTAACGGCCTCAGACACGAAAAGTCGGAAACTACTAGGCCAGTCATTAAAGCCAAAACCCGAAAGAAATTAGTAACTTGATAAAATTTTAGGGGGTTGTTAAAGAAGGTAAAATAAGTTACCGTGTGATTTTGCAGCGTTCTGGGGTGTACGGAAAGGGTTGAAAAGGGGTGAAAAAGGTTTTTTGTTAATAACATTGCGTAAAAAATTAGTAACACGCTGCAAATTTGGAATTAGGTTGTTCTTACCGTTTTGTAACGTGTATTGAATTTGCAGCGTTTTGCAACATACGGAACATTGTTTATTATTAAAAAAACAATAAAATTTGTTAATAACAGGGGTAAAAAAATAGTAACACGCTGCAAATTTGGAATTAGGTTTTTCTTACCGTTTTCTAACGTGTATTAAATTTGCAGCGTTTTGCAACGTACGGAACATTGTTTATTATTAAAAAACAATAAAATTTGTTAATAACAGGGGTAAAAAAAGTTAGTAACTCGGTGTAAATTTAGAATTAAGTTGTTCTTACCGTTTTCTAAAGTGTATTAATTTTGCAGCGTTTTGCGACATACGGAACATTGTTTATTACTTAATTGCTGTAAATTTGATAAACGTTATAAAACGGTAAAAACAACTTAATTATACATTTGCAGCGTGTTACTACATTTTTACCCTTGTTAATAACAAATTTCATTGTTTTTTAATAATAAACAATGTTCCGTATGTTGCAAAACGCTGCAAATTTAACACACGTTAGAAAACGGTAAAAACAACCTAATTCCAAATTTGCAGCGTGTTACTAATTTTTTTACCCCTGTTATTAACAAATTTTATTGTTTTTTAATAATAAACAATGTTCTGTGTATTGCAAAACGCTGCAAATTTAATACACGTTAGAAAACGGTAAGAACAATCTAATTCCAAATTTGCAGCGTATTACTAATTTTTTACGCAATGTTATTAACAAAAAACCTTTTTCACCCCTTTTCACCCCTTTCCGTACACCCAGAACGCTTCAAAATCCCACGGTAAGTTATTTTACCTTCTTTAATAACCCCCTAAAATTTTATTAAGTTACTAATTTCTTTCGAGTTTTGGCTTTAATGACTGGCCTATACCCCCTAATATTGGCACGGTGCCAAGTGCGCTCATAGTTCACTGAAGCGTGTTAGTGAGGGTTATTTATACTGTATTTTTATCAACGGTGAGTGTCCGGTAACGTGCATTATGGTCCAAGAGGCAGTCATTTAGGTATCCATTTGCCTCTTGGACCATTATCGACAAAATAATAAAGCAAAGTCATTACATAATATCACTACTGTACCATAGTATCCGATACATAGGCAGATGGAAGATTTAGGTTAGTTGGTCGGTTTATGTTATGTGAATATTGGTTGGTTCGGCTTGACATGGCCAACAATTTACATAATTCCGCCATCTGCCTAGCAATCTTTATCTGTAATTTTTTAAAATATTTTTTCTTTGCATGCCTGTATTTGGTACACATCAATTCGATTGTTTAAAATATAATAACAAGCAGCATTTAATATTTAAAAGAAAACATTTTGAATAAACCAATTTATACATTTTTCACATTTCAACATTTCTCGCATATTTTCCTTTTAAAGCGGCTTATTTTTAATAGCGTTTGCGAAAAAAACCCACACAAAATATATTTTGGTGATTCTCTAAATTATTGAAGGTACATAAATTATGAGGCTGATTCGTTTAATATTAAGGTATTGAGGTCAGCCTAGACCGAACTATGAATTATTTATTTATTATTCAGTTACGGTTGAAATATTATCTGTCTAGATCTAATACAAATTCGGGAATAAATTTGATAGGTTTGTGATAGACTGTACGAGTATATGTTAGGAACTAGAATCGCCTGAAGTCTATTTTGGTCATGCGGCTACTGGGTTTTAAATAAAATGGAATAACATAATGTTATGACGTTGATTTTCCACGAAACCATGGTATTTTCTGATCACGTTGGCCCTTAAGGCCGTCCTTCGAGCAAACGACCTTGACCATACATTTGCCGCGTTGCCCAGATCGCATCAAACCCCTCTTTTTTTTACTTATCTTAGTTCAAAATTGACCAAAAAAACTTAAAACGGGGAATATGTAGTATACGATATTGTCGATGTATTGGCGTGTGTTTCAAATAAAAGTAATTTGTAAATACTAAGGAGATGCTGAAAGTATGCTTAAATTTTAATAAATTGGTTTTACTTTGGAAGCTGATGCCTGATATCATGAGTATAATTATAAACAAAAATTGAAAATTTAAAACGGGGAAAGGAATGTTGATATACTGAAGATTATTGCTGTATTTTTATAATTACTTTGCAAGTTTCAAATTATGAGTTTATAAGGCCCTAAATACGGTAAATTACGGAATCTACGTAGGGAAGGCCCTTAAGTAAAAAAATATTTAACAGATTATACTAGTATTAAAGTTCCAAGATCTTTTAAACATCAGCATGTATAAAACATATCGCGACATGAGTTCCGACCTTGATTTAATATAAAGGCGTGTAATATCGACACAGCCTAGTTCACCCTACCAGTTTGAACAACCTTAATAGTGAATTTACCTTCGATGCTATCGAGATTTGTCCCGGGCACAAAGGGAAACATATTTTATGTGCAAATGATTTTGTCTCGACAATGGTCTATCCCTTGCAAGATTCAAGATTTGTTTTTGAAATAACTTGGAAGCATAAATAAATTGCATATGTGGAATAAAGTATCATGGATGAATTATATTCATTTTTAATTTAAAATGTATGTTATGAGTACTTTGGTTCAATTTAAGTGTACTTATAAGATTTGAATGACGTGGAACAGTAATTAATAATTATACATTTTCCTAACAACTATACAATATTACATTAATGTATCTTGTTCCACAAGCCGGAATTAAAAATAGTCGTATAAGATCAGCCGGATCGGTTTAACTTAAGGTTACGTACCATCGAAGAAATTGATTCATAGGCAGCTGGCGGACCCACGCCATTTGGTCGAGTTATGTCAATTCAATGTAAGTTGTGATTAGTGATCGAAGAAGTTGTGATCTGTTGGCTGGGAAGTGATCTGTCGGCTGGCTGCTGGATTTGACATAAAAAGACCAAATTAGGTATGTGAGGCCGCTGAGTTTGACACGAAGGCTGGTATAAATAGCCAGTACTCAAGATGCATCTCGGTCTCAAGACACGGTTCAGGCTCTGTGATTGGTTGGCTGTCAAAATTTGGACCAATCACAGAGCCGAACCGCGTCTTGAGTATGCGGTATGTCCACGATCTGCCTATGAATCAACTTCTCTGATACATAAAAGAGAGATCCTCAAACTCATACTGTTGTTTAAAAAACAAAACACGATAACAAATTTATAATAATATGTCATATGAATATTTAATCGAAATGAACATTCCTTTGAAAACATTCACGTTCGAATAATCAGATTATATCCAGAATAATAATTGGATTGTAGTATGTTTGTTCATTTCGATGTAGATTGCAATTTTTAAAGGTAGGTATGTGTTTAATCAATTTTTGTGTAACAACGTTTTGGTTAATTGGTGTGTAATTAGCCATGTACTGACCAAGCGAGCAGTCTCGCGAGGCTCCCTCGTGAGGGCAAATCCTCGGTCGGTCAAGACGTGCCTCGGCCGAGGCCAACGTACACGCTGCCTCGCCCGAGCGTGCCGATAAAACTTGAGAGGTAAAATTCCCGCACGATATTCGAATCTAGTTCTAAATATTTCATGGTCTTCGTTGACATCTATATTATAAACTAGCTAAAAGCCGAGCTTTGTGAGGGCTCGCGTCATTTTTCTGCGTGGTTATTCTGGTTCGTGATCTTTAAGGTAGTTTCTTTTATAAGTACTTTAAAAGTAACCAAACCATGACTGACAGATGATAACACATCTATATATATATAATTAAAATTAATGTGTTAAAGCACACATCAATAGAAGTGATAGATTTTACGTCAAGTGTACCACAAAATGTTCAGGTTGTGGGATATACTAGGGCTCGCTTCGCTCGCCCTGATAAAACTCATTCTCTGAGACTTATTAATTTCACGGTGGCGTGATCAATCACACTTTGATCAAATTGAAAAGTTTGTATCGTGTTAGTGTATCAAATATCAATACATCACATCGGTGATCGAGGTATCGACATTTTGTCTATAACAAATTAAATATGTTGCTACTGTATCTACTTTATTGCTACTGTTTTATCCAAATAGTATAATGTCGTATATTTTGTGAAGCAATGGTTAAATGTATATTGTATACGTTAGTTTAACATTTTATGACAGTGCCATTTTTAGTAAGAAACGTACGAAAGTACTTACATTTATCTATGTAAGTACTTACATTTATTAACAAAACAAATTACAAATCTTTTCATCATCACTCTCTTGGTTTAACTGATGTTAAAGCAAAGTAGATGATAAAAAAAAACAAACAACACTAACATACTCTGAAACACTTACAATATAGTATATTATATAGCTTGTACAAAGTACAATAATTATGTATTAGGTTAACTGCTGAGTGAGAGCTTTGTATCAGCAAATTACATTCATTAACATTGTAACATTTTATTTAATAAATCAGTGTAAGAACAGCACTCGTTGGGTTTGGTTGTTACATCCCATCCCTATCTATCTGTAGAAACACTACAGATCTTTTTTGGTCCTTCGTTCCTTCAGGACCTTGCTCGCGTTGCGTGTAACATACAGTTACTTTACATCCGCGCCGCGTTGTGAGGACACCAGTGACTTTAGCACATACAGTGTTAAATCTGTGACGAACAGTTGCAGTGACGTACAGTCAGAACAACTTAGTGAAGTGTTCAGTGGACTCTCTACTCAGTGAGGTTTCTGTAGCAGCGACAGCCGCAGCGCCCACATCAGCGACAGCATCGACAGCAGTCCCGCAGGAGAGTAAACCACAGCACCAAGTAAGATCTTTCCATATTTTCTATACACGATGGACAAGCTAATTCAGCAGCAGAATGCGATCCTAGAAGAGATTAAGCGTATAGAGACTAATTTTAGGAAGGATTCACCATCCCGTAAGACGCGCGAATATCTCGATGAGCGACTCGCTAATTTGGACAGATTCTGGGCTGAGTTTAATGCGAACAACGACAAGCTCAGTCTGCGCGGTCAACCTGATGATCCATATTTCGTGGAAAATCAGTACGAGGAGGCACGCGAATTTTACAATAATGTCCGCTATAGGATTTCTTCTTATCCATCTACTACGAAAACAGACCAGACAGGTACTAGTTTGTCCGTCAGACAACAGACGACAACACCGTCACCGTCTCGCGAGCAGGCACCGCCAGCACAGGCACTGCCAGCACAGGCACCGCCAGCACAGGCACCGCCAGCACCGCCGCAACAGGCACCGCCAGCACCGCCGCAACAGGCACACGCTTTGGTACACACAAACATTGAAAAACTTTTATCGCTGCAACGTACTAATTTTAGGTCATTCGCTAGGCTAATTAATAACATTAACGTCGACAAAATAGCCGATAAATGGGAGTTAGAAGACGAGCTGCGTAGTGTTCAGTCTCGCTGGAATAACATCGATTCTTTACACTTAGAGATTGACAATATTTTACAAGGAGTTGATGCGGATTACGATAATGAATTTTCCTACTACGAAAGTTGCTACAAAGATATCAAACGATCACTTAACAAGAAATTAGCATCCGCGGCTCACATTCAACAGGCTACACCTCAAATAGATATCCCCGTGTTTACAGGCAAATACACACAGTGGCCTACGTTTTATGATTTATTTTCCGAAAGCATACATAACAATAACTTGCTCACAAAGGGTCAAAAAATGCAACACCTTAAGGGCAAACTTAGAGGAGAAGCTGAGCGTCTTATACAACATCTACATATTTCCGCTGAAAATTACGATACCGCATGGGAGCTTCTCACTCATCGGTATAATAATCGTCAGTTGCTATTCACGAAACAAATAGAATTATTTTTAAATCAGCCAGCTTCTTACAAACAGTTAGCGTATGAAATAAGGCGTCTCTATGATACATCCATGGAGTGTATTAATGCCATACAAAATCTAGGCATAAACACTTCCTCGTGGGACCCGCTACTCGTACATCTGATTACGAAAAAACTGGACCCTGACACGTACAGTGACTACCAGGAAAATCGTAAAAATCCACGGGAGCTACCCACTCTGGATGAGCTCATGAATTTCCTAGAAAATAAATTTACAGCTTTAGAGCCCATACAAAAAAGAAAGGCTCAAACTTTCACACCGAAGCCCTCTTCGTCGCATTCAATTAATACACAATATAATACAAAATATGCTAAAGGCAAATATATTGCAAAACCGCATTATCAGGCGACAGCAACTCGCATGTGGAACTGTCCGCTATGTCAGCAGAATCATATCTATATATATAAAAGAAAGTTGTGTTAGTTACGCCACTTATAACTCAAGAACGGATGAACCGATTTGGCTGAAAATTGGTGGAGAGGTAGCTTAAAACCAGGAATAGGACATAGGATACATTTTGTCCCGGAAAAATGTACGGTTACTGCACAATATACTTTTATGATTTGCGCGTAAACTATTTAATCGATTTTGATGAATTTTGGTATGGATATACTTTGAGTCTCGGGAAAGGACAAGGGATACTTTTTGTCCCGGAAAATGTATGGTTCCCGCCCAATAAACTTTTATCTCAAGAACGAATAAACCGATTTGGCTGAAAATTGGTGGAGAGGTAGCTTAGAACCAGGAAAAGGACATAGTGTACATTTCGTCCAGGAAAAATGTACGGTTACTGTACAATATACTTTTATGATTTGCGCGTAAACTATTCAATCGATTTTGATGAATTTTGGTATGGATGGAGATACTTGGAGTATCGGTAAAGGACAAGGGATACTTTTGGTTCCGGAAAATGTACGGTTCCCGCACAATAAGCTTTTATGATTTTCGCCTAAACTATTCAGTCTATTTTTATGACATTCGGTATGGAGATACTTTGAGTCTCGGGAAAGAACAAGGGATACTTTTTGTCCCGGAAAATGTACGGTTCCTGCACAATAACACTCTTATTATTTTTGCTTAAACTATTTATTAATCTATTTTGATGAAATTTGGTATGAAGATACTAATTTTAATCTATTGTTTTCTTAATTATACCAATTCGCATTAAATAATCATCGTTAAGACAGGACAACGTCTGTCGGGTCAGCTAGTTTTATTTAAATGCAGTAAGTTCGCTAAGTTATCGTCCGAGGAAAAAATGAGAACGGTACTAAAATTACATGTTTGTCAGAATTGTCTTTACATACACGATGCAAACGGTTGTACTTCTGCAAAACGTTGCAAACATTGTCACGGTGATCACAATACCATTCTACACGATGGATATTACGCTGTTTTCAAAGCCCACAAATCCTTACCTCATACGACATACTCGACGTCATCGATTACGCAAGCGCAGCCCGTCGTCACAACAGCTCCGTCGTACATACCTACATCTAACTTAACTATTACTAACTTTACACCTAATTACAATACTAATAAAAGTCATAATGTTAACTACGTAGCTACGGATAATGAGGAGATATTATTAACTACACTACTTTTAAAACTACAAGCCTACGATGGTACTTACATAGTTTTAAGAGCGCTTTTAGATCAAGGCTCTCAAATTTCGTTAATTTCGGAGCGCGCTGCCCAGCTGCTAGGTCTTCCTAGACAACATCATCCCGCTTCTATTTCTGGAATAGGATATGGCTCCAAACAAGGGAAGGGAGTCGTTACGTTGAATTGTATGTCGATTTACGATGACTACACATTTTCAACTCAGGCTATTGTTATTAATAAAGTCATTAATAATTTGCCCAACGGAACATTTAACAAACAGCCGTGGTCACACCTTCAAAACATTAGACTTGCCGATCCCGACTTCAACATCTCCAGACCTATTGACATGCTACTGGATGCGAGTGTGTACTCCGACATCCTGATGGATGGCCTCATCAAGGGTCCTAACAAGGCGCCCATGGCACAACAGACTAGGGTAGGTTGGATCTTGTCAGGGGAAGTGAAGACATTTAACTGCTGTGTCGTGCTGAACAATTTAGCCGATATTTCGCAGTATTGGGAGCTCGAGGAGGTTCAGAGCTCCTCGACTGCCCGCTCAAAGGAAGATGAGTACTGCGAACAGCTGTACCAGTCGACCACGAGACGATTACAGAACGGTAAATATGAAGTTGCGATTCCGATGAAACAGGACTTCGAGAAGCATCTGGGAACTTCTAGACCGAAGGCGATAGCACAATTATATAATTTGGAACGTAAAATGACAAAAAATACAGAATTCTCAAAAAGTTACACACAGTTTATGAAGGAATATCTAAGTTTAGGGCATATGAAACCTGTAACAAAAAAGGTAGAGCCGTCGTACTATCTCCCGCACCATGGAGTTTTAAAAGCAGACTCGACAACAACTAAACTGAGAACCGTATTTAACGCCTCAGCGAAAACTTCTACAGGGTATAGTTTGAACGATTTGATGCTTCGGGGCCCAAATTTACAAAGCGATTTACATAGTTTAATTTTATCGTGGCGTAAACATAAAATCGTCATTACAGCGGATTTAGAAAAGATGTTTCGTCAGTTCTTTGTCAGAGAGTGTGACCAGCATCTTCAGAGAATCGTGTGGAGAGACATCTTCTCGACTGAAAAAACTACAGACTCTGCGCCGCAAGAGTATCAATTAACGACAATCACATATGGAACTAAGTCCGCGCCGTATCTTGCCATGCGAACCCTGAAACAGCTTGCTTTAGATCATAAGGAGGATTTTCCTCTAGCAGCACATGCTATTTTGACGTCATTCTACATGGACGATCTCCTCACAGGTGAGAGTTCTATAGAGAAAGCGAGAGATTTACAGAAACAGATTATTAATATTTTTAACACAGCAGGCATGAACATTCGTAAATGGTCTAGTAACAACATGGAGCTCACACAAAACTTGTCACCAGAACAGTTGGACATTTCGTTGGATTTCAAATGTGCTGAATCGCGAAAAACATTAGGGTTAAGTTGGAGTCCTAGAACAGACTCATTTACATTTCAAAATAAATTCCTAGATTTAGATAGCGAGGATCACCTTACAAAACGACAATTACTATCCAACATTTCGAAGATTTTCGATCCGCTGGGCTGGCTCTCACCTCTTACCATCAGAGCTAAGGTACTATTTCAACGAACTTGGTTGGAACCGAACATTACCTGGGATGATGAGCTTCCTCAGCAGATAATTTTTGACTGGAAAACATTAAAACAGGATTTTCAAAATTTAGATAAATTCGAATTACCGAGGTACTTAGGTGATACTAATAAATACATTATACATGGTTTTTGCGACGCCTCGGAAAAGGCTTACGCAAGCGTGGTGTACATTACCGCTACAAACAGTAAAGGCGTGTGCACAACGAGGCTTCTTACGGCGAAAACAAAACTCGCTCCTTTGAAGAACAAGTTAACTCTACCTAAACTTGAACTATGTAGCGCACATCTTTTGGCTAATCTTTTAGATAAAGTCTTGGCTACAATGACAGACAGTCAATATGAGGTACATTGCTGGAGTGATTCTATGATTGCATTGGCTTGGATTCAAGGTGACATTAACAGATGGCAAAAATTTGTATCCACTAGAGTGCAAAAGATTATAGAAATTGTCGAACCTTCACGTTGGCATCATGTGAGCACAGAATTAAATGCAGCAGACTGTGCTATAAGAGGATTGACAGTTGCACAACTAGAATCCCATTCGTTATGGTGGGGCCCAGAATGGCTCAACGAGTTAGATATAAGTTCAATTAAAAACGTGTCTCATTTAACTACATGTATAGAAAAAATTAAGCCTAGTGTGAACGCGACTTTATCGACTACAATTATAAAACATAAGACTTTAATATTACAATTATTGAATGAATACAGTTCATTGGCACATGTCGCAACAACAGTGGCATGGCTATCACGTTACATCCTGTGGCTTCGCAACAGACAGAATGTGCCACATCAGAATTACTTGTCAGCTGTTGAAATGGAAAATGCATATTGTATTATAATTAGAGCTGTCCAATCGATAGAATTTAAGGAAGAATTTAGTTGTATTTTACAGAATAGAAAATTACCTAGGAATAGTAAAATATTATGCTTAAACCCGTTTATTAGTAAGGATGACGGATTACTGAGAGTCGGTGGGAGACTTAACAAGTCCCATTTAGAAGGCTGTGCGAAAAATCCAATCATTTTATCGAATCATAGTCGTCTTACAGAACTAATCATACAGCAAGCTCATACTTTAACTTTACATGGCGGACCCAGACTTACCTTATCACACATTAGGTACAAATACTGGATACTGAGCGGGCTCCGCACTGTTAAAAGAGAGTTACGTAAGTGCGTCAGATGCAGGCGTTACAGCCACCAGAATCATCAACAGATCATGGCAGATCTACCCGAACCACGCGTATCTCCTTCGCGTCCATTCAGCCATACAGGAGTTGACTTTACAGGATATTTTGACATCAAAGCTCAAAAGGGGCGTGGGATAAGGACAACGAAAGGATACGTAGCCGTGTTTGTATGTTTATCGACCAAGGCCGTTCACTTGGAACTCGTGTCCGATCTCAGCACCCCTGGATTCCTTGCAGCCTTTCGTCGGTTTTGTGCCCGTCGAGGCACCCCGAGTCATATGTACAGTGACAATGGGACAAATTTTAAAGGCGCTAACAGATTGCTGACTAAGGAGTACAAAGAGATTTTGGCAACAATCGACAGGAATTTCCTCGCGAACATAAACAGTTATAACATCAAATGGAGTTTCAATGCACCGTCATTTCCATCTGCAGGAGGTCTATGGGAGGCCGCCGTCAAATCTCTCAAATATCATCTTCGACGAGTGATAGGCGAGCAGCGACTTACTTACGAAGAATTTAACACCCTGCTACAGCAGATAGAGGCCTGCCTCAATTCACGACCATTGGTTGCGTTGACGGAGAATCCTGATGATGATTACCTGACCCCTGGACATTTCCTAGTAGGGGGACCTTTGCTGTCTCGTCCACAGACTGAACCGGAACATCTTAATCTTAACACCAGATGGCACATGGTCCAAGCCATGAACAGGAACTTTTGGAAGAAGTGGTCTTCGGAGTACCTTCAACAGCTCCAAACGCGATCCAAATGGCAGAGTCCATCGAAGAACTTCGAAGTGGACGACATAGTTCTGGTGAAGGAAGACAATTTACCTCCCGGGAAATGGGCTTTAGGCAGGATAGCCGAGGTACATCCGGGCAAGGATGGGTACGTGAGAGTGGTGTCGGTTAAAACCAAGAATGGTATATTGAAAAGGCCAATTTTAAAACTTTCCCGGCTTCCAGTCAAGGAGAGCGATACCGTACAGGTGAACAGCAGCTCTAGTGATCATGATCGACATGCCGTGACCTCTGGAACAAGCAGGGTACAACCAGAAAGCCAAACAAACCAGCTACCGCCATCTCGACGTCGACCTCGAAGAAATAATTTATGTAATTTTATATTTACTTTACTTTTTATGTTTTTATTTACAATTTCACCCACACAGGGAACCTACAATATATCTTATTTCAACTCGAGCCAAAGCCTGTATTTCGACAAACAGTTCGATATTAACTTAATCAGGGATGAGTGGAAATTAGTCGTTTACTATAATATGTCGACCTACTGGACGAGTCTTTCATATTTACAGAAGTACGTTAAACATATACAGAAGGATACTTCACAACTTTCACCGCAGTATATAAGCATAGCAGAACAATTACAACATGAACTATCGGAACTTCAACATTATAATGTATTGCTGCAATATAAAACTAACAAACGACAGAAGAGAGGCATAATTAATGGTGTGGGTTATGTAGCTAACGCATTATTCGGAGTTCTCGACGACAGGTTTCTGAAACAGTATGAAAAGGACATAGAGAAGATTTCGTACGACTCCAATCACTTACGAAGCCTTCTGAAAAATCAAACGAGCATTATTGAGGCACAATCGAACATATTACGCAGAAATGAAGATATTATGAATAAGCAATTCAGCATGGTACAGTCACATTTACAAAACTTTACAAATATTTTAAATCGAGTACAGTCGGACAATGAGCATCAACTTAATACTATATCATCAATTTTGTCGGCACAGATTTTAATATCGAATCTTCGACGTATACAAGATAATTTAGTCGATACAGTAACTGATTTATCTCATGGACACTTGGACGCACATTTAATACCTTCAGAACAGCTACAAGAACAGATGCACATTATTTCGAATCAATTAAGAGGAGACCTAACTTTGCCAATTAGTGAAGAAGACTTACAGGAATTATACAAGGTCATGAAAGTTAATTCAAAAGTCGGAAGATCATTCCTAGTCATAGAGATAAAAATACCTTTAATTGCTAAGGAATCATTTGAACTGGACAAAATATACAGTATACCGTTAAATAGTAATCTTATTATTGAAACATTTACACCTTACATAACTTTTAATTTACAAAAGGAAATATTTATTTTACTAACAGAAGAAGATACTCATTTTTGTATGCATTTATCCTCAGGAAGAGTCTTGTGTGCCTTCGATAGACCAATTTACGAGCAACAAATTAATCATTCTTTCTGTAATCTACATACAAACAATAAAACATTATGTACAACTAAAACAATTAAGTGCGAAGAGCGGTGGATCAAATTACGTGCTACTAACAGGTGGTTGTTCTCGTGCTGCGAATATTGCCAAGCGCGACTTTTCTGCTCGGACACAATAGAAATGATTACCTTACAAGGAAACGGACTCATGGACATAGCGTCGGGATGCGTTTTAAAGAGTAGATCCGTTACAATTTACGGACACACTAACTATCTCACAAAACTATCTACAAAGCCAGACATAGCTCCAGTACAAGAATTTTCTGTCCTTAATCATATTTTAAATTCTACATTACCTGAAAGTTTCATACCAGACAATCACAGTCATACTTGGGATCAGATAAAGATGCAATTGGACAACATCAAAAAGGAAGCTGATGTGGTTTACTCTCCCGTCAGTGTACACGATGTACATCACTACACTGCAATCTACGCCACGCTGACACTGCTGATATTAGTGGGGTCCATTTACGTCATTCGTCGTGTTCGTAAGACGAGCCAACAACAGTTCCGAGTGACCCCTGCTGTTACTGCCCCGGTTGTTCTGCGGGCGGTGGAGGCCACTAACGTGGAACTCTCGCAGCTGCCTATAAAGCAGCCGTCATCATCATCGGGGGTGGTTCCTCCGAGCACCAGTACGCAGTCATATGTGAAAACAAGTGGCAAGTGTAAAAAATCTGTGCGATTGTCGGTTCCAAAAATAAGTGAAAGTGAAATAAGTGATTATTAATTTTAACTGTGACATAAAGTGGTATAGGACAAACATTTTAGAGACATTAGGTTACGTATGGACATTAAGTTTAGTTCTTTACATCATTCAGCATCCTTTTCCCTGAGTCCCAGGATGTACAAAGTACAATAATTATGTATTAGGTTAACTGCTGAGTGAGAGCTTTGTATCAGCAAATTACATTCATTAACATTGTAACATTTTATTTAATAAATCAGTGTAAGAACAGCACTCGTTGGGTTTGGTTGTTACATCCCATCCCTATCTATCTGTAGAAACACTACATAGCTAACATACTCGGTCATTCTCAAATTTGTTCAATCAAAATATATTTTTGTTTTACTTACATAATATTTCAGTACAGTATACACAGATTTCAGTCACTACTTTAATCTGTCTATTCTGTCTTTCCTGATCCTTTTCTCTCATTTTACATAACTTTCTTTTCATCTCTTCATTTTGCTACATTAATTTCAACCGTTTCCTGTGTACATACTGTGCAACTGAAATAAATTTGGGGCTGACTAGTTTCAATTGTGCAGAAGGTGAGCTTTTACTTTACTTTTTCACCCCGTTAAATAATATCTGTTTCAGTTTCAGATATCAGGAACAAATAAATTAGCAAAATGATGACACGTTCAAATGCAGCCCGCCGGACAGAAGAACAACTCCGAGTTGCTCTCCAGGAGCTAAAGGACTCAAAGGAGCAATGTCAACGGCTACTTATTGAACGCGATGAGAATGAACAGGAAATGCTTTTAATTTTGCAAAAAAATGCTGATTTAAAATTAGAACTTAACAAATTAAGTCAACAATATGAACTTACCTGTGAGCGTAACATTGAACTACAAAGTGTTGTGGACAGTTTTGACAATTGCAGAGTGGAATATGAACAATGCCTAGAGGACACTTGTAATATTAAAAAGAAGCTTCAGGATGCTCAGGAGTATATTAAGTCCTTAGAGTGTGAACTAAATTCAAAAAATTTTCAAAAAACACAAAGTTTATATGATGAACTTTTGGGAAGTGTAAAGGACCTTTCAAAAAATAACATAACTACCATTGACTTGACTGGTGATGACACAATAATGGCTTGTCACACTATGAATAGTAAAAGGAAGATAAAAAAATATGTTAAAGTTAAGAAATGTATTAGAAAAACTGAAGAATTGCTACAAAAAAACCGAAAAATTGTAAAGCAGCTTAAAAATTTATCAAAAAATAAACAAATAGTTAAAGATCAATTATTAAGCTGCTGTGAAGAGTTGGAACATACTAGGCTTAGCTACGAGGCAGATGTATGTAGCCTTCAGTCTGAAATTACAGAACTACATAGCACACTAACACAAATAAAAATTAAATATGAATTAGCGCAAAAAGAAATTGTCTGTCATATATCGGCTATGGATGGTTTAATAGAAATGGGACGCTACAATGAAGAACGAGTAAACTCTTTGCTCAATAACTGTCAGTGTCTCAGAAATGGAAATCATTCACAGCATGATCTTGACATTTCAGTTACCCGTTCAGAGGTAAAGGCTCATACTGAACCCTTAAAGTATAATTATAATAGGACAGATGCCCCAGTAAATATATACTGTGATGAAATAGGACATAGTGTTAGTGTACTTATGAACAAATTAAGTGTGGGTCAGCAAATAATTAGCACTTGTTTGCCCGGGGCATCATTTGAACAAGTAATTAGCCGGGCAATAAATTCTGCTTGCTGTCCCAACACAACCATAGTTATCTTAGTCGGGAGAAGGGGAAAGATGAACAAAAAACAAATGACTGACTATATTGATACATTAAGTAGAAAAGAAAATGTTAGTAGACTTATTTTGTTTACCTTTCCTTACATTAAGAAATTGCCACACGAGAGTAAGGAAAATTATATTAGGTTTAAGCTGAACAGCCTACTATGTAGTGCAACAAATCAAAATTGTTTAGTATTAAGTAATACCTTACCACGAATTGATGTGGTGGACATTAATAATATTTTCGATTTTAGATTAGGTAATTTGACATATGATAAGTATTTCTTATCTAATTTTTTAACTCGACATTTAGCTAAATGGCTATACAACTTTATAGTTTTAAGACAAGCCAAAAAATTGGCTAAGCTGACCACTGCTTTTATTGAGCAGTGTTCTTATTCTAATCAATATTTAACTGAGAGCTTGGAATATGTTCCAAATAATTTAAATTAGATTCAAGGACAACAGAGGCACACTCTAGCAGTATATTATTAAACAAAAATAATAATACTAATGCCTACCACCAGCAACCTAGTAAGATTTCTAGACAAAATTGTAATTCTAGTATAAACTTGGTGCATCAGAACTTACAGGGAAAAAAAGGAAAAGAATTAGAAATTGAGTTATTTTTAAATGAATGTAACATTGACATTTTATGTGTGTCAGAACATTGGTTAAAAAATTATGAATTGGTATTTAATTATTCTGATCACCAGCTAGCAAGTTCGTTCAGTCGAGAGAATGCTATTAGGGGTGGCTCCTTAATATTGATTAAGAAAAAACTTAAATTTAAAGAACGTAAGGATATTGTTAGACTGTCAACTGAACGAATTGCTGAGTTAGCCTGTATCGAGCTGAGCCACCTTATTATTGTAAGCGTATACAGACCTCCATCCGGCTTATATGATTCTTTTGAACAAATAATGGAGCAAGTGTTAACAAAAGTGTGTGCATCTAACAAAAAGATTATAGTATGTGGTGATTTCAATATTAATTTACTAGACTTAAACTCCACCACTGTTAGATTCACATCATTGTTCAAATCGTATAACCTTATTAATTTATTCAACGAGCCGACAAGAATTTGTGATACAACTGCGACTTGCATAGATAATATTTTCACCAACATAACTCCCTATAGGAAGGAAATAGTTAATGTATTAAGCTCTGATCACTGTGGACAGTTAGCTTCATTTAATATAAATTGTGATAATAATTTTAAAGAAAAAATTGAATACATACCTATAAATACAAAACGTATTGAGAGGTTTAGAAGTAAATTATTATCAAGTTTTGAGAACTTAAATGTATCAAATGATCCAGATAAAGCGTTTAACATTATATTCAATAGAGTAAAACAGCAATATAACGCTGTATTTACTTCTAAAACGGTCAGTTTGAATAATAAAAGAAATAATTTCAAAAAATGGGCAACTGCAGGTATTATTGTAAGTAGACAAAAATTATATGATTTGTATAACGAGAAAACTATAAACCGGAGTGAAGCTTTTAAATTGTACGTCAAGAAATACTCGAAAACTTTTAAAAAGGCCTGTCAAGCAGCGAAGTCACTTCACATAAAAGAGAAAATTAGAGACTCTAAAAATAAAGTGAAAACCACCTGGAAAGTAATTGCAGATGAGACTGGAAAAGTCACCTGTCGTAACTCTAAATTTGAACTTTTAATTAATGATAAAAAAATCAATTCTGATCTTGAGGTTGCGACAGTCTTTGAGAAGTTTTTTGCAGACATTCCAATCTCAACTACAAAGAACTTAAATTCATCACCTACAGTTGCAGAAAAAATACTTAGAGAACATGTCAAGGAATGTGATGTCAGTTTTATTTTTAAAGACATTGACTCCAGAGATATTATCAAGACTTTCAAATCAATCAATATTAAAAGTACCACTGATCTCTGGGGTATGTCAACAAAAATTATAAAATCAGTAATTGACATCATTGCCCCTTATCTAGCTTTAGTTTTTAATAATTGTATTAAAAGTGGTGTGTTCCCCGACTTAATGAAGCACAGCAAGGTGATTCCTCTATTTAAAGCTGGGAAGAAATCAGACCCAACCAATTATAGACCAATATCCATATTGCCGACTTTAAGTAAAATCTTTGAAAAAATAATTTTAAATCAATTACTTGCTCACTTTAACTCAAATAATTTATTACATAATAATCAATTTGGTTTTACTAAAGGTCGGTCTACAACAGATGCAGGCATTAGTCTTCTGTGTAGTATTTTTGAAGCTTGGGAGGGGTCGCAGGATGCACTTGGTATTTTCTGCGATCTCTCGAAAGCATTTGACTGTGTAGAGTATGATACTCTAATAAGAAAACTACACCATTATGGTATAAGGGGCACGGCACTAAAACTTCTAAAATCTTACCTTATAAATAGAACGCAGAGGGTGGAAGTTAACTCCGTAAGGTCTAATGGAACCAAAATAAAACTAGGTGTGCCACAAGGGTCCATTTTAGGCCCTTTTCTTTTTCTCATCTATATAAATGATTTACCTTATCTTGTTAAAGATAAGCATGAGATAGTACTTTTTGCTGATGACACTTCACTAATTTTTAATGTGAAGAGGCGACAATTTAATTATGACGAGGTAAATAGTGCTCTCTCAAAAATAGTACATTGGTTTAATGCTAATAATTTGCTTTTGAACTCTAATAAAACTAAATGTTTAAAATTTATCTTGCCAAACGTTAGGCAAGTACAAACCAATGTACTACTAAATGATGAGAAAATGAATTTAGTAGACACCACCGTATTCCTAGGCATAACGCTGGATTGTAAGTTACAATGGGGTCCACATATTGCAAAACTAGCAGATAAGCTTAGTTCTGCAGCATATGCTGTTAAAAAAATTCGTGAAATCACTGATGTAGAGACCGCGCGATTAGTTTACTTTAGCTACTTTCATAGCATAATGTCTTACGGCATCCTCTTGTGGGGAAACGCGGCGGACATTAATACAATATTTGTGCTGCAGAAGCGAGCTATTCGTTCTATTTATAAGATGTCGTCTTTTGAATCTCTAAGACAAAAATTTAAAGAAATAAGAATTCTGACCGTCGCATCTCAATACATTTTGGAAAATCTCTTATATGTTAGAAAGAACATAAATATTTTCAAAAAGAAAAGTGATTATCATAATGTAAATACTAGAAATAAGAACAAGTTAGCAATACCAATGTTCAGACTAGCCAAAGTAAGCAAATCCTTTAAAGGCCAATGTATACGCCTATACAATAAAATCCCAGAAAATGTTCAAAATCTACCTTTAAACAAATTTAAAAAAGCAGTTAAAGAACGTTTGTGTGCTTTAGCGTATTATAAAGTCAATGATTTCATCGAGGACAGCACACCTTGGGAATAGGGTGGCTCCATGCAGGTTACTTTTAATTTTGTTACATAGCTGTAAGCCATAACATTGTAATTTTCCATTTTTTTAGTAAAAAATGGCCCCGTGCGAGTTTCTTACGCCGGTTCTTCTCGGCGGGGTAGTTCCCGAACCGGTGGTAGGCAACATAGCTTCTTCGTTCGACTTTCAAAAAGAGTATCATGATACCTATTTTGAATAAAAAGATATTTTATTTATGAAATCAGGATTTGGGTACACATTCAAAAAGTTTTATCAAAATAGGTATCATCAATACAGTTTTTGAACGCCGGTCGCCGAATCTACATTCTAAGGGTAAAGTCAGACCGCAATGCGACGCGTAGATGTATTTCTGTATGGATTTGCAAGATGTCTCACGCAATGGGCATTGTCCAAAAAAAATTACATGTACTTTTTATATTTTTTTCGTTAAAATAGGGTATTTTAAGAATATAAATTCAATAATTTTGAAATTCATTGGCTAGTTTTTTCTCAATAAATTTTTAAAGTTTTGCTCTGACGTCATCATCGGCGGCCAATTGACCTCTGCAGAATGTTTTTTTTCCTTTGAATCTTAGTTATAATGGCTGGTTCGTCAAATACAAGTTCTCATTATGTGAAAGCTGATACGAAAAGCTTACCAAAAGTTCGAAACGTAAATGTTGGTCGAATTTATTGCTAATTTAACGCCATTGAAGGTCAAACTAAGGTTAAACATATGTCTTCAAAAATATAAGTAACCAATGGGTATTTTTTTAGTTTATATACAGAAAAACGATCACTGACCTTATTCCTCGAAATGTTTTTGTAATGAGCAAAATTTAAAAAAAATGGACAATCCCCATTGAAGTCTGTCAAATCCATACAAAAGAAATGCATCTATACGCGTCGCGTTGTGGTCTGAATTGTACCTAAGCCACCGGTTCTGGAACTATCCCAAAGACTAGCGTAAGAAATAGACACAATTTAATCTTCAATTTGCGATGTTGGAATGTTTTTTATCAATTGAGGAAAGAAGATTAAACGTCAATAGAATAAAAGAATCGACTAGTGGGAAATCGCCCGGGCATTATTTTATCAATTTTCTCCCCCGAGTCGGGCGATTGGTATTCCGTCTCTCGTCTCGTATTTATCGAAATTGTCAATTGGAGACGTGAGTGGATGAACCGGGTAACTAACATTTTACAACAAAAGTGCAATTACATTTTTTTTCCCTACGAATAATAAAAGCTAAGGAAACGTAACTCCCATACTGTTACCGTTTTAAATTTGGTTCCTTTCGAACTGTCATATTGTAACGTCAGCCTGATACCGCTCAAGGCCACCTAAATATTGCAAAATATGTAGAACATGTTTTTTGACGGAGTTACTTTTCCTTACTTTTTATTTATTTATTCGTAGTTTTTTCCCCTATAATTTGAACAAACCTTATAACTAATCTACTTCATCTGGCTAATATATCCAGCAATACACAGAATCCACATTTTTTTTATTTCAAATCATTTTCCCAGATTTCTCCATTTATCCAGAAGAACAACAGTTTTCAATTTGTTACTTACCTGCTTCATCCACTCATGCCTTTATTCATCGAAATTGTCAATTATTGCAGCGACGATTTCATTAAGACCGCTCCCCCTTTTGGTATCTGTTTTTCAATTTCCTTTTGGTTCATTTTGTTTTTCAAGGCTCAGGGGTTCCATTACGTCGCGCGTCGTTTAAGGACGGATGCAGTAAAAGCGTATTTTGGTTCACGTAGAAAATTACTGAGAACCTTTTTTGTGGAAAGTAACTCAGCTTGCAATTATTTTGAAACTGCAGTCTGATTCAAAACTGAATGAAAATCTAGCAAAAATCTTTCTTTACTGAAAACTTATTATAATAATTTCACTTGTACATAGAAACCGATGTATTGGGAGGAATTAAAAACCTTATGGGCTTCTGCGAGACTTACAAAGCAATAACAAAGTTTTCTCAGGAATCGCGTTTAAATGTATTTTCATTTAAATCTGTCTTCACTTTCGATCAGAGGCCGTATCAAAATGTATGGGATTTGACATTAATCATTTAGCGATGACTTATGTCAAACCGCATACATTTTGACAACGAATTTCGTCATCGTTTTTAATGAAAGATACGTTGTCTAAGGGGCCAGGTGCTACGGCGCGTAGACACGTGCCTACGCCGCGTAGGCGGGTGCTACGACCACTCGTGATTTTCCAGACATTTACCTAGTAAAATAACAACGAAATTCTCTAAAGATAATAATTAAAAGATAATTGAGTGGAAATTTTATTGAGGGGAAGAATACATTTTAATGCGAACAAAAGTATTTTAACATAATTTTTTAATAAAATGAACAACTTTATTTATGTATTCAGGTATTATTAAATTTCTTGAGATTAAACACACCGTGGAGATAATTTCATTCAAAAAACAAAATTCATTACTTTTCGACAGGGTCTAACAAAACTAAGTGATAATATTTTAGGGTGTGTATGTGTTCCTTGTAGAGAGTTCACTGCGAAAGTAGCAGCGCTGGAAGACCATTTTTTTCACTTTTGTATGAGCAACCCCAGTGTCGCGAGTTTCCCCATACAAAAGTGTAAAAAATTGGTCAATCAGCGCTGCTACTTTCACAATGAACTCTCGACAAAGAACACATACACACCCTAAAGTATTATCACTTAGTTTTGTTACACCCTGTATAACGTAATTTTTGTGGTCTTATAAAAGGCACCTACAGCAGAAATGAGACTTTAAAACCATCACAAAATTTTAAGATATGAACCATTTCCATTAATTCTTGCATCGATTTCTTATTTAATCTTTTGTACTTTTCATTACAACACGAATAGCTTCTAATCGTTAAAATTAAATGTTGTTAAAATATCTCGAGGGAAGTTCTACAATTTACAAAGGAGTAATTAAAATATTTTAATAACGCTTAAGGACGTTTCGCACCTAGTATTAATTTGTTTTATTCGGGTCAATTCACACTGAGACGCGACGCAGCGCTTTTAAACTTAGAACAAACCTACGCGTCAGTGACGGAGCGTCAAGTTGTCAAAATATGTGTGTTTTGTCGCAACTTGACGCTCCGTCACTGACGTGTAGGTTAAGCCTCAGCTTTAAGGTTAAAATTGAACTTTATTCACTATGTTATAAGACACAAGTTTTTTTGCTAAAGTAGGTGCTGCTTGAAGTCATAAAATTTTACAACGAAGTTTCTGAAAAAAAAATAATTGTTTTTTTTTAAAGAGAAAAGAGCGTATGTGATATGTATAATATATAGTACTCATCGTATCAGAAGTAAAACTTCTGTCCAATGTCCTGACGGTATCCTGATGTAATGCTATTATTTCGACCTTCTTTCTTCGTGATGCGAAATTTCACGAACGCGCCTAAAGAAGTTTAACTTTGAAGATGCGATGCGGTGCGTCATGTTTCATCGCGGTACGATCTGACCGCTTGGAGAAACGATGCTTTAAAGTTTAAGGTTATTGCACATTTATCATCACGCACGGGCCAAATTCGCCGCGCTTTAGAATTCGTTGTATAAAATAATATGTAAAACCTCGCACATTCGTCCGCACTGTGCGCGCCGCATTTCTTGAACTATGCGTTGCGTTAGACGCATACGGTATGCGTACGGTGCTGACAAATGTGCCATCAGTTTTATATTGAAACATAAAATTAGAAATTCAGGGAATTACTGTTTTACTAATAAAATGTATTAAAATAAGTATATTAGGTAATATAATTTGAAGTAATTTTGGTAGTGTAAAATATTCTAGAGTCTGGGTTCTAAATTAAGGTTAGCGTGAAATTGAGGCGCCCACAAGAACGGTGGTTTGATAGCAGTTCCATATTAAATTATAATACTTAAGTAATTTTAGGTAAAATACTATATTAGTGTTTGTAGGTTCTTAATAACAATATTATTACTTTTTTAAGTTTTTAAGGGTAAGTATATAATATTTTATAAGCTCCCGTAGCATTTTTATAGCTGAAGAATGTTTAAACTAGTGTTTCATAAAGAAAACAAGAACGTAAATTATAATATAGCCTTATGCTACGAATAGTATTAGAGTACAGCATACTAACCTTCAGATCTCTCAGATACCTAACTGTGAGATCTAAAGCTTATGCTGCATTATGCATACATAGACGGAAAAATCTAACATGTTAACATCTATATACATGCATAACATGCATCGAAGCTGCATAAAAGATGCATCAAAGAAGCTTGTATGTATGATGCTTACATGCATCATACATGTAACAAGCATCTTTGATGACGTAGTCGAGTAAGGCCGTATTTCCACTGACGCGGAGCGGAGCTTAGCGGTGCCGAATTGACCAATCACCATGCTCGAAATCTTCGCTCCGTTTCGCTGTCGTTCCGCTGGAATAGCACGATTGGTCAATTCGGGCACCGTTAAGATCCGTTCCGCTCCGTTTCAGTGGAAACACACCCTAAGACCGTTTGCCCACCACCGCCACCGTCACTGGGACGTCACCGACAAAAACTCAAATAAAATGTCACTTTATGACCTAGGCTATAGGTTTTTTTCGCGTTTAGAAGTATTATTATATACAAACTTTCATTCCCTATTTTAACCCCTTGGTCCTTGGGGATAGAATTGATCAAAATCCTTTCTTAGCGGATGCCTACGTCATAACATCTACCTGCACGCCAAATTTCAGCCCGATACGTTCAGTGGTTTGGGTGGTGCGTTGATAGATCACTATGTCAGTCAGTCATCTTTGAGTTCTATATATTTAGATTTGTCGATGACGTTCCAGTAACGGAACGCCCTAAATAATCCGACGAAAGAAAATTGGCACATCACAACTCAGCGTTTTGACGATAATTAGAAGTCTTATTAATATGCGATAAAATCTTTTCCAGGCGTGTTCCCATGAAGACGTCTTATTCAAATCCCCAAATCCCTGTCAGAGAAAATCCGGAGTAACTCCCCAATTATCCAACTCTTAACATCAGATGTCGAATATTGTAGGCGTTTTACTATACAGTTCCTTATCATAAAAATTGGGTACTTACTTACTTAGTTTATTTTTGTATTCGATAGATTAGATAGCTTTTTGTGTTAATTTGTATTGTATAGAGTGCATTGCATATTGAATTGTTAAAAAATCATCAACATTTTATAAATAAAAACCGTATGCGAATCATAATTATTATGGCTCGATCCTCATGTACGCGCGAAGGTAGTAAACAGAGTGTACCAAACAGAGATAATACTTTAGGGCAGTGGTCGGCAACCTTTTGGCAGGCAAGAGCCACAAGGTGGCAAAACAAACTAAAGGCGGGCCGCAGACCTCATGCTCGTATTAACCCTAAAAGCTCAATATACCTACAGTCATAATGAAAGGAAATATGTAAGTTTTAATCCGTCTTTCACCAATTCCAGGAAATCTTTTGTTATCGCGGCCCATATTATGGGCCTTACGGGGCTTGAGGGATTAATTAAAAATGGCATAAACAGCTACGTACTTAAGTGGCGATAACTACTGGTAGTATTAGAAAACATTGTTTTTGATACGCAACTCATTCACAAAACACTCACGGGTAAGAGGTTCGCGGGCCGCGTGTTGCCGACCGCTGCTTTAGGGTATGAGTATTTTGTGTTCCTTGTATGAAGTTTACTGTAAAATTAGCAGCCCTGAAAGAGTAATCGTTTATGTATAGCTATAAAAATATGGTTTGGGCAACCACATGATTTTGTCTAGGCATACTAATACTATACCATTATTTTAGAAAAAGTAACTCAGCACAGCAACTATCACTTTATTATGATAAAAAAAACCGGCCAAGTGCGAGTTAGACTCGCCCATGAAGTTCCGCAGCAGCAATAAGAATTATTTCTATGAAATTATAAGGTTTTTGATTTATTTTAATATTTCATTTTTCATATAATGAAAGTTAAATTAAGATTTATCATTTACGACGTATAAAAAAACTACTGGCTAGATCTCGTTCAAACCAATTTTCGTTGGTAGTTTTTATAGTAATGTACATCATATATTTTTTTTATAATTATCATGCCCCTACTTTAGAAGTTAGAGGGACACACACACACACACACACACACACACACACACATTTTGCCACTTTGGAAGAGTCTCTCTCGCAAACTATTCAGGTTAGAAAAAAAATGATATTAGAAACCTCAATATGAATTTTGAAGACCTATCCATAGATACCCCCACACGCATAGGCCAGATGAAAAAAATTTTTTTTGTTTCAGTTGTACCTATAATTTTTCCATTTTTGTATCAAAATCTTAATGCGGTTTACAGGCTACATCTACTTACCAAGTTTCAATAGTATAGCTTATGAGCTTTCGGAGTTAAACTTTCGGAGTTAGTAAGTTTCGGAGAAAACTGGCTGTGACATACGGACGGACGGACAGACAGACAGACAGACATGACGAATCTATAAGGGTTCCGTTTTTTGCCATTTTGGCTACGGAACCCTAAAATCGGGACTAGATGACGACCGCACCTTCGTTGCGCTAATTTTTTTATAAAATTGGGGCCAAAATTAGTTTATCGCGCGAGAAACGTAAATTTTTTCGGATTAAAAAATATCCTATGACCTTTTCCATGTCTCAAGGTCTGCAATTTTGTTAAAAATAGTTCAGAGGTGGTAAGGGTGAAGAGGTGACTGACAAACAGAAGGCTTACACACTTTTACGTTTAAAATATTAGTATTGATAATGGATATGGATTAATTGCATGGATATTAAGTATTATTAGACAATAATAATTTACCGAAGGCTATCCATACTTCCATACTAATATTATTAATGCGAAAGTGTGTCTGTCTGTCTGTCCGTCTGTCTGCCTGTCTGCCTGTCTATCTGTTACCTCCTCACGCCCAAACCGCTCAACCGATTTTGCTGATATTTGGTATGGGTATACTTTGAGTCCCGGGAAAGGACATAGGATTACTTTTTATCAAGGAAAAATGTACGGTTCCTGCGTGATAAACGAATTTCGGCGCAACGGAGTTGCGGGCGTCATCTAGTAAATGAATAATTGTAACGATATCGCTCAATAGAATCTGTTATTTCACGTTGTAACTTAGTTATCTCAGTTAATAAACCATTGTTTGGGTTTGAGAGTGGCGATTTGTATGCCAGACGAGTCACTTCGAACAAAAGTCGATATCGCTGTGTTTCGTGATCGACATACGTAATAAACCAAATGTTACTGCCACGGTAATGAAATACAAATATACGAAGTAAATAACATGTATAAAACAGTAATTTGCTTGGAGAAAACAGCCATGTTTATAGTAGAGGAGGGGAGGGTGCTATTTTTGTAGTCACTCGAGCGTCATGGAGACCTAGGAGGTTTTTTACATTAGGCAAAACTGATAAAAAAATAATAAGAGCGTTTTTTATCTTAGTGGTGGGTTCAGAAACTGCAGCCATTTTAAAGTTTTGAAAGAAAATATTATATACAGAAAATTGCTTATTTAGGTAAATTATAAATATATTTTTGACAACAAGGACATTTAGTTTAGTAAGTACAAAATAAAATATCTGCGAAGCTTCGTTAGGAAAATATGAAGCTTTATTTTTTATATTTTAAAATGTCCCTACAGGCTTACCTATACTTTGAACTGTCAGTGCTTTATATGGAAGCTTCTTTGGTACACAACATCCGGGATCTTAATCTGACAGATCCGGTGTCATTTCAATATTAAAAAAAAAATTAACCCACCACGTGAGAAATCTAATTTAATAATAATAATAATAATGATAATAACGTTTATTTAACAATAAGACATCACATTACACTACAATACACATACACATTACAATACACATTACAATTCGTAAAGAAAAAGTAAAAGAAAAATATGTAATTACAAAAATAATAGCATTATAATAGCATGAGGAACGGTACAAGTAGTGCATTGTCATGTCTACTGCCAAAAAGGACACCACTCAGGCGTATCACCGTGACGTACACCACAGTGCCTGGTATTATGTGGTTCCTAGTAAACCGTCATCTGGAAACAGGAACAGATAAGCACTCAGCTATATATTATCAGCTATATATATATAATATTTTGTATGTTATATAGCTTATAACATACAAAATATTATTTTTTATATAAAATATATGGAATTCCACAAGTTACAAGATACGTTAATTAATATGAAAATATAATATAAAATAAGTACTATAATATTATGAGTTGTGTGTGTGACTCAAATCTCAATGCTATGGAATGGTTATGCGGCGGACCCTTCCACCTGCCGCCCGCGCCCCTCGTAAAACCCGTGCTCTCACCATAACGCAAACGGTTGTCCCATGGAGTAGGAGCGCCGCGCGCGCAGGACTACGGCCACCGCTATACACCTGACCGTAGCAATGAGCGATATACTTACGTAATACATAAACAGTAATAATAATAATAATATTATGTATGGTAATGACTTATGGTACAACGAGATATACCTACTACTTGTATAATAATATATTATCATCGCAGTGCAGGATTCAGGTAAGTTGTGAGTTTGTTATAATTTTTAAAGGTATTTAAAATATTATGTGTACTTGATATATTTGTTATAATTCATACATAAATTACACTGAAAATTGGATAAATAATAACTAGATTTTCCAAAATTAATCCTTTCAATGTGTAGACTAATTAATAGATAATATAATATTATAATTTGCAGGGAGTATGGATATGATACGTCTACAACGCTTGTAAAAACAGTGCCTTTCTATTTTTTACCTAACAACCCGAGGCATGGGGGATCGAGCTTGAAGGATAGTGTTTGACTTTGCAAGCGACTCTGGAACATCCGTAAACGGCCTTGCGCCGGCTTACAACTTTATCGGTAAGTACAGCTGAGATAACGACCAGACAATGATAATAGGTAATTTCATCGTAACATTATAAGTTCATAAAATATTAATAATAATAATAATAATTGTATAAAACCAATTGTAAATAAATAATAATAATGTTAATACATTTGAGCATATCATTAGTCAATAATTATATTTATAATTTATAGTTAAATTACTGCAAGTTGTTCAGTTAGTAGATAGGATTTGAGTCTTAATTTAAAATTCTTTACTGTTTGCAGAGTTCGAATTTGCGGCGGCACAAGATTGTTCCAGACTTTGCTTGCGAGGTATTTGAAGCTGCCTTGGAACTTGGAAGTGCGGTGAAGCGGAGTGATCATCCTATAGTTAGATCCCCTGGTGGTCATCGTCAGGTAGAACCATAAGACCAGTTTTAGGCGTAAGACGTAGACGTCTTTTCTTTACATTAAGAGTCACAACTCACACTCACAAAATAATATATTATCAGTGAAGTGAACAGTAGTTAGTAAAGTATTGGATCTGTATAATATAAAGTAGTAACATATTCGATCTGTCGTTTGCCGCCACGTGCCGCCCGCGCGACACTGTCGCCTCTGTAGCGCCGACCGTCGTGTATTAAACAAACAGCGGGCTGATTCTGTATCGTACATTTGTGAGTTAATAACTGAGTTAGTAACGAAACGGAGGAGTGTATAACGGAAAGTGCCACTTTTTGTATTCACTTGCATACAAAAGTGAGACTTTTCGGTTGCTCACTACTCCGTTTCGTTATTAACTCAGTGATTAACTCACAAATGTACGATACAGAATCGGCCCGCAGGTGTTGTTATGTAACAATACATAATTATTATTACGAGTTAGTATATCCATACCTATGCCTTGCAGTACTACTATCTATTCTGTGCCATGAGACATTGGTGACCTTAACACGACGTGGTAATGATGATGACGACGATGATGATGATTATGATTATGATGATGAATATTAATTGCATAGTAGCATATGCTTTCTGTTCCTAAAACAACGCCGAAACTCCCAAACGTGTATCTATAAGGAGTCAGGAGTTCTCTCAGCATCTTCGAAACCATGGTATACCTTGACCTAATATTTGACTTTTTGGTAGCATATTCTTAGTACACTTCACATAAAACCAAAATCACCATATGTTTCCATATAAATTTCGAGGAGTTCCCTAAAAATAAGCTTTATGTAATGTTAATAATGTCAAAAGAAAATATTTAAAATCTAATCATCTCATTCTAACAAGTAACATATTGTAGACTTATCTATAATACTGTAATGTTGCTATTAATATAATAAATAATAATAAACTTTTTGTTTTAGTTATTTTGTTATCCTACTTAAAAACATATATCTGTATCTAACTAGTAAGACCGTTCACAATATCTTGTATTCAATTATTCTGTTACTTAGAGGTGAAAACTTGTAATTGGCTTTCTAATCCTCATATAAAATTTCCACTGATGTCACTTAGCTGTAAGTTTTCCATGTCACATAAATAAATAAATAAATAAGTAATAATTAAAGTTAAGTAACAATTAAATTAAAAAAGTTACTTAACTTTTATAATTACTCAATGTGTAATTATAACGTAATGTGCGAGTGGAGTGCGCGTGGCGTGCGCGTATGGTGCGCGTGGCGTGCGCCTGGAAAGCGCGTGGCGTGCGCGTGGCGTGCGCGTGGAGTGCGCGTGGAGTGCGCATGGCGTGCGAGTGGCGTGCGCGTGGAGTGCGCGTGGCGTGCGCGTGGCGTGCGCTTGGCGTGCGCGTGTGGTGCGCGTGGCGTGCGCGTGGAGTGCGCGTGGCGTGCGCGTGTGGTGCGCGTGGCGTGCGCGTGTGGTGCGCGTGGCATGCGCGTGGAGTGCACGTGGCGTGCACGTGTGGTGCGCGTGGCGTGCGCGTGTGGTGCGCGTGGCGTGCGCGTGGAGTGCACGTGGCGTGCGCGTGTGGTGTGCGTGGCGTGCGCGTGGAATGCGCGTGGCGTGCGCGTGGAGTGCGCATGGCGTGCGCGTGGAGTGCACGTGGCGTGCGCGTGTCTTGCGCGTGGCGTGCGCGTGGAGTGCGCGTGGCGTGCGCGTGTGGTGCGCGTGGCGTGCGCGTGGAGTGCGCGTGGCGTGCGCGTGGCGTGCGCGTGGCGTGCGCGTGGCGTGCGCGGATGGAATTCGATAAATGCAATTTAAGATCTATTGATGTGCCTTTAAAACTTAAATATTACTTAGCTTTAAGTAATATTTAAGGATAAGTAATACTTAAAGTTAAGTAACAATTAAAATTAAGTAATAATTAAAGTTAAATAATAATAAAAGTTAGGTAATACTTAAAGTAAAGTAATAATTAAAGTTAAGTAGGTAACAATTAAAGTATTACTTAACTGGGTTCGTGTACCGAGCGGTGTGCCTCAAGGCTCGCTACTCGGGCCTTTATTATTATTATAATCTACGTAAACGACATTGATTCCTGCTTAAAGTTCGCAAAACTTTTATGTTTTGCGGACGATATGAAAATTTACGCTATAATAAAATCATCTGAAGATGCTCGTAACTTTCAATTAGACCTTTCCAACCTTGAAAACTATTGCAAAATGAACAAACTAGATCTTAATCCTACCACATGTTCAATAATAACGTATACTCGGAAACGCTTTGCCATAAACGAGAATAATTCATTAGGAGGCCAAATCTTATCTAGGTCAAGCTGTGTTCGTTATTTAGGTGTACATCACGATTGCAAACTAATTTTTGATACTCAGATCGAGGCGATTATTAATAAAGCTTCCAAGGCCTTGGGGTTTGTGATGCGTATGTCGAAATGTTTTACTGAAGCGAAAACCTTGAAAATTTTGTATTGCACACATGTCAGAAGTCATCTCGAGTATGCCTCGCAGGTGTGGAACCCTTACTATCATAAACATGTAGACCGTATAGAGGCGATTCAAAAGCGTTTTATGCTATCATCAAAAAATTGCATACCACTCGGACAATTATCTAAGCCTTTGTAAGAAATTTCATATCCTACCATTAAAAACACGACGCATGATATCTGATTGTTCTTTACTATTAAAGACGATGTCAAATGCATTAGACTGCCCGCAACTACTTTCCAAATTCTCCATTAATGTTCCTACTAAATTCATAAGACTCATACCACCAATAGCGGTACCAAAAGCCTCCACCAACTACAGACAAAACTCGTAAGTTGTGAGAGCGAGTCGCAACTTCAACAAGCTATGCCGTGATTACGATCTTGATGTATTTACTACTAAGACAACGTCGATTAGAAAGAGCTTGAGCTGCAAATTTTTTGATAACTTGATTTCCTAAATTTGTATAACATATTCAAACCACAATACTATGGTAAATTGTACGATATAATTAGCATACACTTCTTTCTGGTTTTTAGTCAGACCTACCTTTAAAGTTTAAACTTTTTGTTTTAGTTATTTTGTTATCCTACTTAAAAACATATATCTGTATCTAACTAGTAAGACCGTTCACAACTAAATAAATAACTAATTTTCTATTTCTAACCAAACACACACACACACACACACATACGCACGTATTCACTGACAATATGAGACACACACATGCACTTCTTATGCTGGTAAAAACTCACACATAACTATAATGTAATAAAACCTATTATGTATACTAAAATAAGCTTTATGTAATGTTATTAATGTCAAAAGAAAATATTTAAAATCTAATCATCTCATTCTAACAAGTAACATATTGTAGACTAATCTATAATACTGTAATGTTGCTATTAATATAATAAATAATGAACTAATCTTTGACCCTTAACGGTACTGCACTTTGGAATCGCCAAATAAAACCAGCTAACAGAGTTAACTGACGGTTTATTATACCAGAAAAGGGTCGTATTTTAACAATAATTTGCATGGCCTATATACGCTCACAAAAAGTTTTCTATAGCGCGATCTAGCCGGCGCAGGAAACGTTGCTAGCGCCATCTATTGAGAACATTAGGAACTAAATATACATAGATGTTTTTAACACTACGATCTAGCTACCGACGACCACGGTGCGGAGCTAGCGACATCTTTTGATGACATTCATAACGTAATTCTTAACATATCGCCCACCAAAAGACATTATTGAAAGAATGTCTTTTTACAAAAAACACACAACAAGTTCCAATAGTTTGAACTACAGTTTTAAAGCTAGATTATGCATCTAATAATATTTAACAATTAATATCATTAAAAATACAAACATTTTGTCTACAACAAACTAAAGATAACATGTCTTTAGGACTGGCATTGAAATTAAACTGGGTATGTTTACTTGGGTATGTAAAACATTACTGAAAACCATTATTACAAATTACAATATAGCTTAATCACTGATTAACAGGCAATACACAAATTTTACAAACGGGTCTTTTAAGAATAGAAGACTTGGTGCGTAACGTGACTACACGAGTGAGATTATCACGACCCGGGTGTTTCTCAACAATTCTACCCATTAACCAGCGACTTGGAGGTAAATCATCTTCTTTAATGAGGACCACGTCCCCTACGTTGGGTTCCGGAGTCTTCAATGCCCACTTATATCGTTGCATCAAAGTGTTTAAATACTCAGAGGACCAACGTCTCCAGAACGAGGATAACATCCTCTGAATGAATTGCCATCTTGAAAGACAGTTAATGTTTGCACTCTCATAGGTGTCCTCAGGAACCGTAAGAAGTGGTTCACCTATCAGAAAGTGACCAGGGGTTAACGGCAAAGGATCCCCAGGTTCTTTAGTGTCGATTACACTCAAAGGCCTGGAATTTAAACAGGCTTCAATTTGACACAACAACGTGCTCATTTCCTCATAGGTGAATGTTGTGTCGCCTATCACTCTTTTGAGGTGAAATTTAGTGGATTTTATTCCCGCCTCCCATAAACCACCAAAATTAGGAGCGTGTGGGGGAATAAAATGCCATTCCGTGCCAGCACTCTCCAAGTGTTCTGCAGCAGTCTGTTGGATAGTTGCTAACTCTTGGAGTTCTCTGGAGGCGCCGACAAATGTGGTCCCATTGTCGCTCCAAATATGAGCACAACGACCACGACGTGAAACAAATCGCTTAAAAGCGGCTAAAAAAGCTTGAGTAGTCATATCACTCACGACCTCTAAGTGTATAGCACGAGTAGCCATACATACGAATAAGCAAATATATCCCTTATAGGATCGGTAACCGCGTCCTTTAGTAGTCCTTATATTTATAGGACCAGCGTAGTCCGCACCACTATTTAAAAACGGTCTGGATGGAACACATCTGACGGATGGTAACGACCCCATCAGTTGCTGATTAAAGTTAGCTTTCTGTCTGAGGCAAACAACACATTTGTGGACGTGATGTTTCACCAGGTTTCTTGCACCTATGATCCAATAGGCTGACCTTAAGTAGTTCATCATCAATGATGGTCCACCGTGCAACGTTCTTAGGTGAGCATCCGCTATTATTAATTTGGTTAGATGAGAGTCCTTAGGAAGAACTATTGGGTGCTTTGTATCTTCATCTAACTGAGATCTTTCTAGCCTTCCGCTGACTCGAATCAGACCCTTATCATCAAGATATGGGCAGATTGCTTTTAATTTACTTTTATGTCCTTGTATTGTCCCCTTTGTTTCTAATTCCTTGTATTCTATCTCAAAGTGTTCTTCTTGTGTGACCTTTATGCAACTTCTTAAAACTTCGTCTAATTCTTTCTTTTGTAAATATTTTGTTTTTTCTTTGTCATTGTTCCAGAATCGTCTGCAATAAGCAAGCACTCGCAACATCCGTTGCAAAGAGGAGAATCTCTCAAAGATTGACTGTTCCGGAACTGTCGTGATGTGAACCTTAACTGATTCTTCTAACGTTACGTTTAAATCTTTCGGTTTGTTGTACTGGATAGTTTGTTGTCTCAGAAATGGAGGTCCTGAAAACCACAGCGAGTCATTAACCAAAGCCGTAGGTAGTACTCCGCGTGAGGCACAGTCCGCTGGATTTAACTTAGTTGATACATGAAACCATTGCGAGGAATTCAAAGAGGTCAGCACTTCGGACACTCTATTCCCTACAAAAGTTTTCCATCGACTCGGATGGCTGTTGAGCCATGCGAGAACGACTGTTGAGTCACTCCAGGCCCGTATGTTGTCCTTGGGGATACTTAAAACTTCAGCAACTTCCAGCAACAGTCTTGAAAGAAGCACAGCCCCGCATAACTCCAGTCTCGGGATACTTATTTGCTTTATTGGTGACACTCTGGTCTTGGCTACAACCAGCGAGGTGTGTACTCCGCCATTATCATCAACCACTCTAAGGTAGACGACAGCTGAACACGCCGCCTTGGACGCATCACTGAAGCCGTGTAATTCCTTGACTGCATCATCAGAACTTGAACTCATCCATCGAGGGATTTCTATCTTGGTAAGTTCAGATAAGTCTTTACGGTAAGTATTCCATTCCTTCACTAATTCATCGCTTAATTCATCATCCCATCCAAGTCCTGTGAGCCACAGCTTTTGGATGAAAATCTTTGCTATAACTACGCTAGGTGCTATCCAACCTAGTGGATCAAACAGACGTGCAATATCTGAAATAATTGTTCTTTTAGTTACAGGTCCAGACGTCGGAGGAAGATTCACCGTGTATTGAAATCTATCATCACTTCGATTCCAGGTAAGTCCAAGTATTTTTATAGTATTATCCAGTTTGATCTCTATTTCCTTTCCTTTGTTGTCATTTTTCCTATCTTCTTGTTTGTCCTTATTTTCCTTTTCAGCATTTTCTTGATTTTCTCTTTTCTCAGCTAACGAGTTTATTTTCATTAAGAGTTCCTTACTATTGCTATTCCACTTCTGTAATTTGAAACCTCCTTTTTCTAATAATTGTGATATTTCTTTATAGATTTCTATGCCTTCATTGATACTACTACACCCTGTCATCAAGTCGTCCATGTAAAAATCTTTCAGGACTTTATCCGCAGCCAGAACATAGTTATGTCCTTCGTCGTGTGCAATTTGTTGCAGGGCTTTGACCGCGAGATGTGGAGCACAAGCTGTACCAAAAGTCACGGTAAGTAGTTCGTAATCTTTTATCTCTGTTGCAGGATCATCTCTCCAGACTATACGTTGGTAACTTGCGTCTTCATCTGTCACTCTGACTTGCCGATACATTTTGATAATGTCCGCGACTAAGCCAAGAGTCCACCCGACTCTCCACCGCATCACTGTGTGACGTAAGTCAGCCTGTAGTGTAGGTCCGATCATCAGCGTGTCATTCAGAGAGACGCCATTTCTATTCTTCTCTGAGGCATTAAATACCACACGAACCTTTGTAGTAGATTTGTCGTTTCTAATGACAGCGTGATGCGGTAGGTAGACTGATTCTTTCTTTCTTGTGTCCTGGTCTTCAACCTTCCTCATGTGCTCTAATTGTAAATATTCATTTATGACTTCTGTGTACTTTTCTTTTAAATCCTTATCCCTTGCGAACCTTTTTTCTAATGATTTCAGTCTAGCTATCGCAATGCATCGTGAATCGCCATATTTGCAAGCAGGGTTTTCGTCTCTAAACGGTAATTTGACGACGTAACGACCATCGTTTGATCTAGTAGTTGTAGCGTTGAATAAATCCTCACACCTTTGTTCTTCCTCTGTTAGAATTCTCTTTAACTTCGGTGTTTGCTCTTCGATTTCCCAGAATAATAATAATAATAATAAAACTCTTTATTGCACACCAAAATAAAAATACAATATGAGTGATAAATTAATAAGTATTACTACATAATGATGCACAAAAGGCGAACTTATTGCTACTAAGCAATCTCTACCAGTCAACCTCTTGTAGAGAAGATTTAAAATAAGGATAAAAGAAAATCGTGTAGGTGCACAAACTAATCTTAGTGTATATATTACTAGACTTAACTATAACTAGAACTAGGACAATATAATACAGTAGTAATAATAAACGGCAGTCAACTATGTTGATGGTCATAAAGCAACGATATACAAGTAATGAACTAGGGCATATTAAGGAAATATAATCTAAGTTTACGTTTAAAAATATTTATTGAACCGGCTCGTCGTATATCTAGAGGCAAAGAGTTCCAGAGAGTAGCAGCACGCACAGCAAAAGATTTGGAATATAAGGAAGTAGAGTGCAGAGGGATTTCCAGAGTGAGATTGCTTGAAGAGCGCAATGTTAGTTGGTGAGTGTCATGTAAAAATTTAAAACGGTTTTTAAGGTAAGAAGGAGAGGAGGGAACAAACAGGATGTTGTACAAAAGGGAGAGGACGTGACAATCTCGACGCAGGCGGATAGGAAGCCAGCGAAGATTCCTCCTTCCAGAATGTTTTAAGAATTTCATCGCTATTGATCTGTGCGTGCATAACGCTAATATTATGAGTTGGACTGTCCTTTATTGCCTTCTCAGGTTGTACTACACCAGATATTATCCATCCCAGTGTTGTGTTCTGAGCACTCAAAGTGCCAGATGGACTCTTTTTGATACCTTCTTTGAGTATTGTACTATAAATATCTGCTCCTAATAAAATATTTATTTTATTAGGAACATTGAACTTTGGGTCTGCTAAGGGCAGAGCTTGTAAATCAACCCACTCGATTGACTCTACGTGTCTTTCCGGAAGATAAGACGTAATGTTACTCAAAACATAAGCTTTGAGTTCCACTTTGAGCTCAGGATCTACTCTCGATTGGATCGACAGAGAGACCATGGACTTTGTACTTAAAGATTCCTTTTGACCTAAGCCTGACACTAATCCTTGGATTGGTATCTTTTTCAGCTTCAACAATTGAACTGTAGCTTCGGTGATGAAGCAAGCCTGTGAGCCCTGATCAAGTAATGCGCGAATTACTTGGGGCTGCCCATTGGGTGATACAGCGTTTATTAGCGCGGTGGCCAATAAAACCTGTCTGGACTTTGTTACCTTGCCAGTAGACATGCAGGACACTATCGGATTTTCATCAGAAAGTGGACTAGGGATAGCCGAGGGCTTATCTTGTGGCGTGTACTCACGTGCACCAGGTGGGTGCAGCAATGAATGATGTCTACGTTTGCATACTCGACATGAAGTAAGCTTCTTGTAATCCTGCACTATGTGATTGCTACCTAAACAATTGAAACACATCCTACTGTTAATTACAAACTCGCGTCGTTTGTCGTATTGTTGAGCAGAGAACTTTTTACAAAAACATAGCTTATGTGGTTCAGAGCAATACTCGCACTTGACATACGATGTTGTACCTAATAACGACTTTGGATTGTGATGATGTCCAGCATTATACCCGCTATTTGATTGATTTGATGCCCTTTTCGGTTCCAAGCACTCTAAAGCTCGGAATCGACTTTCAATAAAAGCCTTGAACTGAGTGAGAGTTGGTAAATCATTACCTTCCGAGTCGGTGACATGTAATTCCCACTGTTTACGAGTTTCGGCGTCAAGTTTGAACGCTATTATATGAATGATAATTACATCCCATGTAATTATCATTCATATAATATCAATCTCCAAGTTCGTTAAAGCGTTCAAACAGTCCACAGTAGTGTCCAACAGTTCTTTGAGCCCCGAGGCAGACTCAACATTCAAACGTTTTTGGCTAAATAATCTTTTTAAAATACAATTAGATAAATATCTTTTGTTGTCGTAACGGTTTTCTAACTGTTTCCAACACGGCATATAATTCGCGTCAGTTATTGGTGTCTGTCTGATAAGTTGTTCTGCCTCGCCACTCAAATGACCTTTCAAGTAGTGCAACTTTTGCACTCCATCCAATGAAGTGTTTTTGTGGACGAGAGATAAAAATAAATCGCGAAAGGTAGTCCACTCTGAATACTTCCCTGAAAATGTATCGATTAAGATCTTTGGCAATTTAACCATGGATCTATTGGACGATTCACCGGACGAGTCCGTCGAGACATTAACTTGCTTATCTCTCATCAACAGTTGATTTAAAGATACTTTCATATATGACTTATAATCTATATAGGCATCTTCACCTTTATCATACAATTCTCCGATTACATATTTCAACTGTAATACTTCCGTTTCATAATAAGTTTTATAAATCTCTGAATTGGTACTGCACTATGGAAATAAAACCAGCTAATAGAGTTAACTTACGGTTTATTATGCCAGAAAAGGGTCGTATTTTAACAATAATTTGCATGGCCTATATACGCTCACAAAAAGTTTTCTATAGCGCGATCTAGCCGGCGCAGGAAACGTTGCTAGCGCCATCTATTGAAAACATTAGGAACTAAATATACATAGATGTTTTTAACACTACGATCTAGCTACCGACGACCACGGTGCGGAGCTAGCGACATCTTTTGATGACATTCATAACGTAATTCTTAACAAATAATAATAAACTTTGTGTTTTAGTTATTTTGTTAAAAACATATATCTGTATCTAACTAGTAAGACCGTTCACAATATCTTGTATTCAATTATTATTCTGTTACTTAGAGGTGAAAACTTGTAATTGGCTTTCTGATCCTCATAATATAAAATTTCCACTGATGTCACTTAGCTGTAAGTTTTCCATGTCACATAAATAAATAAATAAATAAGTAATAATTAAATGTGCGTGGCATGCGCGTGGCGTGCGCGTGGCGTGCACGTGTGGTGCGCGTGGCGTGCGCGTGTGGTGCGCGTGGCGTGCGCTAGGAGTGCGCGTGGCGTGCGCTAGGAGTGCACGTGGCATGCGCGTGTGGTGCGCGTGGAGTGCGCGTGTGGTGCGCGTGGAGTGCGCGTGTGGTGCGCGTGGAGTGCGCGTGGCGTGCGAGTGGCGTGCGCGTGGAGTACGCGTGGCGTGCGCGTGGCGTGCGCGTGTGGTGCGCGTGGCGTGCGCGTGGAGTGCGCGTGGAGTGCGCGTGGCATGCGCGTGGAGTGCGCGTGGCGTGCGAGTGGCGTGCGCGTGGAGTGCGCGTGGCTTGCGCGTGGCGTGCGCGTGTGGTGCGCGTGGCGTGCGCGTGGCGTGCGCGTGGAGTGCGCGTGGCGTGCACGTGTGGTGCGCGTGGCGTGCGCGTGTGGTGCGCGTGGCGTGCGCGTGGAGTGCGCGTGGCGTGCGAGTGGCGTGCGCGTGGCGTGCGCGTGTGGTGCGCGTGGCGTGCGCGTGTGGTGCGCGTGGCAAATTCATAAGACTCAACCCACCAATAGCGGTACCAAAAGCCTCCACCAACTACAGACAAAACTCGTATGTTGTGAGAGCGTTTTAGTTATTTTGTTATCCTACTTAAAAACATATATCTGTATCTAACTAGTAAGACCGTTCACAATATCTTGTATTCAATTATTCTGTTACTTAGAGGTGAAAACTTGTAATTGGCTTTCTGATCCTCATATAAAATTTCCACTGATGTCACTTAGCTGTAAGTTTTCCATGTCACATAAATAAATAAATAAATAAGTAATAATTAAATACGATCTTGATGTATTTACTACTAAGACAACGTCGATTAGAAAGAGCTTGAGCTGCAAATTTTTTGATAACTTGATTTCCTAAATTTGTATAACATATTCAAACCACAATACTATGGTAAATTGTACGATATAATTAGCATACACTTCTTTCTGGTTTTTAGTCAGACCTACCTTTAAAGTTTAAACTTTTTGTTATAGTTATTTTGTTATCCTACTTAAAAACATATATCTGTATCTAACTAGTAAGACCGTTCACAATATCTTGTATTCAATTATTCTGTTACTTAGAGGTAATTGGCTTTCTGATCCTCATATATAATTATACTCGATCACGAATAGCATTTAAAAGAAATATAGATATTAACAAGCGTAATCTTAGAAGAGCAAATAACTTACATATTGAAAGCGTTAAATCTGATCTTGGAAAGCGAACTATACTTTTTGAAGGTGCTAAATTATATGATTCACTGCCAGAAAATATCAAAGACTGTAAAAGTTTAAAAAACTTTAAGTCTTTGTTAATTACTCATTTAATAGGGTCTAAATAACTAATTTTCTATTTCTAACCAAACACACACACACACACACACACACACATACGCACGTACTCACTGACAATATGAGACACACACATGCACTTCTTATGCTGGTAAAAACTCACACATAACTATAATGTAATAAAACCTATTATGTATACTAAAACAAGCTTTATGTAATGTTATTAATGTCAAAAGAAAATATTTAAAATCTAATCATCTCATTCTAACAAGTAACATATTGTAGACTTATCTATAATACTGTAATGTTGCTATTAATATAATAAATAATAATAAACTTCTTGTTTTAGTTATTTTGTTATCCTACTTAAAAACATATATCTGTATCTAACTAGTAAGACCGTTCACAATATCTTGTATTCAATTATTCTGTTACTTAGAGGTGAAAACTTGTAATTGGCTTTCTGATCCTCATATAAAATTTCCACTGATGTCACTTAGCTATAAGTTTTCCATGTCACATAAATAAATAAATAAATAAGTAATAATTAAATACGATCTTGATGTATTTACTACTAAGACAACGTCGATTAGAAAGAGCTTGAGCTGCAAATTTTTTGATAACTTGATTTCCTAAATTTGTATAACATATTCAAACCACAATACTATGGTAAATTGTACGATATAATTAGCATACACTTCTTTCTGGTTTTTAGTCAGACCTACCTTTAAAGTTTAAACTTTTTGTTATAGTTATTTTGTTATCCTACTTAAAAACATATATCTGTATCTAACTAGTAAGACCGTTCACAATATCTTGTATTCAATTATTCTGTTACTTAGAGGTAATTGGCTTTCTGATCCTCATATATAATTATACTCGATCACGAATAGTATTTAAAAGAAATATAGATATTAACAAGCGTAATCTTAGAAGAGCAAATAACTTACATATTGAAAGCGTTAAATATGATCTTGGAAAGCGAACTATACTTTTTGAAGGTGCTAAATTATATGATTCACTGCCAGAAAATATCAAAGACTGTAAAAGTTTAAAAAACTTTAAGTCTTTGTTAATTACTCATTTAATAGGGTCTAAATAACTAATTTTCTATTTCTAACCAAACACACACACACACACACACACACACACACACACACACACACATACGCACGTACTCACATGCACTTCTTATGCTGGTAAAAACTCACACATAACTATAATGTAATAAAACCTATTATGTATACTAAAATAAGCTTTATGTAATGTTATTAATGTCAAAAGAAAATATTTAAAATCTAATCATCTCATTCTAACAAGTAACATATTGTAGACTTATCTATAATACTGTAATGTTGCTATTATTGCTATTAATATAATAAATAATAATAAACTTTTTGTTTTAGTTATTTTGTTATCCTACTTAAAAACATATATCTGTATCTAACTAGTAAGACCGTTCACAATATCTTGTATTCAATTATTCTGTTACTTAGAGGTGAAAACTTGTAATTGGTTTTCTGATCCTCATATAAAATTTCCACTGATGTCACTTAGCTGTAAGTTTTCCATGTGCGCGTGGCGTGCGCGTGTGGTGCGCGTGTCTTGCGCGTGGCGTGGCGTGCGCGTGTGGTGAGCGTGGCGTGCGCGTGGCGTACGCGTGGAGTACGCGTGGAGTGCGCGTGGAGTGCGCGTGGCGTGCGCGTGTGATGCGCGTGTCTTGCGCGTGGCGTGCGCGTGGGGTGCGCGTGGCGTGCGCGTGTGGTGCGCGTGGCGTGCGCGTGTGGTGCGCGTGTCTTGCGCGTGGAGTGCGCGTGGCGTGCGCGTGTGGTGCGCGTGTCTTGCGCGTGGCGTGCGCGTGGAGTACGCGTGGCGTGCGCGTGTGGTGAGCGTGGCGTGCGCGTGGCGTGCGCGTGGAGTACGCGTGGAGTGCGCGTGGAGTGCGCGTGGCGTGCGCGTGGAGTACGCGTGGAGTGCGCGTGGAGTGCGCGTGGCGTGCGCGTGTGGTGCGCGTGTCTTGCGCGTGGCGTGCGCGTGGAGTGCGCGTGGCGTGCGCGTGTGGTGCGCGTGGCGTGCGCGTGTGGTGCGCGTGTCTTGCGCGTGGAGTGCGCGTGGCGTGCGCGTGTGGTGAGCGTGGCGTGCGCGTGGAGTACGCGTGGCGTGCGCGTGTGGTGAGCGTGGCGTGCGCGTGGAGTGCGCGTGGAGTGCGCGTGGCGTGCGCGTGGAGTACGCGTGGAGTGCGCGTGGAGTGCGCGTGGCGTGCGCGTGTGGTGCGCGTGTCTTGCGCGTGGCGTGCGCGTGGAGTGCGCGTGGCGTGCGCGTGAAAGCGAACTATACTTTTTGAAGGTGCTAAATTATATGATTCACTGCCAGAAAATATCAAAGACTGTAAAAGTTTAAAAAACTTTAAGTCTTTGTTAATTACTCATTTAATAGGGTCTAAATAACTAATTTTCTATTTCTAACCAAATACACACACACACACACACACACACACACACACACACACACACATACGCACGTACTCACTGACAATATGAGACACACACATGCACTTCTTATGCTGGTAAAAACTCACACATAACTATAATGTAATAAAACCTATTATGTATACTAAAACCCACCAAAAACATACCTGTTAAAATAGGGCCTAGTTCCTATAGGCTAACTGTTGGTCTAAAAAAAGAGTTGAAATCCAATCCAATGCCAAGTTCAGATGCACTTCATCGATCATAATCATCTTTATCAACAGCCTGATCCATAATACTTCTAAATTTGAACTTGGCAGGTTTTTGTGCTATGCGTTACACTTGATTAATTATATAATTAGATAATATTAATAGAATTTAAATAACCTGCCAAGTTCAAATTGGGAAGTATTATGGATCAGGCTGTTGATAAAGATGATTATGATCGATGAAGTGCATCTGAACTTGGCATTGGATTGGATTTCAACTCTTTTTTTAGACCAACAGTTAGCCTATAGGAACTAGGCCCTATTTTAACAGGTATGTTTTTGGTGGGATCTACATTTAACACATGACCTGTGTGCCAAATTTCATAACGCTATGACATTAAAGTTTGTATGGGCTGTAGATAGGCCGACTCACGCTTGACCGATTTCTAAAATTTCTTTTTTTTTTTAATCTACATATAACACACGACCTGTGTGCCAAATTTCATAACGCTAGGACAATTGGAAGTGGCCTCTGAAGTTCGTAGATGAACCGACTCACGCTTGACCATTTTCTACAATTTCTTAATTTTTCGTTAATCTACATATAACACACGACCTGTGTGCCAAATTTCATAACGCTAGGACAATTGGAAGTGGCCTAGAGGTTTTGATTACCGGTCAGTGAGTGAGTGAGTGAATGAGTGAGTCAGTGCCAAAATAAGCTATTTTTACAAGGACATATCTCAGGATCTACTGAAGCTATATCTATGAAATTGGGTATACTGCTTAAGTACTCGTAAATAATTACGTAGGTATAATTTTATCTTTGCACTCGCAATAGACACTGAGCTACAGGGGGGTCAAAAGTACGTCGAAACGGTTCGTGTAAATAGTGCACGGCATGCGCGCGGCCTGCTGGAACTAGGCTTGCGCACTTCCGTGCGCTTTGATAAGCTTTATGTAATGTTATTAATGTCAAAAGAAAATATTTAAAATCTAATCATCTCATTCTAACAAGTAACATATTGTAGACTTATCTATAATACTGTAATGTTGCTATTATTGCTATTAATATAATAAATAATAATAAACTTTTTGTTTTAGTTATTTTGTTATCCTACTTAAAAACATATATCTGTATCTAACTAGTAAGACCGTTCACAATATCTTGTATTCAATTATTCTGTTACTTAGAGGTGAAAACTTGTAATTGGCTTTCTGATCCTCATATAAAATTTCCACTGATGTCACTTAGCTGTAAGTTTTCCATGTGCGCGTGGCGTGCGCGTGTGGTGCGCGTGTCTTGCGCGTGGCGTGGCGTGCGCGTGTGGTGAGCGTGGCGTGCGCGTGGCGTACGCGTGGAGTACGCGTGGAGTGCGCGTGGAGTGCGCGTGGCGTGCGCGTGTGGTGCGCGTGTCTTGCGCGTGGCGTGCGCGTGGGGTGCGCGTGGCGTGCGCGTGTGGTGCGCGTGGCGTGCGCGTGTGGTGCGCGTGTCTTGCGCGTGGAATGCGCGTGACGTGCGCGTGTGGTGAGCGTGGCGTGCGCGTGGAGTACGCGTGGAGTGCGCGTGGAGTGCGCGTGGCGTGCGCGTGTGGAGAGCGTGGCGTGCGCGTGGCGTGCGCGTGGAGTACGCGTGGAGTGCGCGTGGAGTGCGCGTGGAGTGCGCGTGGCGTGCGAGTGGCGTGCGCGTGGCGTGCGCGTGGCGTGCGCGTGTGGTGCGCGTGGCGTGCGCGTGGAGTGCGCGTGGAGTGCGCGTGGCGTGCGCGTGGAGTACGCGTGGCGTGCGCGTGGCGTGCGCGTGGAGTACGCGTGGAGTGCGCGTGGAGTGCGCGTGGAGTGCGCGTGGAGTGCGCGTGGCGTGCGCGTGTGGTGCGCGTGTCTTGCGCGTGGCGTGCGCGTGGAGTGCGCGTGGCGTGCGCGTGTGGTGCGCGTGGCGTGCGCGTGTGGTGCGCGTGTCTTGCGCGTGGAGTGCGCGTGGCGTGCGCGTGTGGTGAGCGTGGCGTGCGCGTGGAGTACGCGTGGCGTGCGCGTGTGGTGAGCGTGGCGTGCGCGTGGAGTGCGCGTGGAGTGCGCGTGGCGTGCGCGTGGAGTACGCGTGGAGTGCGCGTGGAGTGCGCGTGGCGTGCGCGTGTGGTGCGCGTGTCTTGCGCGTGGCGTGCGCGTGGAGTGCGCGTGGCGTGCGCGTGTGGTGCGCGTGGCGTGCGCGTGTGGTGCGCGTGTCTTGCGCGTGGAGTGCGCGTGGCGTGCGCGTGTGGTGAGCGTGGCGTGCGCGTGGAGTACGCGTGGCGTGCGCGTGTGGTGAGCGTGGCGTGCGCGTGGAGTGCGCGTGGAGTGCGCGTGGCGTGCGCGTGTGGTGCGCGTGTCTTGCGCGTGGCGTGCGCGTGGCGTGCGCGTGGAGTACGCGTGGAGTGCGCGTGGAGTGCGCGTGGCGTGCGCGTGTGGAGAGCGTGGCGTGCGCGTGGCGTGCGCGTGGAGTACGCGTGGCGTGCGCGTGTGGTGAGCGTGGCGTGCGCGTGGCGTACGCGTGGAGTACGCGTGGAGTGCGCGTGGAGTGCGCGTGGCGTGCGCGTGTGGTGCGCGTGTCTTGCGCGTGGCGTGCGCGTGGAGTGCGCGTGGCGTGCGCGTGTGGTGCGCGTGGCGTGCGCGTGTGGTGCGCGTGTCTTGCGCGTGGAGTGCGCGTGGAGTGCGCGTGGAGTGCGCGTGGCGTGCGCGTGTGGAGAGCGTGGAGTACGCGTGGCGTGCGCGTGTGGTGAGCGTGGCGTGCGCGTGGAGTGCGCGTGGAGTGCGCGTGGCGTGCGCGTGGAGTACGCGTGGAGTGCGCGTGGAGTGCGCGTGGCGTGCGCGTGTGGTGCGCGTGTCTTGCGCGTGGCGTGCGCGTGGAGTGCGCGTGGCGTGCGCGTGTGGTGCGCGTGGCGTGCGCGTGTGGTGCGCGTGTCTTGCGCGTGGAGTGCGCGTGGCGTGCGCGTGTGGTGAGCGTGGCGTGCGCGTGGAGTACGCGTGGCGTGCGCGTGTGGTGAGCGTGGCGTGCGCGTGGAGTGCGCGTGGAGTGCGCGTGGCGTGCGCCTGTGGTGCGCGTGTCTTGCGCGTGGCGTGCGCGTGGCGTGCGCGTGGAGTACGCGTGGAGTGCGCGTGGAGTGCGCGTGGCGTGCGCGTGTGGAGAGCGTGGCGTGCGCGTGGCGTGCGCGTGGAGTACGCGTGGCGTGCGCGTGTGGTGAGCGTGGCGTGCGCGTGGCGTACGCGTGGAGTACGCGTGGAGTGCGCGTGGAGTGCGCGTGGCGTGCGCGTGTGGTGCGCGTGTCTTGCGCGTGGCGTGCGCGTGGAGTGCGCGTGGCGTGCGCGTGTGGTGCGCGTGGCGTGCGCGTGTAGTGCGCGTGTCTTGCGCGTGGCGTGCGCGTGGAGTGCGCGTGGCGTGCGCGTGTGGTGCGCGTGGCGTGCGCGTGTGGTGCGCGTGGAGTGCGCGTGGAGTGCGCGTGGCGTGCGCGTGTGGTGAGCGTGGCGTGCGCGTGGAGTACGCGTGGCGTGCGCGTGTGGTGAGCGTGGCGTGCGCGTGGAGTGCGCGTGGAGTGCGCGTGGCGTGCGCGTGTGGTGCGCGTGTCTTGCGCGTGGCGTGCGCGTGGCGTGCGCGTGGAGTACGCGTGGGACTATAGTTTTATTGTAACGCTCAACTAAGTTTATTTGAGGTGTATACCTAGGAGTGAAAAATACGTTGGGAATTTTATATTTTTGAAATAGTGCTTTAGTTGTAGAACTAATAAATTGACTTCCATTATCCAAGAAAATAGTCTGAGGGATGCCAAAAACTAAAAATATCGAATTTTCTAAAATATTAACCACTGCGTCAGCTGTGGCTCGACGTAGTGGAAAAATGTTACAGTACTTTGAAAAACAACAGGTAACTACGAGCATGTAACTATTTTGTTTTCGAGAAACTGGAAGTGGGCCTACAAAATCAATTGAGATCATTTGGTGAGGACGTGAGCATTGTTTAGGGCGTCCCATTTCTCCCAATGTAGTGTGATTTTGCGACTTATACGCTAAACAGACGGAACAAGAGGAAACAAATTTTACGACGCTTTGATGCATGCCAGGCCAGTAATATGACAATGCTAATCGATGGTACGTTTTAAATATTCCTAAATGACCTGCTGTTGGTGTAGAGTGGTTTTCTGCAATAATTTGGTCACGAAATTCTAAGGGAACTACTTCCTTCCAAGCGAATTCTGAAGTAAGCTGTGATTTGTTTTTCGAAAGTCGAAACAATGAGTTATTTTTAATTAGAAAATTTGGAAAATTACTAGGTGTTTTAAGACAACCGTTGTAAATATTAATATACCAATCATCCTTCGAGCTATCTACAGCGTTTGAAAGAGATATAGCTGCGACTGGGATAGCACGTGAGAGAGCGTCAGGTATTACATTGTCTACTCCTCGTCGGTGCTTAATTTCAAAATTAAATGATGATAATCTTACTCCCCAACGTGCCAATCTACCTGTAGGATTGTCCAACGAAAGGAACCACTTCAACGCGGAGTGATCAGTGTATACGGTAAATGTCTGGCCATTTTCTAAATAACACCGCCAGTGCTCGAGAGCAGCTAACACAGCGAGAGTCTCTCTTTCTGTGATGCTGTAGTTCTTCTCGGCCTTGGTGAGAGATCTACTCATATAGGCGATAGGGTGTTCTTTGCCGTCTATAGTCTGTGTAAGCATAGCACCGATGCCATAATTACTTGCATCTGTGTGGACCTCAAAAGACTTAGTGTATACCGGGCAAGAGAGAACTGGTGCGGAAACTAAGCAATCTTTTAATGCAGCAAAAGCCGCGTCAGCCTCCGGCGTCCACTGAAAAGGTGGTGCCTTCTTACTATTAGATGTAAGCTTGTTTAAAGGGTGAGCTACGGTACTAAAATTTGGAACGAAACGGCGGTACCAGGTCGCAGTACCCAGGAAACGTTTTAATTCCTTTTTGTTAGTAGGAACAGGAAAATTTAAAATTGCTTGTACCTTTTCTGGGTCCGTGCGTAAACCATGCGCGTCTACCACGTAACCTAAATATTTTAGTTCACTACGAAAGAATTTACACTTTTCAAAGTTTACTGTAAGGTTTGCCTGCTTCAATTTTTCTAAAACGCGTAATAAACGAGAAACATGTTCCTCAAACGATGAGCTAATAATAATAATATCGTCCAAAAAAGCGAAGGTTTTAAAATCATTGTCGCCAAATAAGCGATCTACCAAACGCTGTTGAGTAGCAGGAGCATTCGTGAGACCGAAAGGAGTTGTCTTAAATCTAAACGTGCCTCTGCCTGGTACGTAAAAAGCAGTTTTGTCTCTGTCTGCAGGCTCGATTGGAATTTGCCAGAATGCTTTAGAGAGATCGACGCTCGACAAATATTTAGCATCCCGAAGGCTATCTAATATTTCTGAGACGTATGGTAAATTGTACGCATCACGCTTCGTTATTGCGTTGAGCTTACGACTGTCGAGGCAAAATCTGGGCTTTCCATCCTTCTTATTAACGAGAAGAACCGGAGAAGACCACGCACTTTCACAAGGCTCAATGACATCTAGAGACAGCATTTCATCGACTTGCTCAATTAAAATACGCTGTTTTTCCGGAGACATCCTGTAATAACGCTGTTTAATCGGTTGGGCATCACCCGTATCTATTCTATGCGTAATTAAGCTAGTACGTCCTAAACCTTTTTCTTCCGAAGAGATCGTCTTAAATTGAGCAATAATATTATCAGCTATTTCTTTCTGATTATCTTTAAGATTATCATACGAATTTATAAACTCGGTACTGTTAAGTTTTAACTCAGCAATTGAAACTGGTGACAATGTAACACTATTTATATACTTGGGACAAATATTAAATGCACGCCAGAAATCTATGCCTAATATAATAGCTGTGTCCACCTCTGGAACAACATAAGCTTTAATGATATGAAATTGTCCTTCAAACGTTATGGGCAAATTCATATAGCCTATACATTTTAGGGATTGACCGCCAGCAGCTACCATAGAAACGTGGTCATTCTGTTGCAAGGTGCAATCAATTAAATTAAAGTGCGAGTTATTACCTAAAATTGTGACTGCAGCACCAGAATCAAGCAAACCACAGGCTTCAATATCATTAATTTTAAAATTTACATAGGGCCTAGAATCATTTAAGGGTTTTGAATGCAGAATTGTAGATACCTTATACGTAGAATAAAAATTTTTAATAAAAAGAAGCCAATTATCCCAATCTTTTTGATTAAAATTGCTACAATTCTGCTTTACTGGTTTTTTGGATTTTTATCTTTATTGCACACAGGACAATCTGGTGTTTTAACATCCTTCATACCGCATTTAAAACAAAATATTTTATCACGACTAGCCTGACATTGTCGAATGTGATGTGTGTTACTGCGACACCTAGGGCAAAAGGGTTGTTGTTTATTTACCTAAAATGAATGTATATAGTTTTCGTTTTGATTTTTATTTGAAGTATAATATTGATTTTTACTTTGTTGATTATAATTTAATCGTCTTGTATATTGTTCTCTATTATTGTAATTATTATTATTCTGTGTAAAAGTTTGTTTATTAAATGTGCTATTATTAAATTTATTTGTATTTTTAGTTAATTCTTTAGTATAAGCAAACTCAGGTGCAACAGTGTCAGAGCTCACCCGAGGAGGCTCTTGAAATTTCGAGAGACGAGAATGAATAATCTCATAATTACGACATAAAGAGCGTAAAGATTCTATGGTCGTGATCTGACCAGCTGATGCAGCAAGTGTACTGGCATAACATGGCCTAATGTTGTGTAATAGAATCTCGAGTTGATCCGATTCACTAGGTGGCGTGGAAAGACGAGAGAACATGCCATTCATGATCGAGAGATAAATGGTTATATTCTCACGTTCACCCTGAGTGCGAGATCGAATTTCCGAAATAAGACGATAGTCGTAATCTGACTGATCAAAGTCCTCTTTTAATTTCGCGGCGAGCTCAGGCCAAGATGAAATCTTGTCCCTAATAGCACGATACCAATGAAGGGCGTCGTCTTGAAAAATTTCGGTAGCAAAAGCTAAAACTTTCGACGATAAAATATTTCGAGCAACAATAAATTCCTCAACGCGCTGAATGAAAGAACGCACACACGTTTTGCCATTAAATTTTATTTTATTTAAGTCTGAAATAGAACGATCGCAAGTTACCGAAATTAAGTTGTGCACTTCCGGAGTTTGAGCCTCACTAAAAGAACTTTCACCTGAGTAAGATGTGCTAAGTTTAGGTCGCTTTGCTTGAAGAGCCGACAATTTTTGCGACAAAAATTTATAACTTTTGCAAATATCGTCATATTCTTTCTTAAAATCATCTCCACGCGTGATTCTTGCTAATCGATTATGCAGATGATTGAGCATATTTTGTGTTCTCATAATAGTAGGTTCACTGGGATCAGGTATATCAAGATTCATTTGAATTTTAGTTATAACCTCACAACAGCCTTTAAGATCCTGACGCGTATCTAACGGAGACTCTAATATGTGTTCGGACGGATATTCAGACGCTAATTTAACTATTTGCTTACGCAATTCCTCCACAGAAGAAGCAGCGGTAGCACCACGAATCTGGACCTCATATTCAAGTTCTGATTTTTGTAACGAAAGAAATTTAACCGGCAACATTTTTGATTAAATGTTGAGTATTGTACACAAGAGTGGTAAGTGGTAATTCGCTAGTAAGCAACTAATGATTTGCACACAAAACAAAAAACAAAACCAAAAAAAATAAATAGCAAAAATAAAAACAAAGCAAGAGAAAAAAAATTAAAACCGATCTCCGATCTGTTACAATATTTAGTAAAATTAACGTTTGGTTTTTTTTCTCTTGAAAACAAAAATAAAATCAGAAAAAAAACACAGCAAATAATAAAAAAAATGCTACTAATGTGTACTACCAACCAAGCACTAACGGTTTGCCGATTACAAAAAGGAAAGAAGGTATTATAACATTTACAATTTTAACTACCTATTGGTAATAAGTACACCTTAGTAACGGAAAAACCAAAAAATATAATAAAATAACGTTTTACAAAAATAAGCCACAGGCATGCACAAACTACAAAAAGCTGGGAAAAAGCAATAAGACCTGTTTAAACTAACCAAGTGTGGGCGCCAGTGTCACGGGGTAGGCCCTGTGCTAAAAAATAGTAAAAAAAAAACAGAGACCCGTGAACAAAATTATATTATATTAACAATAAACAATTACAAAAGATTATAATATTGCCCTTATGAAGTGAGAAGTGAGGGCGTGGGTCTTTTAGTTCAACAGGGCAAGTCTTATTACTTTTTAAAACCCAGGTAGGTACTCTCCTGGCTGTAGCACGGAGGACGAAAACGGCCTGCAGGGCGTTGAGATGGCGGCCAGGCTCCAGCAGGTCGGCTCCAACAGCAGCCACGGCAACAAAATGGCGGCCTCGGGCTTCCACCGCGTAAGGCAGCAACGCCACAAAATGGCGGCACGGAACCAAATGCCAAGCCGATCTTGAAAACCCTGGAACGCGCCATCAAAGAAAATTACGGGCGGTTCCGAAATTGCCGAGATCATCCACACTAACTGCAGCATAAGGAAAAATACCTACTACGTAGACGTGCAGCCGTGGATGATCTCAATCAGAATCGGAGATTACAGACTTTACGAAATTATAATATATTTTTTTAATAAAAAATGATTGAAGGCAATGATATAATAAATAATAACTCAAATTGAAGGTATGTCTTTTTTTTGAAAATCTGATGCAATAATTCTATACTTAACGATGAAATTGCAAAATCAGAAAGCTACTACAGTGAACAGTCTACAGCACAATGGTAGCAACTATGTAATGAAAATGGATGAATATGAAATCTATCTGAACTAAAATCACATAATGAAATAATATCTTTATAATCAAAGCAATCAATAGCAATACCTGTTAAAATACCACTTACCCAATCTGGGGTACAATACGGCACTAATAAATTATTAACTTATAAAATGATGATTAAATAAACTCTGACAAAAACACACAAGAAACGTTACGAAAGGAACGTTATTTAAAATAATCGGGCGCAATAACGTGCGTCTCCTTTGGCTTCAAGTCGTGTTCTGCCGCAGCGAATCGTGTGTGACGATCGAGTCACAAAACGAATGATAACGTAAAACGAAGGCAGATTTGAATAATTCCGTCCGCGGGCTCAAAAATGCTGCTGTAAGGAGCGCTAAGACGGCGCTAGGCATTTTAAGTTATTAAAATTTATATAGTTTTTTAGTTATTTAAGTTTTTGAATTATTTATATTGTTTTAGTGATTTAATGTTATATTTTGTAGTTCCGTAGTTATAAAATAGGTTTAATAAGTTAATAATTTTGGTATTATTTTGTAAAAAAAATCAATTTTAAATATTTTAATTATTACAACGTTACAGCGTGGAGTACGCGTGGAGTGCGCGTGGAGTGCGCGTGGCGTGCGCGTGTGGTGCGCGTGTCTTGCGCGTGGCGTGCGCGTGGGGTGCGCGTGGCGTGCGCGTGTGGTGCGCGTGGCGTGCGCGTGTGGTGCGCGTGTCTTGCGCGTGGAGTGCGCGTGGCGTGCGCGTGTGGTGAGCGTGGCGTGCGCGTGGAGTACGCGTGGAGTGCGCGTGGAGTGCGCGTGGAGTGCGCGTGGCGTGCGCGTGTGGTGCGCGTGTCTTGCGCGTGGCGTGCGCGTGGAGTGCGCGTGGCGTGCGCGTGTGGTGCGCGTGGCGTGCGCGTGTGGTGCGCGTGTCTTGCGCGTGGAGTGCGCGTGGCGTGCGCGTGTGGTGAGCGTGGCGTGCGCGTGGAGTACGCGTGGCGTGCGCGTGTGGTGAGCGTGGCGTGCGCGTGGAGTGCGCGTGGCGTGCGCGTGGCGTGCGCGTGGAGTACGCGTGGAGTGCGCGTGGAGTGCGCGTGGCGTGCGCGTGTGGTGCGCGTGTCTTGCGCGTGGCGTGCGCGTGGAGTGCGCGTGGCGTGCGCGTGTGGTGCGCGTGGCGTGCGCGTGTGGTGCGCGTGTCTTGCGCGTGGAGTGCGCGTGGCGTGCGCGTGTGGTGAGCGTGGCGTGCGCGTGGAGTACGCGTGGCGTGCGCGTGTGGTGAGCGTGTCTTGCGCGTGGCGTGCGCGTGGCGTACGCGTGGAGTACGCGTGGAGTGCGCGTGGAGTGCGCGTGGCGTGCGCGTGTGGTGCGCGTGTCTTGCGCGTGGCGTGCGCGTGGAGTGCGCGTGGCGTGCGCGTGTGGTGCGCGTGGCGTGCGCGTGTGGTGCGCGTGTCTTGCGCGTGGAGTGCGCGTGGAGTGCGCGTGGAGTGCGCGTGGCGTGCGCGTGGCGTGCGCGTGGCGTGCGCGTGGCGTGCGCGTGTGGTGCGCGTGTCTTGCGCGTGGAGTGCGCGTGGCGTGCGCGTGTGGTGAGCGTGGCGTGCGCGTGGAGTACGCGTGGCGTGCGCGTGTGGTGAGCGTGGCGTGCGCGTGGAGTGCGCGTGGAGTGCGCGTGGCGTGCGCGTGGAGTACGCGTGGAGTGCGCGTGGAGTGCGCGTGGCGTGCGCGTGTGGTGCGCGTGTCTTGCGCGTGGCGTGCGCGTGGAGTGCGCGTGGCGTGCGCGTGAAAGCGAACTATACTTTTTGAAGGTGCTAAATTATATGATTCACTGCCAGAAAATATCAAAGACTGTAAAAGTTTAAAAAACTTTAAGTCTTTGTTAATTACTCATTTAATAGGGTCTAAATAACTAATTTTCTATTTCTAACCAAACACACACACACACACACACACACACACACACACACACATACGCACGTACTCACTGACAATATGAGACACACACATGCACTTCTTATGCTGGTAAAAACTCACACATAACTATAATGTAATAAAACCTATTATGTATACTAAAATAAGCTTTATGTAATGTTATTAATGTCAAAAGAAAATATTTAAAATCTAATCATCTCATTCTAACAAGTAACATATTGTAGACTTATCTATAATACTGTAATGTTGCTATTATTGCTATTAATATAATAAATAATAATAAACTTTTTGTTTTAGTTATTTTGTTATCCTACTTAAAAACATATATCTGTATCTAACTAGTAAGACCGTTCACAATATCTTGTATTCAATTATTCTGTTACTTAGAGGTAATTGGCTTTCTGATCCTCATATATAATTATACTCGATCACGAATAGCATTTAAAAGAAATATAGATATTAACAAGCGTAATCTTAGAAGAGCAAATAACTTACATATTGAAAGCGTTAAATCTGATCTTGGAAAGCGAACTATACTTTTTGAAGGTGCTAAATTATATGATTCACTGCCAGAAAATATCAAAGACTGTAAAAGTTTAAAAAACTTTAAGTCTTTGTTAATTACTCATTTAATAGGGTCTAAATAACTAATTTTCTATTTCTAACCAAACACACACACACACACACACACACACATACGCACGTACTCACTGACAATATGAGACACACACATGCACTTCTTATGCTGGTAAAAACTCACACATAACTATAATGTAATAAAACCTATTATGTATACTAAAACAAGCTTTATGTAATGTTATTAATGTCAAAAGAAAATATTTAAAATCTAATCATCTCATTCTAACAAGTAACATATTGTAGACTTATCTATAATACTGTAATGTTGCTATTAATATAATAAATAATAATAAACTTCTTGTTTTAGTTATTTTGTTATCCTACTTAAAAACATATATCTGTATCTAACTAGTAAGACCGTTCACAATATCTTGTATTCAATTATTCTGTTACTTAGAGGTGAAAACTTGTAATTGGCTTTCTGATCCTCATATAAAATTTCCACTGATGTCACTTAGCTATAAGTTTTCCATGTCACATAAATAAATAAATAAATAAGTAATAATTAAATACGATCTTGATGTATTTACTACTAAGACAACGTCGATTAGAAAGAGCTTGAGCTGCAAATTTTTTGATAACTTGATTTCCTAAATTTGTATAACATATTCAAACCACAATACTATGGTAAATTGTACGATATAATTAGCATACACTTCTTTCTGGTTTTTAGTCAGACCTACCTTTAAAGTTTAAACTTTTTGTTATAGTTATTTTGTTATCCTACTTAAAAACATATATCTGTATCTAACTAGTAAGACCGTTCACAATATCTTGTATTCAATTATTCTGTTACTTAGAGGTAATTGGCTTTCTGATCCTCATATATAATTATACTCGATCACGAATAGTATTTAAAAGATATATTTATATTATTATTATAGATATTAGTATTATAGATATTAACAAGCGTAATCTTAGAAGAGCAAATAACTTACATATTGAAAGCGTTAAATCTGATCTTGGAAAGCGAACTATACTTTTTGATGGTGCTAAATTATATGATTCACTGCCAGAAAATATCAAAGACTGTAAAAGTTTAAAAAACTTTAAGTCTTTGTTAATTACTCATTTAATAGGGTCTAAATAACTAATTTTCTATTTCTAACCAAACACACACACACACACACACACACACACACACACACACACACACACACACATACGCACGTACTCACATGCACTTCTTATGCTTAGAGGTGAAAACTTGTAATTGGCTTTCTGATCCTCATATAAAATTTCCACTGATGTCACTTAGCTGTAAGTTTTCCATGTGCGCGTGGCGTGCGCGTGTGGTGCGCGTGTCTTGCGCGTGGCGTGGCGTGCGCGTGTGGTGAGCGTGGCGTGCGCGTGGCGTACGCGTGGAGTACGCGTGGAGTGCGCGTGGAGTGCGCGTGGCGTGCGCGTGTGGTGCGCGTGTCTTGCGCGTGGCGTGCGCGTGGGGTGCGCGTGGCGTGCGCGTGTGGTGTGCGTGGCGTGCGCGTGTGGTGCGCGTGTCTTGCGCGTGGAGTGCGCGTGGCGTGCGCGTGTGGTGAGCGTGGCGTGCGCGTGGAGTACGCGTGGAGTGCGCGTGGAGTGCGCGTGGCGTGCGCGTGTGGAGAGCGTGGCGTGCGCGTGGCGTGCGCGTGGAGTACGCGTGGAGTGCGCGTGGAGTGCGCGTGGAGTGCGCGTGGCGTGCGAGTGGCGTGCGCGTGGCGTGCGCGTGGCGTGCGCGTGGCGTGCGCGTGTGGAGAGCGTCTTAGTACACTTCACATAAAACCAAAATCACCATATGTTTCCATATAACTTCCCTTGCTCGGGCATAACTCCCAAAAGTGTATCTATAAGGAGTCAGGAGTCCTCTCAGCATCTTCGAAACCATGGTATACCTTGACCCAATATTTGACGTACGCGTGGAGTGCGCGTGGAGTGCGCGTGGCGTGCGCGTGTGGTGCGCGTGTCTTGCGCGTGGCGTGCGCGTGGAGTGCGCGTGGCGTGCGCGTGTGGTGCGCGTGGCGTGCGCGTGTAGTGCGCGTGTCTTGCGCGTGGCGTGCGCGTGGAGTGCGCGTGGCGTGCGCGTGTGGTGCGCGTGGCGTGCGCGTGTGGTGCGCGTGTCTTGCGCGTGGAGTGCGCGTGGCGTGCGCGTGTGGTGAGCGTGGCGTGCGCGTGGAGTACGCGTGGCGTGCGCGTGTGGTGAGCGTGGCGTGCGCGTGGAGTGCGCGTGGAGTGCGCGTGGCGTGCGCGTGTGGTGCGCGTGTCTTGCGCGTGGCGTGCGCGTGGCGTGCGCGTGGAGTACGCGTGGAGTGCGCGTGGAGTGCGCGTGGCGTGCGCGTGTGGAGAGCGTGGCGTGCGCGTGGCGTGCGCGTGGAGTACGCGTGGAGTGCGCGTGGAGTGCGCGTGGAGTGCGCGTGGAGTGCGCGTGGCGTGCGAGTGGCGTGCGCGTGGAGTACGCGTGTGGTGCGCGTGGAATTAGCATAGTAGCATATGCTTTCTGTTCTTAAAACAACGCCGAAACTCCCAAAAGTGTATCTATAAGGAGTCAGGAGTCCTCTCAGCATCTTCGAAACCATGGTATACCTTGACCCAATATTTGACTTTTTGGTAGCATATTCTTAGTACACTTCACATAAAACCAAAATCACCATATGTTTACCTTGCTCGGGCATAACTCCCAAAAGTGTATCTATAAGGAGTCAGGAGTCCTCTCAGCATCTTCGAAACCATGGTATACCTTGACCCAATATTTGACGTACGCGTGGAGTACGCGTGGAGTGCGCGTGGAGTGCGCGTGGCGTGCGCGTGGAGTGCGCGTGGCGTGCGCGTGTGGTGCGCGTGGCGTGCGCGTGTGGTGCGCGTGTCTTGCGCGTGGAGTGCGCGTGGCGTGCGCGTGTGGTGAGCGTGGCGTGCGCGTGGAGTACGCGTGGCGTGCGCGTGTGGTGAGCGTGGCGTGCGCGTGGAGTGCGCGTGGAGTGCGCGTGGCGTGCGCGTGGAGTACGCGTGGAGTGCGCGTGGAGTGCGCGTGGCGTGCGCGTGTGGTGCGCGTGTCTTGCGCGTGGCGTGCGCGTGGAGTGCGCGTGGCGTGCGCGTGAAAGCGAACTATACTTTTTGAAGGTGCTAAATTATATGATTCACTGCCAGAAAATATCAAAGACTGTAAAAGTTTAAAAAACTTTAAGTCTTTGTTAATTACTCATTTAATAGGGTCTAAATAACTAATTTTCTATTTCTAACCAAACACACACACACACACACACACACACACACACATACGCACGTACTCACTGACAATATGAGACACACACATGCACTTCTTATGCTGGTAAAAACTCACACATAACTATAATGTAATAAAACCTATTATGTATACTAAAATAAGCTTTATGTAATGTTATTAATGTCAAAAGAAAATATTTAAAATCTAATCATCTCATTCTAACAAGTAACATATTGTAGACTTATCTATAATACTGTAATGTTGCTATTATTGCTATTAATATAATAAATAATAATAAACTTTTTGTTTTAGTTATTTTGTTATCCTACTTAAAAACATATATCTGTATCTAACTAGTAAGACCGTTCACAATATCTTGTATTCAATTATTCTGTTACTTAGAGGTGAAAACTTGTAATTGGCTTTCTGATCCTCATATAAAATTTCCACTGATGTCACTTAGCTGTAAGTTTTCCATGTGCGCGTGGCGTGCGCGTGTGGTGCGCGTGTCTTGCGCGTGGCGTGGCGTGCGCGTGTGGTGAGCGTGGCGTGCGCGTGGCGTACGCGTGGAGTACGCGTGGAGTGCGCGTGGCGTGCGCGTGGCGTGCGCGTGTGGTGCGCGTGTCTTGCGCGTGGCGTGCGCGTGGGGTGCGCGTGGCGTGCGCGTGTGGTGCGCGTGGCGTGCGCGTGTGGTGCGCGTGTCTTGCGCGTGGAGTGCGCGTGGCGTGCGCGTGTGGTGAGCGTGGCGTGCGCGTGGAGTACGCGTGGAGTGCGCGTGGAGTGCGCGTGGAGTGCGCGTGGCGTGCGCGTGTGGTGCGCGTGTCTTGCGCGTGGCGTGCGCGTGGAGTGCGCGTGGCGTGCGCGTGTGGTGCGCGTGGCGTGCGCGTGTGGTGAGCGTGGCGTGCGCGTGTGGCGCGTGGAGTGCGCGTGGAGTGCACGTGGCTTGCGCGTGGAGTACGCGTGGAGTGCGCGTGGAGTGCGCGTGGCGTGCGCGTGTGGTGCGCGTGGCGTGCGCGTGTGGTGCGCGTGTCTTGCGCGTGGCGTGCGCGTGGAGTGCGCGTGGCGTGCGCGTGTGGTGCGCGTGGCGTGCGCGTGGCGTGCGCGTGGGGTGCGCGTGGCGTGCGCGTGTGGTGCGCGTGGCGTGCGCGTGTGGTGCGCGTGTCTTGCGCGTGGAGTGCGCGTGGCGTGCGCGTGTGGTGAGCGTGGCGTGCGCGTGGAGTACGCGTGGAGTGCGCGTGGAGTGCGCGTGGAGTGCGCGTGGCGTGCGCGTGTGGTGCGCGTGTCTTGCGCGTGGAGTGCGCGTGGAGTGCGCGTGGCGTGCGCGTGGAGTGCGCGTGGCGTGCGCGTGTGGTGCGCGTGGCGTGCGCGTGTGGTGCGCGTGTCTTGCGCGTGGAGTGCGCGTGGCGTGCGCGTGTGGTGAGCGTGGCGTGCGCGTGGAGTACGCGTGGCGTGCGCGTGTGGTGAGCGTGGCGTGCGCGTGGAGTGCGCGTGGAGTGCGCGTGGCGTGCGCGTGGAGTACGCGTGGAGTGCGCGTGGAGTGCGCGTGGCGTGCGCGTGTGGTGCGCGTGTCTTGCGCGTGGCGTGCGCGTGGAGTGCGCGTGGCGTGCGCGTGAAAGCGAACTATACTTTTTGAAGGTGCTAAATTATATGATTCACTTCCAGAAAATATCAAAGACTGTAAAAGTTTAAAAAACTTTAAGTCTTTGTTAATTACTCATTTAATAGGGTCTAAATAACTAATTTTCTATTTCTAACCAAACACACACACACACACACACACACACACATACGCACGTACTCACTGACAATATGAGACACACACATGCACTTCTTATGCTGGTAAAAACTCACACATAACTATAATGTAATAAAACCTATTATGTATACTAAAATAAGCTTTATGTAATGTTATTAATGTCAAAAGAAAATATTTAAAATCTAATCATCTCATTCTAACAAGTAACATATTGTAGACTTATCTATAATACTGTAATGTTGCTATTATTGCTATTAATATAATAAATAATAATAAACTTTTTGTTTTAGTTATTTTGTTATCCTACTTAAAAACATATATCTGTATCTAACTAGTAAGAGCGTTCACAATATCTTGTATTCAATTATTCTGTTACTTAGAGGTGAAAACTTGTAATTGGCTTTCTGATCCTCATATAAAATTTCCACTGATGTCACTTAGCTGTAAGTTTTCCATGTGCGCGTGGCGTGCGCGTGTGGTGCGCGTGTCTTGCGCGTGGCGTGGCGTGCGCGTGTGGTGAGCGTGGCGTGCGCGTGGCGTACGCGTGGAGTACGCGTGGAGTGCGCGTGGAGTGCGCGTGGAGTGCGCGTGGCGTGCGCGTGTGGTGCGCGTGTCTTGCGCGTGGCGTGCGCGTGGAGTGCGCGTGGCGTGCGCGTGTGGTGCGCGTGGCGTGCGCGTGTGGTGCGCGTGTCTTGCGCGTGGCGTGCGCGTGGAGTGCGCGTGGCGTGCGCGTGTGGTGCGCGTGGCGTGCGCGTGTGGTGAGCGTGGCGTGCGCGTGGCGTACGCGTGGAGTACGCGTGGAGTGCGCGTGGAGTGCGCGTGGCGTGCGCGTGTGGTGCGCGTGTCTTGCGCGTGGCGTGCGCGTGGAGTGCGCGTGGCGTGCGCGTGTGGTGCGCGTGGCGTGCGCGTGTGGTGCGCGTGTCTTGCGCGTGGAGTGCGCGTGGAGTGCGCGTGGAGTGCGCGTGGCGTGCGCGTGGCGTGCGCGTGTGGAGAGCGTGGCGTGCGCGTGGCGTGCGTGTGGAGTGCGCGTGGAGTGCGCGTGGCGTGCGCGTGTGGTGAGCGTGGCGTGCGCGTGGAGTGCGCGTGGCGTGCGCGTGTGGTGAGCGTGGCGTGCGCGTGTGGTGCGCGTGTCTTGCGCGTGGCGTGCGCGTGGAGTACGCGTGGCGTGCGCGTGTGGTGAGCGTGGCGTGCGCGTGGCGTACGCGTGGAGTACGCGTGGAGTGCGCGTGGAGTGCGCGTGGCGTGCGCGTGTGGTGCGCGTGTCTTGCGCGTGGCGTGCGCGTGGAGTGCGCGTGGCGTGCGCGTGGCGTGCGCGTGGCGTGCGCGTGTGGTGCGCGTGTCTTGCGCGTGGCGTGCGCGTGGAGTACGCGTGGCGTGCGCGTGTGGTGAGCGTGGCGTGCGCGTGGCGTGCGCGTGTGGTGCGCGTGTCTTGCGCGTGGCGTGCGCGTGGAGTGCGCGTGGCGTGCGCGTGTGGTGCGCGTGGCGTGCGCGTGTAGTGCGCGTGTCTTGCGCGTGGAGTGCGCGTGGCGTGCGCGTGTGGTGAGCGTGGCGTGCGCGTGGCGTGCGCGTGGAGTACGCGTGGAGTGCGCGTGGAGTGCGCGTGGCGTGCGCGTGTGGTGCGCGTGTCTTGCGCGTGGCGTGCGCGTGGAGTGCGCGTGGCGTGCGCGTGTGGTGCGCGTGGCGTGCGCGTGTGGTGCGCGTGTCTTGCGCGTGGAGTGCGCGTGGCGTGCGCGTGTGGTGAGCGTGGCGTGCGCGTGGAGTACGCGTGGCGTGCGCGTGTGGTGAGCGTGGCGTGCGCGTGGAGTGCGCGTGGAGTGCGCGTGGCGTGCGCGTGTGGTGCGCGTGTCTTGCGCGTGGCGTGCGCGTGGCGTGCGCGTGGAGTACGCGTGGAGTGCGCGTGGAGTGCGCGTGGCGTGCGCGTGTGGAGAGCGTGGCGTGCGCGTGGCGTGCGCGTGGAGTACGCGTGGAGTGCGCGTGGAGTGCGCGTGGAGTGCGCGTGGAGTGCGCGTGGCGTGCGAGTGGCGTGCGCGTGGAGTACGCGTGTGGTGCGCGTGGAATTAGCATAGTAGCATATGCTTTCTGTTCTTAAAACAACGCCGAAACTCCCAAAAGTGTATCTATAAGGAGTCAGGAGTCCTCTCAGCATCTTCGAAACCATGGTATACCTTGACCCAATATTTGACTTTTTGGTAGCATATTCTTAGTACACTTCACATAAAACCAAAATCACCATATGTTTCCATATAAATTTCGAGGAGTTTCCTCGATTACTCATGGATCCCATCATCAGGTCACCACCAATTCAACCCACCAATAGTTATTAGCATAGTAGCATATGCTTTCTGTTCTTAAAACAACGCCGAAACTCCCAAAAGTGTATCTATAAGGAGTCAGGAGTCCTCTCAGCATCTTCGAAACCTTGACCCAATATTTGACTTTTTGGTAGCATATTCTTAGTACACTTCACATAAAACCAAAATCACCATATGTTTCCATATAACTTCCCTTGCTCGGGCATAACTGAGGTTGGATGGCGTAAATTAGGAGAACGCAAAAATACGTGGAGATGTATAAGTTGCAAGTCGCAGGTACAGTCTAGTCCGCGCCCCATAACCCCATCAGTAGTAAGACCCGCTACACCCCAACTGGCAGACATGGATGCTGAATGCGCTGAAAATAATACAATAACTAAAAAGGACTTTCAAGATTTTAAGCAAATGATGCTCGAGCAAATGCACAAAATGAATGGAATGATTAGCAGCTTTCAACAATCACTTACTTTTTTCAACGATTTCTTTGAAGATATGAAGAAGTCCTTGGAAGACAAAAATAGCAGAATAACAGAATTAGAAAAACATAATTCAGAGCTTCAAACGACACTGGTGGAGGTATCAAAGCGATTGGATATAATTGAGCAGCAGTCCAGATCCAGTAATGTTGAAATCCAATGTGTCCCCGAACATAGATCAGAAAATGTCATCACAACTGTTCTACAACTGGGATCAGTAATAGGATGCAAATTATCAGATTCGGACATTCTTCACGCCTCTAGAGTTGCAAAACTTAATACTACCAGCAAAAAGCCAAGATCTATTGTGGTGAAATTATCGACGCCGAGAATTCGTGACTCTTTATTAGCTGCGACAGTAAAATTCAACAAGAACCACCCGAACGAAAAATTAAACAGCGCACATCTCGGCATAGCTTTGAATACACCACAACCTATCTATGTTACTGAACACCTGTCGATGCATAATAAGTCTCTTCACGTAGCGGCTAGAATAAGAGCAAAGGAATTGGGATATAAATTTGTTTGGATCCGCAGCGGAAGAATTTTTATAGTTATTTTGTTATCCTACTTAAAAACATATATCTGTATCTAACTAGTAAGACCGTTCACAATATCTTGTATTCAATTATTCTGTTACTTAGAGGTAATTGGCTTTCTGATCCTCATATATAATTATACTCGATCACGAATAGCATTTAAAAGAAATATAGATATTAACAAGCGTAATCTTAGAAGAGCAAATAACTTACATATTGAAAGCGTTAAATCTGATCTTGGAAAGCGAACTATACTTTTTGAAGGTGCTAAATTATATGATTCACTGCCAGAAAATATCAAAGACTGTAAAAGTTTAAAAAACTTTAAGTCTTTGTTAATTACTCATTTAATAGGGTCTAAATAACTAATTTTCTATTTCTAACCAAACACACACACACACACACACACACACACACATACGCACGTACTCACTGACAATATGAGACACACACATGCACTTCTTATGCTGGTAAAAACTCACACATAACTATAATGTAATAAAACCTATTATGTATACTAAAATAAGCTTTATGTAATGTTATTAATGTCAAAAGAAAATATTTAAAATCTAATCATCTCATTCTAACAAGTAACATATTGTAGACTTATCTATAATACTGTAATGTTGCTATTAATATAATAAATAATAATAAACTTTTTGTTTTAGTTATTTTGTTATCCTACTTAAAAACATATATCTGTATCTAACTAGTAAGACCGTTCACAATATCTTGTATTCAATTATTCTGTTACTTAGAGGTGAAAACTTGTAATTGGCTTTCTGATCCTCATATAAAATTTCCACTGATGTCACTTAGCTGTAAGTTTTCCATGTCACATACATAAATAAATAAATAAGTAATAATTAAAGTTAAGTAACAATTAAATTAAAAAAGTTACTTAACTTTTATAATTACTCAATGTGTAATTATAACGTAATGTGCGAGTGGAGTGCGAGTGGAGTGCGCGTGGCGTGCGCGTGGAGTGCGCGTGGAGTGCGCGTGGAGTGCGCGTGGAGTGCGCGTGGCGTGCGAGTGGCGTGCGCGTGGAGTGCGCGTGGCGTGCGCGTGTGGTGCGCGTGGCGTGCGCGTGGAGTGCGCGTGGCGTGCGCGTGTGGTGCGCGTGGCGTGCGCGTGTGGTGCCGCGATCATATAAAATTTCCACTGATGTCACTTAGCTGTAAGTTTTCCATGTCACATAAATAAATAAATAAATAAGTAATAATTAAATACGATCTTGATGTATTTACTACTAAGACAACGTCGATTAGAAAGAGCTTGAGCTGCAAATTTTTTGATAACTTGATTTCCTAAATTTGTATAACATATTCAAACCACAATACTATGGTAAATTGTACGATATAATTAGCATACACTTCTTTCTGGTTTTTAGTCAGACCTACCTTTAAAGTTTAAACTTTTTGTTATAGTTATTTTGTTATCCTACTTAAAAACATCTAGTAAGACCGTTCACAATATCTTGTATTCAATTATTCTGTTACTTAGAGGTAATTGGCTTTCTGATCCTCATATATAATTATACTCGATCACGAATAGCATTTAAAAGAAATATAGATATTAACAAGCGTAATCTTAGAAGAGCAAATAACTTACATATTGAAAGCGTTAAATCTGATCTTGGAAAGCGAACTATACTTTTTGAAGGTGCTAAATTATATGATTCACTGCCAGAAAATATCAAAGACTGTAAAAGTTTAAAAAACTTTAAGTCTTTGTTAATTACTCATTTAATAGGGTCTAAATAACTAATTTTCTATTTCTAACCAAACACACACACACACACACACACACACACACACACACATACGCACGTACTCACTGACAATATGAGACACACACATGCACTTCTTATGCTGGTAAAAACTCATACATAACTATAATGTAATAAAACCTATTATGTATACTAAAATAAGCTTTATGTAATGTTATTAATGTCAAAAGAAAATATTTAAAATCTAATCATCTCATTCTAACAAGTAACATATTGTAGACTTATCTATAATACTGTAATGTTGCTATTAATATAATAAATAATAATAAACTTTTTGTTTTAGTTATTTTGTTATCCTACTTAAAAACATATATCTGTATCTAACTAGTAAGACCGTTCACAATATCTTGTATTCAATTATTCTGTTACTTAGAGGTGAAAACTTGTAATTGGCTTTCTGATCCTCATATAAAATTTCCACTGATGTCACTTAGCGTGGCGCGTGGAATGCGCGTGGCGTGCGCGTGGAGTGCGCGTGGCGTGCGCGTGTGGTGCGCGTGTCTTGCGCGTGGCGTGCGCGTGGAGTGCGCGTGGCGTGCGCGTGTGGTGAGCGTGGCGTGCGCGTGGAGTGCGCGTGGCGTGCGCGTGTGGTGAGCGTGGCGTGCGCGTGGAGTGCGCGTGGAGTGCGCGTGGAGTGCGCGTGGAGTGCGCGTGGCGTGCGAGTGGCGTGCGCGTGGAGTACGCGTGGAGTGCGCGTGGAGTGCGCGTGGCGTGCGCGTGTGGTGCGCGTGTCTTGCGCGTGGCGTGCGCGTGGAGTGCGCGTGGCGTGCGCGTGTGGTGAGCGTGGCGTGCGCGTGTGGAGAGCGTGGCGTGCGCGTGGCGTGCGCGTGGCGTGCGCGTGGAGTGCGCGTGTGGTGAGCGTGGCGTGCGCGTGGCGTGCGCGTGGAGTGCGCGTGGCGTGCGCGTGTGGTGAGCGTGGCGTGCGCGTGGCGTGCGCGTGGAGTACGCGTGGAGTGCGCGTGGAGTGCGCGTGGCGTGCGCGTGTGGAGAGCGTGGCGGGCGCGTGGCGTGCGCGTGGCGTGCGCGTGTGGTGAGCGTGTCTTGCGCGTGGCGTGCGCGTGGAGTGCGCGTGGCGTGCGCGTGTGGTGCGCGTGTCTTGCGCGTGGCGTGCGCGTGGAGTGCGCGTGGCGTGCGCGTGTGGTGAGCGTGGTGTGCGCGTGGCGTGCGCGTGGAGTACGCGTGGAGTGCGCGTGGAGTGCGCGTGGCGTGCGCGTGGAGTGCGCGTGGCGTGCGCGTGTGGTGCGCGTGGCGTGCGCGTGTGGTGCGCGTGGCATGCGCGTGGAGTGCACGTGGCGTGCACGTGTGGTGCGCGTGGCGTGCGCGTGTGGTGCGCGTGGCGTGCGTGTGGAGTGCACGTGGCGTGCGCGTGGAGTGCACGTGGCGTGCGCGTGTGGTGCGCGCGGCGTGCGCGTGGAATGCGCGTGGAGTGCGCATGGCGTGCGCGTGGAGTGCACGTGGCGTGCGCGTGTCTTGCGCGTGGCGTGCGCGTGGAGTGCGCGTGGCGTGCGCGTGTGGTGCGCGTGGCGTGCGCGTGGAGTGCGCGTGGAGTGCGCAACTACTTTCCAAATTCTCCATTAATGTTCCTACTAAATTCATAAGATTCAACCCACCAATAGTTATTAGCATAGTAGCATATGCTTTCTGTTCTTAAAACAACGCCGAAACTCCCAAAAGTGTATCTATAAAGAGTCAGGAGTCCTCTCAGCATCTTCGAAACCATGGTATACCTTGACCCAATATTTGACTTTTTGGTAGCATATTCTTAGTACACTTCACATAAAACCAAAATCACCATATGTTTCCATATAAATTTCGAGGAGTTTCCTCGATTACTCATGGATCTCATCATCAGGTCACCACTTTTGTGAACATGGTACCAAATGGGAAGTTTTCTTTTTTAAATCTCCACCAGACGGCGCGACGGTAGACACTTCTAGATTTTCTATTGGTTCCCCACCCATCTGAAATTATCTGCAGGTTGGCATCACTGACAGTGTTTCAAAAAATTTCAGTGAACTGTCAAGTGTGACATTAATCAAAATATCTTAAATCTAAACCATCATTGGCCTAAGCGATTAGGCCAGTATACTGGTAACAGTTTAGGAACACGCAAATTGTCAAACTGAAAACTGACAACTGACAGAGAGTTTTGGCGGGCATGTCACTTTCAAAACTTCTTCTACTTTTTATTGTTGGTGTGGTTTTTATTATTTTTTCCCAAATTGTGTTATTTGTGTTTTTGATGTTCATTATTGGTAAAATATTAGCCACTAAATATCCGTTATCTTGCACAAGTGCAGGTAAGATGTTGTCAAAATCAAAATGTATATTTCCTGTGACATTTGGTGTGAATATCAGTAAACAGGGCTATTTCTTCCGTGAATTTTAACTAAAACATCGTTATAATAACTCTATTATCCTATTCATTGGAATATTATTGCGTCTTTTTCAAATTGAAATGTATCAAGTTTTATATTCTTTTGCCCAGTTTTGTAGCAAGTATTGATGGTATTCCCTGGTATTACCGATAGTTGTCTACCCGTACGCCATCTAGTTACTAAAATGGAAGCTGTTTGACAATCAAATTAAAAAGCTAAGAAAATCCCTCATTGGAGTGAAACCTAATACAACAAAACAAAAATTTCGAAAATCGGTTCACAAACGGCGGAGTAATCGTTGAACATACAAAAAAAAAAAAAAAATATCCACAGCCGAACATATAACCTCCTAGTTTTTTGGAAGTCGGTTAAAAAGTCACGTTATGACCTCTAGGTTTTATTTTCTACTGAGTTGCAGCAAATATTAGAAAGTCACCATTACAATATTATCATTATGTTGTACGTCAGACTAGATGACGTGTGCGAATTGTAATTGCATAAGTTGATAAAAAGTGCTATGCAATAGCTTTATCACGACAATCTTCGAGTGCCACACGTATTTTATTATTATTGTTGCGATTCCTAAGTTTTTTTTAAAGAATATTAATTTATACTAAAATGACGTATGTAAAATCTTACCTGTATATAATGCAGCCAACAGCATGAAGCACCCAAGTATTCAGACGGTTTCCGCAGTGGCACGGGCGTTGATACTGTTTGTCTGAAAAAAAAAAACATTTTAAATCAGTAAAAAATTGGCCGGTTCAGAGTTACCTACAGCAGCAACAGTTATAAATTTGTTTTGTTACACTTTGTTTAGGTATTTCTGTAATTTGAAGGTACTGAATAAATGCACTATATTTTAATTAAAAACCTGTGTTAATACCTGAGTACTCGTATTGGCAGAACGGCGCCCCGCGGTACAGCTGTGCACGGCTCAGCACGGCTCGGCACAGGCCGACGCGGCTCCGCTCGGCTTCGCTCGGCACGGCTCTGGTCGGCTCCGCTAGCTCGGCCTGTAGGCTCGGCATCGTCCGGCTCGGCACGGCTCGGCTCCGCTAGGCTCAGCTCGGCTCGGGCCGACCGGCTCCACACGGCACGGCTCGACCGGCACTACACTGCACCGTACTCGCCATGAGGACTTTTGTCTTCCAATCTATAAGAACAAAAAAAAAAGACTACAACTATACTGCTTTTTACTTTATATATAATATACTAGTTTATAATATATTTTATTACATTGTCGCATAGCGACATCTATTAGGCCTCTTTAGAACCTTTACGCCTAATAGATTCCGTCGCTTATCGATAAAATATAACTTGAAGTGAGGTTAGTAGCGACATCTTTGGGGTAATTGTGCAACTATTATAACTCTTTGTTGGGATATCTGTTATTTTTACCAGATATTTTCTTTTTTTTATTAATTATTTCATAATTACATAAAAGTATTGTTTTAAAGTACAACCCACCTAAAGTTAATTATATTTTTTTTTAACTTATTTTTTTTTTAATTGTTGATGACTTTTAATTTGCGTTCTTTGTCAGCTACCACTGTCAACTTTAAAAAAATATACCGGCTCGAGGGTATAAAAACTCTCCGGCTTGGGCGTGACTTTCTTTTTCTTTACTTTAAAAGGACCCCCCGTTTTTGGGGTGTTTACGACCGGAGCAACTCTGCTACGCTCTGAGCAACTTCTCTTTGACGTTCGGAGCAACTCCTCGTGCTACGCTTGGAGAAATCTCTCTGCTCCGTGGTCGCCTGGAGTCGACCACGTGCCGTCCATGCCGTCTGGCTGATAAGCCATCTGACGCCACACACCGAACTTGCCGCCACATACGGGATCCCGAACACTGCCACCAACACCTGGCCATCGACGCTGCACCTGTTACGGGGATCACGGAGACTTGAGGAGCTGGAGTCCCACAAGTCGCTGCCTGTCCCCAGATAAGTGTCGTGTCCCCAAACCCGAGAGCTAAAGACTGAGAAATAGACCGAGGCTAAGTTTCGTACCCGCGTTCCCCGCTCCCCGCTGACTAAATAATTATTTAAATAAATTTGTTATTTGTTAATTTTTTTTATTTATCTCTTCCTCTTTATTGTCCCTACCAATGTAAAGATGTCCCTGTGCCGGCCAGGTGACAACATGTAGAACTATAAAATATTTATTTTAATAAATACTTCTATAGATTTTTGGAGCAGCTCAGTATATTAATAGCTCAGTATATTAATTATCCAATCGCAAACTACATTACTGTTATCCAATATTCACCTATTATTATTATTATTTTAGTAAATATTGTACTCTTTACCCCGCTTGCTATTTTTTTTAGATTTAAATGTTCCTCTCCTGCAGGGTTGCCTGGAAGAGATCGCTTATAGCGATAAGGCCGCCTTTGCCCACATTTATGTTCTTCCTAAGTTTTAGTTTTAGTAACTGATTGTACTTAATTTAATGTGAGCAATAAAGAGTCTATCTATCTATCTATCTATACTGCATAATTGAGTTAAGACCAGGGGTTTCCCAAATTTATTTTATCTACTGCCCAATTTGAGAATAAATTGTTTTTAGCGCCCCCATTTTTCCACCTGCTTATCCTATCAATCCCCAAGCGGCAGCTGGCTGCCGCATAACAATTGAAAATCTATTGTGTCTGCAATACCCACGATGGAGGTGCCACGTGTAACTACGATGGAGGTGCCACTGTAAGGGCTGGTTTACACGTATTAAGTTGATAACGACGGGTGAAAGCAGAAGTGGCGTAACTTGAAAAACCCAACTTTACAGGAGAGCCAAAAAACTTTTTTAAAAATTCATAACTTCTATATTTATTAAGGTAGAAACTTAAAAATTGGAACGTATTTAAATTAATCTAAGACCCATACGAAGAGTTTGTTAAAATTTTTCTAAAGTTGATATTTCATTGATTTTTAACAAGTTACGACAAAAAATATATAGATAAATGTAAAATGTATAGATAACATAAAAAAGCATAATTTTTTAAGCGACAGATCTGTCGTATTTTAAATATAACACGCCCCTACACATTTCATTTCGCCGTATCTTGTTTACTTAATTAAATTGCCTTACAACTTTTGGTTCAAGTGCAAAATCGGCGACAGACGTTGTGAAAATGAAATGCTGTATCTTAAACTAAATGAATTGTTTGTTTTAAATGAATGTCATTGTAACAAATTAAAAGAAATAATATGACTATATAATACTATTATTTGTTTATAACATAAGAAACTAAAGGAATGGAAATTTGTTTTATTAATCATTAATCAACATTGAAATATAAAACTTATTATAATAAAATGAAAATTAATGTAATAAAACATTTATTTCTCTTGTTTTTTCTACTTTATAAAGGTTTAAGCCTTAATATTTTATTCATGCTCATGAATTTAAAGTTATTCTTTTTATTTTATAAGATATGGGGGCAAACGAGCACAAGGGTCACCTGATTGAAAGTAACTACCGTTGCCCATGGACACTAGCAACATGAGAAGGGCTGCTGGTGCGTTGCCGGCCTTACCCGGTACTAATACGCTATCTTTTTAAAGGTTTGCAGGTCGTATAGGTCTGAAAATATTGCTGGTGACAGTTCATTCCACAATTTTACAGTGCGCGGCAGAAAGTTACGTGAAAAACGCACGGTGGAAGACTGCCACTCATCAATGTGATGAGGATTTTCGCGTGGAACGATGGCGAAAAATTGCAGGAGGTATGATTCTGAACAATCCCTCAGGGCACTCCCCGTGATACACCATGAAGCCGATAGAGGATGCAGAGTGAAGCTACATTTCGGCGTGTTTCCACGGAGTCCAGCCTGTTTGAAACACTATGGCAGTCAACAATCCGAGCGGCCTTTCATTGTAACTATACGATCCAAAGGGAGTAGTTGGTATTTGGCGCCCCTGCCCAGAGATGAGAAGAGTATACCATATGAGGCCCAACTTGCGCCTTGCAGAGTTATAGTCGTTGGTCCGGACTGAAATACTGTCTCGCTCTGTTAAGGACACCAAGCTTTTTCGAGGCTAACTTGGCCTCACCCTCTAGAGTCTAGATGACATCGGAACTGAACTTCGCTCGATATGCTTACGCCAAGTATTTCAATGCTGGGGGAGAATGTTAAAGGGGTGCCCTGAAAACGAGGAGAATAAGAACGAATATGACCATTGGTAACTTTTTAGTGGTGAACGCGCAGACTTGTGTATTGGCGGGGTTGAATTGGAATAAGTAACGTCTACCCCATTCAGAGACTTTCTCCTGTGAATTCTCTATTTAGACACAACTTCATTTATAGGGAGTATATAGGGCAGCGCCTATACTATAATCCGCATAGCAATAAATGCCGTTGGTCTGTAACATGATCTGCTAAGAAACTTGTGACCCATTTGCATAAATTCTCGGGGAGCCCATATGATGGAAGCTTTGGTAGCAGCGCTTTTTGCCAAACCCGATCAAAGGCCTTTGCAATGTCCAAACTAACAGCCAGTGCCTCTCCCTTCGACTCAATCGCCTGAACCCAACAACGAGTTAGGTACGCCAAGAGATCACCAGCCAAGCGACTCTTTCGGAACCCGTACTGTTTGTCCCTGGCCGCCCAAGTATCGAAAGAGCTGGGTATTGATAATGGATTCCATAATCTTCGCGAAGACGGAGGTTATAGCGATTGGTCTGTAGCTGGAAGGATTTCAGTGGTCACCTATTTACACCAAGGCTGTTTTCCAAGAAGCCGGGACAATGCCAGAAGAGTAGGAGAACCGAAAAAGACGCGTTGAACCGGAGCCAACTCTAGAGCACACTTTTTTAACACAATAGGAGGGATTCCGTCAGGATAACTCTGATTTTGGATATCAAGGGAACGCAGGACTGAGCGCTGATGAAACTCCGACATGATGCTCGTGCATCGTGGAATGGTCGGCTTTTTCTATCCCCCGTCATCTAGGGTCGAGCTTGACGCAAAGAGCTTGCCCAGAAGATCGGTTTTGTATTTTGCGTCGTAGGCTAGCGATCCATTTTCTACTTGTAGGGATGGTAGGGATGGCTTGCAGAAATTGCCTTCAATAGCTTTGGCCAGAGACCATGTACGGGTTCCCGGAGGGAGTCTCGAGTCTCTCACAGACAGAGACATCTCTCTCTCTCTTGAAGGACCTAGAGGCAAGGTTGTACTCCATTTTATATTATGTGTGTGTCCACGCATAGACCCGAAGGAGCTCAATATTTATTAACAACAACAATTATACATAATGAGTTGATATTGTTAAACGAAAATATACGGACTTTTATCTTTACAAACATGTAAAATCAACAAAATATGTATACAAGAATAAGTGTGTAGATGTCCAGAGCAATGCTCAGGGGAAAAATTATACGTGGACACATACATGCAACATTTCACTATACGTCTTTAAGCTTCATTTAAGAATAAACGTGATCAGTTCCATTTAAAATAAACGTGCATTGATAAACACAAACACATTTTCTCAAATCGACGCTAACAATCTACTAAAAGGCGTTAAGAACGGCGTATGTGGTGCGCCGGCGAAGGTATCATACAGGGGCGGGAGGGAGATGAAATGGCGTTACTTATCTCTGTACTCATTACTTAAGTATATTCATTGGTTGTAAGTATAGGTTTAAGAATAAAATTATGTGTTAGAAATGTAATAACTTTCTCATACCTATAAAATTAGTATGAAATAAATTGTCGTATCTTTGTAAATGTTGTATTTTAGGCGACAAAAATGTCGTAACTCATTTAAACCAAACTAGAAAGTTAAAAAACCTGTGTCGTATCTTTTTCTAATTTCTCACGCATTGTCGTATCTATCTTTTATCAAAAAATTGCAGTTTTTCGTCTAGTTACGACAATTTTTTTTGAGGTCTGTGCTAAAAGGTGTTAAAAATCCATGGTCGTATCTTTACTAGAATTTATCGTAGAAAGACGAGATATAGACCATTCGACGCAGAATTTTTTTTTATATAACAATCAATTAAAAAGTGATTTTGGCCAAAATTCAAGTTACGCCACTTCCGCTTTCACCCGTCGATAAGTTATAGTAAACTAAATTTTAAGTTAATAATTGTATGTAAACACACAATTTAGTAGCAAGTAGCAAGTTAAAATTTAGTTGCAACTTGCTACTTGCTACTAAATTGTGTGTTTACATGCAATTAATAACTTAAAATTAAGTTAAAATTTAGTTAACTACGTCTTATCAACTTAATGCGTGTAAACCAGCCATAACTGTGATTCTTGGAAATCTATTGTTGTTGTGATCACCGGTGCTCTTATGGGGCTTGAAGGATTAATTAAGGTCGTCCCCCGAGCAAACGACCTTGGCCATACATTTGCCGCGTTGCCGAGATCGCGCCAAAACCCTAATATTTTAATTATCTTAGTTCAAAATTGTCCTAAAAAAATTTAAAACGACGAATATGTAGTTTATGATATTGTCGATCTATTGGCGTGAGTTTCAATTAAAAGTAATTTGTAAATCCTAAGGAGATGCTGAATGTATGCTTGAATTTTAACAAATCAGTATTACTTTGGAAGTTGATATCTTGAGTATACGAGTAAGAAACAAAAATAGAAAATTTAAAACGACAAAAGGAATGTTGATATAATGAAGATTATTGCTGTATTTTTATTATAATTTTGTAGCTTTCAGATTATGAGTTTATAAGGTTTTAAATACGATCAATTACGGAATCTCCGGACGGAACGCCCTTAATACTGAATGATACAATTGCTGTAATAACTCGCAAGAGTTAACTTGAAAAGGTAAGCACAAATATTGCGGGATCGGTTTTTGTAGACAAAATTCTTGGTCACCATTTTTGAAGCTGTTGATGTTCATTTCCTCGGTTATTGTGAATTCCAATCCCTACTTATATTATAAATGCGAAAGTGTGTCTGCCTGTCTGCCTGTTACCTCTTCACGCGGTAAATTGATTCAAATTCGGCCCTGTTTTCACTCATTGTAAACATTGCCATGAATATGAGCAAATCGGATTTACTGTAATCTATATGTACTCACCTGTATAGTTCTTGTGCTAAGTATATCCCTACGAAACACAACATCGATCACGATTCAAGAAACAAAGTCACTAATTTATACCAAACACTCGCGAGGCAGCTACCGATCAAGGGATGCAACATCAAACTCGGCTGCTAAACGAAAAACGCACTTAAAATTCCAAAAAACTGTCAAAAAATTGTACAACACATTAACAAATTAACTTGACGCATCGAAATGTCAAATTAACATGCGAGCTCCATAATGACGTCATCAAACCGTGCGTCTAGTTAATTTGACCGTGTTGTATGCAAACTCAACACGATTTGTCAGTACAAATCGGAGTTCCAGAGCTCCGGGATGAGTGGACTCATCGTCACGACCGTGCGTACACGGCTACGAGCACGGTCCTCAATCTTCATAGAAAAAAAAACTTGGGACTCTAGCGACGCCATTTTGAAATTTCTGAGAGAAACTGACAGTTCCTCCCATGGAGTTTTGCCGGGAATGTTAAAGTGTGCTGTTGTGTTTTTATGTTATTTTCCTAAAATTGTGTTAGCTGGGTTTTTAATGTGTAATATTGGTAGAATATTAACCATTAGATATTCGTGTTCTTGCACAAGTGTAGGAAAGTGATGTAATATCCAGAAACGTGCTAATTTGTGTTCCCTCCAAAACTCCATCGAAAGTTTCAGTAAAGCGTCTACCACTTTACTGAATCGACCGACTTGACTCCTTGACTGTATTGACTTTTACTTAGACTTTGACTAGACTTTAGACCTGACGATACATAAAAACGATGATGAAAAATATAATAGGAGGAATATGGTTTTCCCGCCATATTCCTTACCTTTTTACCTTGTCTGTGGCACAACATACACATCCTTTGTGTCAAGTTGCCAAAAAAGAAGAAAAAGAAAAGAAAAGAAAAGTTCCTCCCATAGACTTATAATAGGAGTTTTGGCGGGCATGTGAAAGAGTGCTGTTGTGTTTTTATATTATTTTCCTAAAATTGTGTTAGCTGGGTTTTTAATGTGTAACATTGGTAGAATATTAACCATTAGATATTCGTGTTCAAGCACAAGTGTAGGAAAGTGATGTAATATCCAGAAACGTGCTATTTTGTGTTACCTCCAAAACTTCATCGAAAGTTTCAGTAAAGCGTCTACCACTTTACTGAATCGACCGACTTGACTCCTTGACTGTATTGACTTTTACTTAGACTTTGACTAGACTTTAGACCTGACGATACATGAAAACGATGATGAAAAATATAATAGGAGGAATATGGTTTCCCCGCCATATTCCTTACCTTTTTGCCTTGTCTGTGGCACAACATAAACATCCTTTGTGTCAAGTTGCCAAAAAAGAAGAAAAAGAAAGAAAATACTTTTAATACATACTGTCGTATAGACCACCTGACAACCCGAAAATGCGTGACGATTTTTGATCTGTCAATGTGTGCGTGTGCTAGTGATGTATATTTTACTATCGATAGTATTTTCCGTTCAAGTTATTTTACCTGCGTTTCTATGAGAAATAAATAATATACAACTTTGAAAGATTTTGTAATTTATATTAGGTATCATATATTTTATTTGACAGAAAAAAGGTGACGATTGAAAAGTAGATACACATTTTCGTTTGGGGTGATTTTTCAATCGTCAGATGTGTTATAACATGAGGTTCTTAAAACGGTAAATAATATACACATTTTAAAGTTACTTATTATTCAGGTAAAAGCTATCTGACAAATCAGCCCTTACATTAATAGAAATGCAAATATAAAGTTGAAAGTAAACGGCAAACATAGTAGGGGTCAGATGTGGGACAGTGAACCAGTAGTACACAGTTGCCCACCATTCATATCTTACGAATGGGACGTTGAAAATTCGTGCCATAAACGCGAATAAACTTGTTTCTCGACTCAATCTTCCATGCCCAATCGACGGTGCGCTCCCGCCGTAAACATTCGCGAAAGGAGACTATAGTTGTATTGCATACGAAAAACTTGAAAATTACGTAAGTACAATTTTGATTTCTAGTGCATTTTCGTTATTGTTTTTCATTACCCACACATTACACCCTTATAGACTGACTATTGACGCATATTTTGTGTATACTAACAATTATTATAAGCGTTTACTTCATTAACATATTTAAACCTAAAAGGAAATAAATCTTAGTCGTGCACAGTGGCTCAAAATAAGGCGGTACACAGTGAACTGTGTAACGGTGTACTGCCCTATTTTGAGCCACTAAAGAATGCTTTAATTATAATAAAAACATTCTAAGCACAGCATTTATATTTGTTTTATGTTATTGTTAAATGTTTATTTTAAATTGTTAAACAAATATGTTAATTTTAATGTTGTTTAATTTTATATAATAGTACGGGAGCCCTAGAACTAATTTTTTTGTGACTACTAATAAGCTAATTTTTTGTGAGTAGCTACATTTCGTTAAGACGAACAACATTTTTATTTTCGAAAAATCTCGAAAGTGGTAGCTAACAGAGATAGAAAGGATTTCATACTTTGACTCGACAGTTCTTAAATATGGATTGTTTTATTTGTAGGACAAGGGTACTCTTAAATTATATAATTATTAAGCTACAAGTATACAAAAAATCAGCTGGTTAGGGCTGGTCGGCAAACGTCAACCAAAACGTCAACGCAAATCACCCCCCCGTACCAACACCACAACAAGGAGTCCCCCAGTTTTGGAGCTACTCACCTTTGAAACTCGGAATTGTGAGGTTACGACTTATTCTATTCTCGGCAATTTACGGAGTGTTTCTTCGGAGAGATACCTCTCGCTAGGCTGTTGTGAGTGGAGAAATAAAGTTTCAATTTTGTTTAACAATGTGAATCAAGGTTTTTTGATACAAATTATAAATTAAAAACAAAATTCACTATGTCTTCTTCGTCTTCTTTTTTTATTATGGCACTACTTTGACGTTTTTTTTTTTATGACAATTAAGCCTTCGGCTTAGGAATTGCACTCAAGGGGTTCAACCTCAGATCTTCAGATCCATCCTCAATCATACCTAGAGACCAATGACCCTCAATATGACACAAATAGCTTCAATTATAATCAGTTGACGGAGCCCCGCTGAGCGGGGCTCCTATTCTGGGTGTTGTGGTCTAAGTTCCAACCTAACCTAACCTACTTTTGGACTTTCTGAATTGTGTTTGTTTTTGTTTTGGCGGGGGGCCCCCCCTTCCTCCCGCTTTGGTATCCGTAGCTAAGTAGTTAAGTAAGACTGATGTTTTTGATCGTTTTTCTGTCATTTGACAAACGATTATAACGAAATAATGAAAGTCTGTCAAAAAAGTAGAGACGCGAAAATTTTTTAATGAAATAGAAAATTTTCGCGCCTGTTTTCACCTTCTTGACAGACTATACAAAATCATTTTATCATACAGATATTTGCTGTTTAAAATATTTATATTAGTATCATTTAAAATAAATAATATTAATTATATTTCTATCATAAATTATATTTCTATCATGAATTATTACTTGTTAAATACTAAAAAGGTCATGTGCCAAATCCCAGGCAAATAAAAAAAAAGAAGAAGAAGAAGAAGCCATATATTTATTAGCCAAAGCCTACAAATATATACTTGTAATCTGTGGCCAAAGCCCAACCCAATACAGTTACTATACAGTAGTGAATTTTGATAGTTTTTCTTAATTTTTATCAGAAACCTCGAATGATATAGTTTTGGAATGATAAAATAATCGTCCCCCACTCATCACAGCCTTGGGATGCCTTGAAAACACTTCGTAAACATCAGAAAACAGATAACCTCATCTCTAGATTACGAAAATTTCAAATGCAAATTTGGGGGATTTGGGGGGTGTACTAGCGGTGGAAGTGGTAAGTAGGAGTTTTTCTCACCCAAATAATTTTAGAGCAGTAAATAATATAATACGAAATATTTTTATTATGAATAAGTCCTGGATGTACTTACTAATTTATGTTCTGGGTCCATGTTTGAAATTAACCAAATATCAAATATAACAGTATTTGTTACAACAATATTCCATCTCATCTAGATGTTTTACCTCGCCGCTGTATAAATAAACCTCTCCTTCGAATTTTGATTTCAGTATTTACTTATCAGTTCTGTATTTATTCAGTAAATAAATTGCTGTTTACTTTTTGGACCTTTCATCTTTCAACTAAAATACTATCCTCGCAGTACCACTTCAATATTTAAACAAGATTTAAACAATTTGAGTAGAACCAGGCGGCGGAGCGGCGGCGCGCGGCAGGCAAAATCTGCGTGTACGACTTATTTAATAAGTATGGAAATTTTTTATTCGATTGTTGTTTTGGTGATAAAATTGTCTATGCTGCGGGCCGCCAATCTTAATCAGCATTTTTAGGGTTCCGTACCCAAAGGGTAAAAACGGGACCCTATTACTGAGACTTCGATGTCTGTCCGTCTGTCTGTCTCCAGGCTGTAACTCAAGAACAGTAATAGCTAGAGAGTTGAAATTTTCAGAGATTGTGTGTATCTGTTACTGCTATAACAAAAAATACTAAAAATAAAATAAATATTTAAGGAGGGCTCCCATATACTCGTAACAAGCGTGATATTTTTTGGCCTTTTTGGCTCTATATCAATAATGGCAACAGATAGCTACGGTACTTGATTTTTTCTCAAGGTCCTTAGTTTTATGTGAATTTTAACCCTTAGCCACCTGCCATACGTCTCACAGACCCCGCTGATATTATTTTTGTTAATATTTTTGCACCGGAGTATTGTATCGAATTGTTGGCTTTTATACCTTTTTCCTGCGCCCCTAGCTATCGCCCAACGGCTCGGCGAAGTTAGGCGTGCATTCTGAGAGACCCCTGTCAGGTGGCTACGTAAGTTTTTTCGATTGTAATTTTTTTTATTGTTTTGGAAATAATGGCTCTAAATTAAGTTGTTATTAAGCGTTAATTGAACCAAGGCCTGACAGATGATGGAAACATACTGAACGACGATGCAGCGATGTAGAGCCGGTCAAAATTAATCATATTGTATTGGAAGATAGTTCATACTGGAGTGTCTGATTCCGAATGCGAAGAGCCAACTGTAGTGCAAAGCTCTCCATCACAAAGTGATATTCCTTCGGAAAGTGACCAAGAGTTTTCATTTAAGGATGATATACCATTAGCAGAAATTCGATCTAGATCTAGGAAGAATTATTATTATTTTGGCAAAAATCACTTTGGTTGGTCATCTGCTCTGCCTGAAATTGCGCTCTAGTGAACTTCTCTGTGTAGCTATATAGACAAAAGGTTGAAAGCAGTTACATGTTTATGAAGAAACTGGCTGAACAGTTTACGAGATTGCTTAGGGCACGTTGTGAAAGCAATGTGAAACTGTAACGTGATAATATGGAGAATCCTTCAGATAAACTTGGTCCTCCAGCAAATATCCCATGCTGTAGCACTGATGAAGAGTGATTGGCAGTTCGTAAAGACTGTTCGACTTACAAATATAAAGAAATAAAATAAAACACAACACATGTATTTTGAATGCACAGCTCCTATTTGCCTCGACAAGATCTTCATGGCCTTAAAAAGCTCTAAGTTTGGAGCCTGCAATTTTGTAGAATTAGTAACCATAATGAGTTTTGGTATTTTTTTTAAGATTTCCTTGTTAATTTAGTTATATAAAAAACGTAAGAATAAATTCTTATCAATTTAATATTTTTTTTAGAAATTATTTTCTGAAAGTGTTAGTGGGTAAGCCAAAAACGCGAGATTGTACCAAATATGCTGTATTATTTGGAAAATATTGTTGAAATTCATGTCTTTATTTTTAAAATTAAGAGTTCAATAGTGCCCAACTACAATTTTTTAAATTAATATTAGTCTCCCCCCTTTTATTTATAGTTATCGTATGTTTTTTAGCCGGGGTCTCACAGACGTATGGCAGGTGGTTGTGTGACAATAATTATATGTGGTAGGTGGTAAAGGGTTAATATTTAATAATAATATTAAAATAAAATAAAACATCCAATACAAAAAACACAACTTTTTGCCTAATTTTGGTCTATAATGGTACGGAACCCTTAGTGCGCGAGTCCGACTCGCACTTGGCCGATTATTATTATTGATTTTTATTCTGACGTGACCGCACCTGATATAATTTTTTCGCAGAAGGCGGATCTGAAAAAGTTACATTTGAATAATACCAATTTATTGAGAAAGTCATAATAATGAAGAGAGATATGTTTCAAAGTCATTATTTCTAGACATGGGTTAACATATAATTATTGTTTTAGCACTTACCTATTGATGAATCCGATAAATCAACGCACCGCACCGCACGGTGGCCTACAATAAGGGTGACTTTCCAATCCTTGCGGCAAGCGGCCGTGACCGATTTTTCCTACCTTTCCGACCTTTTATAGGAAACACATATTTAATACACATCCATGAGTCATGAGCATGACCCATATGCCCTTTGAAAACTTTACTTCCGTCGTTGACGGAATTTGAACCCGTGGCTTGGGCTAACCGCTAACGGAAGCTACCAACGCGCTCATCCACTGAGCCATAGAGGTCCACAGCAATGTTTGCAATGTTTTTAAGCTACTATCATGTTACAAAACATTACGTTGCATGATTTTATAAGAGCGTTAAATTAAACTTTATAGTTAGCGATTGCGTTAAAATCCTGTTTGAACAATTATGAATATTAATGATATTATGTAGAGTTAATCCAAGTTATAACAGTTATCCATAACACTGAGGAAAATCCCTCACGTACAAGTAACAAACTTAATTATTATAACTTACTTATTGTGTACACGGAACTCGGGTAGAACATTGTTGGATATTTTTGTTATTGCCTTTTGCTCGTGAATCGACGTAATTATTATCTTTGTGTCTTACTACTACGTTGTGTCTTACAAAGCTGTTACAATTATTATAGTAATAGCTTTACTATAATATTATAATATGTATATTGTATAGTCTTAATGTAGTATAGGTACCGTGCTGATTCTTACTACCATAAAATAATCATGTCAGTTTGTAAGGTACACGCCGAGTACAACTTTAGGCGACGACGCCTTGATAATCTGGCTGTAGCGATATAGATTTTTCTCAGCAATGACTAAAGCTAAGAAATTAAAGTTCACTGTCGGGATTCTTCATGTCTTTGTCTTTGAATTACAAATAGTATAACACGATTGGTCAACTTTTATAACACAGAATAATCAATCAAAAAGACCTAAAAAGGGATTCCTATTTTGCCAACAGAGGAGAGTGATTTAAGCTTCCAAAATTTGTACATACAATATTGGTTCAAGCGTACACTTTAATTTGCCCATAGCTTAAATGAAATTTATTTATGGTTTTAAATTACGCGACAAAAACCATTTTGTCGCTTACGCCCTTTCCATTTTTGCTGTTCCATTGCTTGTTTTCTATGAGAGTCCGGCCCGGCCTCTCATAGAAAACAAGTAATCTAAAACATATTTAACACGGTTTTTTACTTTAACGCGGCGTCACCTTAAGTTCAATTGGCTAAAATGGAAGGAGAATGTAAATTGTAATGTGTTCCATTTAAAGGTCTCTTTGGCGGTGCGAGGAGTGAGCGGGGCGAGGGATCTGCTATTGGTCGAACGGGTCGGTATTGTCACGCGGTGACTCGTTATTGGTAACTAGATTGTACTAGACTAGATTACGGCGAACTGGGTATTATATTCCTACTAATATAACTTATATCCTTTCCTGAACTTCCACAAATATTTCAAACTGAAATTAGCCAAATTGTTTCAGCCGATTTGAACATAGTTAAAAATTCATTTATTTTATTTAAATAGATAAGTGGATATTATTAAAATGGCTTCTTTCTGTTTTACAGAGCAATTTTGGTTCTGTGTATCACCCATAGAAACGGGTTAACAATGCGTGGGCAAAACTCTTGTTATGTCGCTAGAAGCGATTTTCCAGACAGCCTTTGTGTCGACTGAGATCTTGAAAGTTAGCGGAAGTATCATAAATATTCGATTTCAAATTCAGAATATTATAATACTTTTTCCTTTCATCTTTAATGCTGTCATCGAATATCTTATTATACGTATAGTTTTCTGGAATTCTGAAAGGTGACTTTACGATCTTTGCCGCAAGCGATCGCGACCGACAAAAATTTAACAAAATGCCACTTTAGGAAGTAGAATATAGGTTTCATTTTCTACCGACATTGGTCCCTATGGGACCCATGCTGCCGCTGTTTTCCAATAGCGTAGAGGAAAACCAACCTAAAGCGTGTGATGTAAAGTCGCTTTTTAATTGAATTTTTGTCGGTCGCTATCGCTTGCCGCGTTGATCGGAACGGTACCTAAAGCTTCCGTCTGTCAGTTCCCAAGCGAATTCCATTTTGTATCTTCCGGCTACGTCACATCTAGTTGAAGCTGACGTGATGTTTATTGTCATGTAAATCCAACATTTGGTACAATCGCTTTGATGTATTGTAATTTGTATGGCATACAAAAGGAAATCGACTATTATTATAGTTTTTAGGGTTCCGTACCCAAAGGTTAAAAACAGGACCCTATTACTGAGACTTCGATGTCTTGTCTGTCCGTCTGTCTGTCTCCAGGATGTAACTCAAGAACAGTAATAGTTAGAGAGTTGAAATTTTCACAGATATATCTGAAAGAAAGAAAGAAAGAAGAACGAAAGAAACTTTATTTGGTAAAAATAATTGTACATTATAAGAAGAAATAAAACATTTGAAAACCATATCTACCAAATTGGTGCTTACTCAGCATGTTTTGCGAATTGCGATCATAATATTATAGTCGCAACGCTGATTTTCAATAAGCGCCTTATGCTAAAAATAACTAATAATATTTAAAAGTTAACTTTTAACAATAGAGAATACACGCTATCATAATATGAGCAATGTATGAGCAATCCTCTAGGGGCGCCAAATCACCATCTTTAGGGGCGTAAAACCAAGGACCCAAAAAAATTGCCTTAGAAAGGGGCGCCAAAATCCTTTTCTTGCACACAGGCGCTAGTAGCCTACGGGGGCCCTGCGTTTGAACGTGACAATTGTTAAGCAGTTTCTGATAGGGGGAGGAATATTGTTCCAGCATTTCGTAGCCATATAATATTTAAAACTACCACGGAAAGCAGATTTTCTAAATGACGGGTATTTATGCAGATCGGAATTTCGGACATCTCGCTTGGAAAAGTTTAATTTCTCATATAAGTACATTGGCCGATGAGATTTAATTACACCAAACAATAAGGAGGCAAAATGAAGTGTCCGTAAGTTTTCCATTTTTAGAAAATTTGCTTTGTTGATGAAAGGGCTCGGCGAGAAACTGGGAAACAGAAGCGGGTGCATGCATTTTGAACACGTTGAAAAATTATTTCGCTTCTAGAGAGAATACAACCAGTAATTACAGTGTCAACCTAATTTAATATAATATTCTGTTGCCGCTATAACAAAAAATACTAAAAACAAAATGAATTAAATATTTAAAAGGGGCTCCCATACAACAAACGTGTTTTTTTTTACTTTTTTGCTTGATGTCAATAATAGCAACAGGTAGGCACTTGAAATTTTCACATAGGCCTTTCTTATGTGTGTAATTTAATAATCGGGCTCCCATACAAAAAACAAAATTTTTGGCGTATTTTTGGTCTAAACAGGTACGGAACCCTTACGGAACTACGCATTTGACCGATTTTATTTATTTTACATTAGAAAGAGTAACGCTCGTAACGCTTTTGAATGTGTGTTACGTTACTACAAGCGTGAACTACTAGATGGATTTTGATCATACAAACAATATGGTAATTTTTTTGTGCAGAAAAATTTCGCTGAGGGATAGTTCGACGCGGCGACGCTGGAAAACCTACTTGGAATAAAAAGAATCTCAAGAATCAAGTTCTGTAAGACAATGTCTGGAGTCTGGGCTCTGGACCTTCACTAATTATAATTACAATATTGTCTGTAAATCGTTACATATTCGGATTTTGGGATTGGTTTCACTATATCGATTTAAATTGCTTTTACTAGGGTAACAGAAAAGTATATTTTCTATGCTTTTATATTTCATTTTCGTGTAAAACCGCGAGCAACAGTTAGGAATTTAAATTAAAAAGCCCGGAGTCGTGATAAAAAACTCAAAGAGCGCACAGTTTATTAATATGTAAAATAGCGCCTGGTTGAATAAACTCATTTCTCATTTATGCATTTTTTGAAAAGAAATGTGAAATGATATTTTATTTATAAATTAAAACTACGCTGACTTTTTTTAAATAAAATAACTCGCGATATTAGAAGAGCTGCAGGTGCGTTGCCGGCCCTATTTTGAATATCGTGTTGTGTCTAATGAATTGATGTAAATGAACCAGAAGTCAATAACTTAAACTAATAATTCTGCTATAAATTATGATACACCTACGAAAAAAATACAAAAGATTGACGTTTGTAAATGCAACCAATCAGAACACTGAACAGGTTTGACGTTTATTTGATATTAAGCCATGGCAATACTGAATACAATTTTGTAGTTTGATTTTAATAGACAGAAGCTATGAATCAGTGTTGCATCATTGGCATCAAAGAGGATATTACGGCTGCTCTTTCGAAAAAAGCGTGCAGATGAAACAACTTTTCATCGGCATTAACAGAGAAATTATATCTGAAAAAAATAATTAGTAATCTACATGATATGATACGTAATATGGTTTTGCCATATTTTTTGTATCGGTATCACATAATAAAGAAATAAAAAACCAAATCACCTCCAAGTCGTTGAATGAAACCACGTTACTCCTTCATTATTTATCAAAAGAATATATATAAATATCTACTGCTTTGCAATACATAAGTTAATAATTTGGTTTTTTTACTTTTTTGAAATATTATGTATTATATTAAGCCTTAAAAAGGTTTTTTCTCCTATTTCGCCCTATTATGGACGCGGCGAGCGTCGTAACCGCCACCGTACAAGGCGCGCTGTTATGAATGTTATTTTAATGTTATTTACGTCGATATTCGCACTGACAGACAATCGACCTCCTAATTTAGGGAGTGAGGGCCCTTAACTATAATAGGTCTACCAGAATCTGATGGCAAAAGTGAGAAAATAAATTATTGACTCTAGCAATACCGGGGTAATAGGAATAAAACATTTTCATCCTTTTTTATTCCTTTGGCGGCTTATTTTGTGTGTGAAATATGCAAATATAAAAATTTATGCAATGATCAAGGATATTTTTTGAAAATCTGCTGTCAAAAATTGCCATCAGATTCTGGTAGACCTATACTTTGTTGCAATAAAATGGTGCTGGGGTACAATACAAGCTACAAAAGAATAAAACAGTGCACGTAACCTGAAACCTCCAAAGATACGGTATCAAAACGCATCCATGGACATGACACACCCACGCGAACACGCACGAAGGCTTCAAGGCGATAGATAATAAATCTTAAGGATTTGGCCAAAAACCCCCGGTCCCGGTACACTTATCCATCATGCGACCCCACTCGGATATCGGATTCCAGAATACACCTTTATAATACTAACTTACTCCGAAAGCGACTTCGAATTTCAAATTCGCTGTCGAGAAAATGAGAAATCTTAAACCCCACCTGACGCGGTTGAAATTTAAAATACATCAAAATATTATGCATAGAGCATGAGCCTTTCGTTGTATTATCAGTATTTTTCCGTGTAGCTCATTTTTCATGAATATTTTGAGCATTGTAATGCAAAATTCCATCTTTCTCAGTTAATTTGGGTTTTGGTAAAGAGGGGCCTTTTGTGGAAATAAAAATTCTCAAGTCGTATCGTCGGGTCAAGCCAATTAGTAAAACTAATCAACCAGAAACGAATGCGAGATTTTTATTTGTACATTTCAAAGTAAAATCTCAAGTAATAGACTTATTTTTATTTAAAATGCGGCTGACATAGCTTCAGTTTGTGATAAAAGTCCCTTCAATACAATAATATCAAATACTAAAATATAAAAATAGAAAACACGCTATGATCAAAATCCCTCTATGATAGAAAGAAAAATAACATGTTACACATAGATATAGAATATACTGACGTAATGTTACATGATTTTAGCAGTTGTCCTTAGACGACACTTTAGAAAAGTCGCTTGATCGATAAGTATACAGTACAATGTTACAAAGGTACACACTTACAGAGTGGATAATGAGTGTCCTTTTCCGGGACTCTAAATACTAAATTTCAGCAAATGGGTTCAGCGGTTTGGGCGTGAAGATAGGTAACAGAATTACAGACAGACACACTTTCGCGTTTATTATACAGGGTGTAACAAAACTAAGTGATAAAACTTTAAGGGCGTTGCTGTTTTCCTTGAAGAGAGTGACAGTGAAAGTAGTAGCGCTGAAAGACCATTTTTTTCACTTTTGTATGGGGAAACTCGTGACGCTCACGCTGGGGCGCTTGCCCATACAAAAGTGAAAAAAATGTCTTTCAGCGCTGCTACCTTCATAGTGAACTCTCTACAAGCAACACAACAACGCACTTAACGCCCTAAAGTATTATCAATTTATCACTTAATTTTGTTACACTCTGTAGGTATAAGTATGGATTATGTGCGTGAAGTAAGTACTTCGCGTTTCAGAATGAAGCGCGCGCTGTTATCGCCCCGTGCCAGTAATAAATTAATATTCAGAGATTAATACCGGCGTCATCTGTCTGACTACTTACCATCTCCGTAATTAATACCGTAATATGAACACGTTACACGGTAGCTGACTCGTGAAATGACAATTTAATCATGGTTAAATTATTTATCTGCAGACTGCAGTGAAAACTGTCAATGTTAAAACACAGGTTTAAAAAAACTAAATACCAGGCTGGGTTCATAATAATATGAGTCCACACTCCACGCGAACGCGCGTTTTGGCCGCTACACCGCATAGCAACGCGCAGCTGCCATTTACATACAATAGTGCAATAATTGCTTGTGATCACAGACATATATCAAGATAGATACCGCATGTCGCTCCATTTGTATGAAAACGAGCGTGTCACTTTTTTTCCTACCACTGACGTACCGATGATAAGAAACGTGTCCATTATCAAGGCCAACGTTTCTATTTGAATTTCGCTACAGCTCAATAGGCATTTAGGCATTTTTAAAATTTCGATTTACATCCGATTCCGATAGCAGACTAAAAAACAGACTATCGAAAGACGAGCATTGCTCGTCGTTTGGGAACGCGATATGGCACGCGAAGTACATACACAATATGCGGATTGCGGACATCTTGATATATGTCTGTGCTTCAAGTGATCTTTCGCGCTCGTTCGCGCGGATAGGTATAAAATATAAATCAAGCCTACTATTTTGGCTGCATTAAACAATGGATTTCACTTCTAGTGTTAGGACCAGTGGTCCTCAACTCTTTTTTTCATACGGGCCACAAAAATGTCTTAAGGTGAAAAAATAATGTTCTTCACATTCAAAATTAACTATTTAAAAGTGGAGAAATTTCACCACTTTCAGGACGACTTTACATTATTTTGCCGGTGAAAACGCTCATATTATGTACCAATTTTAAAAATGAAACGTTCCTATGTACCTTTTGTGGAATTCGTTAACGGCGAATACTTTGGTAATTCGAAATCCTTTGTGCCTTTAATTTAAATACAGTACCTATTAAACGAGACTGGGTTTAATGTTATTTGCGACTGGTGAGCGCGTCGCTGGACAACATAAAACCGATTTTTATTGGCGGTTTTTTTTAAAGCGACTCGACCAATATTTTTAATTTTTAAAAGAGGAAACGTAAAATCGCTTTTTACGAATTTAAAATATACGGATTGTGGCACAGAAAGGATAAATTGTATTTGACGATCCAATTACTGTATCAATGTTTTAAGAAAATGAAAATATTATGTAGTAAGAAGAAGACTTATGGTTGACGAAACAATTTCTTATTAGTTCTGAATTTGGTAGATTCAGAACTTTCTATTCTTTTTATTAAGATTCTTACATTCAACTATTTCAATTTTCTTAAGATTCTTACATTCTTGATTCCTCTTTTTATCAATACAACTTTTCTTAGACTACCTTTTTGACTTGACTTAATATTAAACATCATGAGATGAAATAGTTTTGTATGTTTTTAATAAAGTACACGAAAACCCCATTCTAATTTACTAAACGCTAAGAAATACTTTTATTTATTGACAAACGTTGTATCGAATAGGCTCACAGCGGGGGAAGGAAATGAACTAACTGTGGGAGCCGTACGCTGTTTGTGAAGGAAATATTACGCGTACAAGACTTTAAGCATAAAAAGCGGGCTAAAACTACGATAAAACGGTATCTTATAGTCGAACGTTACACGTTCTATTTGTCATCAGTCTGGTGTCAATCTCAGATTGACGCCAGATTGATGGCTATAAATCTACGAATAATCAAAACTAGTACTTTGAAAAAAAATATCAGCCCATCAATCCGTGGGTTACAGTACGTTCAGTTTCGCGTCAATCTTAATACCAGAATGATAGATAAGATTGATGAGAAACTTAACGTGTAACCTACGACGTAGGTTTTTCATAATAATTATATCACCACCAAGTTATAGTCATAAAGATAATATACCTATCGGAATAGAGAAACAGTCCCGAGCTGTCAAGCTTAACCAAAATTTGATTTACATCTGTGTATACAATTATGTTTACGTGTGCGTGTCAGTGATGTACAAACATCTTGTAATTCGATAAAATATCGATCATGGAATAATAATTGTAAGATTGTAAACATAATGCCGGCTGTACATTCTCGCCGAGACACAGTGCGACGAGGCGGCCCGAGTGCGAGAGTGTACTCGTAAAGCCGGCTGTACACTCTCGCCGAGACACAGCGAGGCGGCCCGAGTGCGAGAGTGTAAATGGGTGCGCTCGCCTCGTCTCGCCTGTCTCGGACCCTCTCGGTCCGTTGTCGGTATATTGCGCCCGAGACAAAGGGTCTCGCGAGGAAAACGAGCGCACTACTGTACACTCTCGCGTCTTTCAGTACTAGTTTCGCCGTTGGACAGTGTAGAACAGAAAAATAACAATAATAAACGACATTATCAGTCATTATCTGCGAGAAATACAATTAAATATGATTATAAATCTTTGGATTACAATGATATCTTTCGATGCATGGTGAATGGTGAATGGTCGTTTTTGTCCATCTTGTCTGAGTTCTTAACTGCGATTGAACTAAGCGAGAATGTACGTGATCGCACTCGGGCAAGGGGCTCTCGCACGAGACTAGCTTGCTACATATATAATCTGTGCACGAGACTCTCGCCCGAGAGCTCTCGGCGAGAATGTACAGCGGGCATAAATGGGTGCGCTCGCCTCGTCTCGCCTGTCTCGGACCCTCTCGGTCCGTTGTCGGTATTTTGCGCCCGAGACAAAGGGTCTCGCGAGGAAAACGAGCGCACTACTGTACACTCTCGCGTCTTTCAGTACTAGTCCCCACAAACTATATAGAATGCTAACGCATCTAGTCTCGCCGTTGGACAGTGTAGAACAGAAAAATAACAATAATAAACGTCATTATCAGTCATCATCTATGAGAAATAAAATTAAATATGATTATAAATCTTCGGATTACAATGATATCTTTTGATGCATGGTGAATGGTGAATGGTGAATGGTCGTTTTCGTCCATCTCTGAGTTCTTATCTGCGATTGAACTAAGCGAGAATGTACATGATCGCACTCGGGCAAGGGGCTCTCGCACGAGACTGCCGCCCGAGAGCTCTCGGCGAGAGTGTACAGCGGGCATTATAAAATGGGATAAAATAAAATTGCATAGAAATAATATAATAAAATTGTAATTTTGAAGTAAAATGTGAATTTTCTTCAAAATGCTTGCTGCATAATTAAGTATGCATGAATTTTTCTTCGGAGTCCAGTTTGGACGGTTAATTATTTTAAGCCATGAATTTTTGGTATCCAGGTCAGCAGGAAATCTGAAAAATTGGCCAAGTGTAAGTCGGACTCGCGCATGAAGGGTGACCGGTTTCAACCGGGCATTTTCTAAAACCCGGTACGATACGACACGACATGTCATGACACGATTCGACACGACAGGTTACGTCACGTGACATCAGTACCTACACGACACGACACGACTTCACTAGACCCTATTAATTTTCAATTCACTCTCAATGAGCCTACTGAGCCCTTTTATTTGATGCCCATCTTGGAGAAGTGCTTTCAACTATTTCCCTATCTTGGATGAGCAGCCGTATTGAATGACATTACATCTGTGGAAATTTCAGAAGTCTATTACTATAGTGGTTCTTGTTATACAGCCTGAAGACAGACAGACGGACGGACGGATGGACAAACGGACAGGCAACGAAATCTTAGTAATAGAGCGGGCTGCGGGACCCCACTACTAGGACTAATTTTTACCCTTTAGGTGCGGAACCTTAAAAACGATAAATTATATTGTATGATAGTATATTAATATACTTAAATTATATATTTAAATTACTGCGTTTATTCTACGTATCTTATTACAATTTGTTAAGACTGTTAAGAGTCATACCCCAAGGCCCAAATATCAGGTAGATAAATTTAAACAATACATTAAAAAAAATCTAAGTGGACACAACCCTATGCGTGCTAGGTAATTTAACAATTTAACAATTTAACGCTTCAACTCCCAAGCGGCCGCCAGAACAATGGATTTCCAAGAATCCGCGATCGAAGGATGAGCCGAATCACACCCAGCGCCGCGGCGAGTATATTTTCAGTGTCATAATAATATTATGATATTAATCTTTACCTTCATTATTGTAATACATAGTACTATCGCATGAGAAACTTGGAAAGCCGGCCTCGCGGCCGCTTGCGCCTTTCTCAAGCGATACTTGTACTACATTAATGAAGATAAAGTTTAAAATCATATTATGACACTCAAAATGCTCGCAGCGCGGCATTACCTGACATTAGAACTTGAATAGGTACGACGCAATGCCGCGATGTTTACGCACACGCCGCGCGGCGCGCGGCGGCGTGCGGCGACGCCGCACCGACCGCCGTGTATAAACAGCCTATATTATTAATTGGTGTTATGTACATAATTATTATTATTGTATCCATACCTATGCCTTGTAAGTTGTACTATTACCTATTTTGTGCCATGAGACATTGGTGACCTTAACACGACGTGGTAATGATGATGATGACGATGATGATGATGATGATGATGATGATGATGATGATGATGATGATGATGATGATGATGATGATGATGATGAATTTTAATTGCGTGGTAGCATAATATGCTTTCTGTTCTTAAAACAACGCCGAAACTCCCAAACGTGTTCTATCAGGAGTCAGGAGTTCTCTCAGCATCTTCGAAACCATGGTATACCTTGACCCAATATTTGACTTTTTGGTAGCATATTCTTAGTACTTACACTTCATATAAAACTAAAATTACCATATGTTTCCATATAAATTTCGAGGAGTTACCTCGATTACTCCTGGATCCCATCATCAGGTCACCACTTTTGTGAACATGGTACCAAATTGGAGTGAAACCTAATACAACAAAACAAAAATTTTGAAAATCGGTTCACAAACGGCGGAGTAATCGTTGAATATACAAAAATAAAAAAAAAATAAAAAAAAATATATCCACAGCCGAACATATAACCTCCTCGTTTTTTGGAAGTCGGTTAAAAATAATGAAAATGTTTAAACCATTAAATTCTCGAGTCGAAAGCCTGATGAGTCATTAGCGGGGCTCGTTATAGTTCGACTAAATGGCGTATCGGTGTCGGTATCAAATCACAGGAAGCAGAAAGCACTCAAGGCCTCCTCAATTTAGTTGCTATTTATTTAGGTACAGTAGTTAAGTTACATGGCCCTCTCTATCGTTATAGTGAAAGCATCAATTAAGTAATTGTATTATCAGAGGTTTGGTAATATAATAAAGAAAATAAAAAAGAAATGATTTATTGTTATTATACAAATATTTACACATCAAAATTAAAATAGCGATTTCATTTAAATACATTTGCAAAAAGTTTATTTTACAAGTATCTAATAAATTATACCTAACAATTAACTAACAAGAATGTATCTGTACAATATCTACTATATTAACAGATATTTTAAACAGAAAGCAGAAATTGTTCTAATACAATAAAAAGTAACTAACTTACGCTTAAATTCAAACACATAATATTATATTTGATATGGTAATGTCACTTTCAAAACTTCACTTGCTGTCCCAGGTAGCTACATCATTAGGGTGTGAACATAATGGACGAAAGTTTATATAAGCCAAGCAACTCGCCCGCCCTTCTCGCGTTCGGCGTGGGGTGGGGACACATTGGCGGCGGTAGCGACAGCGGGCGCTTCGCTGACTCGGCGGCGAGCGAGTGCGCCCGCGGACTCATGTCATGTGGTGTAGTCGATCCGGGCGCACACCACCGCGCTCAGTAGCGTCGATACCGCCAGGATGATCTGCACACTCCCGATCACGATGAGGTCACGCGATGATGGCTGAGAATCTTCCTCCGCTGGTCCATCTCTGAAATGTAGTTTTAAAGTAAATAAGTGTCTGCTTCATAGGCTGTCGCCTGTCACCGACGCTACTATAATCTATGATACAGACAGTATGGACTTGATTGCTAATTCTATCTGTGTTTATTCTTTTCTGTATCCAACCATTAAATTTAAAGTTTGAACAGTAAAATTTTAAATTAATGACAATAAGACGTGGACGTGAACTAATGATTAGCTGTAAATCTTTTGTAAGGAGTAATAAATGTATTCGATTCTTACCCGTGATTTAATCCTGGAGGATCCAATATAGTGCGACAGCATTGAACGATGAGCGCGATGAGGAGACAGCCTGAAGTCGCCCACAGCGTCAGACCCGCTACCGCGCCCGCTGTCGCGCCGTTCGTGGCCACACCCCAGCCTCGGGACGTATGAATTGAGACCGCTAAAATTATTAACAATTAACACAACTCATTATGATGTGCACACGCTGCCAAGGCGTTTCCAAACTTTGAGTTAAGTTTGCTCGTTCTTCCCAAGTGTGTTTTTGCTTTTCAGCCAACTGTTTTACTTGTGCGATAAATAAACGAATATGGGTGCTTCAATGTTACCAAACTGTTTTATGTTTTAAACTTTTAATATAATAACAAAGAATAAAGAATAATTGTACTAATAAGATATGTAGGTACTTATACCTGCTGTTACATAATATTGTGTAGATATCATACTATTGTATGTCTTTTGCCCACCCAACTATCCAGGCTTGTAATGTTATAACTTATTAGTTATAACGTCTTTAGCCCGTCACAGACCTAGCTATAATATATATTAATATGTTTATAGCTAGGCATATTAATATATATTTTCTATACTAATTTTCGCGTGACCACACACTCAGCTATAATATATATTTCTGTGACATGTGGATTTAGTATAGAATAATATGCCTTGCTATAAATATATTAATATATATTATAGCTAAGTCTGTGACGGGCTTTATGTCTTATAACATACTTGGAAACTTAGTTATTATGTCAATTTTTATCGTTCATTTTATACAATATTATAATCTTGATTGATTAATGTCGATCCTGGCTTATGTACAGGTTATAGCTTTGCAGTTGCGGATGTGGTGGATTATCCCCTGGCTTAGCATGGCCACCATAGAAAGGTTTATTCTTACGGTAAATTAGACAAATTGATATGGATTAATAAAGGAAAACTGACAGTTTGTCTGCAAAAACTGTCAGCGTTTCTATTCTATCGCATTTCTACTGTGCCATGCTAAGCCTGCTGGTAATCTTGAGCTCATCTGCTTACCAGCAGCCAATATGCTGACGCTGCCGGCGGGGATGCCGAGCCCCATGTTGAACTTCTGCCGCTCCTCTATGAAGGCCACGCTGCCCATCACCATCGTCGAAATGCCGCATACGATCTGAAAACATAATATTCTATTCTTAAAACCAATAGAAACCACATCTTTCCTCTGAAACTTAGTCTACATTTTCTAGTTATTTTTTAACGTTGTTATTTAACATTTCAGAATACTACAAATTTTCCGCACTAACTCTTTATTATAATTTATTTATTATTGCGTCACTTAATAATATTCTGATAATGTTATGACAACGCTTCTTTTAAAATATTAATCGTGGTGTGTGGGGTGCTCATAAACCATTTATATAATAATAATATCATAAAATCTTCAATAGTGAAATAAAGCGAAATAAAAAGTATAAAGCAACTCTGAAATATTAAATATAATAATGGCTCCCACACCGGTTTCGGTGACGGTGGCCGGTTTCATTGAAACCAGGCCAGCTACGCAGGAGTAATTTTATAGTGCCCAAGTGTGTGCGCACTACACAAGAGCACTCTCTATTCCTTTACTCTCATAACCCAGTGGGACGGCAGACCGACACGACTGGCGAGAGATCAGGCGCAGGACCGACTTTTTACATGCCCATCCGACGCATGGATCATCTTACTTATCAGACAATCAGGTGATCAGCCTGCATTGTCCTAACCAAACTTGGAAATAACATGTTTCCAACGCGGGAATCGAACCCACGACCTCCGAGTCAAGAGCCGCGCTCTTTACCACTAGACCACGGAGGCGTTATATTAAAAGAGGTAATGCGAGTTACAAGGTATTTAGGACTTGTTTCGTAGATTCAATGTTAATTACATGCAAAATAGTTGAGCAAGCTTTTTGAGATTGACACCGTTGTGAAGTTTTCAAAGCAAACGGCCCTTGTTGGTACTTAGTTCTACCCGGTCTTTGGACTTCAATGTTCAATTATAAAGTTTCAAATTTAGTACAAGGATTTTGGTTTTTACTCGACAAGTTAGTAAGGTGAAGTCTTGTTAGAACTGGATGTTAATTAAATCCTAATTATTTAGATATTTTGATTCTAGTGGTGCGTGCAGTCAAAGGACAAACTTTAAAAACATTTAGGGCCTTTTTCACCACTTCTTGATAAATGCCGGATAGGCTATCCACCACTTTCTTGACGGATAGAGTATGAAGAATCTGTCAAATAAGTTGCAGATAGCCTATCCGGCACTTTATCAGGAAATAGTGAAACAGGCCTTTACATTTTTTACAAGCAAGCCGTTTTGTCTGCCTTATCAGGTAGCCAAAAACAAGGTTTTATTTAATAGCTAACTGACGCACTCAGAGACATATTAATATTTTTATGATCATTAAAATTCAATTCAGTGGAGACTTTCACAGATTATGGGGCTTATGTCAAAATCTTCATAATTATTATAATTACATATTTTTAACCGACTTCCAAAAAACGAGGAGGTTATAATATGTTCGACTGTGGATATTTTTTTATTTTTTATTTTTGTATGTTCAACGATTACTCCGCCGTTTGTGAACCGATTTTCGAAATTTTTATTTTGTTGTATTAGGTTTCACTCCAATTTGGTACCATGTTCACAAAAATGGTGACCTGATGATGGGATCCATGAGTAATCGAGGGATCTCATCGAAATTTATATGGAAACATATGGTTATTTTGATTTTATATGAAGTGTACTAAGAATATGCTACCAAAAAGTCAAATATTGGGTCAAGGTATATACCATGGTTTCGAAGATGCTGAGAGAACTCCTGACTCCTTATAGATACACGTTTGGGAGTTTCGGCATTGTTATAAGAACAGAAAGCATATTATGCTACTATTCAATTCATATTCATCATCATCGTCATCATCAAGGTCACCAATGTCTCATGGCACAGAATAGAATATAGATAATAGTAGGTTTGGATACAATAATAATAATTATGTACTGTATAACGACACCAATAGGCTGTTTATAATACACGGCGGTCGGCGCCGCAGAAGCGACGGCGTCGCCGCCGCACGCCTCGCGGCGCGTGCGTTGTTATCGCAGTCGCCGGTGACCGCTTGGGGCTTGTCGAAGCATTAAAATTGTTAAATTATCTAGCACATGTTCACTTCACTGGTAATACATGTGAGTTGTGACTCTTAATAAATTGTAATAAGATACGTAAAATATACGCAATGGTGTACATTTTACTAGGTAACTTAAAAGAGTGAAATTGTTATTTTTAACAAAAAATTTAAACCGACTTCCAAGGTAAAAACAATAATAACATTAATATGAACTAAAAATTTGTGCCTTTTTCCGAATTCGGCTAAACCTCAACTATTTCTGTACTCAATCTTCATAATTTTGAAGTCGGTGCCAGTTCCAAAAGTTTCAAATATTCTGTCAGAGGACTGAAGATTCAGCTATCTGGTACAGACTTCAAAATAATGAAGATTGAGTACAGAAATAGTTGAGGTTTAGCCGAATTCGGAAAAAGGCACATTTAGACAGGAAAAATTATTTAATACTTTTTAGTTCATATTAATCCTTGAGGCCCCGCGCGAGCACCGGTGATTGCGAGAACATTATTTTTAACAAAAAATTAAAACCGACTTCCAAGGTAAAAACAATAATAACATTCTTATAATAATTATGAACTAAAAACTAAAAAGTATTAAATAATTTTCCTCTCTAAATGTGCCTTTTTCCGAATTCAGCTAAACCTCAACTATTTCTGTACTCAACCTTCATCATTTTGAAGTCGGTACCAGATATAGCTGAATCTTTATATTTTCTTTGACAGAAAATTTGAAACTTATGGAACTGGCACCGACTTCAAAATTATGAAGGTTGAGTACAGAAATAGTTGAGGTTTAGCTGAATTCGGAAAAAGGCACATTTAGAGAGGAAAATTATTTAATACTTTTTAGTTTTTAGTTCATAATTATTATAAGAATGTTATTATTGTTTTTACCTTGGAAGTCGGTTTTAATTTTTTGTTAAAAATAATAATTTCACTCTTTTTAGTTACCTAGTAGATAAATTATAATTAGTGCCAATTTAAATTGTATAAAAAATAGTTTTATATTGTCTTCACTATATGTCATTGAGGCGCTCTGTCGGCGCTATCGCTTGTCCGAACTCCGATTGTTGTTCATATAGTTTTAGTTACACGATGTATTCATTAGATTTCGCTGAGGTGCTCCTGAATCGCAGTATCGCTTGTTTGTAGGAGTTTTATATAGTTGTATTGGCTGTGTGAAATCAGAAATGTGTCACCATTGGTGTGAGCAGTGAGCATTGAAATTTGAATTGTCAACATTTTGAGTGGTAATTATTGATCTCGTATTGTTATTAGAAATATTAATTAACCCTCCAAGATGACCTACGTCATAGTCCGCGAGTTTATAAGTGGTCGTCGGTGGTAGTGAACTAGTGAGTAGTGACTTAGTGACCATACCACCCTACGCGTCGAATTACTGCGTTTATTCTACGTATCTTATTACAATTTGTTAAGACTGTTATGAGTCATACCCCAAGGCCCAAATATCAGGTAGATAAATTTAAATAATACATTAAAAAAAATCTAAGTGAACACAACTCTATGCGTGCTAGGTAATTTAACAACGCTTCAACTCCCAAGCGGCCGCCAGAACAATGGATTTCCAAGAATCCGCGATCGAAGGATGAGCCGAATCACACCCAGCGGCGCGGCGAGTATATTTTCAGTGTCATAATAATATTATGATATTAATCTTTACCTTCATTATTGTAATACATAGTACTATCGCATGAGAAACTTGGAAAGCCGGCCTCGCGGCCGCCTGCGCCTTTCTCAAGCGATACTATATTGTACTACATTAATGAAGTTTAAAATCATATTATGACACTCAAAATGCTTGCAGCGCGGCATTACCTGACATTAGAACTTGAATAGGTACGACGCAATGCCGCGATGTTTACGCACACGCCGCGCGGCGGCGTGCGGCGACGCCGCACCGACCGCCGTGTATAAACAGCCTATATTAATAATTGGTGTTGTTATGTACATAATTATTATTATTGTATCCATTCCTATGCCTTGTAAGTTGTACTATTACCTATTTTGTGCCATGAGACATTGGTGACCTTAACACGACGTGTTAATGATGATGATGACGATGATGATGATGATGATGATGAATTTTAATTGCGTGGTAGTATAATATGCTTTCTGTTCTTAAAACAACGCCGAAACTCCCAAACGTGTATCTATAAGGAGTCAGGAGTTCTCTCAGCATCTTCGAAACCATGGTATACCTTGACCCAATATTTGACTTTTTGGTAGCATATTCTTAGTACACTTCACATAAAACTAAAATTACCATATGTTTCCATATAAATTTCGAGGAGTTCCCTCGATTACTCCTGGATCCCATCATCAGGTCACCACTTTTGTGAAAATGGGACCAAATTGGAGTGAAACCTAATACAACAAAACAAAAATTTCGAAAATCGGTTCACAAACGGCGGAGTAATCGTTGAACATACAAAAATAAAAAAAAAAAAAAAAAAAATATCCACAGCCGAACATATAACCTCCTCGTTTTTTGGAAGTCGGTTAAAAATACAATGGGAATACCTAGAACCTCCGATCGAAGGATTAATGTTATTATTGTTTTTACCTTGGAAGTCGGTTTTAATTTTTTGTTAAAAATAATAATCAGTAATGAATATTCGTCTCTGAGTACGGTAGCTGTAATTGAAATATGTATTTTAAGATCAGTACGTATAACTAACTTTAACATGCTTTAACCTAATACGCATGTGATATTATACAATAGCTATTGTATAATATATAGCTATATACAAAGATAGCAAAAAAAGGATATGGGCGAATCATAACCCATACACAAAAAAAAACCTAATAAGCAAAACAACCTAGCGGTTAAATCCTAGTCCATTATATAAGAAGAGAATGGACCCAACGCGTTGGATAGTGCGTTAATATTTATGCAATGGCCCCATTTATATTCATTGTGAGATTTGGTACGCAAAAATTAATTTTTCATGAAGCCACTAAACGCCAGGCCCTCAGTTATTCCGTTCATGTTTTAATTATTACGTCATAACATTTTTATGCTCCAAACATTCAAGGGTAGAGTGAATATAAATTCCGTAAACAAAAGGAATTCATTTTCGACGCAAAATTATTTTGTGGAGTGAATAAAAATTAAAAAGGGACATGGTAAGATGAATCTACTATATTATATAAACTATAAAAAAGATTTAACAAATAATTTGGAATGTGGGTCGCTTTTTGATAAAACTTAAATCTTTTATTCGTTTTTTACAAAATCAATAGCAACTTATTTTGAACCAGCTTATTAAAAAATCCTGTAAGTATTATTACATTATTGTTGTCTTGTTATCAGCTGTACCCTCTTTTGCCCATGACCCTTTTTAAAAATTCAGAACTTGTCGCGTAGGTTTTCCTCGTATATTTGTGATTTTCCTTACATGAGTCCGCCGGGAATCTACAAAATATAATATAAAGTTTAAGTTAGTTAGTAGTTTAAGTGTAAGTTAATTGTAGACGGAGGGAACGAGTAGAGTCAGAGTCAGGATCAGCCTTTTGCCGTCCATGTTTCAACATAAGCCTCCCCTAAGGGGCGATTTCATCACAGAAATGGAACGCGTTCAATGTACACTGAACCGGTTCGAAACGTATAAACGCGATTATAACATCGAATTGCATTTCGCCAATATAAACTGAACGCGTTCACAGCAAATCCGAGTTTTATCTTCTGAACGCCCAAAGTCCGAAGTTTAACGTCATAAAACCCGTTCAAGCCCTGTCATGGCGGAACAAAAAACATAGATAAAACAAAATAACAGTTTTGACACATGTGTTTGGTTAGTTTATGTATTGTTTCTTACTAATTTGTAGTTAAATTAACGTGAAAAGGCTTTAAAATTATGAAAACATGTAAAATAATCGCGTGACGTCACGTAAACTTAGATTTAATAATCGCGATCAATAGAATTTTGTGAAATCCATTTGAAAGAGAACGAGATTTACGTCGCTGCATGAACGCGTTCAATGGGAACTAAGTTTAATAAAACGAAAATTTATGTGTGATTGGTGAAATCCCACCTTAAGCTGCTCTTTCGAAAAAAGCGTGCAGATGAAACAACTTTTCATCGGCATTAACAGAGAAATTATATCTGAAAAAAAATAATTAGTAATCTACATGATATGATACGTAATTTGGCTATGCCATATTTTTTCTATCGGTATCACATAATAAAGAAATAAAAAACCAAATCACCTCCAAATCGTTGAATGAAACCACTTTACTCCTTCATTATTTATCAAAAGAATATATAAAAAATATCTACTGCTTTGCAATTCATAAGTTAATAATTTGGTTTTTTTACTTTTTTGAAATATGTATTATTTTAAGCCTTAAAAAGGTTTTTTCTCCTATTTCGCCCTATCATGGACGCGGCGAGCGTCGTAACCGCCACCGTACAAGGCGCGCTGTTATGAATGTTATTTTAATGTCATTTACGTCGATATTCGCACTGACAGAAATCGACTGCTAATTAAGGGAGTAGAAGGCCCTTAATAGCGCCAACTATCCCGATCTTGGGCAGCAATCATCTCTCCGCTACCCGCTTACTTCTACAAATCGTCGTACCATGAAGCTGTAGGAAGTTCTACGCTACGTTTACCAAATTGTCGTTTCCACTCTAACACTCCTATTATAGTGTATTAATCCATATACTGTACTCGGCGAAACATGGCGGTAGCGGTCATTGACTCCCTGTCAAAAACTTGTCATTTTCTATATAAACCGCGATTCACAATGAAGTGTCAGATGTTGTCAATCGCGGCTTTGTATAGAAAGTGACAAGTTTTTGACGGGGAGTCAACGACCGCTACCGCCATGTCTCGCCGAGTACAGTATAGTACTTAAAGTTGAAAATGTGACAGAGTCTTGACTCCGCTTCGGTCTACATTGATTAAAACTTTGAGCGCGAGTGTTAATTTCCTGTTTTCGCTGCACAGTTGTTTGTGGAAGAGCAAGCTTTATGTATTCGTTTGAGTCTATTTGTTTTTTCCTTATATAACTTCATCAATAAAATTATTATAATTTTATTTCTTAAAAAGTATATTAATCCTTCGATCGTGGATTCTTGGAAATCTATTGTATTCTATTTTATTTCGCTCACTGGTGAGCTTTTGGGGCTTGATGGGTTAAATTCAGTTACAGAATATGACGATTAATGAGTTGTGTAAAGAAATGCAATCCAGAGTATTATTACTACGTAAGCATAGGTTATATCAGTGTTTCCCAACCTTTTTCAGCCACGGACCCCTAGAAACGAGCCCCCTTGATAAAATAAAAAACAAAAAAAAATAATTTTCCGTGCTAAGTAAGCGTAGCGATTACGAGAAATTTTCATTTATGTATGGTTCGGACTTCAGACATGACACCGCGGACCCCCATACATAGTAGTATATCAGGGGTCCGCGGACCACATGTTGGGAAACACTGCGCTATGCACATAATATTATGTAGGCGATTTCACAAATTCACGACGATGATAACAATGATGCTTATAAAAAAATGCCGTTTGGTACAACAGCACAAGACGGCAATTTTTTAGTAAGTTTATTGTACTGTACTAGTATTATTAATACTGTGAACAAAGTCACGGGAACGCCCAGCACTCTAAGCTCTAGTAAATGTTAACAATTAGAGAATGTCAAGGTTATGTGAGGGAATGGGACATAAAGCCGCGCCCGTACGACCTGGACATAGCTTTGCACGTTAAGTAATTAGTACATTATGCTTGAATACCACTTTTTTTTACATGGGGAAATGCTTTACGCATCCCCGGCAAATTGGGGATATCGGCCGGGGTATGTTGAACTCCTGCGTAGTCTACCCACTAAAATCCCATGATGCTCCACTCATCGCTTAAGGCAGAGTTGCGGGTACGATAGAACCTACCGCAACTATGCTTGAATATCCCAGAGGCCATTGAAACCATCACTATCGTGCGTGATGTGACTCCTTTAAAGTTTAAGGCCCTGTATTCCCAGAAGCGGACGATTTTCAAGATTTAAAAGTGACAAGAATACATAAAAATATTGTAATTTAAATTCTGAAAAAAATATATGTGTTAGTTAAGGATCCACAGTGGAATTTATATTCCATAACACAATATCATGAACTTCACTCGATAACAAAAAATCCCGAAGTTACCTCTTCTTTTAACGAAATTTCCATACTATGTCCAAATTACTTGGAATTTTCAGGTAATTTTTGTACTGAAAGAAAGACAAAGAATATATCTAGGGATTCTCGTTTTTTCGTCTTGATTGAATTATGTATAAAATAACGACGATCAGAAAACTATAAAATTGCAGGCACAAAGGCTTTCAGTCGCGCTCAGGAGCTCATGCAATTTTGTAGTTTTTTGATCGTCGTTATTTTATACATATTTCAATCGAGTCAAATCGAGAGAGAGGAATACAGGGCCTTAAAGTACCATCGAAGATATTGATTCATAGACAGTTGACGGATCATGTCAATGCTGATTTCTGGTCGAGATCTATCGCCTGGGTTCGAACTTCGACATAACGCGACCAAATTACTTAGGTCCACAAATACATTTTTGATTTGCGTGTAAAGAAGTAACAAACATCCATCCGCCCAGTGGGAACACTTTGTGCTAATCAACAGAGTACAGAGATAACGGATTATGACAGGGATAAATCCCAATTCTCGTATTCTATTTAAACTTTCAATTTAAATTCAATGAATTATTAAACAAATTAAATTTTTTTACAAGTAGGTTTTTGGATTTGAAATAATTTTAAAAGATTCATTTTTACTAATTATTGTTGTTAAAATACCCGAATGTGAATTGCTTGAACAACCTTACATCTACAAACCTTATGTCTATCACTCTTATCAGTCTGCAAATCCGACTGTTTGATCATCCAAAATTTAGGAAAGGCTAAAAAAAAAACTTTTTGCTTACTTCAAAATTACCTCCTAATTTTTAGCAAAAATGTTTTATAAATAAGTTTATTTCATGTTTAACTCGAGCAACAATGCTTCCTAATTACGTTAAACTTTCTCAGATAAGGAAATATAAAGAAAAGTTCGAGATAATTTTCTACGGAACTCAAAGTCTTCGGGGCGTTTTAATTAGTAAAAATTGTACACCGAGGAAAACGGTACAATTTGATTAAATTGCGAAGTATAATAAAACTGGTCCAAAAGAATATTATTAGCTCAGTTAGTTTTCACTAGATCATATTAATTAGTAAGTTTGCAAGCTAAAGATAATAACTGAGTTACTGGGATGGAATAGCCTAGAGCTATCATTCGATTATGTATTTTTAAACGGCAAAGCTTATACTATTTTTAACATATTTTTATAAGAGTTTGAACGTTGAATTATAAAATGTTTAATTTAATTTGCGTTTTAGGGTTCCGTAGTCAACAATTATAGTTTCGGTCTGTCCGACCATCTGTCCGTCTGTCTGTCCGTCTGTCTTACCGCTTTTGCTCAGATACTATTGGGCCTAGTGCCTACAAAGCTAAATTACTATTACTTTTTTGACCAGCCTGAACACAATTGCCGTTTATTTTAAGTACTAGGGTTTTGAACTGGAATAAATGAAAATATCTGCCTTAATATTCTATAGAAATAGGCGTCCTTACCCGGTGCAGCTTCCTATGTATCTGATCAATAAATAAAGTGAAGACGTTATTATTTATTTACCATCAGAAATGTCGACTGAGTATTCGTCTTTGCTTTTCATTTATAATACAGGTGGGTTATTACGACCTCTTATTTCCAGCCAGTTTAAGCCCAAAATGTACCGTTTTCGGGCGTAAACTGGCTGGAAATAAGAGGTCATAATAACCCACCAGACTTGTGTAAGAAAAACGAAAAAGGCATTGTAATGATACTATGAGGTAAATCTTCTTATAATACTAGATGAAGTTCGCAACTCCATTGCGCCAAAATTCATTTATCGCGTGCCCCGGGAACTGTACCTTTTCCGGGATAAAACGTATCCCGTATCCTTTCCTAGAACTCAAAGTATCTCCATAGTCCATACCCAGAAAAATCAGTTCTGGAGTTTAGGCGTGAAGAGGTAACAGACAGATACACTTTCGTGTGGATTAAAATATTCCCGTTAGCAGTGTTTCCAAACTCTGAAATGGAAAATATTTTGTACGTCTGTAAATATTCGGCCAACATCTATTTTTCATACATACCCCAAAACAACGTTGCAGGGACAAAATATATTATAATGTAATTTGTCTAATAAATCCTGCCAGCTACGTTTACGACTTTTTTCTGCGCTTTTTAAGCTCAATGTTACGGAAGTTTATGATTAGTACCGCTAGACCCTTTTATAAAAACATAAAATATTACCTTAGAAAAATCCTTTTATAACCGACAATATGACTTTCGTAATTTAATTCTATTCCCAAATCCCTGACTGGGAACATAAGGGACATATTATAAGATACTGTCTTCCACGTGTTTTTTTTTACACAATATGTTTATATTTTTTAACCGACTACAAAACCCAGTTTTCGTATATCAGCGTCTGAACAATTTTTCCAAATTTCGAAAGTATTTTATGTAAGTATGTTTTTATGTTTGTGTTCGCATATCTCCGGAACTACAAGTCCGTTTAAGTATTTTTTTCAGTTGTTACTAGGCATTGTATAACATAGGGAATACAGCAAGTTTAATCAAAATCGGTTTTGTAGTTTTTATTAGTTCTGTTACATTTTTTCTAAACATACATCAATGGTAAGTTATGGCTGGTTTACACGTATTAAGTAGATAAGTAGTAACTAAATTTTAACTTAATTTGAAGTGCCTGCCCGAAATGTGTCAAGTGACAAGCCCCGCCTGCCAACTTAACAGAAAATAGCCAAAATTCTAATTTCCTTGTTTAGTACTTAACTGAATTTTAACTTGCTCCTTGCTACTAAATTTCGTGTTTACATAGGTTTACACGCAATAAATAACTTAAAATTTAGTTCACTACTTATCTACTTAATACGTGTAAACCAGCCCTTAGTTACGACTTACGACCAATATTGAAGTCGGTTTTATTTTTTGAAAGTATTGCTTGTTTGGTAATTTTGCTTATTGTTTGCATGAAATTAGATGTCCCTAAACAAACAACAATTGGACAAACATCCAAAACAATTGTGTGTTTGAAACTAATGTAATTGTTTGCTTAAGGAGCATAGCATGGGTCTCGCGAAATGAGCTTGGCTTACCGACACTGTTGACCGACCAGTAGACAAACGGGCAAACAATTATCATGAAAGCATGTATGCCCAGCTTTAATGTAATGTAGATGAAAAACAAGAAAAGCTGTATTTTTGTAACATCCGAAGAATTCAACTTTCTTAATCTTTTTATACAGGAGGTAGCAAAACTAAATGGTAATATTTTAGGGTGTGTATGTGTTTTCTATATAAATAGAGTAGACGATAATTTTTTTTTTTGTGATTTGTATCAATGGCAAATTCATGACGCCGCGCTGGGGCGCTTGCCCATACAAATCACAAAAATTGGGCTCTTTCAGCTCTGTTACTTTCACAGTGAACACACCTTGAAGTATTATATTTTAGTTTTGTTACACCATGTATCTTATATATAAAAATGGATTTTCAAATGTGTTAGTCGCGCTAAAACTCGAAAACGGCTAAACGGTTTGGGCTGATTTTAGTATTAAAATATTCGTAAAAGTCCAGAGAAGGTTTTAAAGCTTTTAAAGTGACACGAAGTTCACCGGGACAGCTAGTTTATTATATTACCTGATGAAAAGAATTTAGTAGGTACTATCAGAGAAGTTGATTCCTATGCAAATGGGGGACCTACGTAGTTTGGTCTCATTACGTCAAACCCAGACGACAGATCACAATAATTAACATTGAATTGACATGATTGACCAAATGACGTTGGTCTCTCAAAATATGCATAATATGCAATTTCCTCGATGGTACATTATGTACTAAATTATTTTCATCGTTAAAAGATAATAATAATATGTAGGTACTACAATATGTTCTTAGCAACTCAAAGTACATCCTGGATACCCAAAGTCGGCTCATCGGTTGAAGCATATATACAGCGTGTAACCAAAAGTATGTGATAATACTTTACGGTGTGTACATGTTCCTTCTAGAAACCAAATTTTTTCTCTCTTTTGTATGGGGAAACTCGTGACGCTCGGGCCCTTGCCCATACAAAAGTGAAAAAAAATCGTCTTTCAGCACTGCTACTTTCACAGTGAACTCTCTACAAGGAACACATACACACCCTAAAGTATTATCACTTATATTTGTTACACACTGTAGAGGAGACAGACAGACTAATCAGGCAATCACACTTACTGTCTTATATAAAATATGTAAATTAATATGGGATGGATATTGAGTTACCTAATATTAAAGAATCAATCGACCGTAGCAATCCGACTGAGTTTGTAAATTGTAATACAATATATAATAATATTATATGGAGTTCAATCCAAGTTTGCTCATTAAATCGTTATATCGCACTAAGGGGCTTATTCCACCTTACTAAATTTAGACGTCCTAATTAGGATCCTAATAAGAAGACAAATTAGAAGCTTCTGATTCCACTATTCAGAAGCCACACTTCTAGCGCTAATTAGCGTGCTTCTTCTTAAGCACGCTAATTAGGATTCTCACTTTGTAAATGCTATTTCACTTGACTTTTAGTTACTGAATCAATTTAGACGTCTAAATTTAGTTACGTGGAATAAGGGCTTAAGATAGACCGTCACGCATGACCTAACCTACCTAAATTATCCCTAAAGTCACTACTACTGATTTAGTATCTACTCTGGTCTCTGAGGTATCTGCAGACTACAATCCCACCACAATCCATACTAATATTATAAATGCGAAAGTGTGTCTGTCTGTCTGTCTGTTACCTCTTCACGCCCAAACCGCTGAACCGATTTTGCTGAAATTTGGTATGGAGATACTTTGAGTCCCGAGGAGGATACTTTTTATCCCGGAAAAATATACGGTTACCGCGCGATAAACGAATTTTACCGCAACGGAGTTGCAGATGTCATCTAGTAATATATAAACTACTAGCTATTGCCCGCGACTCCGTCCTACTCTACGACCCTACCACAGTTTATAAACTATATTACGGTAGATCATGGGCATACGTATGAGATTAGTCGAATAGGGAATATAACGCGAAGGTCGGAGCAGAGGGCACTAGTAGCACATACAGTAAATAATCGGATCAAAATCCGAAATGTTGCACACGTGAATATTGACAGAAACGTTGTCAAATGCTGAACAAAATTTTTTCTATAGCTTTGTCCACATTGTGCCACAAGGGCATGCCTTATAGCGCTGTCAACGTCAAACGTGAGGCATGCCCGTAACACGCGCGTTCGTAGCGCGCGCTATGACACGTCTTTTCTTTCAACGCGGGTGGATTTTGACGCGCGTCACGGGCATGCCACACGTTCACTGTTGACAGCGCTATAAGGCATGCCTTGTTGAACAGAAAAAAGGCACAACTGCAATGTTTACACACTAGAGGCAGCACCCGCATAAGCTTTGTCCACATTGTGCCTTTTTTCTGTTCAACAAGGGCATGCCTTATAGCGCTGTCAACAGTGAACGTGTGGCATGCCCGTGACGCGCGTCAAAATCCACCCGCGTTGAAAGAAAAGACGTGTCATAGCGCGCGCTACGATTACAACGCGCGCGTTACGGGCATGCCTCACGTTTGACGTTGGCAGCGCTATAAGGCATGCCCTTGTGGCACAATGTGGACAAAGCTAAAGCGTACGCACACAGGCGTAAATCAATTTACATTTATGTTGCACGAATTTGATTTAAAAACGTGCCAGAGTTTACTCTACTATGCTACGAATATTTTGTGATTCCACTTTCATATTACATGATCCAAGTCAAAGTTGACTCAAAGTTAATCTTCAAATAGTATCTTGGCTGTTGGAACATAATATTTCAACGTTAGTACAGACATAATATTTGTCTTACCTGCAATACTCGGAGTCGCAAAACCAAAGCTAAAGGATATGAGAGAGCACGACCGAGGATGTTGCCTTCTCGCTCTGCCGTGAGAGGTGCGGCAGATTCTTTACGATGCGATAGAGCAGCCTGAAAATAAAGTTAGAATTTTTAAAAAGAAAAATTTTGAAAATCGGTTCACAAACGGCGGAGTAATCGTTGAACATACACAAATAAAAAAAATGAAAATATATCCACAGCCGAACATAATAATATTATAACCTCCTCCTTTTTGGGAGTCGGTTAAAAAGCAACCTCAAATCGACTTTATGTTTGTAAGGGCAAAGCCAAACGAGCGTAATTTTTGTGAGTTGTGACTTGTGAGTCGCAGAATTTCGGTTCGACATAATTCTGCTGCATTCAGTTTCATACAAAAGTTCTGTTTGATTCACACTTATGTTAGCGTAATTTTGTGAGTCATGATTTGTATGAAAAAATATTTACGCGGCAGAAATTCTGCGACTCACAACTCACAAATTACGCTCGTTTGGCTTCACCCCTGATACACTTGGAGAAGAAGAATGGAGAACAGTTAGCCCGTACTTTTTCGTGTTGGGTCACCTTAAAATAGTAAAAACCGTTGGGACGGAAGTTTCATAATTTTTGAATAAAAAGAATTCATAATTAAATAATTCTCGTTACAGCTTACATTGAGTGCATTAAAGTCAAGTTCAGTTACATATACCTCAGTATTGAAACATAATATTCTGTTAAAAGTTAAAATATTATACAAAATAATATGTAGTACTTAGTATTTTATTCCAATTTCATTTCACATTATATAAATACATACTCTGCGAATTTGAATTTCGACAATAATTATTATTACTCGAGCAGGCTTTTTACTCCCACGCCTTCGTTTAACATCACTTATATTTTATTTATGGCTGTTAAACGTATGAAATGTAGCGTAAAAATTATATGAATTCATGAATTGGTAAGAACCTAGCTTTGAAAAAAAAGGTGTATTGAAGCGAAAATATTAAATTGCGTACAAATATTTCTAACGCCTGCACGTATCCACATAATGATACAAATTACAAACCATAAATAAACATTCAACATACCATTAATGAAATTGACTTATAGGCAGATGGTGGAACTACATTCAATTATTATTTGGTCGGTTATGTCAAGTTAAGGCCATCCCCCGAGCAAACGACCTTGACCATACATTTGACGCTTTGCCGAGATCGCACATAAATCCTATTTTTTTTTGCTTATCTTAGTTCAAAATTGATCTAAAAAAAATTAAAACGGGGAATGTATAAATTATCTATCTATTGTAGTGTGTTTAAAAATATTGTAGTATGTTTAAAAATAAAGATGTTGAAAGTATGCTTCAATTTTAATAAATTGGTATTACTTAGTAATCTAATATCATGAGTATAATAAACAAAAATAGAAAATTTAAAACGGGGAAAGGATTGTTGATATACTGAAGATTATTGCTGTATTTTTATCATAACTTTGTAGCTTTCAAATTATGATTTTATGAGGCTCTAAATACGGTAAATTACGGAGTCTCCGTAGGGGAAGGGCCTTAATATTAGTGATCTATCAGTTGGGATTGAAACCCGAGTCCCGATCAACTTTAGTAGGTCTGCCAAATGCCTATTGCCTATAATGGCTATGAATCAATTTCTCTGATAGTACACACATAGGTTATGTGTTACTAGATAACGTCCGCAACTTCGTTGCGCCAAAATTCGTTTATCGTACGGGAACCGTACATTTTTTCTGGATAAAAAGTATCCTATGTCCTTTCCCGGGACTCAAAGTATCTCCATATCAAATTTCAGCGAAATCGGTTCAGCGGTTTGAGCGTGAAGAGGTAACAGACAGACAGACAGACAGACACACATTCGCATTTACAATATTAGTATGGATGTGACATAACACACACATAGACTTTAACTCGTTCATTAAATAAACTGTTCTGATTCCTTCAAAAATTCGCTTGAATTTGTACACTGAATTCCCTTTTCATACGGAGCTGTGAATAATAGAGTTAGCCAAATAATAAATGAAGTTTTTAAGTGTGAGTAAGGTGTTGGGATAGTGTTAATATTTAACTAGGCTTTACGATTGGTTGGATTACTGCTATCGTACGAAGAATTAATTATAAATTATTTTAAGGATAGGTATTATGCGGTCTTTCCACTTTGCCTGCATGGACAAATACAGGCGATTCTTAAAATGAGGAGAGGATATTAAATGTGTCTAAGCGGACGCCTACTGCCTAGACATACAATAATAATTTCGAACAATATCACTTATTGCCTAACATTATTGACCGTCTAGGGTTGATATTGATAATTGAACATCGCGCGCCTTCAATCTAATTATTGTCAAATAAGGTGGTCAGTAAAATTGAAGCGTAACTATAATATCTAAGGCGGCCGGTAACAATGACAAATGCGCAATTATGATGGCAATCATGGTTATCGATCATGTCTTTAAATATTATGAATAAATTATAAAGTTTGGAGATGATGTAGGAAATTAGATAAAATATCTATTGTTAAGCCCGGCAAAGATTGTTTTGCCAAAAAGTAGCTAAAACCTATTCTCAGGCCTAATGAATGTACAAAATTTCATTAAAATCGGTATAGTCGTTTTTGGAGGAGTTCGCGCACAAACGCTGTGACGCGAGAATTTTATATACTAGACGAGAACTTTATATTTATTGCCAACAGTAAAAGTAAAATGCATTATTCAAATGGAGAAAAGTTAGCCAGTACCAGGTACGAAGTATACGCAGGCGCCCTAGATTTGTTTACCCAGGGTGAAGACTGTAGGGAAAAACAACCGTACAATTTACTGAGCCTAGGAAAATATTCCAATTGATTGTAGAAAAACATTGAATTGTTTTATTTTGCGCTGTTATTTGGTGAGTTAAAATAGTTTTTGTCCATAATCCGTAGATATAATATTGTTATAACTATTAAATATTAAGTTTAGTAGGGGTTTTTGGTCTTTTTATTATTAGATATTTTACTATTTGTTACAACATAAATTACTTTTTCTCTTATTCCATGATTGGCGAAAAACTCAAATTGATATAATTATATTTTCAGCGGCGTAAATTCTATTTTATACAGTTTATTATTTCTAACTCTACTCGTTTGCCACACTGTATGGAGACTATACTGTACTCGGGGAAACATGGCGGAAGCGGTCATTGACTCCCTGTCAAAAACTTGTCATTTTGACAATATCTGACACTTCATTGTCAATCGCGGTTTTGTATAGAAAATGACAAGTTTTTGACAGGGAGCCAATGACCGCTATCGACATGTTTCGCCAAGAACGGTATAGATATCGTCGTTGAAGTGCCAATACCTCGTGTATGTATAATAACTGTAGTTATTTTACAGAAGAAGGAAAAAACTTTAACTTTTTAGGTTTTATTACATAATCTTATATATAAAATTTCCCTGTCACAATGTTAGTTACCGTACTCCTCCGAAACGGCTTGACCGATCTTTATGAAATTTTATATGCATATTCAGTAGGTCTGAGAATCGGCCAACATCTATTTTTCATAGCAAAAATTATTTATATGGCAAAACAACGTTTGCCGGGTCAGCTAGTTCCCTATAATACAGAATTTTCACATAATTTCTAACGAATTTTTTACAAACATAGTTATTATTTTATAAATTGCGATTTAAATAATAAAATCACCTAGTAAGTATTATAGTACTCTGTCTGTGATTCTAATAAATCCGTTAATTAGGAGAAGTCGATGATCTTGAAGTCGATTTCTTAAAAAAAATTGTGCCACTCGATACAATGTTTGTCTTACTTTTTTCCTCATGAATGACAAATTTATTCATCATTCATCACCCCTGAAACTATTCTTATCGTTTCTCAGAAGAAATTACCATTTCGAAGTCACTTTGTTGAGGCAATATACGCCCGATCGAAAAATAACTATTCTTGTTTCATTTCACTGTTTGATCTATCGAGCTGTTGATTAACCCCCGACAAAAAAGAGGGGTGTTATTCTTTACTTTGAATAATATCCACAACGGGGAAATATATCGGGAAATTGATACTGTGGCGACATCGGAATCCGGCGCTTATTATTTATTACTAGAGTCGCCTGCAGCTCTTTTCGTATTTCAATAACTTTTCGAGAAACGAGTGGATTATGTTGGCAAGATTTACTAATAGGCAATAAGTACTTTGACAGAATGTGTAGATATAGATCTCATGTTAGAACTTTTACTTAATTTCCGTATTAAATATTATATAATAGCCGTTTTTAGAATAGTAAAAATGAGGACCCGTCTTTACTTTATATATGTTGGAAAGTATCTATGACCTGTTAATATTTATCTATATGTTGTTTTATTTCTTAACTGGTTACTTAAGGTAGAAAGCAACATGGAGCTGGATAATGCAGCTGAAGCTACGGCTAGTAGCGATGCACAAATCAACTCTTCTGGCTCAAGTGATGAAAGTTTTGAAGGTGAAGAAAGTACGAGTAAGTAGCAATTCTTTGGCTGACCTCAATACAAAGAATACTGTATGAGTAAGTTGAAATATTTAAAATATCTGTGTATTCTGTTTAAAACTTTCAAAATAAGAAAAAAAAAAAAAGTATATATATATATATATATATATATATATATATATATATATACCAGAATATGATGGCAAAAAGTGAGAAATTAAATTGACTCTAGGTATACCGGGGTAATTGGAATAAAACATTTTAATCTTTCTTTTTTCTAAATAGGGGCTGATTATGTGTGTTAAACATGCAAATATAAAAATAAATCCACTGATCAAGGATATTTTTAAAAAAATCTGCTTTCAAAAATTGCCATCAGATTTTGGTAGACCTATACGTATGATAGTGTAATTTTTCGAACATTATACTATATAAGTAAGTTAATTTAATTTAAAATATTTTTTAATAATATTATGTAAACTAGTATAATAATATAAAAGATTTTCATAACTAAAATTATTAAGCTTGCAATATTTTTTTATCAAAATCGCCATGCCCATCTATAAATATGAAGTTTAAAAAAACGAAATGTCAAATAATAATAAATCATTCCTGTCGCCAAACTTCTAATGTATTATTTCATTTCTTTCATGAATGGTTTTTACATTTTAATTAATTTGTAATACAGGTAACAATACAATGACTGCACCGCCACTTCCAAGAAGAAAGAGATTCATACCAAATTATGAAGTCGAAGGAGTAAATAAGGTAATATTGAGCGAGGAAATACAAAATCAAATAGATATGGTCGTTGGAAAACATGTAACCGTTCAATATCCTTGGAAATTCTCAACTCGAGAAAAGATATTAGAAAGTATTGAAACCTCAGAATCCCCCGAACTTGCAGCCATATCTGAAGCTATTAGAAATTATCCAGAGGAAGACGTATTAATGGGATATATTGTGGATGAGTCGAATAACATTGACGAGTTTTATATTTGTTGCACTGTCGAAGCTAGAGACCATTGTAAACAGCAATCAGACAAATATATTAAAAGACAAGAAAAAAAATTAGAAAAGGCTTTACAAAAGAAGCCGCGACCCTGGAAAACTTTAGGAAGTGACGTTGAGCTACAAGAGTTAATACCGTTTAATACAAGACCATTAATTGAAATCGAAATTAAGTCCAAATTTCCAAAAGTATACGAGCCGAGTGTATTTGATGCAAGAGATACAAGTTCCGTAAGGGATGGATTTATAGAGCTCACACCTTATAGGCAATATTTTAATAATGTTTATATGCGCAGGGTAGATTGCGCATCTCAAGCTACAGCACCATTACAAAATAGCCATGCTCAAACTTATTTAAGATATCCTCAAAATGTGTGGACTCAGTCGATTGTTGACACCCTAGGAAAAGTAAGTGACGTGGAAGGAGGAGGTGGTGATGCTGAATATAATGTAATTACAGATGAAAATATAAAAAGAGACGCTTCTAGTTCTGACGAAGAACATGACGGAACTGCAGATAATGTTGATGATGTTGGATTACAAAGCTACAAAGAAAGCTTAAAACGTATAAAGCGTCCATCTTTTGTACAGAAAATAACTGATTTTGTTACCCAGAGCACACCTCAATTAGATTCACTGATTGAACTAAACACTGTTATGGATATGTATAATAATGATTATCCATATTTAGTCTGTAAAGAATCGGATGATATTTATGAAACAATGACGTTTAAAGAGTATGTATGTTTCAGTGATGTAAGGGCAAAGAATAAATATATATCATGTGCTGTTTTCCATCCGATGTGGAGTGGAATAGTTGCAATTTGTTACTCTGATGAGTCGCCTGTTGTGACAAAAACTGTAAGTACCCAGCCAGACCCAGTACAACGAGCCATATACGGCCTTAACCCTGTCCTAATTTGGAGTCATGTTGATAGTTTAATACCAAAGTTATATTTAGAGTCATCCCGAGAAGTCAAAACATTATCTTTCTGCCCATTTAATGAGAATATTCTTATAGGCGGCTGTGTAAATGGTCAAATAGTCATATGGGATTTAACAAATAAATTAGAAAATGTTGAAAAAGAAGAGATATTAAGTGAAAACAGACAAAAATATCGCATCGCGATGAATTCTCATATGGGGTGGATGAAAAATGTTCAAGATAATTCTGTCGTACTTACCACCGCTTCTAGCAATTTGCTGACAAGTCATTATGGTCCTGTGAATTCGATCACATGGCTTTCACCTAATTTTACTATGACACAAACTGGAAGACTATCTTTGTTGCCAAAAAATAAAACATCTACAATGTTTTTTACTGGTTCTGAAGACGGTACTGTTTTGATATGGAACCTATCAATAGAAAATGTATCACAATCTAATATTAAAAAAATTAAAAAATCGAAGAGGGTTATGAAGAAACCGCCTGGATTGTTGGTGGATATTTCTCCTTTAAAAATTTTAGATCATACTTTTCAACCTTTATATAAAATTATTCTTGGGAATGCTGGTCAGCCATCTACAAAACCACTCCAATGTTTTGGATTTAATCGCCCTCAGATTAAATATTTATATAATCAAAAAAATAGTGGCTCGGGAAGAAAATATTACACCCCTGAAATAATTGGACAAAGTGAAGATGAAATTAATTCAATAGCTTATATCGGCACTCAATATGGTGAATTGGCTAGAATAACATGGGATGGTCATGAATTCAATACAGGTGAAATAGTCAATTCAGAGTTTTGCGATCTTAAATATAGTTGTTTTATACACGATGGTATTATCACCAGCTCAGAAAAAAATCCGTTCATTGATAATATTACTTTAACTGTTGGTGGTAAAATATTTGCGATTTGGTCAGACAAGTTATTGAATCGGCCACTTATTTGGAAAAAAAGGAGTTGTCACTTAACAAGTGGAAAATGGTCACTATACAAACCCAGTTTGATATTTATTACTACTTCTGAAGGTGACATGGAGATATGGGATCTTCTTTTAAAAAGCGAGAAGCCGATAAAAATTCAAAATGTTTCTGGCAATATGTTGACTGAAATATCGTTACATACTCTTCCAATTGCTAAAAATATGATTGGTGTAGCCGATGTCAGTGGTTCTTTCAGAATATTTTTAAATCCACCTATTTTCATGGTTGAAAAACCATCTTATTTGGGACAAACTGAGACATTAATCTTAAGAGAACTTAATGTCTTGAACACATTTATTTCGTGGCAAGATGAATTTATGAAAAATAATCCTGACATCGTTCATGAGATTAAAAGAAAGGAACGAGAAATTTTAGCTAAAAAAGAAGAGGAAAAAAGACGCCTAAAGGAAGAACGAGCATTAAAATTGGCTGCAGAGGAAGAAGCCCGCAGGCTAGAGAAATTGAGAGTTATAGGACCAGCAGAACGATGGCAAAGAATCATTCAAAGACTCATAGAAAGGACTATAGCCGTAAAAAAGAGGATAAACAAAGATCAATTAGTTGAGCAAGAAAAGCCATTAAGAGAGCTTGAAGCTCAACGTCTCGAAAAAGAACGGAGAATGTTGGAAATATTAAAAAATCAGAAAGCAATTTTTAATGACACTGTTGCGATACTTTTCCCTGAAGCTATACAAAAGGAGGAAAAAGTAAGAAAAAGTTATCTATCTGAAGATAAATCCCTTTTAAAAAGCATTTATTTGTCTGATTATGAGGAACTAAAGCATACCGCTTTGAAAACTGTAGAAACTAATACGTATAAAGTTGTGTTTTCTTGGGAAGCTACAGTAGCCGAAGGAAAAGACAGGAAACAGACTCTTAATGCACATAAATACTTTATTAATTTACATAAGTCTCGTATAGAGAACGAAAAGAAGATGCCAGAAACAAATCGAACTCCTAGTACAAGTCGTTCTTCTAGTGATGATTAATTAAGGGATTCTTATCTAGATCTTGTTACAGATAGATAAAATGTATGTATGTAGTTCTAAATAATAAACGTATTTTAAACTTTTATTCCTTGTTTAGTTTTTCCTGCATGCCCTGCAACGGCAACGCACCGCAACGCACGGCAGTTGCTTTCCATCAGGTGATCCATTTGCTCGTTTTCCCGCTGATATAAAAAGCAGAAAACATAATATTTTAAGATTTACTTACAACATTTAGTTCCTCCATGTCGTCGTCACAGTTGAATGTCGGGACAGTGCATAGTTTACGCTTCATAAGGACAGACAAAACTGTCGATCATCAGCATCTGAAACAAAAGGAAACCTAGTAATTATTAATATTCTATTAGTAAGAAACGTTTTTACAGACTGCAGTATTTAAATCTTATTTGTTTTCTAAAGCATATTTGTATAACCTTATATTCTTGTAAATACTGTATGTATGAATATGAAATATCTTTTACGTCAGGTCGTTAATTAAACTTTCGTTATAAAGATCCCACCAAAACATGAAATATGTAAAAGGAGCCAAGCAAAATCTCATATTTATTCATAAAATACGGGATACTTCTAATAATATACTAAACGTGAATAATTTATAGAGTACAACCCTGAAATTTCATGATTCTACTTGAAATAAGTAAAAAGTTATTCACAATTTAGACTTCAAACCGCTCTCCTGTAAAGTTGCTGTTTTTCACATCCGACATTGTTAATAGTCATTGGCGTTCTGTGTATATTTCGTGTAAAACATTTGTATATGCAATAAATAGTAAATAAAAATAAATAAATAAAACAAATATGCAGTTGAAAGTCGAAACTCATACAGTTCTTGCAAAGTTACAAATATAAAAATATTTTGTTTTATTTTATAAAGTATTATATTATTTTTCAGTTTTAAGGTTTTTCTGCCCAAAGGATGAAAATGGGACCCTATTATTAATGTCTTCGCTGTCTGTCCGTCGTCCATCCGTATGTCACCGGGTGGATCTCGAGAACCGCAAAAGCTATCTAGTTGAAATTTTCACAAATTATGTATTTCTGGTGTCGTTATAAAAGCTAATAGTCCAATTAAAATAAAATAAATTATTTATAAAAGGCCTCATACAACAAACACGATTTTTTTTCCCTTTTTTACTCTATATCCATAATGGTAACAGTAAGGTTTTTAAAAATTTCAGAAAATACTTAATTGTATTTTAAATTTAATAGTTATTAATAAAAATTAAATTAAGTTATCATTTAAGGGAGGCTACCATACAAGTGCCAGTCCGACTCGCACTTGGCCGGTTTCATAATTTTTCCTTTCATTGTGACCTATCCGGGTACCAAATTTCAAGGTTCTAAGTCTGCTAGAAGTACCTTAGAATTTTGATGATCTGTCAGTCAGTGAGTGACAAAATGTAGTATCTTTGACCATCTGTAACTATTATACTATTTATCGAAATTTCATGTCATTTGGAGGTTAAGCTAGTTTTAATATTTGCTCCTAGTGATCGAAATTGTAAATCTCTAGCTTTGTTAACATCGAAGATAAAGGGGGTGTGAAATAGCCGCGAACCGCTTCGAGAAAAGTATGGTACGGCCGTGCCTTTGTTATAAAGCTTGGCTGGGGCACTGCCGTGCCCCCAGATAGGCGTTATAAAAGAAATTATTGTAAAATCAATTGTAAAATGAAAACAGCGCTCGTGCGAAATGTTAAAGTTATTTAATTTTATCATCTCTCATCTATACTTAAAATTAATATAATATACTAATTATTTAAATGGCCCTAGTAAAAAATTTGATCTTAGTAGGTATTATAATATTTTTAACGCAAACGCAGGTTACTAATAATTATTCGTAAAAAAATTGAGCAAAACTCATGCACGATGCTAGCAATTCGTTGCTAATCTCGCGAAAAATTAAGTGTTGTTTGAGAACATTCTGCCGCTATTTCCAATTTCCCTCGGGAATAATATTTTCCCGGAAAAGAGTGATACGTTTCCCTGTTACTCTCGTTAAAGTACGTTGTGTTCGATGCAACGTGAAACGAACCTTTTGATGGACTTCCAAAAAGCAGGCGGTTTACCTTTCGTCTGTATGCTTTTAATCTCAATATTGCTACAAAACGTAAAATATCGCATGAACATTGAACATTACAAAAAAAGAATACCAAGTTTTTAATAATTGATGAACGTACTATAATAATATGAATGTATCATAGGCAGAAGACGGACCAATATAATAATGAGGATTATACTTGACATAGACCGACCATTCAGAATCGATATCCCTGATAGTACATGGCTTTAAAGTTTACCGTCACAGGCTAGAAGGATATTTATTACTGCAATGTTTTGACAATAGAGTACTGAATACAGCACCAGCGTAGATAAATAAATAAATTTTTGTTGAAAGTTTCATATTCTGATATAACGTGTGCAACTTGTCGGATAATAATCCGAAATATGGGTCTAAAAGCCCAGCGTTTACTTCAAATAATTACTTGTTGTCTGGAGACAGACAGACAGACGAGAACCGCTATAGCTAGATTTCTGTTTTGTTGTTATCATAGATTGTGTATATCTGTTGCCGCTAGGCGCTATATCAACAAATACTAAAAACAAAATAAATTGAATATTAAAGGCATACAACAAACGTGTACCAAATTTTTTGCTCGATATCTTGGCAATGACAATTTAGGTAGGCACTTGAAAACACTCAGTTCACAAAATACTCAGTTGTATTCATAGGTACTTAAATAAATAAAAATAAAATTTAAATAAAATATATAATTATACAAAAACACATTTTTTACCTGTTTTTGCTCTATAATGGTACGGAACCCTTCGTGCGTGAGTCCAACTCGCACTGGTTTTTTTAAATAAGTTCCTTGATTATAAAATATTGCGTGGAGTTGATTGATATTTAAAATGTTTAATCCAATTTATAAAGAAGCTCTTCTGTAGTAATTTATCAAAATATGTATACTTCAATACAGAAAATTTTCTAAGAAGCAACTCAACTCCCTTAAGACCGTCCTATCCCGTAGATATTATATATCTACGTTATGTCTATAACACTTGTTTTTTCTAAGAGGTTTTCCCCCAATTGTCTTTGAAATTATATTATGTAGTACGTACTTTGTTGGTTGAGTACTTTATTGTGTCTAATGTACTTTGTTATTCTTCTCATTAATTTCGCTAACTCAAACTATAAACAATTGTATCCCAAGTCTGCCACTCAGCCCAACAATACTGTAGCTTTGGTGATAACTAATAAGTATGGTTTTAATACAGTCTTATGAGTTATGCTTAGTACTCACATACGGTTTTGCTCGATTGAGCAAACGTCAAGCGAAACCCGCGGCTCGAACTTTCGTCCACACATTCAGCATTGCTTGATAGTTTTCCTCTAAATCGATACATACAAAAATAATTCCATCAAGCTTCGAGCTATCAGTTTTGCGGTCCGCACAGTAATTATTACTCGATTTGGAGTAAAACTATCGAGCAAAACCGTATGTCTGTACATAGCATTAGTATATAAAACTACTAAATGATCGAAGATGTATTGATGTTAGACAGCAGAATCGGAATATTGATCTCGGTTTATTTGGTAAATAAGTCCGGCGAAGGTAAATAATACTGCTGGCAATAATAATGCGATCAATACGTCCAAATACTATGCAAATCCAAGACAGCATCCGGTTGAGAATGTTGATATTACAATAATATATTGTATTCGGTGATATTACATCATATTTAAGAGTCCGTATACGAAATTTTGCCGATTTCGCTCATTTAACAGACGTGATTTAACAGTTAAAATACATTTCTATAAGTTTTAATGCACAACATGTAAGATCATTTCAATTATAATCGTTGGAGCTAGATTTTTGTTTTTTTTAAGTAACTTCAAATAATCCAACTCAAACCCGCGACAGTTTTGTGATTTTTGCGGTAAAAGGTTTAGAATATCAGCTTTTAATGGATTGTATTGACGTCTTAACGGTATGAAAAAAATACAATGTACTATTGAGAAAGTTGTCTATACAATGTTGGAATTACTTTTTACCACTTTCATATAAAAAAAAAACCTTTAAAAACAGAATACCTATAACTGCCCGCTAACTTGGCGATCGTCCTTTTTCACCTGGCATATGAAAGACGGGCGTGAGTGTGAAGAGAGCAGTAGAAAAGAGAGTACGGACTCTTAACGAAACACTGTATTAGTATTATCAGAGTCCTGTGGGGCTAAAATGGTCGCATTTTGCAATTCCTCTAAACTCAATTCAGAAACTGAATCGTCAAAACTCAGGGCCCCGCTACCATAATATTATGTGCAATGTGTGCAATGCACACGGGCGCCATCCTCTAGGGGCGCCAAATTGCCATCTTTAGGGGCGCCAAAACCAAGGACCAAAAAAATTTGCCTAAAGGGGCTTCAAAATCCTTATTTTTGCACACAGGCGCCAGTAGCCCTTACGCTGGCTCTGTCAAGACTGTCAAACTGACGAATATCAAATTAGTACGAACATGATTTATAGGACCAGAGTGACCATTTTGTGATTAAAAAAAATGAATAATAATAATTATTAATAACATAACTAATATTATGATTCTCCAAAGCGACCATTTTATTCCCGCAGATCAATGCATAGATGTTACATATTCGTTCAGTAGTTTTTGCATGAAAGAGTAACTTATCCATCCATCAGCTTCGGTGACGGTTACATTGAAACCAGGCTAACTACGTGTAATATTATGATCTTGTAGTGTCAAAGTTTGTGTTTGAAAACTGGAAAGTTCCTTGAAAGTAATTCTTTTCATGCCTTTCAGTTGGCTATTCCGATGAAATGAAGTAATTAGTGTGAAAAAGAGCTGTTCTTTCTGAGCAAGGAAAATAAATATAAAGCAACTAAATATAAAAAAAAATAACAAAAAATAGGTACCTCGGCTTTTAATTTAACCCTTAATTAGGCGCATGAGAAAAGTCACACAAGTAGACGCATGGGGTTTCCTCCGACCCCAAATAAAAAAATGAAAATTAAGTTGAAGAAATGAATAAAATGAAGTATTAATTGTGCGAATTGTTAGAATGCTTTATGATAATTAATCTTAATAAGAAAACACCTTCATTTGCCTCTATACAACTAAAAAAATCAATCAACTACTGCTCTGTCTCGAAATCTCATAAATATCACTGTGGTTAAGATCGAGTTTAAAAAAATCTATTATTCACTTTGATGACCGAAGCACCGAAGGAAGTAGGTCCTGAGCTAATACTAACAAACATATTTTCTTCATTTCTATGAATTTTTACGCACTTCTGGTCATCACCTCCTCCTCATCATCATCATCATTATCCAGTGGTCAGGGATTATTTTAGGCATCTCTAGACTCTTAAATCTTTTCTACCGATTCATGCCCATCACAAATCGGTGCATAGTTTTAAAGTTCGGAGGCCATAGGCTGGCAAAATCTCTTTTGTCTTCTGAAACCTTCCAGCCGCCAGTGTATTTCAATATCTTGATCTATGTTGAAATTTTTACAGAGCAATTACATAAAATAAGGCTGTCAATAGAATGACAGTCATGCTCATATATTTATAAATAATTCTAAATTATATCAAAAATAATCATAATATTACAAAAATGGAAACTTGTCTGTGATAAAAAAGTCACGTAAGTGGTCGCATGGGGTCAGAGCTCAAGAGAGTAGCTACACATGCACCATCGTTAGCTGACCGGCTACCGCTTATTAGGATACCTCAATACGAGTTAGAAGACTAACAAAAGCGTCGTTGCATTCCAGCAACTCTATCACATTTTTTTTTCGGTTTGAAAGTGATATGACCCCATGCGACCAATTAAGGGTTAATGCTGCTTCAAGCAGACAGGCTACTATGTTGAAGTAGTAAGAAATTGTATTAAAAAATATAATATGTACGTAAATAAGTACTTTCTTACTTAGTTTGTCAATTCATTTTTATTATTGTTATTGTGTTTTTTATTATTACATAATATAAGTATATTATGTAATATTATTATTTATTATGATTCGGCAAAAATTCGGAAAGTGATAATACGGGTCGGTTTTGATATGTTGAACCATAGAATTAAGAGAATAAATAAAAACTCATACTTATAACAACTTTACCGTAATCTGTTTTTCTTACTGACACAAAGAAAAGGGTTTTATTTAATTAAAGTAACTCCTACTTAAGCCTACTCAAACTAATTTCGTACGGGCTCGTTAGGGGAAGACACTAGACACTTCCCATCAGCAGTATTGGGGGCTTTATGATTACGACTACGTTTTTATTGTGCGTCTTAATTAGATACCGTTTGTTATGTTTAACGAGAGTCAGAAAATGGTTTACGATCCCTGCTTATTACTTCGGTTTGTAGTTCTGATTATATTACTCTGAACCAGTGAACCAATTTTTTGGGTTAATAATTGTGTACTTCAATATAGATAGTTACCCAAAAATACTGTAAATATAGGCCTATGCCTACAAGCATTTTACGAGGGTTCTGGTGCATGGGTGTTGGATTACGGAACATCAAACAGCTGTCATCCGAATTCCATTATGGCATAACTCACAAGCTACCGGCAACAACTACTTATATTTCGCCTTCAAAATTATACAAGCATGCAAAATTTGAGGAAGGGTTTTCCTTCAAGTGACATAGAAACACATTTATATAAAAATATTATAGTACGACTGAATAAAATAATACTATTGGGAATAGGACTAATAAAGTATAAATATTAAATATAAACAAAAACAGCAGGTACAAAACAAAAATAAGACATAAATCATAATCAACTGCCAATAATACGTTTTAAAGTAACATTTTCATATAAAACATGGAAAATATAACCAATATATCGGAAAACAATTCGCCCATAAATACTACATAGCTGTCCATTGGTACGACTCAAAGCGCTTATGGAATATAGCACCAAGTTAATGGTGCGATGAATTTGTGGAAATAACACAAATAAATGTGATTTATCAACTCCCATGTCGGTGAAATGTGTCCGGTACGCGCATAGGGTTCCTTAGTTTTTGTACCATCAAGGAAATTGATTCCTAGGCAGTTGACGGACCTATGTGATATGGTCGGCTTATGTCAATTCAATGTTAGCTGTGATCGGTCGGATGGGTGTGAATTAACACAACCAAATTACTTAGGTCCGCCATCTGCCTAGGAATTAACTTCTCTGATAGTAAATCCAGAAATTTTCGTGGGAATCTCACCAAGTTTCACGGAAGAGTCTTAGCAAGTATTACGTAATATTCTTGTAAAAGTTGTGCCAAAATGTGAGAAAATTCGGTTGTATTTTAAAGGTTGGAAATAGTGCACCTGTCACACAGCTGAGCTAGTTTATCTTACCTCATAAATAAAAATATATTAGATCGCCAAAATTCGTTTATCGCGCGGGAACCGTACATTGTTCCGCAAGAAAAGGATCACGGGCATTTTGGTATATTGCTCAACAGAGATAAAATATATACCATTAGATAGCTCTTAGTGAGTAGGTAAAAAAGTTATATAGGGCCCAGCCCCTAGCAACTGTACTATTTGAAATAATGTACAGTCAACGTACAAGGCCGGCGTTACCGACGTAGTTTTTGTAGAAAGGTTACGGATGTCTTGTCTTAGACAGTACACCTTAGATTTACGCTCACAGTAGTAGTTTAATCCTTCCCTCATACTGCTCACCCTTGGTACAGGTGACAGAACAGAAAATATAAATAGAAGATAAGTGTAGACATATAAGACTGTTTAAGTCAATGATATTGTATGTTACTAACGTAACTAGATTGGCAGTCTACGACAGAAACGCGTCACCACTTTGAAGATGCCTGCAGGCATATCTGCCTGCAGGCATATCTGCCATACATAATGACATAATAACATTATGAAGTGACATTGTCTTTTGGGCTATCAAGTGGTTACGCATTTCTGAGAATCGTTTGTAAGACATTGCCACTCTAGTATTAGTGTATAAATTGTATTAAGAACATAAATCCTCAACTTAAAATCAGGGACAGGAGCATTATTAAAAAAAAAAACGCTTATAGATGGAGAGACGGACAGACCGAAACTATAATATCCTTGTTGACTACGGGACCCTAAAAATAATCATGCTTTAATGTAACGTGATGTTATCAGCATGAAATGTATGAGCGCTGATGTCGCTTTTAACATGGCTTTACTCAAAAAGTACAACGAATCTTGATGTACCCAACGAACCTTGAATACCTTCCTAAAAAATATACAATCCATTCCTGTTGAGCGCTATACCAGAGCCCATACATTTTTGCCCCTCATCATTTATTCTATGTCCTTTATCTGGACATCAAGGATACATTTATACATACAAGGATAATTATAATATTTTGTCTTATGAGATAGAGTGTGAAATGTATATATCATATAAATTTGACGGCCTCCGTGGCGCAGTGGTGAGCGCGTTGGTAGCTCAAGCCGGAGGTCGCGGGTTCGAGTCCCGCCGACGGAACAAAAAGTTTATAAAGTTCCTGGGTCATGGATGTGTATTAAATATGTGTATCATATAAATTGTATTGTATAGTATAAAAGTATTAAATATATTTCCGTTGTCTGGTACCTGTAACACAAGTCCTTCAGGTACTTACCACGGGGCCAGACTGACGTGGTGTGAAGCGTCCATAGATATTATTATTATTATAAAAAAATAGAGTTCCTAATTGTACTTATTGTGCTAATAGGGGTAAGTTGTAATTAAAGTGTTGTAATGTTTAAGTTTCAATAACTATCTTCTGTATTGGGTTATCCTGTAATTGTAGGTAAGTTGTTTAAATAAATATAATATGCATACCATTTGATCAAAATCGGTTTAGTGGTTTGGCACTAAGAGAGGACAGACAGTCAGACCGACAAACTTTCGCATTTATAATTCAGATTACAGCTGTTACAAAGACTTTGTAACGGCTGTTATCTGAATTTGGGGGTTGGGGGTAGCTGCTCTAAGTGTTTGATGAGAGTAGTAGCTTTTAGAAACATATCCGGCTTATTCAAGAAGCACATCAAAATATTATTTACACGTTATGAGTCTATAACTTAGTTATAGACACTCTAAGTCAGTGGTCCCCAACATTTTTCCATACGGACCACAAACATGTTTTGGTCTTGGTGTCGCGGGCCGTTCTTTTTGGGTGAAAAAAACTTTCTTCAAAATTAACGAAGGAGTGGAAAAAATCACCACTTTCACAACCACTTTACATTGTTTTGCCGGTGGGCGTTATTTTCAGTATGGTTTATTAGCACGCGGGCCACAATTATAGTCCCGGTGGGCCGCATACGGCCGGGGGCCGCGGGTTGGGGATAGCTACTCTTAGTGTATGATGAGTTAGTAGTAGCTTTTAGACACATTTAACGTGGGAGAGCCATGCTTCGGCCCGAATGGGCCGGCTCAACCGGAGAAATACCACGTCACAGAAAACCGGCGTGAAACAGCGCTTGCGCTGTGTTTCGCCGAGTGAGTGAGTTTAACGAAGGCCCAATCCCCTACCCTATTCCCTTCCCTACCCTTCCCTATTCCCTTCCCTTCCCATCCCTACCCTCTCCTATTACCCTATTCCCTCTTAAAAGGCCGGCAACGCACCTGCAGCTCTTCTGATGCTGCGAGTATCCATGGGCGACGGAAGTTGCTTTCCATCAGGTGACCCATTTGCTCGTTTGCCCCCTTATTTCATAAAAAAAAATAAAAAATTAAAAAAAAAACATATCCGGCTTATTTAAGACGCACATCAAAATATTTACACGTTATGAGTTATAGGAGGTAAGGTGAACCAGAAATAGACGTTGATCGGTTTAAATCTGTTGTTCTTAGCTAAATTCTGTTTATTTCGCTATGAATACACTAGAGTCATGTCACGTCACTACATCACGCAGGTACTGTATATTTTTCCGTGATAAGAAAACTATTGCTTTTTAGAACCCTATTCTATCAGCATATGCCCTAGATAAATGCCATGCGATCGTGTAGGCAAGTTTCCGGTAATTCTATGTGTCTAGCAGGTGCCATTAAGTGAGCCCTGTTAACTGTTTAGCCCCATCAAATACCTTATTCCTCCTACCTCCTTAGTCCTTACCTTTCTTCTTGTTAAGCAAACATAAAGTTGGGCGTCTCTTGTACAATTTTTTACTTCAGAAAATACGGTGTTCTTGATATTAAAAACTCAAATAATTTTTTTTATTCAGGATATTTTTTTCAAATAATTACTGAACGTCGAACGAAGTTAACTACACGGGTGTCTACTACCAGTGGTGCCTATCAAAACAAATATTACACAAAGAATTACCAGATTATGACTAGAACGTATCTACGTAAATAATAATAATAATAATAATATCTATGGACGCTCCACACCACGTCAGTCTGGCCCCGTGCTAAGTACCTGAAGGACTTGTGTTACAGGTACCAGACAACGGAAAAATATTTAATACTTTTATACTATACATATATTTAAGATTTTTATTATATCATACACATATTTAATACACATCCATGACCCAGGAACATTGAAAAACTTTTTGTTCCGTCGGCGGGATTCGAACCCGCGACCCCCGGCTTGAGTAAATAAAATACATGTTACATAGGAAAATAGTTACGAAAGTTTTTTAGTTCAATTTTGCCTCTCCTGTGAATGCCATTTCGCAGGCAACACTTTTAGGAAATATTAAGCTCTAAGTGCAAATGTGTGTTTCTCCGCCTTCTGTCATACTGTAGCTGTTGCTTTAAAATATTACACACATCATCATCAGTTCAAACACACCATAGTTAAGGCTCCTCTCCACGTTAGATGGATGACCATGATGACCCAGGAACTTAAACTTTTTTTGAATGAAATCTTTTTTCCGTCGGCGGGACTCGAACCCGCGACCCCTGGCTTGAGCCGCCACACGCTCTCCATTGAGCTACAGAGGTCGTTGTCAATGATTGCCACTTTGATTTCAAATTTTGTGAAAGAACGTGCACAATTATTGACTTCGATTATAAGCAATCATTGATTTATACCGCTCTGCATGTTTGTAATCGCTTGTAGATCTCGTATGCCAACGGGTACCAATTTGTTATTTGTATTCGCTCTAATATTCTTTTTTTTTATGGGAAAAAAGTATAAAATAATGTTTGCTTTCGTCACCTTCAATAATATTTTTCACTAAACGCCCGCAACTTTGCTGCGCCAAAATTCGTTCATCGCGCGGGAACCGTACATTTTTTCGGGTTGAAAAGTACACTATGTCCTTTCCCGCGACTCAAAGTACCCAGCAAAGTACCCAGCAAAATCGGTTCAGCGGTTTGGACGTAAACAGGTAACAGACAGACAGACAGACACACTTTCACATTTATGATATTAGTATGGATTACAATAGATATATTTTTACGTTAATATAATAATAGACGTATTTAAACAAAGAATAATAGACGTATCTAAATATATAAAACTCAAAGGTGACTGACTGACATGGTGATCTATCAACGCACAGCCCAAACCACTGGACGGATCGGGCGGAAATTTGGCATGCAGGTAGATATTATGACGTAGGCATCCGCTAAGAAAGGATTTTAATCAATTCTACCCCCAAGGCGTTCAAATAGGGGATGAAAGTTTGTATAATATAATACTAATCCTAAACGCGAACGAAGCCGCGGGTAAGAGCTCGTTTAAAAATAAAAGTGTTATTAAAGATTAAACGGGAAAGTTTACAAACTACCTCTAATGCTAATAGGTCGTCTAGAATGTCACAGACAATTGAATCAGAACTAGAGAACTCTAACTGGCATTCAGCGGAATTTTGTAACTTGTAGTTAGAGCTTTTAATGCTACGAAGTTGGTTTGATTAGTTCGTTTAAAAATTCCTAACTAGTTAGTTCTCCGCTTTTACATCGTTTGTACAAGTATTATCTGATCGTGTTAAAGTGTATCATCATTATATATTATAATGGGTTTAATTAAAGAAAATAAAACATATTAGATGATGTCATTTGCGATTTTTTTGTCCCATTCAGTTTACAAACCGAATTTGGCAATCTAAAGAGCGAATTTAGAAATAATATAGATGTATTTATTTCTGGCTTTTAAAGTTTCTTGGCAAGATTATCGAGTACAACTTGACTATAGACGTAAATGCCCTTTAACCTTAGCTATTGGACCGGAAGTTAGATATGACGTTATGAGAAAACTTTAGGTTAGAAGCAATCTCAAATCATGCGTCATTAACTTTACATGTTCCCATTCCTCACAGTACATAGACAATAGAGTATAAGTACTTACTTACTACGATGGCTCAGCGACCCAAAGTGGATCTTGGCCTCCGACACAAGTTTGCGCCACTTGTCACGGTCTTGCGCAGTTTCTTGCCACTCTGTGACCTCAAGATCGCGCAGGTCCGACTCCACGACATCCAGCCACCGATACCGTGGACGGCCGACAGGTCGTCGCCCGATCGGACGCCCAAGGAACGCCTTTTTAGTGGCACGATCCTCTCCCATTCTTGCAACATGGCCGAGCCATCGGAGTCGCTGGGCTTTTGTTACGCCAATAATATTGGGCTCAGCTATGAGGTCTTCAACTTCGGCGTTGGTTCGGATTCTAGTTCCTCCGTCTTCTGTCTTCACCGGGCCCAAGATCTTGCGGAGGATTTTCCTTTCGGCTACCAGTAGTTTATTCTCTTCATCGAGTGTGAGCGTCCAGGTCTCACATCCGTACATTAGTATTGGCCTTGATGTTTATTTCCTCCTGTCTCGTGTTGGTGTCGGTAATGGTGCAGCCTAAGTATTTAAATTTGTCCGTCCCTTTATAAGAAGTCCCTCTCACATTCAGGTCTTCTCGTTTTGTGCGCGTGTTTTTATAGCGTTTAATGTGGAGGTATTCTGTTTTCTCGCGGTTTATACATAGATGGATAGAGTATATGTATTATAGTATAATATGTGAGTAAAGGCGTTATATTATAACGTCTCTATTCTATAAGTGGGTTAATCTGTTAACCCAGACACGTTTAGAGCTAACTTATTTACTCCTCACCTAAAATTTTTATAGGCAGGTGGATTTACTGGCAATTCGTGTGAATCGGTAAACAATTCTTGGTTTACCATAAAATTGTAATAAAACTTTTTGTATAAATACTTCGGATGGTTAAATTTTATAGTTTTAGACTTGAAAAAAACTATGGGATGAAGTGAAATCAATACTTTGAGGTATTGCATAATCTAAACAAAACCGTTTATTTAATAAAATATTGTATGTTTGTTTGGATTGAGTAAAGACTTGAGACTCATTGGGTCGAAATTGAAGGTATTTCATTGAATCTTTACCGCCACACGTACAACCACTGAGCCACAGGGCCTAAAGGTCATCACGTACGTATACGGTATAATATGGTGTATATTTTTATCTCTACAAATTGTACGATTCCAGCGGAATTCCTATTCACGCAATTTGCAACAAAACAAGTAGCAAATTATAGCAAGCATTAATTGAACATTTTAATCTCCTCAGCTATTTAAACTGGACAATTTGGAGCGCGCCAAATCGTTGGGAATGCGATGCTTTTGGAACTATTCAGCCCAATAACTTAGATGCCAAGGTCTGCTAAATCAGATCATTGCTAAATTACTTAAGGGCTAACGTACATCCATACTAATATCACATTATAAATGCGAAAGTGTATCTGTCCGACTGTCCGTCTGTTTGTCTGTCTGTTACCTCTTTACGCTCAAATGGCTGATCTAATTTTGCTGAAATAAGCGTATAATAGCTCCCACACCGGTTTCGGTGACGGTGGCCGGTTTTATTGAAACCAGGCCAGCTACGCAGAAGTAATTTTATAGTGTCCAAGTGTGTGCGCAGTACACAAGAGCACTCTCTATTCCTTTACTCTCATAACCCAGTGGGACGGCAAATCGACACGACCGGCGAGAGATCAGGCGCAGGACCGATTTTTAAATGCCCATCCGACCCATGGATCATCTTACTTGTCAGACAATCAGGTGATTAGCCAGCATTGTCCTAACCAAACTTGGAAATTGCATGTTTCCAATGCGGGAATAGAACCCACGACCTCCGAGTCGAAAGCCGCGCTCTATACCACTAGACCACGGAGGCGTCAGGCATGGAGATACGGTGAGTCCCGGAAAGGATATAATATACTTTTTGACCCGGAGAAATATAGGTACGGTTCCCGCGCGATAAACGAATTTTGGCGCAACGGAGTTGAGAGAGTCGCATCTAGTACCTAAAATACTTTGAAGAAAAAATATACTGAATACGTCTTAATCCAAGATGGATTGAAATTGAGAAATTGTGCTGTATAACCTTTATAATATACTAGCGACCCGTCCGGCGTCGCACGGGAATAAAATATATAGCCACTGAAAAAATGATTAAAATCGATAGTCTATCACGATCCTTCATGTGGTCTACTTCTTATCTGTGCCAAATAACATAAAAATTGCTCCAGTAGTTCGCGAGATTAAACCCTTTCAAATGATTTTTCACATTCTGCTATTAATCTTAGCGTAATAAAATATAGCCTATAGCCTTCCTCAATAAATGGGCTATCTAACACTGAAAGAATTTTTCAAATCGGACCAGTAGTTCCTGAGATTAGCGCGTTCAAGTTAGCCCTTTCAAATAATTTTCCCCGTTTTTTCCACATTTTCCTCTATTTCTTCGCTTCTATTAATCTTAGCGTAATAAAATATAGCCTATAACCTTCCTCGATAAATGGGCTATCTAACACTGAAATAATCATCAAAACCCGTTGCGTAGTTTTAAAGATTAAAGGGAACAAAGGGACATGAGGGAAAAAAAGTGACTTCATTTTATAATAAGTATAGATTGTATAGTATTACTACTGTAAACGCGGAAGTTTAAATGTAATATGTCTGTCGCATAATCAGTTTTACTGGAATTCAGCGAGTCGGCATGGTGGGCATTAAAGTCGCCAAGTATTATGATCTCTGCGGATGGGATCTGCCGCTGCACAAAATCTGCCGCTGCTCAAAATCTAAATCACCACTATGGGACCTGTACAGGCACGCATATGTAGTGGTCGTCGCAATCTATGCGGAGCCATAAGATCGACAGGTCCATGACCTCAAGATTGCTGAGGCGGCGAGAGCTGATATCCTCTCTGATGTACACACACACTCCAGCTTTGGGTAGAAAGGAGTGCTCGAGATAATACCCTGGGTGGGAAAGGTATGATGTGTCACTCGGAGATGATATCTGTGTCTCGGTTAAAAAGAGCAAAGCCGGCTTTGCCGTCTCCAGGTGGTAATGGACGGCATTAAGATTGGAGTGTAAACCCCTGATATTACAAAAGTCCATGTTTAATATCGAGGGGGGTGCCGTAGTTTGTTTGCTCTTGCCCCGAGCAGATTGGAGCGCAGTTTTGCCCTCCCCAGTATACGATGGGCAGCTTGGACGTCCACGTTCAGTTCCAGGGATTCCTGAGCATGGACGTCCAGAGAGGGATTCTCCAACGCAGTTGGTACCCTCCTGGGGTAACAAATTGTTTTTCAACTGCGGCATTTCTAGGGGGGTAGGGCATTGGGCCTCCGGTAAACTTACTCACTCGGCGAAACACAGCGCAATCGCTGTTTCACGCCGGTTTTCTGTGAGGCCGTGGTATTTTTCCGGTCGAGCCGGCCCATTCGTGCCGAAGCATGGCTCTCCCACGGACAAAAAATCTTTACGCCTGAACATCTTAACCTATTGGTACGGGTAGTTTTTATTATCGTAGTATGGCTACTTTAGGAAACGGATTTCTATAATATTACCTGTATATAGTTCTTGCAATCTAAGAGTGCGCGTCGCCTTTATTTGTAGTTGGAAATGTGAATAGACATTTTCGTTAGTGTGCGTACCCGACGGAGCAGTCAGTAGCGAGCGAGCCATGTACGCGTGCATAGATATGGTCACTCACACAACTACGGGCGACGCGCACTCTTAGATTGCAAGAACTATACCTAGTTAATAAATGGTTTAAAATATTTCAAAACTAGTAACCGGTATCGTTCAAGATAATGAACTTACACACTTTTACGGTTAAAGTTCTTAGGAGTTTAACTGTAACATCGTCAAACGTAATAGAACATTTCTTAAGGCTCCTCTCGCGAAAAAAGCGTGCAGATGAAACCACTTTTCATCGGCATTAACAGAGAAATTATATCTGAAAAAAATAATTAGTAATTTACATAATATGATACGTAACGTAGTGTTGCCATATTTTTTCTATCGGAATCACATAATAAAGCCAAAAAGCGTAAAAAACCAAATCACCTCCAAATCGTTGAATGAAACCACTTTACTCCTTCATTATTTATCAAAAAAAAATATATAAATATCTACTGCTTTGCAATACATAAGTTGATACTCGTAATTTGTTTTTTTTACTTTTTTGAATTATGTATTATATTAAGCCTTAAAAAGGTTTTTTCTCCTATTTCGCCCTATCATGGATGCGGCGAGCGTCGTAACCGCCCCGAACAAGGCGCGCTGTTATGAATGTTATTTTAATGTCATTTACGTCGATATTCACACTGACAGACAATGATCAAGGTCATTGGCGGATATAGAGGCCTTAAGAAGCATCTTTCATCATGATATTAATTATTATTATAATATTATTATGATCATAAAGGAAACCGGGAAACCGTCGCAGTTGGGATACATTTATACACAAGATTATATACATATATACACAAGCTTATACAATATACATGTTATACACGACAACTTCATTCCAAATTAACAATCAGTAAGTTTGCTTTTCATTTGCAGATCTCGCATTGAATACGTCAAGAGAGTTATTTCTCGAAACTGTATTCATGTTTTCACATAATACTGGATTGCGATATTATGTTGGTATTTCAAGGATTTATTATTTTCGTGCTTTTGTAATCGTAGATATGCCAGCACTCATTGGATTTCATAGGAAACAGTAGAATTGAGTTCAATCTCAATATTATTATCTGATACTTAGGTACTAGAGGTACTTACAGTAATTATCTACCGAAACATATTTATAGCATGGGAAATTAATTTTTTTCTGGATAATCGGGAAAGATTATTTCTGGGGACTTAAATAATATCTTCAAAAAATATCACGAAAATAATACTGACAATTATACAATTAGTCCATTGAATGAATCGCTGAAAGGGGGTCTAGAGTGCGTGAGCGGGATCGTGAGATTTTTTTTCGGAAACGTGTACAGAGTAACTAGTTCATAAACATACTAAAAGTCCTGGATACTAGTGGTATTGGCGGAGCGGGGGGAGGTGTGAAAGGGCCCATTTTTGTGTTTTTCGCTTATATCTCAAAATTGGTGCGTTCTAGAGAAAAACTTGTAAAGAGTAGTTGAAAGACCATTAAATTATCTACAAATTGCACTTAAAACAAACAAAAATTGGGATAGGGTAGGTGTATTTACTGGTCAGGATGACATATGCCGGGCCAGCTAATAAGTTATAGACCAGCAGCTAATAAGTTAAAAAAAAAACTCATTTTCGAAAAGGTGTAACTCAAAAACGGTAGGACATTTTAAAAATGTTTTGGATGCAATTTGTAGTTAATTTAATGGTCTTTCAACTATTCTTTGAAAGTTTTTCTCTAGAATGCACCAATTTTGAAATATGACTGAAAAACACAAAAATGGGTATTTTCCCCATTTTACCCCTACTTTTCGAAAAGGTGTAACACGAAAACGGCAGGACATTTTAAAAATGTTTTAAGTGCAATTTGTAGATAATTTAATGGTCTTTCAACTACTCTTTGAAAGTTTTTCTTTAGAACGCACCAATTTTGAGATATAAGCGAAAAACACAAAAATAGGCCCTTTCCCCCCCTCCCCCCACTCCGCCAGTAACCCTAGTGTCCAGGACTTTTAGTATGCTTATAAACTAGTTACTCTGTACACGTTTCCGAAAAAAAATCTCACGATCCCGCTCACGCACTCTAGAATTGCTTTATTCGATGGACTAAATAATATACAAATTAAAATAAAATCGTAGAGATAAATGTTGTACTATACTTTAAAAACATGTCAGGGGCAACAGAGCACATCTTAACTGTTTTTAATTTTTAGTTTCTCTGTCTGTTTGTCTGTTTTATCATAAAAGAAGTACCAAACATTCTTACAAGTGTGTTCGCAAACAAAAATAAAGTTCTCAGAATTTAAACCAAAGATGAAATGACGAATGAAAGACGAAACGGATTATTATCTAAAAATAAAACGAAGTTAATCTTCGCGTCTCCAGTTATTTTCTTTTCAGCAAAATTAATAAGTTTTTAAGGCTGTTATCAGATTTTCTGTTCAATTACTTGGAATTGCTGACCGTACTAATGGAATATATAAATTTTCTCTTTTGCGAACTATAGACGTTTTAAATTTCAAGAGAGACGAGCCGGCGTCTTTCACGGTAAAGAGCGAGTGATAACGAGCTTAATGGCCTAGATCCCAGCGCGACCAGACACAAGTCACAACTCATTTTCACATGGATAAAACCTTAGGTTCTCCGTCTCATGTACTCAGAATACATGCCTGTTTCTGGAGCTCTCCGTGTGATACCTCGGCAGGTACCAGGTGAGAAAGGTAATTTAAAATTAGAGTTACTTAAATTAAATTCTCACGGCTGATATTTAAATATATTCTGTAGAATATTATTCTGAACTCGTATCATGAAGTGTCAGACACTTTTAATGGACCAAAACTTTTATCAGACGCTTTAAAGCTCCACAAAAAATAAATGAACTTTACTAATTATTTTGGCAAATCTGACTTTTACATATTTTGTTATTAAGGTAACTACTATAAAGTTATAGTGGGTAAGGATTTATAGTGTGTCGGCCATTTACATACAATTGCTAATAATCTCGCGGTGTAGCCGCTGGCGCTAAACCACGCGTTCGGGCTAACGCATATAAATCAAGCCTGGTTCTAGAAAAACATTGTTGAATCGAAAGAGTATCGAATGATTACTTAAATCTACGCGATAGGACCCACTGAACATTGATGTCGTAAAATTAAATGGGTCGATTTTTACGACAGTGCCTTTCGCTAACAATTGTAAAAAATAAAGCTGTTGATGAAAACTCAAGCTAGTAACTGTAGCTAACTAGTACCTACCTAGTCAATTGCTTAGGACCTAAGTAATTAAAGAACATACTTGTAAAAATAAATCACCCCACCTTTCTATAAAACTTTAATTTTGACCACTGCAGTAATTGCCTTTAGTAAGTTTACTCTGACAATTCTATAAAAATCCTTGGATTGTAGAGAACCAAGTACTATATTTGCGACTTACAAGTTACATAATGGCATTTATCGGTAACATGACGTTTATGTTCGTACTAAATTACCATCGTATAAATTTTATTAGAAAAGTTATGTGACATGTACCTTATAATATACTTAACATAGCTTATTTTATAACCAACAAGATGTAGCCCACAACTTCGTATGTACGAAAACAACCATTAAAATTTCTTTTCCCCCTTCGTCTTATGAATTTTCGATCAGGTCCTATTTTGTTACGTGTGCTTAACCGATCTCAAAATTTTTAGTCCTTACTAAAAACGTTTAAAACACGGCTAAAGAAGTTTTCTTTTGAAAAATATGCACCCACCTACGAATAATAAAAAACTAAGGAAGAGTAAGTCCGTCAAAAAACATGCTCCAAAATACTTGTCAAAAAAGTGTACCTTAGGTTCACTTTTCATACTTTTGGTGACCTTGAGCGGTATAAAGGCTGATGTTACATGACAGTTCGAATGGAACCAAATTTAAAACTGTATTAGTATGGGAGTTACGTTTCTTGGTTTTATTATTCGTAGGCACCCACATTATATTGCGGCATTTCGGGCATAAGATTTCAGCATTAATAATGAATTAGGTAAATGTAAATAGATTGAAGTAAATATAACAAACTCTTTAGTTCTCTAGACTATTACAGTATACTATAATAGCGTGCTATATCCACGCTAATATTATTATACATGCGAAAGTACGTCTGTCTGACATTGGATACTTTTTATCCCGAAAAATGTACGGTTCTCTTGCGTCATCTAGTTATTTTATAATTTTGAAAGTCTTTGAAAGTACTTAACAATAATAAAGAGTACCTACTAGAGCTAACTGATATCACGTCAAACTTAGCCGGTAACTTGTGACAGATAAATCAAACTTAGCCACAATGTAATAAAACTTATTATGATGAAGCGATCTTGACGTATCTAGGTTTAAGATATTAATAGAACTAGAACTAAAATAAACAGTCATTACAAGTGTTACATAGCCAATTTTAGTATTGTCTTCTAACAGTTATAAAAAAAAACGTTTAATTCAGGTAAGTAACAACCCATATAAAAAATTCTTAACCTAGAAGGAAATAATTAATTTAAATATTTGCCACCCTCTGGCGCACCGGGGACATGCACGTGTGCATGGACCCAGTGCTTCAGAAGGGGGCTGTCCAGCTTATCACTGAGCGTTTTCAGGATGATGTTGGGGCTGCCGCGCGTTCCCTAACATCATAGCGACGTCGCAACACGGCATGAAATCCGTCAGGACGTGCGTGCGCAAACATCGCCAATGCCAGCCACACCACCAACACCCTGAAAGCACCAAACCATTGTACTCGGAGAGCGTTGATGGCCCGCTGCGTGACCCATGACAGATTGCAGGTGTAGAGTGTCTGACACAATGCTTTAAATAGTGTAATTTTAACATCTGTACTACAGCTTGAAAATCGCCAACATACTTATTTCTTTTAAATCCTTGGTGGTCACATGACCGAGGTATTTAAATTCCGTTATTATAATATCAATAACTTTTACTCATTAGGTTTTTTTCGTTACGGAATAAAAGCTATAGAATAGCCTTTAAATACATAAATTTTACTGTCGAATTGAGACACCTCCTTCTTTTTAGAAGTCGGTTAATTGGTAAAGAGTTGCATGAAAAACGGACGACTTGGCGAGAAACAGTGATAGACATAACATTGTTGCCAGAAGTAGGAAAGTGCTTTGTGTAATTACTTTTCTTTGGAATTGTTTGGTGAATTATACTCGCGAGTCACTCAGAACTTGTTAAGAGTTTTTAAATGCTTGTTTCCTTAACCAAAACATTTTTATTCTGAAAGCGATGAATGAAAGCTTTAACACAATTTTTGTGTTATTCTTAAAACATGGTTTAAAATTTAGTTTGTTATTATTTTTAGCAATATTCCGCGAAATAAACTTCCACCTTTAAGTAAATGAGTGTTTAGAATCCGCTTGTTGTATTGAGGCAAAATAATTACACCTTGATATCAATTCCAAAAGTATAATTTCCAAGGAGCTTACATATGAACAATTTTAAAAGAGAAAGGTGACAATATAAAATCGATGGCGAAAAACGTCAATGTTATTTTTATAATATTTAGAACCAGTCCTAAAATGTTCTAAAAGGTTCTAAACATACCCCCGGACGTTGAAAGGCTTGTCTTTCAACCGCTTTAGGCAGATACCGGTAATGGGCATATTCTGTTAAAAGCCCTTCGGATAATTCCAGAAGGTGTCCGTATATCCGCCACACGAACAATTTCATCATGTCTAGGATGAACACCAATAAGTCCCCCAAAATGAAGAGTGTATGTCTGAATCAGATTAAACCTAACATCGGCGGTTGCCCTACTCAAGGAGTTGCAATCATTGTTTTTAGAAACGTCGAGAGATCTCTGGATGCTCCCGTAAAAGAAGTGCCACTGTCGGAATAGATATTAATATAGATGTTCGCGAAATGAACCTTCGTGAAGCTAATAAATACCTATTGCTCGTTAAATCACCAACAAGCTCTAAATGACTTACTTTAGTAGAAAAACAAATAAATATAGCGAGATACGCTTTTATCAGTCTGCACCCACGTCCTTGATGACTAGCGCACATAATTGGGCCAGCATACTCTATTGTGAAGCTCTAACTTAGTATAAAGATCGCACATGACACGCCTCGGAACTCGAACATCATTCAATAGAGGGATATTTTTCGTTACTTTACTCCAATATTTACGAATTTCTGGAGGTAAAGGTTCATCCCATGATAATTTTAGCAACCATAGCCTCTGCAACAATAAACAGTGCTTAGCACGAAAATACGATTCTACTAATTCGTTAGGACTTTGTTTAAATAGAATGCGTACACAAAATCTCCCATCCGCAAGACGAACCGTATTTTTAACGAAATGCTCTTCACATAGCCTTTCTTTCGGCCTATAATGAGGAGCATCATAATTTACTTCTTCCGACTGCCAAAGTCGGCTTAACTGAGTATGCACATCTTCAAAATTAAAATTACTAAAACAACAGCTGTTTACCTCACTGTTATAAATATCACGAGTCAGTAATGACACAAAGTGATTAACTGGTACCGAACCTGCGACTATCCACCCTAATCTAGTTTCATACAGTATCGGTTTGTCTTTGCCTAATTTAACTTTCTGCGATCCTAGTATCTCCCAGAATAAGTTGGCCCCGATCAGCATATCAATCCGTGAGGGCTCATAAAACCTAGGATCAGCCAAAATAACATAAGCTGGAATATCGAAGTCATTAATGTCGATATAGCGTTCTGGTACATTACTCGTGATAGATGGCAAAACATGGCAACTAACACTAGTGGCAAAATTGCTATCTAGAGATTCAAAATTAATCATGCACGTTTTGCCAGCGCGGGTAATCGTGTTACTAATACCTAGTATCGACTGATCGGCATTCCTAGTTTGCAAGTTTAGTTTATCACAAAGATGTTCTGTAATTATGCACGATGTGCTACCGCTGTCTAAGAGTGCACGAGCGACGTGCTCAACGTTATTGCTGTCGCGCAGTCTAACCAAAGCCGTTGACAATAAGACCTCCCGTGCCCTACCCGGCAAGCGAGGCGAGCTGACACTCGTTGTCAGTGAGATTTGACGGCTCTTCGAAGCATCGGAAACAGACGGAGACGGGTTCAAAGGCTGCGGCGAAGTAGAGTCTTTACGACTATAATTATTATAAATATTCGCACGCGCCTTATGGTCAGCTAAATGTAGCAATGTATGATGCCGCCGTTTACAAACCTTACAAGCCGGTCTCTTCTTACATGAATTGGCTACATGTCCTTTATTAAAACAATTATAACATACCTTGTAACTTGGTATGGACATAAGTCTTTCTTCAATAGACATAGAAAGAAAACTCTCACATTTACTGAGCTTATGATCTCCCTTACATTTGGGACATTCAACAGCCGACGGCTCTTCGCCTTTATTACTCGCTACTGAGACCATCGACCTTACTCTATAATTATTATTATTATAATTCTTAGGAGCACTACGGGAACAAACTAAATTATTATGTGACAGCTCTAAAGTTTCTACTAAGTCGGCGCGGTTGCGCAAAAACTCCAGAAATAAATCAAACTTAATGAAACTATTTTTATCAACAGTACCTTTATATTCCTCCCACTGACGGTACGTTTTACTGTCTAACTTTTGTGTTATAATATAAATTAACAGCGTGTCCCATGACTTAACAGGCTCGTTTAATGCCTCAAGTGCTCTAAGATTCTTATTTAACTGGTCAATTAAGCGTTTAATAGCAGCAGAGGACTCTTTACCTAGAGTATCAATATTAAATAATGCCGCTACATGGTTTTGAACTAGTAACCTTTTATTATCAAACCTCTCGCACAGCATCTCCCACGCGACACTATAATTCTCAGCTGAGAACAGAACCGAGCGAATGACGGTCGCAGCTAATCCCTCCAGAGTCGTTCGTAAATAATGAAATTTGTTGATATCGTCAATATCGTCATTGGAGTGGATCAGACTGTTAAAAGTGTCGCGGTATTCAAGCCAATTCTCATATGAACCGCTGAATTTAGGAAGTTGAATTATCGGCAATTTAACGAGCTTATGATTATTAGAATGCTTACCACCATTACTCACATCATCTTTCTTATTTAAATTGGTAAACTCATCTAATAATCCCTGCGCGTGTGACAGGCACTTATAATACAGCGACTCAAAGCTGTCGCGCTCGGCGAGCTGGGCCGCCGCATCATCGGCGGCGCACTCCAGCTGAACCTGCACCTCATCGTACTGCTCATACAAAGATTCAACCTTACCGATACGCAACTGCAACTCCCTGAATGTAGCGCTGTCGATGGGTTTGATCAATGCCGCTAAATAGTTCCAGAATGAAGTTAAACGGCCTTTGTAGCTACCTCTCCGCTTAATTAAATGCGTCTCACTCATTTTGGTGAACCTAAAACTTAACAGAATTGATTAAAAATAGCCTACCTAAATACAAACAAACGGTTTCCTAATTATTTACAAATCACAAATTAATAACTAATAATAATCTTCGGTGGACTGAGGAGAATACGCTGATGAAGTTCAGGCTTCTCAATATGCTGCTGACAAGACCCCCAGCTTCCTCGCGCTGATGATGAGATACGCCTTATCAATGATGCGCTGACGAAGAACGATACTCTTACTAATCCAGGGCTGATGAAAGATAATCTCGGCAACTCTTGTAGCGCTGAGGAGGAGTCAGGCGCGCGTGATCCACTTCGTAGACTATTATTGCAGGACCATGAATCTTATAGGTCGCTGGCTCGTAGACGAACCATGAATCCCATAGCTCGCTCGTTCATTTTCTCTGCCGAAGGACCATGTATAGAATCCGCTTGTTGTATTGAGGCAAAATAATTACACCTTGATATCAATTCCAAAAGTATAATTTCCAAGGAGCTTACATATGAACAATTTTAAAAGAGAAAGGTGACAATATAAAATCGATGGCGAAAAACGTCAATGTTATTTTTATAATATTTAGAACCAGTCCTAAAATGTTCTAAAAGGTTCTAAACAATGAGTGAGTGCACGCATAGGCATGCGTACAGCACCTCCCTCCTCCCACACTGCCTATGCGTACACTCGCATGCAAGAACTTGCAAACACCACCACCACACAAGCAATAATGTTGGCAAATCCGTGCAAGGCCCCTCACCACCATGTGTCACTTGACGGACGTTGTTCGTAGAGTCCACATCCTGAGGATGCTCCGGTGTTGGAGCGAAACGCGCGTCGAGGTTTTCAACCTGCATGGTGGTGAGGGGCCTTGCACGGATTTGCCAACATTATTGCTTGTGTGGTGGTGGTGTTTGCAAGTTCTTGCATGCGAGTGTACGCATAGGCAGTGTGGGAGGAGGGAGGTGCTGTACGCATGCCTATGCGTGCACTCACTCATTTACTTAAAGGTGGAAGTTTATTTCGCGGAATATTGCTAAAAATAATAACAAACTAAATTTTAAACTATGGATTTCCGCAAAGTAACGCCTGATTCCATTAACTATTTAAAACATGGTTTTATATCTTAAAACATGGTTTTATATCTTAAAACATGGTTTTATATCAAAATCAAAGAGTTCGCTTTTTAAAAGCTTTTGCTCTGTATGTATGTAAGTACTGTATGTGTGTTGCGGTGGAATTTGGAACTCAATTTTAAAGTAGTTATATTTACCCCGTGGAGCTAAAATTTTGCATACGCGATTAGTTTGGATGACAATACACGGTATTATGGTATGTGACATCACTCTAAATCCAATATTAAATATAAACTTTAGGTTGTGGGTATCTTTAAATTAAAAAAAAGGCCAGAAAAAATTAACAAACAGAAGTCACAAGTCCCTAACTCCCTAGGAAAAATTCGCATAGAGCTAAAAATTGGTAGAGACTAGATATGTTTTTCTTTCACGTTTTTCTCGAAAATTTACCCTTTTCGAGATAGCTATTATATATTATAAGGATATCACATATTTTGTTTTAACTTCAGTAGTATCCATACTAATATTATAAATGCGAAAGTGTGTCTGTCTGTCTGTCAGTCTGTCTGGATGTCTGTTACCTCTTCACGCTCGAACCGCTGAGCCGATTTTGCTGATTTTGGCATTTGAGTCCCGAGAAAGGACATAGGATAGTATGTGTGGTTCCCGCGCGATAAACAAATTTTGGCGCAACATAGTTGTGGGCGTAATCTAGTATTATTGCGAAAGTGTGTCCGTCTGTCAGTCTGTCTGTCTGTAACCTCTTCACGCCCAAATCGCTGAATATTTTCTATTACTTAAAGCAATAAGGCCGCACCTGCCCACATTTATATGCCTTAGTTTGAGTAAATTAAGTCATACCCATTTAAATGTGAGCAATAAAGTGTTTATCTATATCTATTCTCCATTTACATGTATACATCTAAGTGTATGGCCGTGCAATTAGTTAATGGAAGAGCTAATTACTATTGGTTTCGTGTTGGAAACCATTTGCATGATATTGGATACGAAGATGTGTCACTGTCGCGCAGTTTATGGCTCTACATTACTAACGGCTGAACACTAGGGGCGATTTCACCGAAGAAACGGAACGCGTTCAGTGCACACTTAACCAGTTCAAAACGTATAAACGCGTTTATAACACCGCATTGTATTTCACCAACATAAACATAAACTAAACGCGTTCACAGCAAATCCGAATTTTATCTTCTGATCGCCCAATGTTCGCGGCTTACTTTATAAAATCCGTTCAAGTCCTGTCAGTGTAATGTCCTGACTCCTGGCGGATCGAAAATCATAAACGTAAAATGACAAAATGACAGTTTGGACGGATATAATTTTTTTTTTTAGTTTATTATTACGTTATAGTTTGCTGATAAAATAACGTGAAAAGGCTACAACATCATAAAAACATGTCAAATAATCGCATGGCCTCATGTGAACTTAGATTTATCAATCGCGATTAAAAGAAGATTGTGAAATCCATTTGAAACAAAACGAGATTTACGTCGCCGCATGAACGCGTTCAATGGGAACAAAGTTTTATAAAACGAAGTTTTATGTGTGATTGGTTCACCAATCCCACCTGAGTACTTATAATGTCCTTGTCGTTTTGCTAAATAAAGGCGTTTTAGTTTCAGTCGTTCATGTCTGAAATTTTTATATACTACTAGTGTCAGTATTTTAAAGAAGTTACTTATAATTTATATCAATTTATATGACAAGCTTTCATACAAATTTGACGGCTAACATGACACGTTGCTCTGTCATAAAGTTTCAAATTGTAATTTAGGTTAAATATGACCCATATATTAAATTTGACAGAAAGCACATTATAAAAATGTCGGTTAACATTTTATCGTTGTTTAAGCATCCGTTAGACCCACATCAATCAATAATGTCACACCCTATATTGTATTCATCAAAATCGTCTTTGACAGTCATATTATGTGCTAATTTCGAAAAATATAACTATCGAGTCAAAATAAATGAATCGTGTTTTCCGCTAGCCAAATATCAGATTTAAATATACAATGTTAAATAAATCTCAATTTCATTTGAGTCAATCCCGGAAGACGATGTTTTCTAATAAGAGTATAATAAATATATTTATTACTCTTATTAGAAAACACAGCAAAATTTTACAGCCCGCTCTTTAACAGTAACCAAAGGCTAAATATTTTCGCCATGCTTAATTAGATAATTATATTAAAGTTAAAATTTCTTTAGGAGTTTAAAACTATAATATTACGAGCTTTTGCCAGCGGCTTCGCTCGCGTTAAGAAGTATTATTATATACAAACTTTCATCCCCTATTTTAACCCCTTGGGGGTAGAATTGATCAAAATCCTTTCTTAGCGGATGCCTACGTCATAACAGCTACCTGCATGCCAAATTTCTGCCCGATCCGTCCAGTGGTTTAGGCTGTGCGTTGATAGATGACCATGTCAGTCAGTCACCTTTGAGTTTTATATTATACTAGCTGTCCCGGCAAACGTTGCTTTGCCATAATATAAAGTGTTTCGCCCATATTATTTTAATAATATTTAAATAATTAAACAGTATTCAGTGGTACACTTATTATGATCTAGTTACATTAATTATATTGTAATGCTGTGTGATGCCAAAAATTGGCCCCAGCTCAGCAAACGCAGCAAGCGAGCCCGCTGCACTGATATTCTGCGGGCAGCGGGGGCCAATGAGTGGCTTCACAATTATAAATGTATTGTTTATGGTCTTCTAATTAAACCAAACAAGGTGTGAATAATAAACACACTTTATTTTTGTGTTCAATTAAAGACCACTTCTATTAGTTATATTATTATAATCTCGTTTTACTTCACCTATATCCATCGAACACTTTTTGTTTTTAACTTTAATATGAAAATCTACTTTGTGCAGATGCCGCAACAGATTTCCATATAAAAGTTTAAAGCGAAAAGTATTTCAGAAAAGATTTAATTAAAAGTTTTAATTGAAAATATGTACCACAACCAGTTTTATTATTCGTAGACCACAACGGATGTTTTGCACCTGGCATAAAGAAATGTGCATTCTTTTCTTTATGATACTGCAGTCTGCAACTGACTTGGAAATAAAGACATGACAAATTCAGAATATTATGTTAAGCAGAATTATTCGTTGCTCATATTATTTTTGTGAACAAAGTTGTGATGCTCCTGTAATATAAATAAAAAAAAAAAAGTATTCTTATTCTTATTATGATCATCAGTTTATAGTGTCCTACTGCTGGTGAAAGGCCTTCCCTCTTTCCTTCCACACTTCACGATCCTGTGATATCTTTATGGCCACTCTTTGAACGCATCAAGTTCGTCGCACCACCTTTTTGATCAGCCTAGTCCAGGGGTCGGCATACTTACCAATCAGATGAGCCAAATATCAAGTTTGTAGATTTTTACAAACCTTCAAGGAGCCTCTACATACATTTTATAAGCCTAATATTAAAATAATAATTAGTTAGTATAATTTGCTTTACACTACAAAGCGGTTGTGTTGGTTAATTTGCCTCTTAATTATTTACTTTTAATCTGATTCGTAGATGAAAATGTTTGCTCACATGAACTAATAAGATAGATAATATACATAATAGCAAATGCTAGTTTTTTGTCGTATCATATTATGTTACAACTTGCAGGAAGGCTATTTCATTGTATCAAATAGGCTTTGTTTTATTTTAGGTAATTATTGTTTTACAGTAACAGAGTGCGAGCGCGCACGTTGATGGTGAATTCTGTTGTTTCATATTGTATAAATGTTTTATTTGTGCTAAAGCTTTTTTTATGCTAAAGTTAGGCAGTGAGTGTGTGTGAGCCATATTAATCCTATGGAAGAGCCGCATGCGGCTCGCGAGCCGCGGTCTGCCGACACCTGGCCTAGTCTGTAATGCCGACAAGTCGGTAGCCACTCCGAAACTTGATGCGCCCACCTGACCGGGTGCATACGAGAGACATAGCCCTGCTCATCTCCATTTTAAAATATTATAGAAATGAGAATATTCATTAATTTAATACAATGATACTATATTAACGCTTTCAAGTTGTACAGTACAACATACCTACTTTAAAATTTTCAATACAAAAGCATACAAAATGTATCTTTTATAATATGCTTTGTTGTAGGCTGCTTTGTAATAATAATTATTATTATGTTCACCGTCCGTACAATAAACAACAACATGGTTTATTTTCCAGAAATACTTAATTACAAAATATATTATGTATGACATTAAATTTTATTTCATAATTAAATTATAATTAACTAATTGGTGGCATGTCAAACACTTTGTTTGATTTACTGGGAGTGCCATAATAATTTGTATCATTTAATTACGTCATACTCAATGTTCAAATTAATTAAATTTAAGCTATGGACACGTGCACTATCATAGACGTATAATATATTATCTACCAGATGACGCCCGCAACTCCGTTGCGTCAAAATACGTTTATAGCGCGGGACCCGTACCGTTTTTCAGGGAAAAAAGTATCCTATGTCCTTTCCCGGGATCAAAAGTGTCTCCATACCAAAATTTCACCAAAATCAGTTCAGTGGTTTGGGCGTGAAGAGGTACTCTTTCAGCGCAGCTACTTTTACAGCCAACTCTATAATATAGGCGACCCATACACACCCTAAAGTACACTTAGTTTTGCTACACCCTGTAATAGAGTTGAAAATTAAAGTTTCGAGTGAAATAGTTTCAGCTCCTTTGTTTTTATAAAGCACTATTTTTCCTGGCCTCTCAGAATTCCGAAATAGTCTCCATAACAATAATATGCTAATACAATGTTATTCGAGTGTAGTAAGACAAGCATTATGTTATGTAAGGTGTTTTTTTTTATCATCCATTTTATTATTTTGGATTCTTAAGAAAAATTATTTTTGAATGGCATAGGCCATAGCATTTAAATTTTATTTTGCCTGAAGGCCAGATTAGTAATTTTGCGATTGCGAAAGCAATAAATAATTTCTCTTAAACTTCTTATCTTACTAATGTTTATAGTACCTATTAATAAGTCTTTTGGCAGGAATTAAAAATCTACGTAGGTACTTATAATCGTCAAAAAAAGCTAATAGACGACGCCAGCAACTCCGTTGAACCAAAATTCGTTTATCGTGCGGGAACCGTAACTTTTTCCGGCATTAAAAGTATCCTATGTCCTTTCCCGGCTCTCACAGTATCTCCATACCAAATTTCAGCAAAATCGGTTCAGAGGTTAGGGCGTGAAGATGTAACAGACAGTCGAACTTTCGCATTTACAATATTAGTATGGATTTCTGAACAAAATCACGGGCAAGCGCTGACGAAGACTCTCTTCTTTTTCCAAAATCCCTTATCCCTCAAGCCACAAAGTACTGGCGGTTGCTGGGATTAACACAATTAACGAACTCCGAACTTCATTTTGTAACTTCATTGTGGCAAGGCCCATCACCCTTGTCTTGTTACTAAAGTTTGTAAATATGTATTGTTATACAAGATATTGTACGCAACTCCGTTGCGGCAAAATCTGTTTATCGCGCGAGACCCGTACATTTTCCGGGACAAAAAGTATCCTATGTCCTTTCCCGAGACTCAAAGTATCTCCATACCAAATTTCAGCAAAATCGGTTTAACGGTTTGGGCGTGAGAGGTAACAGACAGACAGACAAACTTTCGCGTTTATAATATTAGGAAGTATGTATAGTATGGAAACTCTTTTCTTGCATTGGAATTGTATCTTTTAGCACGATAAAAACTATCCTTTATCCTCATCCAGCCCTCAAAGTATCTCCATACACAAAAATCATCATAATCGATTCAGCGGCTTAGGCGTGAACGCGTAAGTAACAGTCTGATACACTTCCCCGTTAATAGTATTTTTGTTAAGATTTAGTTAAAGACTAATTAATAATTTATATTATGAAAAATGACATATTCTTCTTACTATTTTTCGGTTATTAGTAATTAATATAATTACAATGTTTAATTCTTTAATTACCATCCAATATTCCCTTTGAATATAACTGTTATCTTTTACTAATAAAACAATTTTTCATTCACTTTTCCACAATACACGAAAAATTGTGTCTTATTAGTGTTCAACATGAATTTCTACCAAGAACCGACAGTACAATCAATTACATAATATCTCTTAGTTTTTTAATTATTAATGTTTTTAAACTTTTACTGCTGATTTTTCAAGTAACATGTATTTTTTTAAATCTATCAGAATGGCTTTATTGCTCAGTTCAAAAATGTCTAGCAACTGAAAAATAATCCCTTATTTTTCAATAAATTAAAGTTATCTGAACTCTCAAATGACAAAAAGATGAATTAATTACTTACCAAAGTTTGTCCAACTTTTTCCAATAACTTAAAAGTTATTTACGACTGACATAAACTTGTATTCAGGGAATCACGTGAATAATCTCACACTAGTTCAAAGTAACTCACGAAGTATAACGTAGGCGAGATTTTCAGAATATGATGCGACATGCGATCGCAACGAAAGCGGGAGAGGAACTGAAAATAAGCTGAAATTTAACCAGCATTCAGACCTATTTTGCCTTCAAGAGGCTCTTATGCTACTATCATAAGGTTTATAGTAACCGAAGCTGAGGCAAAATAACTCTAAATGGATGTATTTTACAGCCTTCCCTGTCATGTTATTCAACACCATTAATAAGACATTGAAAATGGAGTCTCAAGCTTTGTTCTATTAAAATATATTTCGGACATCTAACGGCAGTTTCGTGTTTAATTACATCTTTTGATTAATCCCAAAAGGCATTTTTATGTAAAATTTTCAAAAGGTTTTTTCTTTTGTTAAATATTTTTTATACACTTTTACAAAGTTGGGCCTATGTTTTTACCACAAGGATACCTGACGAGAAGAACCGGCATAAGAAACTTGCGCAGAGCTCTCGTTTACCAAGAAGTATGAAAAGGTTTTCAATTAGCCATATTTCAGTTGAAAAGTAAGCAAAGGCAGTCGACAATTACTGTTATAATCGTTATGGATTTTTAAAATTGCTTATTTGTAAGGTATTTACTATGCTTTATAATTAGTAATCTTTTTAGGTTCAATAATAATTCTCTAATCTTTAGATTTGGCTACTATTTTTAAAAATATTTTTTTCAGTTTCTTAATAATTCTTAACCAATCAATAAAAAATATAAAAAAAACTTACTTATAATTATTATTATACGCTTCCCTACTTTTTCATTAGGGCCTACGGTTCAAATTCTCTATTAAGTATGATGACAATATTACAACACACAGCTTGCATTAGGAATACAAAGAAACCTTTTGGGAACAAAACATGTTAATTAATTAAAGGGAATAAAAACCTTATTCATTTGTTAAAAGTAATTTTGTGAATTTGGGACCTTTTTTGTAAATATGTCACGCACAGCTTTTAGGGATTCGTTTAAGAGCGAAGCCACATTGCTTTGTTCTTTTGCGAATTTCGTTGTGTCGTCGCAGCATCAACACTGCGTTTTACGTTATATAAATAATTATATTATGATGTTATGTCGCATACAATGTCTGTCTATGTCTTCAATGAAAGAAGATGACAAAAATTGAAAAAACTAAAGCACATAGTGCATAGCTATTGGACGCGATATTTCAATAGATTAACATATCGGAGTGAAGGAGCTGGAGCTCTTGTGAGTTGTGACATTGCGGCGTGTTCTGATTTGCCAATATTGCTATGTTCTAAAAGTCAACTTATTTGATATTTTTTCATATTTACGTGCTTGATTTGTCCCTAAAATTAACTTATCTAAGGTTGATATATAATAGTATTTTATGACATCGAAGAAACGACGATACGAAGCAGACCACATGGTATGCAATGCGTTTTTTTATTGCGACGCGACGCAACGGAGCATCGTGATTCGTGGCCTTGCTCTGACAAAGGGCAAAACGAGTCCTTATTATTATTTATCGCCTTTAGTCTTGAATTTCGTCTACGTGGATAAATTTTTGTATTTTGTAATAATCAGTAATCTGCCACCGCTGGCACCCATCGCTTTAAGTCAAGAGGGTGATGAATTTTTAAAAGCGCTCTGACAGCATTTTTTTTTTGTCATTTTATTTATTTGTTTCGTATACCGGTATAAAATGACTTTATGACTTTTTTATCTTAATTAGAACATTAATTTAATGCATAGTTTTTGTGTTACACAATGCACTATTGGTCAATAGTTTAATTTTATTATATAATATATTTTCAAATATTATTGTATCTTCACTATCTCAAAACATGATAAAGTATAAATTAGGCCATTTAGGTATTATTATGACAATATAATTTTATGACAATAATAAATAATATTAATATTATTATACTATGTGCCATATTAATGGTTACTTTACAAAGTAAAATGATTCTAAGTATATTTTAGTAGTAGAATAGAGTTGTGAATTTTTTTATTCAAATCATAAATAAAATTCGGCCGGGTTGTTGCCGCTCGCCTAAAGTTGCCACGTACCAACCTGTCATACAAAATATTTTTTATTTTCAAAAAAGCAACTTGCATGTTTCGATAATACATACTACTATTATAGGTGAATCGTTCTGCTGCGAGAAAACAACCACTAAAATGTCACGTTGTATAACGTCATAATAATATTATTATCATCACACTTGACAGATTTCTTTCAATTAATTTTTGCTAAATATTTGGTGTAATTGTTGCCAAAAATACTTTTGATATTAATTACATTCTATGAAGTCAATAAAAGCATAACATCAAGCTAGCTTATGTAAAAGGTTTTTAATGTAAGATTGATGTCGAAGCAAATTAGGTTAGGAATAGCTTCCAGTTTTCTCTATAATAGATAGCTGGGATGCTTCAAGCGAATGTTGTTGTTATTAAACTTTGCTCTTAGGTTTATTAAAATGTACCACCAGGGTAATAGATTTTTAGACAGATAAAACCAATTACATTTGGTCGGGCTATATGATACTAAATGACGCCTGCAACTCCGTTGCATTAAAATTCAATTATCGCGCGGGGACCATACATTTTTCCGGGATAAAAGTGTCCTATCCTTTCCAGGGTTTCAAAGTTTCTCCATACCGAATATCAGCAAAATCCGTTTAGCCGTTGAGGCGTGAACAGACAGATAGAGTATTTCTGCACTTTCACATTTATTATATTAGTACGGATATCAATTCTACGGTAGTGAAGTGTTGTCAGATTGACATAACACGACCAAATTACTTAGATATGCAACTAACTATGAATCAATTTCTCTGATAGTACGTACTACACAATTGGGTATTATAATCCTACCTCAATTTAATACCAGTTTTTAAGACTCTCTATATTGCATTGTTTAATGTAAATTCCATCCCACCAAAACATGAAATGTAAAAGACGCCAAGCAAAATATTGCATAGCTATTCAATACTTCTGTCTTAAAAATTTTTTAGATCACATTCAAGCCAAGCCTTCAACTTATTTCGTAATTTAAATCAACATACAGTAAATGTATCCAATACATTTCTTTATTTTATAATTATTATAGTGGCTTGGCAATGAGCACAAGAGAAACAAATATAAAACTGCATATTTGGAGGAGTTCATACTTAAACAGTCGGCAAGCGTAAAGTGTTTTAGTATGCAACGACGCATGTGGCCGATGGTACCCAATAAATCTAATTGGTCGCAGATTATTTATCTAGTGCTCATTGCCAAGCCACTATAATAATAATTATAAAATAAAGAAATCTATTGATACATTTACTGTATGTTGATTTAAATTACAAAATAAGTTGAAGGCTTGGCTTGAATGTGGTCTGAAAACTTTTTACGACAGAAGTATTGAATAGCTATGCAATATTTTGCTTGGCGCCTTTTACAATTCATGTTTTGGTGGGATTTCATTATAAAATTTAGTTTGTTATTATTTTTAGCAATATTCCGCGAAATAAACTTCCACCTTTAAGTAAATGAGTGAGTGCACGCATAGGCATGCGTACAGCACCTCCCTCCTCCCACACTGCCTATGCGTACACTCGCATGCAAGAACTTGCAAACACCACCACCACACAAGCAATAATGTCGGCAAATCCGTGTAAGGCCCCTCACCACCATGCAGGTTGAAAACCTCGACGCGCGTTCGCTCCAACACCGGAGCATCCTCAGGATGTGGACTCTACGAACAACGTCCGTCAAGTGCCGCCGCCGGCCAAAACACCGCCTTTTATACCCTATCAAGCCCCGCTACTATCCCCACTACCCCCACTACCCTCACCAGTACCCCCGAACATATTAATAAGTGGTGACGTAGTCAAGCAAGTTTGGTCATTCAACAATGCAAATCTGTTATTTTTCTTTTCTTTTATGATCTCTAACTATTCCAACACGCTCAGCCGAAAGCCTTTATCGCATTTATGTAAAACTTTATAGGAATGGCCATCGGGCACGGTATGATTACTATCTAAAAGATGTTTAGCAAAATGTGACTTATCAGGATGACCATTCCTATAAGCCGCGATATGTTCTTTATACCGAGTCTCAAATCTGCGTCCAGTTTGACCCACATATACACTATCGCATTCAGGACAATCGATCTTATAGACACCGGACTGATATTTTTCATCAATCCGGTCTTTGTTATGACACAAATGATGTTTTAAAGTATTATTTGTCCTGAATGCGACATGCATATCGTTGTTTTTCATTATTTTGGATAAGCGGGCAGATACCTCTCCCATGTAGGTCAAACTGGACTTATATCTAACTATCTCCTTATCAATAGGACCTGCGTACAAAAACTTAACCAGTTCTTTCTTGTTTTTATTTTTCAAAATATTATTAATAATTTTTGGATTATAACCGTTGGATATCGCAATTTGGCAAATGATATTAAGCTCATTTTGATAATTATCTTTACTAAGAGGGATCGATAATAATCTATGAATGTAACTATGAAAGGCCGCGAGTTTGTGTTGCCAAGGATGACATGACGAAGCATGAATAGTAGTATTAGTATATGTCGGCTTGCGAAAGATTCCAAAACTGTGTTTATTATTAACTCTAGAAATAGACAAATCGAGAAAATTTAGGGTGTATGTATGTATCTTCTAATATAAATGTATCTTCACATTCTAATTTGAATTTAATTTTAATATGTTTTTTATTTAGTTCTTTAACAAATACGTCCAGTTGTCTCTGTGTACCCGCCCAACAAAGAAAACAATCATCTACGTTTCTAAAGTAATATAAAATACTTTTATTAACGACGATATTTCTTTGTTCTAAATCATCCATAAATATTTCGGCCGTCAAAGAACTTAAAGGTGAACCCATAGCTAGACCGTCGTCTTGAACAAAGAATTCGCCGTTAAATTGAAAGTAGTTTTGTACCATGCAGGTTTTAGTAAGAGTAAGCAATTCATTACTTTCACCAGGAGGTAAACGTTTTTCTAATACATTCCTTAAAATACCTAATGTTTCCTTACGTGGATTGATAATTTATTCACTAATGTTCATGCTTCGTCATGTCATTCTTGGCAACACAAACTCGCGGCCTTTCATAGTTACATTCATAGATTATTATCGATCCCTCTTAGTAAAGATAATTATCAAAATGAGCTTAATATCATTTTCCAAATTGCGATATCCAACGGATATAATCCAAAAATTATTAATAATATTTTGAAAAATAAAAACAAGAAAAAACTGGTTAAGTTTTTGTACGCAGGTCCTATTGATAAGGAGATAGTTAGATATAAGTCCAGTTTGACCTACATGGGAGAGGTATCTGCACGCTTATCCAAAATAATGAAAAACAACGATATGCATGTCGCATTCAGGACAAATAATACTTTAAAACATCATTTGTGTCATAACAAAGACCGGATTGATGAAAAATATCAGTCCGGTGTCTATAAGATCGATTGTCCTGAATGCGATAGTGTATATGTGGGCCAAACTGGACGCAGATTTGAGACTCGGTATAAAGAACATATCGCGGCTTATAGGAATGGTCATCCTGATAAGTCACATTTTGCTAAACATCTTTTAGATAGTAATCATACCGTGCCCGATGGCCATTCCTATAAAGTTTTACATAAATGCGATAAAGGCTTTTGGCTGAGCGTGTTGGAATAATTAGAGATCATAAAAGAAAAGAAAAATAACAGATTTTCATTGTTGAATGACCAAACTTGCTTGACTACGTCACCGCTTATTAATATGTTCGGGGGTACTGGTGAGGGTAGTGGGGATAGTAGGGGGCTTGATAGGGTATAAAAGGCGGTGTTTTGGCCGGCGGCGGCACTTGACGGACGTTGTTCGTAGAGTCCACATCCTGAGGATGCTCCGGTGTTGGAGCGAAACGCGCGTCGAGGTTTTCAACCTGCATGGTGGTGACCCCTCACCACCATGCAGGTTGAAAACCTCGACGCGCGGATTTGCCAACATTATTGCTTGTGTGGTGGTGGTGTTTGCAAGTTCTTGCATGCGAGTGTACGCATAGGCAGTGTGGGAAGAGGGAGGTGCTGTACGCATGCCTATGCGTGCACTCACTCATTTACTTAAAGGTGGGAGTTTATTTCGCGGAATATTGCTAAAAATAATAACAAACTAAATTTTAAGCTATGGATTTTCGCAAAGTAACGCCTGATTCCATTAACTATGGGATTTCATTTCTTTTTTGAAGGTTTTTTTTATTTTCTTTTCTGTACTTAGCTTAGCACCCATTCTCTATCTCCTTTATATATTTTTTTAGGCTTCGTTAGTTCTATAGGAGGACAACGTAACGTAAATATCTGAGGTCTGAGTCGATTATTATATTCATACTAGCTGTCCCGGCAAACGTTGCTTTGCCATAATATATTTGCCATATTATTTTATTGAAGTGACCAAATAAGTATGTCACAGGCAACATCGATTGCTATCCCATCGCACAAACTTAATGGTCGCCGTCAGTCTCAGGTTGTAATAATTTACTATTATTTATTCAACAAATGCACTTATCAATATAAAAAGTACCCAGTAGCCGATTCTCTCAGACCTACTGAATATGCATATAAAATTTGGTAAAAATCAGTAAAGCCGTTTCGGAGGAGTTCGTGGACTAACATTGTGACACGAGAATTTTATATACAAGTTAATTATATAATAATAGTCAACATTAAGCTTTAATACTTGAAGGTGGTAAGTTTTCGCATTACCGTTGAATAAATAGAAGCACTGATGTAAGCGTCTCGGCTCGATGTTCCTCGCAGGAAAGGAGCACACCTTATCACATTTTCATGTGATAACTTAAAAATCCCATAATACATCGAGCGAGTAAGGAGTGTATATCGCAGTACTGATTAAATTTATATTTTTTTATTCGAATTTAATTATTTTTTCATTGTTAACTTTGTTAATACTATTTTTCATTTCATTGCTATCATTTCATTAAATACACGACTAACTTAAAGCCTTTTGTACGATTATTATTTTTAACAAAAAATTAAAACCGACTTCCAAGGTAAAAACAATAATAACATTCTTATAATAATTATGAACTAAAAACTAAAAAGTATTAAATAATTTTCCTCTCTAAATGTGCCTTTTTCCGAATTCAGCTAAACCTCAACTATTTCTGTACTCAACCTTCATCATTTTGAAGTCGGTACCAGATATAGCTGAACCTTTATATTTTCTTTGACAGAAAATTTGAAACTTATGGAACTGGCACCGACTTTAAAATTATGAAGGTTGAGTACAGAAATAGTTGAGGTTTAGCTGAATTCGGAAAAAGGCACATTTTGAGAGGAAAATTATTTAATACTTTTTAGTTTTTAGTTCATAATAATTATAAGAATGTTATTATTGTTTTTACCTTGGAAGTCGGTTTTAATTTTTTGTTAAAAATAATAATTTCACCCTTTTTAGTTACCTAGTAGATAAACTGAAATTAGTGCCAATTTAAATTGTATAAAAAATAGTTCTATATTGTCTTCACTATATGTCATTGAGGCGCTCTGTCGGCATATTTAATGGAATCAGGCGTTACTTTGCGGAAATCCATAGCTTAAAATTTAATTTATTATTATTTTAGCAATATTCCGCGAAATACACTTCCACCTTTAAGTAAATGAAGGTTGAACACCACTACACACTCGACGCGCGTTTCGCTCCAACACCGGAGCATCCTCAGGATGTGGACTCTACTTGACGGACGTTGTTCGTAGAGTCCACATCCTGAGGATGCTCCGGTGTTGGAGCGAAACGCGCGTCGAGTGTGTAGTGGTGTTCAACCTTCATTTACTTAAAGGTGGAAGTGTATTTCGCGGAATATTGCTAAAATAATAATAAATTAAATTTTACGCTCTGTCGGCGCTATCGCTTGTCCGAACTCCGATTGTTGTTCATATAGTTTTAGTTACACGATGTATTCATTAGATTTCGCTGAGGTGCTCCTGAATCGCAGTATCGCTTGTTTGTAGGAGTTTTATAATATAGTTGTATTGGCTGTGTGAAATCAGAAATGTGTCACCATTGGTGTGAGCAGTGAGCATTGAAATTTGAATTGTCAACATTTTGAGTGGTAATTATTGATCTCGTATTGTTATTAGAAATATTAATTAACCCTCCAAGATGACCTACGTCATAGTCCGCGAGTTTATAAGTGGTCGTCGGTGGTAGTGAACTAGTGAGTAGTGACTTAGTGACCATACCACCCTACGCGTCGAATTACTGCGTTTATTCTACGTATCTTATTACAATTTGTTAAGACTGTTATGAGTCATACCCCAAGGCCCAAATATCAGGTAGATAAATTTAAATAATACATTAAAAAAATCTAAGTGAACACAACCCTATGCGTGCTAGGTAATTTAACAATTTAACGCTTCAACTCCCAAGCGGCCGCCAGAACAATGGATTTCCAAGAATCCGCGATCGAAGGATGAGCCGAATCACACCCAGCGGCGCGGCGAGTATATTTTCAGTGTCATAATAATATTATGATATTAATCTTTACCTTCATTATTGTAATACATAGTACTATCGCATGAGAAACTTGGAAAGCCGGCCTCGCGGCCGCCTGCGCCTTTCTCAAGCGATACTATATTGTACTACATTAATGAAGATAAAGTTTAAAATCATATTATGACACTCAAAATGCTCGCAGCGCGGCATTACCTGACATTAGAACTTGAATAGGTACGACGCAATGCCGCGATGTTTACGCACACGGTGCGGCGGCGCCGCACTGACCGCCGTGTATAAACAGCCTATATTAATAATTGGTGTTGTTATGTACATAATTATTATTATTGTATCCATACCTATGCCTTGTAAGTTGTACTATTACCTATTTTGTGCCATGAGACATTGGTGACCTTAACACGACGTGGTAATGATGATGATGACGGTGATGATGATGATGATGATGATGATGATGATGATGATGATGATGATGATGATGATGATGATGATGAATTTTAATTGCGTGGTAGTATAATATGCTTTCTGTTCTTAAAACAACGCCGAAACTCCCAAACGTGTATCTATAAGGAGTCAGGAGTTCTCTCAGCATCTTCGAAACCATGGTATACCTTGACCCAATATTTGACTTTTTGGTAGCATATTCTTAGTACACTTCACATAAAACTAAAATTACCATATGTTTCCATATAAATTTCGAGGAGTTCCCTCGATTACTCCTGGATCCCATCATCAGGTCACCGCTTTTGTGAAAATGGGACCAAATTGGAGTGAAACCTAATACAAAAAAACAAAAATTTCGAAAATCGGTTCACAAACGGCGGAGTAATCGTTGAACATACAAAAAAAATATATATATCTACAGCCGAACATATAACCTCCTCGTTTTTTGGAAGTCGGTTAAAAAACAAATATGCAGTCGACATTCATACTGTTCTTGCAAAGTTACAAACATAAAAATAATTTCCTTTTACTTAATAAAGTATTAAGCATATTATTATTATTATTATTATATTTTTCAGTTTTTAGGTTTCCCTGCCTAAAGGATGAAAACGGGACCCTATTATTAATAAGTCTTCGCTGTCTGTCCGTCGTCCACCCGCATGTCACCAGGCTGGATCTCAAGAACCGCAATAGCTAGATAGTTGCAATTTTCACAAATTATGTATTTCTTGTGTCGTTATAGAAGCTAATAGTCCAATTAAAATAAAATAAATTATTAATGGGGAGCCTCATACAACAAACACGATTTTTTCCCCTTTTATGCTCTATTTTTGAAAATTTCAGAAAATACTCAGTAGTATTTTAAATATAATAATTAATAATAAAAATTAAATAAACTTATTATTTAAGGGGGGCTCCCATACAAATTTACGGTACGGAACCCAATGTACGCCAGTCCGACTCATTTCATAATTTTTCCTTTCATTGTGAATCTGGGTACCAAATTTCAAGGTTCTAAGTCTGCTAGAAGTACATTAGAATTTTGATGATCTATATGTCAGTGAGTGACAAAATGTAGTAACTTTGACCATCCGTAACTATTAAACTAATTATCGAAATGTCATGTAATTTTGAGGTTAAGCTGGTTTTAATACTTGTTCCTAGTGACCGAAATTCTAAATCCCTAGCTTTGTTAACATCGAAGATAAAGGGGGTGTGAAATAGCCGCGAACCGCTTCGAAAAAAGTATGGTACAGCCCCGTGCCTTTGCTAAAAAGCTTGGCTGGGGCACTGCCGTGCCCCCAGATTCCCGCTTTTGAACAACAACCATTATAATGTAGTTTTCAAGTTTTGGTTGGGATTGCCTCAAGGGAGGCCGATCTTTCGCCAGTTTTGTCGGTTACTCATCCCACTGGGTAATGATACTTAGGGCCTGTTTCACCACTTCCTGATAAGTTCCGGATAGGCTATCCACCATTTAACTTGACATAATATTCTTCATACTTTACCAGATTCTTCATACTTTATCTATCAAGTTAAGTGTGGATAGCCTTTTCGGCATTCAGGAAGTGGTGAGGATATTAAAGCCTAAAGGATATTAAAGCTAAGATAGCTAAACTTTAGAGGAATCCAGTCTTTCTTTTTAAAAGTACAATAATTAAAAAAGGTTTTCGACTTTAATTAATTAAGATTGGTTTTAAAAAATGAAACGCGCATGAAGGGTTCCGTATCATTACTGTATTATTAATTATTATATACTTAATATATTATATTCCGTCTTAAATTTTCCGTCTTCCGTCATAGCTCCTAATTTTTTGTGGCAAATGCCTACCTGTTGCCATTATTGATATCGAGCAAAAAAGCCTAGGCCCTAGCCTAGTCTAAACTTAATAATAAGCATTTTCATATTATTATATAACTAGCTTTTGCCCGCGGCGTTGCTCGCGTTAAGAAGTACTTTATTATTTAGGTGTCGTAGTCTCAGTTCGATCGGTTTAAAATTAACAAAGTTTTATACGAACTTTCATCTCCTATTTTATCCAAAAAATATATGGGGGTAGAATTGTTTAAAATATTTTCTTAGCGGATGCCTACGTCATAGGATCTACCTGCATGCCAAATTTCATCCCGATCCGTCCAGCGGTTTGGGCTGTGCGTTGATAGATCACTATGCCAGTCAGTCACTTAATATAAATATAGGATCGTCAAGCGGTATTAGAAACTGATTCAATGGCCATAGAAAAATATTGTATTCATCCTCCAAGATTGTGGGCGTATAAGTATTAGTTATGTGCTGGAATAAAACTGTGTTTAATCAATAATCAGATATCATCAGATTTGGAGCCGATGGGTTTGGGAGCATACTGCATACACCCCGTTCCTTCCGACATTCATAATCCTCCGGGCATTTTTCAGATGACGATTGTCACCTATCAAATGTCCATCGAATGTCCATCGTCAGAAAATCCCATCCGATGCTGGCCGCTCCGACAGATAACATACATTATGAAACTTTATCATTAACTCAAATTAAGTTGCCAATAGACAAGTAAATCGCGCACGGCGTTATATATTTAGACTAGCGACCCGCCCCGGCGTCGCACGGGTATAAAGTATATAGCCATTGAAAAAATGATTAAAATCGATAGCCTATGATCCTTCACGTGGTCTACTTCTTACCTATCTGTGCCAAATAACATAAGATACGCTCTTTCAAATAATTTCCCCCGTTTTTTCCACATTCTCCTATTAGTCTCAGCGTGATAAAATATAGCCTATAGCCTTCCTCAATAAATGGGATATCTAACACTGAAAGAATTTTTCAAATCGGACCAGTAGTTCCTGAGATCAGCGCGTTCAAGTAAGCCCTTTCAAATAATTTTTCCCGTTTTTCCACATTTTCCTCTATTTCTTCGCTCCTATTAGTCTTAGCGTGATAAAATATAGCCTTTAGCCTTCCTCGATAAATGGGCTATCTAACACTGAAAAAATCATCAAAATTCATTGCGTACTCGTAGTTTTAAAGATTAAAGGGAACACAAGGACATGTGGGAAAAAAGTGACTTTGTTTTTATAATAAGTATAGATATAAATATATCTATTATATATAAATCTCTTGTCACGATGTTTGTCCGCGATGGATTCCTAAACTACTTAACCGATTTTAATGTTTGTTTTTTTAAATGTGTGCTTTTTTCCAACTTGAGAGATAGGATAGCTTAGATCTTTAATTATAGTCGCAATTTTATTTTATTGCAAATTATTTGTCTATAAAGAGCGACCATTGTTTATGCGACGCGGGTCATGGGATAGCGTTGGACGTTGCCATGGTGATCATACTTATTTAGTCACTAATTCAATAAAATAATACGGGCGATATACTTTACATAATATGGCAAAGAAACGTTTGCAGGGACAGCTAGTATTATGTATATTTAGATATCTATAATATTCTACAATCTTCCTTTCAACTACGGGTAGAAAGTACTCGTTGAGGGAGAAAGCGTTGAGAAGCGTCCAACTGTCCAACTCAACAGTCCAGTATTAGTCGCATTTAATGGACTCTTATATTGACACCCTTAAACTTTGAAAAGGGTAAAGGGTAAGGATCGTTTTAATAAATTATGACAAATTCGCAGAAGGGTCCGCTACGTTCTGAAAGTGGAACTTAAATATGTTTGTATAAGACGGAGCGTATGTTTAAATTATAATTATTTCAATTGCGAAAATATTTATTTTAGCTGTTATTTGAAAGCATTACTTAAATAAATATTTTTTTTCAATTCTGGGGCAGGACTTTTTTGGTTGTGAACAAGTTGTGAAACCCTTTTGAGTAGTCACAAGACAAGTTTTATTTGTCATTCAATTATCATTGAATGAAATTACGGAGTCTTAGGACATTTTTAAAAACAATTTATGTATATGCGACACGGAGTGCGGAGCCCCTACAATATTTTATTTGCGGGAGCCCCAGTGCTCCGTGGAACACACTTTGAGAATGTTTTTTCTAGGGGACTTAACATGGCTGGGAGTAAAGTTTGCAGTAATTCGTGGACTTAATTGCTCATAGGTCAAAGTTTTTAAGATATTGAGTTCGTATTAATCAATTTCAGATATAAGATTTCATATATTCACGCGAAGACTTAGCAAAAAGGTTTTTACTGATGGTAATTTCCAAACTGATATACCACTGCAAACTTAATGCGAATAGAGTATAGACGTAACATTCTAACGGCCTGTACAATATAGGCGTATTCCTTGCTCAGAACACGCACAAAATGTACGATATATAAATGTTTTGCAAAGTACATATCAAGCATTGAAGAAGATCTAGCCAAAAATGTCAAAGCCTTCTGACGTTATATCAAGGCTAAACGCATGACTAATGATCTTCCATTATCAGTTAAGTATAATGATAAAACTGCCACTACTGGTACAGAAATAGCAAACTTGTTTGCAGAATACTTTTCTTCTGTTCATAAGTCCTCCAATATTAGCTCCACATCCTACAAACCCGACTTTAAAGCAGCAAACTATAGTCTTAGTCGCTTGAAGGTTAGTGAAAGCGACGTCTATAAACGTATATGCGGAATCGATATCTCGAAAGGGAATGGCCCGGACGGTATCCCACCTTTTTTCGTACGGATGTGTGGTTCAGCTCTGAGTATCCCCTTGAGTATAATCTTTAACAAATCGCTTAGCCAAGGCACTGGCCCCGATTTATGGAAGATAGCTAAAATAACACCCATTTATAAGTCCGGTGACAAAAATGATGTCAAAAATTACAGGCCTATTAGCATCCTCAATTGCCTAGCTAAGATCTTTGAGGGAATGATATACGATTCACTCTATAATCATATACTTCATTGTCTCAGCCCAAAACAACACGGTTTTATATCAGGTAAGTCAACACTTTCTAATTTGCTGGTATACTCAAATTTTCTATGTCAGTCCTTTATTTAAAAAATCCCAAGTAGACAAATATATTTGGATTTTTCCAAGGCATTCGACCGCGTCAATCACAATGTACTTTTAATCAAACTTCAACATCTTGGAATTCATGGTGATCTTCATCGCTGGTTTCATTCATATCTTATTAATCGCACCCAAATAGTTGCCCTGTACGGTTTTGACTCAATACCTTTCGAGCCACTATCAGGCGTTCCACAAGGCTCTAATTTAGGTCCTCTCCTTTTTTAAATACATATAAACGATTTACTCGATAAATTTACATGTCCATGTCTAGCTTATGCTGATGACATGAAATTGTTCAACGAAATAGCAAATATCAACGACTGTGTTTTTCTTCAGCATAACATTAATATTGTATATTACTGGTGTTTATCAAATGACATGAATCTTAATGTAAAAAAATGCCAATATATAACTTTCACCGCCTGAGAAATACTCTACCTGAATACGAGGATCGCCTTCTCCATTACCGTCTTACCAGTTTAGGGAAACGCCGCAATATTGCAGACTTACGTGCACTCCACAAGATTGCCAATGGTGTGCTCAGTGATGAATTGCTTGCAAATATCAATTTATCTATTAGTAAACGCTCTAAACGAAAGCCAGTGCTCTTTGACATTCCACCTTTTAGCAACAACGTTGGACGGAATAATCCGCTACATCGTATGTGTCAGTCCTATAACGACATTTGTTCAAAGGCTGATGTAAATATCGATATATTTCATCAAAAAATTTCTGCTTTTAAGAAGTCTTTGCTTGATTGTAATAAACTATTGTAGATGTTGATTAGTTATACTTAATGCACCTTAAAGTTTTTCAGTCTTAAATTGTTAATATTTTCCTAAATTAAGACGTTGATTGTCAATGTAATTTCTTTTTTTTTTTAGTAACAAAAGCTGTGTACAATATTTAGATTAATGAATTCACCAATATATTATTAACCTACTAACCTAATTTGTAAAGTCTTAGTTCATTAGTTATTTTTGTACCTTGATTAAATAAAAATAAAATAATAATTTACTACCCAAAACAACCTTTTTAAATCATAAAACAAAAGCTTAAAAAATGTTTTTGTATTATTTTTATACAGTTGTTTATTGTTCTGTGCTCTTGTTAGTTACTTTTGTGTGAATAAATTTGAACAAAGCTAAATCTCAGCAAAGCCGGATCTATGTCAAGCGAATTTCTCTATTTTTATGTTGTCTCGTAAAGTTGTTACTTTGTGCTCTTTCTAGAACCTTTGAGTAAATCGACAAGTTTTATTGCATTAGCTGTTGTTGAGTACATAGAGATCGACTTAAAGGAGATTGGGCATTCGAAACGTTATTAGGGTTTTTATTTACAAGAAATAACACGGATTTGCTGAAAAGAAAAGGAAAACTACGAGTATCGTCCCTAAGCTTCGATCACTAATAATATGATCGAAGTCCCTAAGCAATAATAATAACTAACACGCTTTTCTGCGTTTGTGTAATATTTTTGTGTAGTTTTTATATCAATATCAAGTAAGATCTCTCAAGGTTTTCACAGCAAAGTTTTTCACAAAACTATCTCTTTTGCCATGAATACCGAAGTAGGTAACAAATAGGTTTTATTTGAGCTAATAAATTGCCCAATAAAATGTAAGCGTGACCTTATATAAGCCTTCTCGTGAATTCTAGACTCGTCATCTCATTTCTTATGAGTTATGACTAAAAGTGGCAGATTCTTATTCCGATGGCAAGTCGATACCACTATTTTCTCATATTCCGAGAAGTTTTAATATTGTATGTCCAACTTAGTGTTGAATATCTCTTCTGACTTTATAAAGTAAATTACAAACATAGATTTTTCATACTTATACGTGTGAATAGGTATCATGTGCAGTAAATTATTTTATAGCAATGTCTGATTTTTATTTTATATTAGCATAATATAACTGTACGTATAATATTTTGTGTTTTATAACTAAGATTAGCACAGAAAAATTAAAACCGACTTTCAAGTGTAAACATTTTTTTTATTTATTTATCCCGTACATTATACAGGACAATTTCTACAGGTTTTGCCTGATTACAATAGTATTGTTTATTTTTGTTACAACAATATTTTAACATATTTTATATTTATCTCTTTTTCATTTATACTAACATTACTTTCTTATAATATAATATTTTTTTTTACATTATCTATAATACTTATAAGTACTTTATATAACGGTTTCATATTGAACACAGTGACGTATCACGTGTATCCAATTCGACGCAATTTTTATTACATTATAATTTTTTACAAATTACGTTTTTATGCAATAAGTGGTTTCCATTTTCGATAATGCCAATTTACTTTCATCCTGCCTTTTATGCCGATATAAGTACCTACAATTAATAATATATTTATATTACATATAACAATGACACAATATTAAACAATACAATACATTTACAATTTATAATAGAAATAACAAAATTTGAATTCAGTATTAAGTAATAAGCATAATAAGAACATAATAAGAATATATTGAAATTTATTGCATTTACATTTGTCGTATATGCTAACATATACATACAAATCTTACAAACAATACAATAAAAGAATGAACATGAGGATAGACATTAGACATATACAATTTAAACAACACAGTTACAAGACACTTACAGTTACAAATACAAGAACATTTTTTGCATTTTAAATATCTGTATTTGGCTATCAAATACATATATTTTTTTAATACATATAATATAATAATAACCCTTCCTTAATAATGTTACATACATACTTTAATACTATTTTTCATAATTATATTAAAATCTAATTCCAATTTCTAAATTCAATATACTACAATTATTAGACCGTATTATTTTACACATACATTTGTAATATATTTTCGGCTAATTATTATTGCTGCTTTAAATTCTCAATATCTATCGCTAACAATTTTTAAGGCAATACTTGGCACTACTGCGTAGCGGCGGTGTTATTCTGTGACGCCAAAAGTGCTGTGTAACCACCTGGGTTCCACATACTCTTCGTCCTCAGGTTCGTATGCCACCGCCGCTCGCGCTATGGCTTCCCACTTGCGTCGAATCGGTCACTCCGTGCTAAACGCACTGTGTTCCGTATTTAATCCTTCCTTTTTGCAATTTATACAGCAGGGTTTTATACCTGCCTTTAAATCCTCGCATTGTGACTTGTGGTGTGGTCCCGAGCAATGGCCGCACTTTGCCTCAGTCGCGCTTTCGGTGCAGAATCGCCTTCCATGCCCATACCCTAGACAGCGCGAGCACTGTATTAGGGGGGACTGGTCGGCGACTCTCACCCTCTGCATGTCTATATATGCGCGACCTGCTTTGGTGAAGCACTGCCATATATCCGGGGACACCTCATGTATCACATGCTCAGTGTGGGGGTCTCTTCCTTTCCTTCTATATTTTACGCGTACCCTGTACTCATCTCCGTCCAGAACGTACTGCATGAGGTGCTTATTCTGATTACGGATTGCGTCACAAATGTCGTCATCCGTATTCGACTTCAACACTCCTCTCTACCTCAAACTTCTCTCCTCCACACTTTACTAACTTTACAATAATTAAACAATAACATTACTTATTCATAGGGGAGATCGCACACGTCACACTTTTTGTGTGATCGAGTCTGCGGCTTCCATACTAACTGCATGGCGCGCGCCATCAGATTGTATGTAAGCCGCAGACTCGATCACACAAAAAGTGTGACGTGTGCGATCTCCCTAAATGAACTAAAAAGTATTATATAATTATCCTTAGGGAGATCGCACACGTCACACTTTTTGTGTGATCGAGTCTGCGGCTTACATACTAACTGCATGGCGCGCGCCATCAGATTGTATGTAAGCCGCAGACTCGATCACACAAAAAGTGTGACGTGTGCGATCTCCCTTACTCCCTCTTTCAGAATTTGCCATAACCTCAACTATTTCTGTATACAATCTTTATTATTTTGAAGTCGGTACCAGCTTAGAATCGTAAATTCTATGACAAAATATTTTTAATTTTTGGGACTGGTACCGACTTCAAAATAATGAAGATTGTAATCATTGTATACAGAAATACGAGTAGAAGATGCGCGAGATATAATTCTATCTCGAAGCGAATGAGCATAAATAGTTCAGTTATATTGTATTTTTGCTAGGAAAGTTTTGGGGTAGTTTTGATTTTTTAATTCCATATGTGTTTTGGGGTGCTAAATCCGAACTGAGGTTTGCGGACAAAATTTCGTGACGCAACATAAAAAAAAAATAGAAAAAACCGGGCTTTTTTTGCTTTTTTCCGGTTTTTTGCTTAAAACTCGAAAACTGTTAACTTTTAGTAAATGGTCTGTTAACAGAAATTAAAGTACTTAAAATTCTCTACAAATCACAGTAATAAGTTTTTTTTTTCAGACGAATCGTTCGGTTTCTAGTGCGAGTTGAAAATTGTAAATTTTTAGCAGTTTATGCAAAACCCACTTTTTACATTTCAATCTTTAATTTTTATGGATACTGTCATTTCATAAATATCACCTGGTTTTCTATACAAGTAATTAAAAAGAAAAAAGGCAAAAATGGTAACAAAAAAAGGTAGAACTCGTAACAAAATAAAACTTAAAATCTCGTTACTTATGATCGTATATTATTATGATTATAAATTATAATATGCAAAATTTATGAGCCGTTGTCTTTTGGAAGGTCCTGGCTGAGGTTCTTCGATAACGATGAGTCCTGGTTCTGCTTGTTGCTTGTTCTGGAAATAAAAGTTTAAAGTTAAGTCATTTATCAAGAAGAGCTGATGTAGATTGCAAAATAGATTGTGAGATTTAACATACTGAGGTTCTTCGATGGCATCGGGTCCTGGCTCAGGGTCTGATTGCTCCATCGTCAGCGTCGGGAGTCGTTTTCCTGGAAAATAAAAAGAGGTGAGACACATATCATATATCAAGGAGAGATGAATGACTACGAAATAACTTGTAAGATCCAACATACCTCTCTCTCTTCAGTTTCTTCTACGTCTATGTCAGAGCTGTCTTCTGGGGGCTCAACATTGTTACACAGTCCTTTGCATGATGTGCATATTAGGGAACAATGGAGTCCAGTAGCTGTAGTAATCGTAACATTATCGAAAATGATTTTTTGACATATTCTGACATTCTATTTTCGATAACGTTGCTGTATGAAACTGCTTACAGAAATATATATTTCTATTATATATAGGAAAGGTCTACCAGAATCTGATGGCAAAAAGTGAGAAATTCAATTGAGTCTAGCTATACCGGGGTAGAGATCAACTACGATAACATGACGCGCCCCTCCAAAATTCAAAACGTTTGAAGTGCGATTGTCATGCGCGGTCGGCTAGGATTAGTTGACAAACAAATCTTGGTAATCATAGTGACATTAAGCAATATAATATGACGAATAATATTTACTCGTAAAGCGCATCACACACGGTGAAGATAATATAATATTTTATCTTAAGATGCCCAAATATAAAATATTATAGTATCTTAAGCTATCACACACGGCTAAGATACGATAATATTAAAAATATGTTCATTTCCTTACGAGTCTGCGTTGGTGCCATACGTATTCTTTGTTAGAGTTCTATATACAGGGTGATTGACTATGAGTGATAACTAATAACTGATACTGTCTTACTTCTTGATTTGTTAGACAGCTTCTCAGACGATGATTCTGATATAGAATGTGAAATGCAGATTGCAGTAGCACATTCCAAAAGGAGAAACATTTGGATAGAGCCTCACATAAAAAAGAGAAAAACCTGCGGCGAATTTAACCTTTAAGGTCTACACAGACGGACTGCATTTCAACTGCAATCCAACTGCAAATTGCAGTTTGAATGCAGTTGACGCGACTGCAATGCGACTGCAATAGAACTGCAAACTAAACACGCAGTCGGATTGCAGTTCAGTTGTTGTCGTCGCGCATTCGTGTGAACTGTTTGGTTTGCAGTTCTATTGTAGTCGCATTGCAGTCGTGTCAACTGCATTCAAACTGCACTTGAACTGCAATTTACAGTTGGGGTGCAGTTGAAATGCAGTCCGTCTGTGTAGACCCTTATCAATATCTGTCAACGAAGAAGTTTCAGGAGTATTTTAGAAATTCAAGAGAAACATTCATTTCGATTCATGAGCTTTTTAAGCAATAATAATAAAGCAATAAATTATAAGTCAATTTTATTTAAAATTATCCGAAATGTTACTTTTTCCATCAAAATGTTACTTTTCGAATGAGAGTAGGTATGTAACTTTCTAACATACAGCACTGGCAACATTGCATCTACTAGTGCGTCCGATCACCGATGAGCCCGCTGCTCGACACAAAAACACCCTGTACCTATTCATAAAGATATATTTCGCATCTTAAGATAACATATTAAGATACGAAATATATATTTCGTATCTTAAGATAAAATATTAAGGTACGAAATATATATTTCCATATCTTAAGATACAAAATATAAAATATAAATTAACTTCGTCGTGTGTGATGGTTCATAGGATTTGTATGGTGAGCGATATTCTAAATATGCTCTAAGATAATATATATTTTATATTATCTTCACCGTCTGTGATGCGCTTAATACGAGTATTTTACTTAATGTCACTATGGTTACCAAGATTTGTTTGTCAACTAATCCTAGCCAACCGCACATGACAATCGCACTTCAAACGTTATCGTAGTTGATCTCTAATTGGAATAAAACATTTTGATCCTTTTTTTTTCTAAATAGGGGCTGATTCTGTGTGTTACATGCAAATATAAAAATAAATCCAATGATCAAGGATATTTTTTTAAATTTTTCTGTCAAAAATTGCCATCAGATTCTGGTAGACCTACTCGTAATATCGTATCTTACCTCTTTGTCAAAGTATCTTATCTCGACAATAAAACATGTTAGCCCAATATACAAATATAAGATGGGTATGTCTTCTGATAGTCCATTAACTTCGATGTTAATGTACCGTAACTAAAGTAACTTATTATGCTTAAGTGCCTTGGTATGTTGCGAGTATGTTACGCGAGCTCAAAAGACATATTGAAGTTTGGCAGAAACCTTAATATAACAGAAAGATATTTGATTTTTTGCTTAATTCGCTCTCATTGCTCGCACTGCCACATATTTTGGAACTGTTTTGATTCATTTAATTTAAGATTTATTTGACTCAATTTTGTCTGTATAACTGTCGCTCATAATTTTATCTATCTAAAAACTTTTCCCGCTTCCCTTGTGTAACTTTACGGGTAGAATAATTTTTATATATCCTTTTTAGTAAATACCTCATTGTTCCTATCTCATATTAAAACACTTCAAGTGCACTAGTTTCTATATCTAAAGGTTTTGGCCTGTCAAGTTTCAATCAGATTTTTCATATTATAGACATAAAAAGATTATGAAATTTTATGTGTAGGAGTTGTTTCATTATCGAAAGTCAACTCTTCAATGGCAAAGCTATTCTAAGGACAAAGTTTTGATGGAAGTAAATGAAGCATTTCTTTGAAGTGGCGTTAAGCTTTTAGAGTTACTAATTAAACAATTATAAAATCCCTTCTGGTGTTGCCATTTTAGATTTTAACGCTACTTTGTTTTTGTATTCAAGATTAAACATTCATGAGTTTATAAAAGCAGATTTTGCAAGGTTATATTATTAAAACGGTTGGATGTCCCTTAAAGTTCGGTAAAGTGGTAAAAGTTTTATAATTTCTATCGAAGGCAAAAATACTGAAGCGAGAGCCTAACATATATTGTGATTTGTGTTAAACAATAATTTATGCAAGATGTAACAAAATTAAGTGATTATACTTTAGGGTGTGTATGGGTCCTTTATACAGAAGGAGTGAGGGAGAGAGAGAATAGAGTTCGCTGTGAAAGTAGCAGTGCTGAAAGAGTATTTTTTTCACTTTTGTATGGAAACATCCATGACGCGCGGGCACTTGGTAATACAAATCACAAAAAAATAATTGCTCTGTAACCGCGGCCGCGGGTACTTTTACAGCGAACTCTATATAAAGGACCCACACGCCCTAAAAGTATTTATACTTAGTTTTGTTACACCCTGTATAATAAATAGTGTTTTACATACCTTAATAAGTCTCTGATGTCTATTCGTTCGATCGTTCGTTCGTATATCGTTTTCAGTCCGCGATATTTTTAATACTAGTCGATTGATGTCTTCCTGCCAGCCAATTCGTGGTTGCCAGTTGCCACTGGAGACCTGGCTACACAGGCGTTGCAAATTGAGAATTTGTAGTAAAAAACATACCTTTTTTACCAAGAATGCTTCGTACAAAATTTTAGAAAGAAAATTAGATCGGCAAAGGTTGTTAGGGTTGTCTGGCTTGCATATTACATTGTAAGGGATGGGTCTCTATTACGGTCACTCGGTGGCCCTTCGAGGATACCTTCGTATATCGTGTTTAGTAGACCGAATTGGTTTCATCCTGAAAAAATTCATAACGACAAAAAAGGTGAATTGAAAATGATGTGTGTGGTATGAAAATTATCTTGATGTTTCTGGTAGAAAAAAAATCGTTTTCATGGGAAAAAGTGCTTTTCCACCATAATGTTAGACTGAGTTAGTACATGGGACACTACTGAGAACCTTTTTTTTATTTTTTTTTATTAGATAAGGGGGCAAACGAGCAAACGGGTCACCTGATGGTAAGCAACTACCGTCGTCCATGGTCACTCGCAACATCAGAAGAGCTGCAGGTGCGTTGCCGGCCTCTTAAGAGAGAATACGCTCTTTTCTTGAAGGTTTGCAGGTCGTATAGGTCCGGAAATACTGCTGGTGACAGTTCGTTCCAGAGTTTTACAGTGCGCGGCAGAAAGTTACGCGAAAAACGCACTGTGGAAGACTGCCACTCATCAAGGTGATGAGGATGGTATGTTTTTCGCGTGGGACGATGGCGAAAAGTTGCAGGTGGTATGATTCCGAACAATACCTCAGAGCACTCCCCGTGATACAACCGATAGAGGATGCAGAGTGAAGCCACATCTCGGCGTAATTCCAAGGGGTCCAAGCTGTTTGAAACACTATGGCAGTCAACAATTCGAGCGGCCCTAAACGGAACCTAAAGTTTTATCCATGTGAAAACAAGTTGCGTCTGATCGCTCTGGGAAGTCTATAGGTAAAATGTTTTAAAGCAATTTAGAATCTTTAATTTAAAATTATACCAAAATTATTAGAAATCATCAACAAAGTATATTGTTAATTGTTATACAGATTACAACATAGAGCTCTATTGTTACTTTTGTTAAATCTGAAAAAATAATATAAATAACATGTTATCTTGATAAGAATAATATCTGATTTTTAGACTTTAGTTTAATCCATTCAGGCCCCGCGCGAGCACCGGTGATCGCGAGAACAAAAGAATACAATGGGAATTCCTAGAACCTCCGATCGAAGGATAAATTAATAGCCCTTGTTTATTCGCGATGTAAATGTATAAATGCCACAAATTAATGAATAATGAGGTCATAAAAATTTAAATATGCGTCATAAACGAGATCAGATTCAGAAGATAATGGACTTGGATAAATTATTCCTTCCTTATTTATGTGTTAACTTTTCCGGTTTACAGAGGTCTCTTTGATTGATTATTGTGTGATAAAAGTTGACCAATCGTGTTATGCTATGGGCAATTCAAAGACAAGGACATGATGAATACTTTAGACATAGCTGAGAAAAATCGATGTCGCTACAGCCAAATTATCAAGGCGTCGCCTTAATAATATTATATCGATGGTGGAAATAAATTGTTAATGAAGTTAGAAGTTGTGTTAATTATTAATAAGCGCGCGCCGGCGAAAACCACTTGTTGATGAATTATAACTTCTTCATTTCAAAGCTATTTCGAGTTTCAAGCCTTTGTGGAATACGGAATGGAAAATTCTTTCAAGAGTTTTCAATGTTTCTTTCTCACTTATTATCATCATCTGATTTACTGATTCCAATTTCAATGAGCAAAATTTAAAAATAAATCATAATGCTTTGGAATGTGTTGTTCACCATAAAAGTAGCGGAATATAATATAATAGACTACGATTTAAAGTGCTCTTTTACGGCGCTGCTACTTTTACGGCGAGCATTACACAGTTACACAACTTTACACACCTTTGTTTGTGTATCTTACACGTTGTATTTCATGTTGATTAAAAAAAGGAAAAATTATCAGTTTTTAAAAATTAAAATAAAAGTCGCACAATTTATTTATGTATTTATTACAAATATTTTCAACTGTAGAATATTTATTTTAGCGAGTTAGGGCCGAGATAAATACGTATTACAAAAACATTAACTAACCGTGACATGTCTATCCCATGTCTATCTCGCTAAAATAATATAACTACAGAAGAATGTTACAAAATAATCTACAACTACAACATTTGGCAGTAACAAAGTATCCAAAACGTACAAAATCACATTTAACTACATTATAAAACTAATTATTTGGCACTTCGGAATTATTCTTAATATTTCTAACAATCAAAAGCAACGCACAGTAAAATGTACAGTCAAGAAAATGTATGTCTGTTTCATTCTCAATTCTTTTTGCCGCTTCTATGCAGCTTTTGGAATTAAAAATCCAGCATTTAAATATCTTCTTGGGTAGTTGTTAACTTTAATGTTAATGATAATTGATAATTCTTCTCTTACCATTTAAGGCAAACAACTTCAGCAAGAATAAAACAGAAACACACACAAAACAACAAAAAATCTAGCCTAGCTCTCAGTCTAAAATTAAGCTAAATAAATGCATCACTCCACTTTCTTCTTGATCTCCAGTAGCTTCATGGTGTGCAGGCACCAGAACATGGCTGAGATGACGTAGAATACTTGTAGGGCTGTCGTTATTGGGCTGATGGTGGACAGGCTTCTCGTGAGGAAGGCCAGGGCTGAGCAGCGGAGTACCTCCAGCAGTGGAGCATACTTGGAGTTGTCGAACAACATCCCGATAACAGTGAGAGAGGCGATGATGTAGGACACGAAAATTAGGACCGTCAGCGGCGTCATACCCTGTAACAAAGAAAATGAAGGTATAGATTTTGTTTTTGGCCGCCTAAACAAACACTTTTTTGTCATCTAACAGAGTCAAAAATTTCTTTATAATCAAAATATAGAAATTGTAAAGAGATGTTGATTCATAGGCAGTTAGGCGGACCCATGTAAGTTGGTGGAGTTACGAGTATGAGAAACTCACCCGACAGTCGACAGCTGATCACGACTCAAGCTGGCTTCTCTATTGAATTGACATAACTCAACCAAATGACGTAGCGGAGGTCCGTCAACTGCCTATGAATAAATTTCTTCGATGATACATTTGGGAGCTGGCCATGATGATGGCAGAAGCTATACTTCATGATATTGTCAATATTTATATTATAATAGTCAGGACGTTTATCTAGGTACATCATTGAATGTATGGCTAACATAATTTCAAAGCGAACAATATATTTTTCGTGATAACAAATAAGGCTGTTAACATGCAGCTGATTAAAATGTAACGAGTTAACGACTAGTTATATCCAGGTAATTTCGACTTCATTTGCATCTGAATCTAGTTTTACCCATGGGAAATCTTCCAGTGCAGTTGTAGTTAACAGCGCATTTTATTACTCTGACCATATTATTATGTACACAGAGTCAAAGCGTCGCGACGCGTCACGTTTTGTGCAAAAGCATAATACTCGTATTATTCATCTGTATTGTTCTATTATATATGTACCATCGAGGAAGTTGATTCCTATGCAGTTGAGAGACCAACGTCATTTGGTCGATTATGTCAATTCAATATTAATTGTGATCTGTCGGCTGAGTTTGACGTAATGCGACCAAACTACGTAGATCCCCCATTTGCATAGGAATCAACTTCCCCGAGTGTACAAATTGCTAATATGAAATTATGGAAGTGTCAAAGAGCGAACGCCGCCACTTCCATATTTTGATAGCAGAGTACTTATAATCGTTCTATCGCGTATTCTTGGAAATGCTATTGTATTCTATTGTTGTCGCGATCAACGGTGCTGTTCTGGGGCTTGAAGCATTAAATAATAGAATAATAGAGATAAATGTGCTGTAGGAAAAAAACATGACGCAACGTTTTGACTATGCCCCAATGTGAGTTGAGCCTAACTTTTCTAGATTAGCAAGAGGTAACCCTTTGAAAAATCTACAACATTTATTGGACTTTGTAGTGATTTTTCAAGCTTAAACCAAACAGATCGATGACAGGGAGGCGTTTTGTAAATTGTCTTAACAGGATAAATGATGATGTATGACCACTATTAATCTCCTTAAAAGCCTTGCTCTTAGGATTTGGATTCGACCTTTGAATGTCAGAGTACATCAAGTTTGCGATTCTTTTCCATTCGTAAAGAAAAATAATATGAGTAACGAAAGTTATGCTTTCATAAATATGTTTATTAGGCTGTAAGGGTGTAATAAATTTTTCCAATAAATGTTGAAATCGTGCAAATAAAATAAGTTACCTTTTACTAGGCTTATTGAGGCTACAATATTTGGTACGTAAAACAAATCTTTAAATATAATTGATCAAAATGATGAGTAGACATTCTTATTAAAAATTTACTTTATTTCCTTTCCCTTCCGTAATTCATCCGTACCTAAGCCTCCTTTACCTTTAAGAGACGTTTTGTTCACCCATTATAATCTGATTAAACTTATGTACCTACCTACAAGTATTTACATTAACACAGAACGAAGGAACCAAACCACCAAAATAAATTCAAAACCAAGTGCCTAAATACATATTAAAATCTTTTCGAGGAAAAGTACTTAAATCGTTTACATTCAATATTTGAACACTTTAAACGAAAGTCCGCCAATGTTTATTATGTAGATTGACAATTCTGTTTGTGATTTAAAAAGCTTTTCGGTTTACGAAGTTGCCATTTTGCATTCGATGTTGTCGGACTGAAAGAGTGCTCTAAAAATACTTTGAGAGGCTTGTTTGTTATCTGATCATGAATTTTGTAACACCTGTAATATGTTTACAATCAGGTAAGTTATTTTTAGAGTTCTAATTTTAAATTTGGTCTAGACAAGTATTTTAAGAGAAAGGAAAGTTAAAATATAAATGCTTTTCATAAACGTTAATAATACAGCCGGCACCAGAACATTTAACTTTTCATAAAAATATCGTTTTCACTTTTCATTATAGAAATGTTACCTAAGGAACACGTGGCTATTGTGAAGATATAATTATTTTATCGCTTTCGAATTGAAATGCGAATTTTATTGTACTGTAAAGTTTGTTCAAAGAGGAACTTATATTTACTGATGCAGCTGCAGAAATAGAAACGATTTATCGTTGGAAAAATTTCAAATATTCTGTGAAAACATTTTTCAATATAAAGCCACATTTTATAAAACTTTACGTTCTTACAATAGGACTTTGAATACTTCATGAAGACGTCTTTACTTGGAAAGCGAAGTTACATAACGATATGCGAAATATTGTTTGTAAAAATTTCCAAATAAATATCTTAGGAATTTTTATTGCTAAATGCTAGCTGAATGCTATAATTTGGCGTGTAACACCCTAATTATTTTTAAATTATATTTGAATGGAATTCAGAAGAATCCATCTTTAATCCTTCGATCGCGGATTCTTGGAAATGCTATTGTATTCTATTGTTGTCGCGATCACCGGTGCTATTATGGGGCTTGAAGGATTAAAGCATTATGTTAAACTTATTCTAATTTTTCTGTCACTAACGACACTATTTTATAGGCCAAAGTACCCGGTCACATAGGACAATAATATGAAAAGAAAATATTATTTTTAGCTAGACATTTAGTAGAAATACAGAGTACGGCAAAATACATCAGAATGTGTAGCATGGAGGTTATCATCTTGCAACATAACTTTTTGAACATCTATAGTTCTTGCAATCTAAGAGTGCGCGTCGCCTTTATTTGTAGTTGGAAATGTGAATAGACATTTTCGTTAGTGTGCGTACCCGACGGAGCAGTCAGTAGCGAGCGAGCCATGTACGCGTGTATAGATATTATGGTCACTCACACAACTAAGAGCGACGCGCACTCGTAGATTGCAAGAACTATACAAGTTCTAACGCTTTTAAGTCATCTTTCGACCTTTACAGCAAAATGGATTTAGAAACCTTTTGCTGACTTTTTCCAACTATAGAATCTGAAACAAACACTGTGACACGAGAATTTTATATATAAGAAGATTAGAGGAAGACAATCCAGAACCAAATTAAATAGTTATTTTGTGCTCACCATATGCTTGGAAGCCAGCTCCATGAACCCATACAGTATGACGGTGTAGTGGCATACGATGTACAGGTTACACCAGGTCGGCAGCTGCACGTGGAAACGGTCGCGGACTTGCACCTAGGAGAAAATGGTGGATGAAATACCATGGCCTACTAGAAACACCCCTTGAAATTGCATTTTGAAAGTACCTCAACCATAAATCATGGGTTAAGCTGGTTTCAGACTACGCTATAATATAATAGCATAATATTATAGTATATAGCTCATAGCACAAGAATATCGCGCACCATACATAGCGCATAGCAAGCCAATAACATAATATAAGCACAGTGTGAACGTATCCATAACAATATATGATGCTAGCTATCTATACTTATAAAATTACGAGTCCTGACTGACTGACTGACTGATTCATCATTGCTGAACAAAAACTGTTAAAGTTACAGCCACGAAATTTGGTTAGTAGGGTTGTTTTATTAAGTTGACACCCAATAAGGAAGGAATCTCGAAAATTTTACCCCGAAGGGGGTGAAATAGGTGTTGAAAGTTTGAATGAAAACATGAAACTTTATTTTTGGGTTACTGATTTAAAATGAATGGATACGTATTTAAGCGTTTTTAGAAATTCTATCCCCAAGGGGGTGAAATTGGGGTTGAAAGCTTCAATGAAAGTCCGTTCTTGAGTTAGAAATATGAAATTTTAGGTTTGAAATAAGGGGTTGAAAGTTTAAATGAAAGTCCGTCATTTCTTAAGTTAGAAACATGAAAGTTAACCACACTTGCACGGGTGTTACGAAACTACGAGTAAATGATAATACTTTAGGATGTGTATGGGTCTCCTATTTATAGTTCGCTGTGAAAGTAGCAGCTCTGAAAGAGTAACTTTTTTCACCTTTGTATGGAAAAAATCACGACGCGCGGGCGTTTGTCCATACAAATCACAAAAAATTTTTTGCTCTTTCAGATCTGCTACTTTCACAGTGAACTCTATATTATAATGAACACGACATACACACCCTGTATTATCACTTAGTTTTGTTACACCGTGTGTATGTTATATTATGTGTATTTTTTTGTTCAAGTCAATGTAACAGGTTAACACTAGAAAGACCGGAGCGGTCAAATGACCGCATTTTCGTTTTTAATTTGCGATATTTTTGCTACCGTAGCATGAAATTAGTTTTCCTCTCGTGACATCTATTTCGATTGTTTAAATTGCGATAACGTGTTTTTAATGATGGCTCAATAATTTTAGGTTTTAAATAACAACCTACCTAGAAAGACCGCGGCGGTCAATTGACCGCTTGAATAACATTTCTAAAGAAAGTGGAGTTTTCTTGCAAGTTTCATTTTTCTTTCAAATGTTTTATTGTTATTATGTTTTGTTTGTGAATTATATATGAAAATTAATTTTAAATTTATAAAAAAACTCTACTGAAATAGACTTCTCAATGACTCATAGGACAAAAGTGGAATAAATACTTTTATTTACGTAAATGGTCTAAAATTTTACATTTTTATATGTAAAAATAATGGGAATATATTTCCAAATATATTATGTGCACAAATAAAACCTTTTGCTTTGCCTGTTTTGTATTGTAACGTATTTCAAGTTTTTTGCCAAATCAAACAGTGTTTTTTGAAAATCATCAACGTTACTACAAAAAATCGGTGTCAATTTTCATAGTATTGTTGCCTGAGTTGACCTAACACAGTCAGGGTTTATTAGTAGTACAAATTTCAACATAATATTTATGCTGAGTTCATTTTATTTTTTGTTTTACCTACACAAACGAAGCAAATAACAAACTAAAGGTTACGAATTGTAGTTCTATGAAAATATGATAAAAATTATTATATTTATGCTAATTCTAAGTATATTTCATTTCTATAGCATATTTTTTATGCTTTTTTAGCTTTAGTGATAAAAGATTTTTATGATGTAACCAAAAATACGACACGAAAAAATAATATTTTTGACCTCCAATAGGGTATTTTTATCAAGATGTTCATGGCTTCTTGATATGAATTAGTGTACATACATACAAGTAACTTTACCATTCTATTGCTAAAATGAGAAAATGTAAAATGTGAAAAAACGGTGTTTTGTGCTCAAATACAGGAACAAAACCAATAAATATTGTGAAGTCATTATAATGTCATTATATCAGTAGTAGGTCTATTTTAAATGCTTTTTTAAACATTTTTTTTTAATATTTGTTCTATAATTCAATTTACTTACATTTATAAACATGATCAATAAAATGCAAAAGCAAAATAGTAAGACACACAAAAAATGTATAACATACGATAGGTCATTTGACCGCTCTTGGTCTTTCTAGTGTTAAGCTTGTTGCACTTACATCGTCCTTCAGCAGTTCATCTCCCAACCTGGACGTCCCCGGCTCCCAGCTGGGTCCCCAGAACACCGCCCTGAACTTGTCGCTCCAGCTCTTCATTGCCTGGAACTTCTCTATCACGTAGCCCGTGTAGAAAGCCTGTAAACAATTTCATTTTGTATCGACTAAGGCTGACTAAGCAAAACACTAACGCCCGATTTCACCCACAACTGTTACAGTTAATGCTCGAATTAGTATCACGTTACCTCTTTCATTTCTCAAATGAACGAAAGAATAGACTTAACTAGAGTAATTGGGCCCTAAGCCTTTCGTTTATGTCTAGCAATTATGACTTTTTACCAACGAGGTAAAAGGTTTAGGTTTATAATTTATCAGGCCTATGCAGGTATATATTTTGCGTCTGTAATTTTTTTATAGACTAGGCTAAAACAAAGGTTAATTTAGGCTTATTCGAGCCTTCTTGTAACGATAACTTTAACGTGAAAAGCTATCTGAGACCATTACCCATTACAGACCCCTGTAATGGGTCAAATTGGCAGGCTACGTGTGTACGTGGGTTGCTTTGACCAAGATAATTATATCAAATTGTTAAGATTCATGAATCATAATATTAAAAATATTGAATTAAATACTTTTCCTTGTCCATGTTATAACTTTGTAAGACATAAAGTAAAAAAAATACATTAATAAGTAAGTAAACAATTATTATACTAGGACACTTAAACCTTAAAGATAAAATAAAACATGGAATCCAACGTTAAGCTGTAGACAGATTCGGTTTACCACTTAGGGTCAATTCAGACCGCAACGCGACGGGTGGATACATTTCTAAATTTGTATGAATTTGACAGATTTGAAAGACGTCTCACACAATTGAAGTCTGTAAATTCAGTACAAATTTAGAAATCATGCATCTATGCGTCGCGTTGCGGTCTGAATTGACCCTTCATACAGTTCACAATTTTTCCGCGACACTATTAAATATTTTTAAGCTCTCATAATAATTCTTGATACTGCATACATAAGATCAGACGATATATCAAAGCGCTCTCAAAATATTGTTCTTAATCGTTTTCTGATTGGTATTGTCTTATTTTGGCTTCACCTTGATGTCTTTTCCTATTTGTATGCAAAATCACATGTGAGCCGTTCATGAATATAAATGCCTTTGATATTCGGATGGCGGATGGCCTGGTGGATTTCCGATATTGTTTCCTTGTTATAATTCTCCTCATACGCCACGCACTTGGAATATGAGGCGGTTTTGGCGCGTGACGAAAATCGGAACAAACTGATATTGTAAAATGTGAAACTCTTAAAAGAAATTCCTCCATAATATTTCTGTTTTCGCACTAAGCCTTCTGTCAATACCAAAATAAAATTTAGAGTGCGGATAAAATGAAAATTAGCACTGTTTCTCATCAAGTCGCATAACAAGGATATCAACGCGCCAAAATATCTTAGCAAGACTGTACCCGCAGTTTTTTAGAACTTTTTTCATATGCGCTAAGCAGTACTTACCCTGAATTACGAAGATACTTAACTAGCGGTAGTTTTTTTGATAAAACAACTTTACTTCCACAGCAGTCTAAATGATATTTAAATTTAACATGAATAAGCTATCTTTTGAAATAAGATATGTAAACGGGAATACATTAATAAATGATATTTCAAGCAGAAAAATACGATCCAAAATGAGAAAAGAAGTAAAGTTTTTAAGGACTTTGATCGTATTATTCTTAGGTCCTTAATGTTATGTCGCCTATAATAATATTAATATTATCTTAACACTCGAGTAACATTTGGCCAACTTAGTGCTTTTTGTGAAATGTTATTTTGTTGAGTAATATTTTGCAGCTCGGGAAAACCGTGTATTTTAAGCGATTATAGAGTATGTTTTGCTGATTCTACATCATTGCGAAATCACATCAAAATTAGGTCTTTCAGTACCAGTAGCCCTAGCATGGCCACTAGTAGAAATGCGAAAGTATAGACAAACTGTGAAGATAAACTTAAGGTGCCGATCCAATATTTTTCCGTTCCGAAAAATTTAATTAAAATGCCACTTTATGACTAATTATGACAGATTATAGACCTAAAAATTCAAATAATATTCTACTTTATGACATAATATACTATAGTCTGTGATAGTGGCATTTTAATTGAATTTTTGTCGATCGCGATTAGCCGCGGTAAAGATCGGAACGGCACCTTAAGTTTATGTCCACAGTTTGTCTATATTTTCGCATTTCTACTGGTGGCTATGCTAGTGCTACAGATCAACGCAAAAAACCTTTTCTATTCCTAACGTATCATAATATTATATATATTTTATGTACGTAATAAGGCCCACACACCTGTTGATATAACGGGTTGAAGGACGGCTTATTGTATATCAGTCCATATACAATCTCTATCTTGTCGTCCTCAGGTCTGAAGGTACCGAACAGACGGTCCCAGATGATGAGAACTCCACCGTAGTTCACGTCCAGACAGTATTTGTTGCTGCCTAAAAAAAAATTAAAGTGGTAAAGTTTTTTCTTAAGAAAAAGGAAATTCATAAATCCGTAAAACGAAACGATTTTGACCTTACTTTAGAGACAGGTAGTCAATAAAAGCGCGGTAGTAATGACTTGAGTGCTCTGAGCCAGACCACAGAATAGATAATATTAATAGTACAAGACTACAATATAGGTAAAAGAAATGTTAAAAATATGTATTTTAATTGCAGAAATAGGGTTTCCTTACAATACTACGGATCCTGTAAATATGACTACCTGTAATGTATGAACATGATCATGAATTATTATAATAAAGTATTCATTTAACCACATTTTTAAAACTATCTTGTTATCCTAATAATATTTTATTTTAAATAAAAGGCCGACCGCAAACTTTTGATTTTATCAGCCAAGTTAAATATTTTGGTCAAAATCGCTGGGGATTGAAGATTTATCTGCTAAGTATACAGTCCGTGATAAATACGTGAGACAAAAATAAATTGGATTCCTTTTTATCACTTCTAGGCAATTTTCGCTTTAACGATTACATTTGGCGATAAATGATAAAAAAGTTCGCTAGACCTAAAAATCGTTTTGTGACAAAACGGAATGAGAAAACCCTTACATTCAAGTATAGTATTACAATGAATTCTGATAGCCTATGCCTAATGCATGGCCTACTTGTACAGTCTAAGGATTAATTATTCTAGTTACATTAAAAGAGACTGGTACCGGTATTGGATTAATGACCCTTCGATCGCGGATTCATCGAAATGCTATTGTATTCTATTGTTGTCGCGACCACCGAATCTTATGGGGCTTGAAGGAATATTGGTAATTGCATTGATTATGATGATTTCAAAATGGATCTTATTGCAAAAATAATATTGAAAATACAAAGAAGTCAACCTTATTCTATTAAAAATAATGAAGGAGTCAATTCCATTTCTAGGAACGTTCCTTTGGGGCAAATATCACTTTACATACAACAATATAAAATTTCATCACGGTATAAAAATAACGTCCTGTTTATAATTTTATACGCGTAGGCGAAGCCACGTAGAAGTATTGTAATAAAATAAAAATAAGAAGCTTTTTATATCTTATAATATAAACTTACTTGTGCATCCATTCACGTAAAAAAGGTCGTGCCAAAAGTGCTTTTTGAAATGAACACCATCCCATTAGTTAATTTGCTTTCCTCTTTTATTTTTGACTGGTGGAAGGGAAACTACTGAAGGTATTATGAGCTTAAGCTCTGGATTAACACATTAGCTACCCTTTATCCCATAAAAGTACTATTTTCCTGTGGGTTAATGTATTAACATGGGCGTAACAGCAAGTAAAAGCCAGTATAAAATTTTGTGCCAAAATGTTGCATCTAAAAGTGCTTGACAAAGCTGCTTGAATTTTTTAGTTACATTAAGCCCGTCACAGACCTAGCTATAATTTATTGTATTAATATGTTTATAGCTAGGCATATTATTATATATTTTCTAGACTAATTTCGCGTGACCACACACAGCTATAATATATATTTCTGTGACATGTGGATTTAGTATAGATTAATATGCCTTGCTATAAATATATTAATATATATTATAGCTAAGTCTGTGACGGGCTTTATGGAAATTTTAACCCGGCGTCAATGACGTGAAAATAATTACATGGACTATGACGTCGGGTCATTTTGAACCGAACTTTGTAGATACATTTTTAATAAAAACAATAATAACATTAATATGAACTAAAAAGTATTAAATAATTTTTACTATCTAATAGTGCCTTTTTCCGAATTCGGCTAAACCTCAACTATTTCTGTACTCAATCTTCATTATTTTGAAGTCGGTACCAGATAGCTGAATCTTCAGTCCTCTGACAGAATATTTAAAACTTTTGGAACTGGCTCCGACTTCAAAATTATGAAGATTGAGTACAGAAATAGTTGAGGTTTAGCCGAATTCGGAAAAAGGTACTATTAGATAGTAAAAATTATTTAATACTTTTTAGTTCATATTAATGTTATTATTGTTTTTACCTTGGCAGTCGGTTTTAATTTTTTGTTAAAAATAATAATAATTTCACTCTTTTTAGTTACACTAGTAGGTTAATCTTCGCGTATATTTTACGTATCTTATTACAATTTGTTAAGAGTCACAACTCACACTCACAAAATAATATAATATTATCAGTGAAGTGAACATATTGTGCTAAGTAATTTAACAATTTTAATACTTCAAGCCCGAAGCGGTCACCGGCGATTGCGATAACAATAGAAAGGCTATTGTGTCTCGTTTTTCCACGATCGAAGATCTATCAGATAAAAAATTGTACAAGTTTGTACATAGGATGTAGCGTAGGATAATATTTAATATTATCATAATTATTGACAGCTGTTCTTGTAATCAAGAATTCAAATCGATAGGTACTTAGTGCACCATCTATCGATTAATAAGTATAACTAATTAAAAAGACACCTATTGACTTTGTTTTGTTTAAATACTCTTTTTTAAATAACTTTATTTTAATTCTATTTGTCTATTAAAATTTTATAAAGTAGTAAAGTATTCGATCTGTATATAAAGTAGTTAGTAAAGTATTCGATATTCTGTCTTCTGCCGCACCGCGCGGCGGCGCGGCGCGGCGACGCCGACCGCCGTGTATTAAAAACAAACAGGTGTTGTTATACAGTACATAATTATTATTATTAGTATATCCATACTTATGCCTTGTACTATTATCTATTCTGTGCCATGAGACATTGGTGGCCTTAACACGACGTGGTAATGATGATGATGACGATGATGATGATGATAATTATGATGATGAATATGAATTGCATAGTAGTTTATGCTTTCTGTTCTTAAAACAACGCCGAAACTCCCAAACGTGTATCTATAAGGAGTCAGGAGTTCTCTCAGCATCTTCGAAACCATGGTATACCTTGACCCAATATTTGACTTTTTGGTAGCGTATTCTTAAAAACTGAGTAAGCTACCACAATTTTGTTTATTATTTATTTGAAAAGGGGACTTTAATTATGCTTAAATTAAAAAAAATCCCGGTATTATAAAATAAATATTTTTGTTATTAGGTAGCTTTCTTCACGGCAGATGCAAAATCAACTTTAAAAACTTAACGTGTACGTTAATTTTCTATCCCACCAAAAACATATATGTAAAAGGCCAGTTTTTATTACGTCAGTCATTTTTCATAAAATAAATGAACATTTAAATTCTGATGAAAACTAGCCAAGTAAAATCTAATCTAGTTTAAGATCTCACATTATTTAAATAACATCAATTGTTATAGATATTCAATAAAGCAAAGAAATAGACTCTATTATTTTGTTCAAAATGTTATTTGGTTCCTATACGTACTTATTTCGATTTTCCAGTGAACTTGGCACTTATTTAGATCTCCATCCTTTTTACGGCGAAGTCCATAGACAAGAAATACATTGTTTGTATGGAACTTGGCTCAGCATTTTTACATTTATGTTTTTGGTGGGATATCACTACTTTTTGTAAAGAAAACTTTCCGAGCAAGGGTAGACACCTTCATCTTCCCAGATCAAACATCCATGATATTCGACTATATTCAATGGCAATTCGCAACCTTAAGGTGTCCTTTCACCACTTCCCGACAAGTGTCGGCTATGCTATCCGCAACTTAACTGGCAGATACTTCATCTATCAGATAAGTTGTGGATAGCCTATCTGAAACTTATCAGGAAGTGGGGAAACAGCCCCTAAGCCTTGTTGAGACTTGAGTATCGGACGAATAAAACAAAGAAAATCCAAGCGAAGGGAAAATGCAGGTACCATCAGAAGGCATTGGAATAATACGGTATGACACAAGTGTATTTCCAACCATTAATTATATAGTGTACAACTTACTATGCGGAAGTTAAGTAGCTATTATTGTAACTGTCTAACAGACAGACAGACAAACGGACGGATGGACAGACAAACGGACAGACATATTGAAATAATTCTATGTCTATTCTCGGGACTCAAACTATATCTCCATACCAAAGAACAATCGGTACAAGCAGTTTGGGCATGAAGACGTAACAGACAGACAGACACACTTCATAAAGTCACCTTCTATTCATTTCAAGTTTTTTCAATTCACAAATAAATGTTTACGGGGAGCTCCCATACAATATACGTGATTTTTTGGCCTTTTTTGCTTTAATCAATAATGGCAGCCGAAAGGTACTTGAAATGTTTACAAAATCCTTAATTATGTTTCTTCTTTTATAACAAATAATAAAAGTAAAATAAAATAAATATTTATTAATATTTTATTTATTTATCCATACAAAAAACACAATTTCGCTCTGTACGACTCGCACTTGACCAATTTTTTTTTTGTTTTCGGATTTTTACCTACGGTTTTACACAATTACCGAGCTGGATTCCAAATTTCAGCCTTCTAGGTCATCTGGAAGTGGGTTAGAATTTTGATCTATAGGTCAGTCAGTCAGTGATAAAAATTTAGATTTTCGGACGTTAATATCTCAACAACCGTTTAAGCTGTGCTAATGAAATTTAAAGGATGTATTTATCTCGCAAGTCTCATTATATGAGCTAAATTTGAAATGTTTATGTGAAATAGTTTCTGAATTATGAGGGGGTCAAAAGTAGCTGCAAATGGTTCGTGTAATATTACACACGGTGCATGCTCGCCATTCTGTTATGCTGAAACTTGGCTTGACACTCTACCGCGTGTCTAGTTTTCTCAAAATTTTCTTACTTATGAAGGTAAAAATTTACTGATGAACTTAAAGAGAGGTTGTTATAACTTACTTACATGAAAATAAAAAGAAACCAGTCCTCTACTTCCTCATTCAGAGTTATAGAACTACTACAGCTATCACAATATGTAATCATGCCCTAGCATATAAAAATTGGACATGCTAAGCATGAGTGAAATGTTTTATTATCTTTTTTAGATGAATAGACTTCACATCTTTTGTAAGTTCCAGGAATTTTTTCACTTTTACCTAGATACGTGGTCCTCAAGTTCAATGCCCAAAGCAGCCTGAGACGCGTCATCGTCAAAGACTAACTCCTCTAATAACTCTTCAATCCTTTCTAGGCTGTCAGTTAACGACATTCTTCTTCAAAATGTAAAAAATAAGTCAAAACAATATTTTAATACTAATAAAAGATAGTCACGAAAATACTACACCGACTATGACGTCGGGTCATATTGACCCGTTTTTACTTAGCGCGCGTGTATCTTGCCTCACAAGAGGCGTAGCTTTAGCCATAACATCTAGGCGGGTGTAAGGGGGTCGTATCTCTAGCTTATACTAAGGTTGAAAACATTCAATTGGCGCAAAGACAAAATGTGACAAAGTAAACACGCCTCGGGTCAATATGACCCGGCGTCATTGTCGCCGGGTTAACTGGCATGCATATGATATTCATAGGGTTGTAAACTTATAATATTGAAGTCGACGTCATTCTCCGCTTCGCCCTATCTCACGTACGTTACGTATCTGTTCAATTTGGTGAACATAATGAAGATACAGGTAGGTACTGAAAATTCGAGACAAAAGGGACCGCGTCATAGATGGCTGGGCCTTGATATGCCATTGTATTATTATCTCGAACAAAGAGGATTTTTGATGATACTCTTATTACAATATTATATTACAAAACCAACACCTCTATGGTCGAGTGGTCTCGATTCGTGGGTTCGACGACGGCGTTGAAATCAGCAATAATGAATGATGTTACCAAATTTGGTCAGAAGTTAGGATCACTATAGTCTGACTGCTCTGACAAGAAAGACTCATCTTGATTTTGAAAATAAAAGTAATTTGTTTAAGGAAAGTAGTAAAAAATATTCTGGCGTGGTAAACAAAAACAAGTTCGGAATTGAATTAACTCTAAATGGGAAAACCAAACATTATAAAAATGACCTTTAAAGAATGCACGTCAGGATCAATTCATACCTACAATAATAATACTATAATCAACGATTATATACTACTGAATGCAAAACTAACATTTTTAAGACGTTGCGTCTCGATTCGTTTTGGTGTAAGCCACAGAAATAAAATCTAGATAGAAGCGCTATGTCGCTCCATTTGTATGAACACGAGCACAGATACATAGTTGGTTTGAAACCTACCTAGGGTCCAAAAAATACGTATGGCACTCATGAATTGCCACGGTAAAGCTATTGCATAGCATTTTCTATGAACTTATGCAATAATATAATTCGCATACGTCACACGCACCCAAACACCGTGCCAAAGTGTGTGGAGGGGTCTATTTATAGGGTTTTTTCGTTACGGAATTTCTTGATTCGGTCGCTGCGCTCAAATATAATATTTACTGTATCTCAAATACAGTATATAATTATTAAATAAAGCATAGATTACCATGATGGACTCTGTGGTGAGCTGGCGTGTTAAGGACGTACTCCAGAGGTCCCAAGCTCTTGATGGCCTCAGTGTGGATCCAGAACATGTAGAGGTAGCTGAACTGGTGGTGCATGATGAACTGTGCTGGTGGTATCGCCAGCGCCAGAGGCAGGTAGAAGATCTGAAAGTGGAGGTCTTTGAGTTAACTCAAATTACGTATTTCTCAACGGTCATTTTACCATGGACGAGATCGACAACGGTATCCAATATTTTAATTTTTCATCCCCAAGCAAAATAAAAGGAAACGTCTAGCTACTCTTCCTCTTCTTTTCCCTCTTGAAACCACCACAGAAAATCGCAAACGCGACCGAAAAAAAAAATCAAATAAAATGTCACTTATGAACTAACGAATAAAATGACATTGGCCTAGCGACCGAAACGCTACGTCTTGTAGTTTCGTAAACTTAAAGGTGCCCCGTGTATTATTTTCCTCTATGCCTATAGGATTAGAAAGTCTTATAAGGGTGAAGCCAAACGAGCGTAATTTGTGAGTTGTGAGTCGCAAAATTTCGGCTTGCAGAAATTCTGCTGAATTCAGTTTGATTTACACGAGCGTAATTTTGTGAGTCATGATTTGTATGAAAATAATATATTTACGCGACCAAAGTTCTGCGACTCACAACTCACAAATTACGCTCGTTTGGCTTCACCCTTAGCCTTGCAATTTAGAGGTTTTTATTTTACAAGTATACATAAACTTCTTTAGTATTGACTAGACTAGACTCAAGAGTATACTAAAGAACCTAAATGCTCTCTATTCAAATCGAGATCATTTTCCTAACATATTTAATTAATTTAAACAGTGCTGATGTAGCAATCAGAGCCTGCAAATATCCAATCACAGGCCAGGCTACAAATCTTAATTGCGTTGCCCATCCAATCAGTCAAACCGATTTTGAATCAGAACGCAATCGTAAACACAAGCGGTCATCAATCATGATTTAGATTTTAACTAAAGTATGATTTTGAATTGCAATTTAATTTAACAAAATTGTTTTTTTAGGTTCCCTAATTTTGATTTTTAACCGAGTTAAAAAATGAGTTTATCAATTCGACCCGTATGTATGTAATATTTCCAGAATTGCTTGGTTTTCATATTATAAGTCTGTATATCAGCGTCTGAACAAATGTGCCAAATTTCAAAATTGTATAATATATTACTAGCTGTCCCGGCAAACGTTGCTTTGCCATAATATATTATGTTATTTTATTGAAGTGACTAAATAAGTATGTCGCCATGGCAACGTCGATAGCGATGTCGTCGCACAAACAATGGTCGCCGTCAGTCTCAGGTTGTAATAATTTACTATTATTTATTCAACAAATGCACTTATCAATATATAAAGTATCCAGTAGCCGATTCTCAGACCTACTGAATATGCATATAAAATTTGGTAAAAATCAGTAAAGCCGTTTCGGAGGAGTTCGTGGACTAACATTGTGACACGAAAATTTTATATATAAGAAGATGTATGCATGTTTTTGTGTTTGTGTTCGCATATCTCCAGAACTACAAACTGTGCAATAATTTTAGTTATATTTTTTTGTTGTACTAGCTGGTATTGTTCAACTTAGGGAATGTTGTAAGTTTCATCAAAATCGGTTCAGTAGTTTTTGAGATAGGTAATTTTAATTCTCAATTACGTATAATATTGAATTTCAGTTTTTTCAAAATACTATTATTATTATTGTATACTGTAAGTACGTCTATTGAAAAGAACTGCTTGTAATGTTTGCCAACGATAATATTACAGAATACTTGTTGTTAGCGCCATCTACATTTTCTGAATAAATTAACAAATTAGAAATTTTCAGTGGACCTGTACAGCACGCTATGTCACGGTCAAATCGGAAAGCAAAGCGAATGGCAGAATTATAATAATAATACCTCTTTACAGAAGCTTTGAATTTTAAAGGCGAACGAGGGCTACAAATGTACCATCGGGGAAGTTGATTCCTATGCAATTGATAGACCAACGTTATTTGGTCGAATATGTCAATTCAATGTTAATTGTGATCTGTCGGGTGGGTTTGACGTAACGCAACCAAACTACTTAGGTCCCCGATTTGCATAGGAATCAACTTCTCTGATAGTACTATGGGGAAATCGATTCCTAGGCAGTTGACGGATCTAACTAGGCTACGTCATGTGGTCGGCTTATGTCCGGTCGGATGAGTTTGACATAACGCGACCAAATTACTTAGGTCCGCCATCTGCCTAGGAACCAACTTCTCTGATAGCACATAACTACATAATGTTATTATACAGGGTGTAACTAAACTAAGTGATAATACTTTAGGGTGTGTACGTGTTCCTCAAAGAGAGTTCACTGTGTAAGTGGCAGCACTGAAAGACCAAATTTTTTTTTTACTTTTGTATGGGGCAACTCGTGACGCTCGGGCCCTTGCCCATACACAAGGGAAAAAAAATTTGGTCTCTCAGCGCTGCTACTTTCAAAGTGAATTCTTTGCAAGGAACGCGTACACTCACTAAAGTATTATCACTTAGTTCTGTTACGTACTGTATAGCACGGACTTAAAAAAAATACGGACGTAACCTTGTCTAATCCCGAGTGAAGCATAGTTATGGCCGCCCGTGTAGGATGTGTGCGAGACGCGAGTCATTGGCGCCGTCACTCAATGTAAAATGACAGCGGGTTGTAGTACCTAGTTGCGTGTGTGAGTGTCGGTCACGTGTACAATAAATGAAATTGTCGTACCTTGCATGCTTCACCTCTTTATCACAGTGTAAATATCTTTATAGTGTAATGCTCCGTCCGTTTTTTTTACGTCCTTTTAGACAAATTTTAGAAATGGTTTAAAACTTACAAATCCACACCATCCTTGCAGCACTGACTGTCGTATACCGACGCCCATGTTGAAGTCTTCTGACGTGTGATGCACTTGATGCTGAGCCCATAGTATGTGCACCTCTGTCAAGTGATACCAGCTCTAGGTTACTTTCACGAAAAAAGTCTAAGATATCCTCTATTGTGATAAAGATAAAAAAATGTTAGCTCTTAAAGGCTTTCAGAAAGTATTTAAGACCGTTTTCGTTGAAATGCATTCAGAGTGATAGACCTCTGAAAAGTGGCACGAAGGATTTACGCTATTGCGTCAAATTCTATTTCTCCAATGAAATTTCCTAGTAGAGGGTTACTATATCCACTATCCATATTAATATAATAAATGCGAAAGTGTGTGTCTGTCTGTCTGTTACCACTTCTCACCCAAACCCCTAAATCGATATTAATGAAATTTGGTATGGAGACATTTTGAGACGGACCTAAGGTAAATTCACAGAATATATTACATTAGTTGTACCAAGCGTTTTACGAACTTTAGCGCAACAGAGTTGCGACGGTCATCTAGTTAAGTATAATCTAATATATATCCATACTAATATTGTCTGTCTGTCTGTCTGTCTGTCTGTCTGTTACCTCTTCACGCCCAAACCACTGAACCGATTTTGCTGAAATCTGTCATGGAGATACTTTGAGTCCTGGGAAAGGACATATGATACTTTTTGTCCCGGAAAAATGTACGGTTCCCGCGCGATAAACGATTTTTGGCGCAACGGAGTTGCGGGCATCATCTAGTAATAATAATAAATGAAACCCCTTACCATGGCAAGCTCTATGCATCCAATAGTACAGGAAGTCTACTCCAATGGCCGCGGCGTACCACGTCAGTGTGTGGTCCCACGGCAGGTCTACCAGTCGGTAGTTGGAGTATATCCACATGTAGAGGTAGGATTCCGCACCACGCCATACTAGCCTGTAACATGTGGGGAAAACTTAAGTTATGTAAGTGCATAAATTTGTGGCCAGTAAGCACCTCGAAGGCGTGAAGTTGCATTCGACAAATTTTGACAACGAACTTCGGAAATGACAAAAACCGATTTGATATGAGGCAACGCGGGTACAGGCCATAAACTTAAGATGCAAATGACCAACAAAGAGTGCGAGAGAGGAGAAAATCCTTTATGAAATTATAAAAAGAGAGAGGCAGTCTCATAAAAACTGTAACCACTTTCATTTGACAGGTCGGCCAAAAGTCGTCAATCGTTTTTATGCCCTTTCGGTATTTGCAATTTATTGTTTAAATCCTTTATTATTTTCGACAAATACTATTACATATAACAATGCTACAAAAGTATAAAAAATCTTGCCGCAAAAACCACAATAAGTTTATTTAGTAGACCAGGTGAAGGATCATAGGCTAATTTAATGTAATTTCAATCATTTTTTCAATCAATATATATTTTATACCCGTGCGACGACGGGGCGGGTCGCTAGTTTTAGATATAAGATAATGATAAGGGAGTGCCTCCGCTGCCGGCGCCGGCTCCCAAAAATATCAGTATTGGGAACCGGCGCGGCGGTAAGAATACTGCCGGCAGCCGAGATATAAAACAACGGCTGCCGGCGCTGGCACTCAAAATGGGAGCCGGTGATAATGCGTAAAGCACTAAGTTCCAGTGCCGATACACAAATTTTAAAAAGAAATAATTATAATCTCAAATATATTCGACTTCCAAAGGTGAAGGTTAGGTACCTATTTGTTCGGCTGTGGATATTTTAGTTTGTTGTGATGTATTTTCTAGCTTTACCTTAGCTACCTTTTTTCAGCTACCAAAAAGTAAGATTTTGCACCACACTTATATACCCTGTGGTATACTTCCGAAGGTACTGAACAGAACTTCAGATTCCTTATACATGTTAGAGAGTTCCAGCGTTGTTTAAAGAAGCAAAGATATTGTATTTAAATGTTACTATGCAGATCACATTTATCAGCATCATCATCACCACCATTAACCCATCAAGCCCCATAGGAATACCGGTGATCGCGACAACAATAGAATACAATAGCATTTCCAAGAATCCCAGATCGAAGGATTCAAATATGCATCCTTACAATATGACTATTTATGACCTTATTTGTACTTTTCATAGTCCTTTAGCTCAAGACTGTCCATAGGTATCTAAGTATGGACGATTAATTAATCAAAAACAAATCAAGAAAAACGAATAGTATATCAGCCACGACACTAATTTCGCGTAATGGCATTTTTGTGATTGCCAGAACGCGTCGTGGCTGTTTCACTGTGACCACAACGCATTGTGAGCTATTTTTTCGCTCACTGAGCGTTTTCGGTCTTTGAGCGTGACATATCTACTTTTCAATCGTCACCTTTTTTCTGTCAAATAAAATATATGTTATGTACCTAATTTGAATTACAAAATCATTCAAAGTTGCATAATATTATTTATTTATCATAGAAACACAGGTAAAGTAACTTGAACGGACAATACTATCGATAGTAAAATATACATCACTAGCACACGCACACATTGACAGATCAAAAATCGTCACGCATTTTCGGGTTGTCAGGTGGTCTATACGACAGCACAATAGACATAACTACCAGTAGTTCGACTGCAAAGAAATGGACAGGTTTCAATATCTGTCAAATTCGTCGGGTTTCAATACCTATAAGTTAAAGGCTGGCGCGCTGGCTGGTATAATTTATTTTTAAAAATACGATTTTGAAATTGAATTCTGACAGTTTTCTTTGCATGTGCCAAAATATAAACAACAACTAAATTTGTAGGTAACGACCCTAGCGACGACTTTTGTCATAATACGTCAAACTTAATTTTTTTTACATCAGTTTTAAGTCGGCATCATAAAGGTAATATACCTATCGGAATAGAGAAACAATCCCGAGCTGTCAAGCTTAACCAAAATTTGATTTACATCTGTGTATACGATTATGTTTACGTGTGCGTGTCAGTGATGTACAAACATCTTGTAATTCGACAAAATATCGATCATGGAATAATAATTGTAAGATTGTAAACATAAATGGGATAAAATAAAACTGCATAGATATAATTTAATAAAATTGTAATTTTGAAGTAAAATATGACTTTTCTTCAAAATGCTTGCTGCATAATTAAGTATGCATGAATTTTTCTTCGGAGTCCAGTTTGGACGGTTAATTATTTTAAGCCATGAATTTCTGGTATCCAGGTCAGCAGGAAATCTGAAAAATTGGCCAAGTGTAAGTCGGACTCGCGTATGAAGGGTGACCGGTTTCAACCGGGCATTTTCTAAACCAGGTACGATACGACACGACATGTCATGACACGATTCGACACGACAGGTTACGTCACGTGACATCAGTACCTACACGACACGACACGACTTCACTAGACCCTATTAATTTTCAATTCAGTCTCAATGAGCCTACTGAGCCCTTTTATTTGATGCCCATCTTGCAGAAGTGCTTTCAACTATTTCCCTATCTTGGATGAGCAGCCGTATTGGATGTAGAATGACATTACATCTGTGGAAGTTTCAGAAGTCTATTACTGTAGTGGTTCTTGTTATACAGCCTGAAGACAGACAGACGGACGGACGGATGGACAGACGGACAGGCAACGAAGTCTTAGTAGTAGAGCGGGCTGCAGGACCCCACTACTAGGACTTAATTTTTACCCTTTGGGTGCGGAACCTTAAAAACGATAAATTATGTATAATAGTATATTAATATACTTAAACTAATTATAAACTACGGATGAGTATGTTATCATTTCAACATTCCTAGATAATTAGTATACTTAACTAAAAAATATTTTTATATCGACACAACTTATCGATAACTTGATGCAGCCCTAGTGTAAAATAGATGAAAATTGTTTACACAAAATATCCTTAAATTGTGCACCATGGCTAGTCAAGTAATGTTTTCCTTATAATTAAACATATACAGAAGTGAACACGGACGTAAAAATACCTATAACTAATAGGGAATTGGCAAAAATAAACTTAAAACTAGGTCCTGTCGATGTAGAATAATTCACCTGTGAAATGAATATTTGTCCGGGTTTTTTCGATGTGTGGATCCATAATCATTCCACAAACATTTAACCATGTTTCTAGAACAGTATTTCTAAAAATTATTCATTATTTAACTTAAAATCACAATTTTTCTGAGAGCCCAAATTGACAACGATCGGCCCAGGGGCAGACAGACTGTCAAACAGATGAAAAAAAAGCTATGCAACCTCAAATCACGCTTCTCTTTCTACCATGCAGTGTTACTGATAGTGACATCTCGCTTGCTCAGGCCTTTGTTTCTCTATTCCGATAGGTATATTAACTTTATGGTCGGCATACTCTATCATTCTGTGTACTCTGACGACAGTATATAATATTATAAGTCTATGGTGCAGGCTATGTCCACACTGTGCGCAACGCCAACATTGTCATTTTTGTTCAGTTGCAGTGTCTGTCAGCTTATTGTAACACTAGCTGTTTCCCGCGACTTCGTCCGCGTTATCATAGTATAGCTATATAGACTTTCATTTAAACTTTCAACCCCTATTTCATCCCCTTGGAGGTAATATTTTCAAAAACGCTTAAACACGTATCCAATCATTTTTAATCAGTAGCCCAAACATAAAATTTCATGCTTCTAACTCAAGAAATAACGGACTTCCATTGAAACTTTCAACCCCAATTTCACCCCCTTGGGGGAAGAATTTCCAAAAACGCTTAAATACGTATCCATTCATTTTTAATCAGTAACCCAAAGATAAAGTTTCATGTTCCTAACTTAAGAAATGATGGACTTTCATTCAGACTTTCAAGCCCTATTTCACCCCCTTCGGGGTAAAATTTTCAAAATTCCTTCCTTAGTGGGTGTCTACTTAATAAAACAACCCTACTCACCAAATTTCATGACTGTAACTTTAACAGTTTTTGCTCAGCGATGATGAATCAGTCAGTCAGTCAGGACATGTAATTTTATAAGTATAGATGTGCGACGAGAACATTTTACTGGGTGGAATATAATGTGCGCCTTATTTGGTCATAAGAAGCTCCCTAGACTAAAAAGAACAAAGCGAAAGTTTTGGATACGGTCAGAGGGCATGCGTCGCGGGCATGCCTCACGTGCGCTGTTGACTGCGGTATGATGTATGCCCTTAATGAGCAAAAAAGGCACAGTGTGGATATAGCTAGTGGCCCATTATGTCAAAATTTATTTCGGCAATTTTAACGTTGTCTACGCAAGTAGTTTTTCCTACTTCTTGGCCACTAGCGTGAATACTAGGTTATATTTTTAGTAAAATTATTAAAGTTATATTTTATCAGGGTAAAATAAAAACCTTTGTGGAATGAGAAAAAACAACAATTGTTTCTTTTATAATTGTTGCCATGTGAATTATAAGCAAACGTTCAATATTTCATAATCTAAATTGTTCTATATTGAATATAATATTATATTTTATAAACCTCACAAAGTAACTCAAACAAAAGAGGATTTTCCTTTACAAGCGAGAAATAATTTTTTTCCTACTCGAAAGAGCGAAGGTATCAAAATGACACGGAAAAATAACAGCGACTTTTTCTTCTTTTATTATTAATTATTATGAGTATAGAAAGAAAGTTTTTAATCCATCAAGCCCCTAAGGACACCGGTGACCGCGACAACAATAGAACAACAATAGATTTCCTAGAATCTGCGATCGAAAGATTAAATTAATTGATCGTCTGATCGATTGTAGTTTTCCTTTTTTATTGGGTAGAAAATGAAATAATTGTTGACTAAAAATTTACAATTCAGCTAAACACGCTTCAAATTTATAAGTACCTAACATAATATTGTGTCGCCTTTCTATGTCAATTTCTATGTAAATAGTGTCTTGTGTGCAATAAAATGTTATAAATAAATAAATAAAAATATCAAAAAGCTGCGCTTTTTCATCTCATTGTTTCGTACAGACCTTGATGCATTGGCCTGATATAAAAATATTATTATTATTTAACAATAGTATTGAACTGATGTAAAGCTGTTTAATTAATTTTGTTCATAAGGAAGAGCGGAGATTTCTGGCACAAGTTTGTAGTTATTAGAAATCTCCACCAATGTTTTTGTGAAGCTGTATTATTTTTTGTGAATAAATAAATTATTATAATTAATATATTATTAATGGTATTTTTTTCCAGCCATACAATTTCGCAAGCCTATGTTTCAGGGTGCTTGCAAAGCGAGGCAAGGCGGCTGTTTGCGATAGGAAAAAACGGTTCCATAGGAATGGTTAACGTTTTATTATGTCCTTGGGAGAATTTGTTGTCTTGGGATGACATTAGACCCAATTTAATTGATAATTCAGATAATCAGAAAGTAGCTGAACTTGTGGAAGGACACCTTTATTTGTTTTAATATTCTGCTGTTCAACTAAAGAGCACGTCCATACTACTTGATTCCAGCGTATAATAAGAATAAGAATAAGAATACTTTTATTTCCAGCATCACACGAAACATCATAATAATAAACAGTATTGAGTGGTACAGTTATTGTGATCTAGTTACATTAATATCATAATATTATAATGCTGTGTGATGCCAAAAATTGGCCCCAGCTCAGCAAACGCAGCAAGCGAGCCCGCTGCACTGATATTCTGCGGGGGCCAATGAGTGGCTTCACAAGTCACAACACTAATAAACTAAACACTAAACATAATATACGGAATGAAAAAAATAAAAATAATAATGACAAGAAACTGTATACATATTTTATAAAATACAACTAAATTATCAGATATAATTATATCGACTAACTTTTTATGTGCAGTTGGCTTTTACAATTAAGAGAGAAGAAAAAAAAAAACAGATTTGACAGGACGTAAAAAAAATCGTGGTGGTTTGACGTCTGCGTAAAACGTGGTTTGACGTGGCATTAGAAAATAATAAATAATAATATATCTATTATTAATTTTTAATATAAATAAATACCACATAATATAATATAGAATATAAAATCCTGTTGAAGCCTAAAGGAAGTTGTTACTTATATATTATTATACTCGTATTATTCACGTAATAGGATTCGAAGCCTGACAAGGACACATGTAAACATGTGAATAGCTGTAACCATGCTTAACCCTATAAAGTTACATAGGTTTATTGACCGGTAATTTAAAAGCAGTTTTGCATTATTATTATTACCTATTTGATTTTATTGCTTGATTGATTGATTACCTATGCTAAAATACCACTCAAGAACTTGATTCATAGGCAACTTATGGACTTTTTTTTTTTTTTTTATGTCGCAGGGGAAACCCATCATGGGTGCCCCGGGTTGGGTACCCCGGGGGTATGTGAGACTCTTACTCACTAAAACCACCTGCGGTTCGCCTTCAGCCGTATAACGGAGGGAAATCCCGGATCTGTCTAACACAGGACTCCCTCCACGACTGGCCGGTCTATCTCGGACCGGACTTCCACCAAAGTAAGGGAACGCTTAGGCGAACTAAAGCGTTCCCATCCTGACCCGGAGCCCCGTTACACGAGAGATTGGAGGTTCGCGTAGCGACGCCTCCGCACTCCCGTCCTACGCCGGCAGAGCGGCAGAGAGGTGGGATCATCCTCTCTGTTCCGCTCTGCGGCCTCTTTCTGTGAAAGGACGGTTTCACAGAAAGAAACCGCCGCCTGCCAGGCCTCATCACTCTTGAGCATGCAGCGTACCATGCTCGGGAGTGACAGGTCTCCACCTAGCACTGCCACGAGATCGTGGCGCTGCACGGCCCAACGATCGCACACCTCAAGAGTATGCTGGGCCGTGTCCTCCGCAGCGCCACATTCATGGCAGGCTGGCGTTGGCTCTCTCCTGGCAACCCTACACAGGTACTCACCGAAGCACCCGTGCTTCGGTGAGTACCTGTGTAAGGCGGAAAGGCAACTTATAGACCTACGTAACTTGGTCGAATATCTAATAAAGGAGAATGGATAAAGTGATCCACCACCACTAACGAGACTCATATTGACTTATCGTCCATTAAATATCATAAAATAACTTTAATTATGAGACAAATTAAAAATAAGCAGTCATTAAAAAGTTATGACAGATTATGAAAAAATATATTTTTTGAGTGTAAATATTGATATCCATTGTACTTATTAACTACTTAATCTATGTTATATGTCATACTGCTTGACATTTCCTACTAGATTTTCACTGAAATATTATACAGGGTGTAACCAAAAAATAAGTGATAATACTTTAGTATTATATATGGGCAAGCGCACCAGCGTTACGAGTTTTCCCATACAAAAGTGAAAAAAAAAATTTGGTCTTTCAGCGCGCTACTTTCACAGTGAACTCTCTACAAGGAACACATATACACCCTAAACTATTATCACTTATTTTTTGGTTACACCCTGTATAATATTTCAGTGAAAATCTAATAGGAAATGTCAAGCAGTATGACATATAACATAGATTGAGTAGTTAAAAAGTGCAATGGATCATAATATTAAGTACCAGTATTTTATGGAATAAAATGGTAGAAAACTTTTTCATTCCGTCATAATTTTTGCTGACAGCATATTTTTGGTTGCGGTCCAGTTAAATAATGATTTCGTATTAAGCAGACCATTACTAAAGTATTATTGGGTGTGAACATTTAGTAACAAACTCAATGCATTGATATTGCATAGCTACAATATTTTTCATACAAAATGGTAAAAAACATGACTTTTCATTCAGCCATATCTTTTCACTGACAGGGTATTTTTGATTGTGGTCTGGTTATAATGAGTTATTTAGTAGTAGACAATTTTAGTACATACGTCTCGTTAGAGGGGAAAATTTTGATGATGGATCAGACTCCATACATTTTAAAACATACTCCTTTTCTTAGATAGGTGATGGACGTCTACGTAAATTGGTAAGGATTTTCAAGTCAGTGGTGGCTGCGTTTGAGATAGCGCTACCAAATTACGTAGGCTCGCAATTATTCGCCTATGAATCAACTTCTCTGATAGTAAGTAGGTATACAAATCAAATTTATCTTCCTTCAGTACTGTTTCTCAAAGCAAAGCCAATTGCTTATGAATAAAAATACCTCTTATCTAATGAAATGTCAATACTGTTTCCATTACTGAATGAGGTTGTGAAATCCCGGATATTTTTCGCGTTTTCCGGGTAATTCCCATTCCGCAATTTTCGGGTAAATAATACCCGCGTCACCAACACGCGAGCCCTGAGGAATCTTACATCTCACGCGTTGAAATTCGTCAAGCGGCTCTAATAGTAAAATATAGAAACCATTTCCAAATACATGGATGGATGGTATGTTGATTAGCTTAGATACGACTGTATTAAGTAAAGGTAAATTTTAATTTTGTTAGACTTGCTAAAACTTGATAAAACCGATTTGCCAATTTTTAGTCTTGTAATATATTTTGTGGAAGACTAGGTACGGGATATATTATGTTCAGAAAAAGAAGTTAAGTGATACGAAGTTCACGGGTCATCCAGTTATTATTTTATTATCTGTATTTTTGAAGGCCAGTAAGTATTCAAATACTTACGTAGGTATATTGAGTTAACGACGCGTTACATCGTTGTTCCGCACTAACACACACTATTAAGACACATCTGAGGCCGCCCCATTGTCGTGATGTCAATTGTCAAGTAACATCGCTACGCCACCGTTCTTGTAAAAGGGGTGATAGACGTGCGAGTAAGCACGCGGACTTATGGCTCGACTCGACATATCTTAAGTATAATTTACACAGAGCCATTACTGGCTGCCAATAAGACTGGCAGCCAGTATTGGCTTGACATATGCCGCGTGTGAACAGTTTGGCCTGGCTTGAAAAACTGTTCACACGCGACATATACCAAGCCAATACTGGCTGCCAGTCTTATTGGCAGCCAGTACTGGAACATGCCAGAGCCTGGAACATGGTAGTCCAGTGTGAGCGATTCTCGTTTGTCACCGTCGTCGAGCCGAGTAAGTTCGCGAACTTAAAACCCGCGTGCTTTAAGTTTGTACGTCTATCAGGCCTTTAAGGCTGGATTTATATGCGTTCGCTCAAACGCGCGGTTTGGCGGCTGCACTACTGGCCCAAACCGCATAGATACACTTTAAGAATTTGTTCTTGTTTCGCCCAGGATCAACAAGACATGTTTAACTATTTCATTAACATCAACGCAACTAGTTGTTCGCAAATATTTAGCTACCATATACGTGATACGAACAATGTTATTATTAGTAGCTCCCATATATTACTCAAAGTTTGAACAATTTCACTAATCAACACTATCAAGTTAATATAGAGTTATGGTGACTGAAACTTTCAGTAATGAACTCTATCGTAAGGCATCTGAGAATGCCAATATTATATTACAACATACTAACTAAAACCGTGTTTCTATATCTCCCAAAATAATAGCGCATAGTCATAATTGCCTACATAAAAACGCTGTGGTCGTGATTGTGAACCGATTGAGATTGTCAGAAAACATAGATCTCTAGGCTTAACAATTGATGACAGATTTAAATGGACGGATCACATCAACTCGGTTTGCGACAAACTACGAGCAATGTTGGCTAAATTCAAAATTATAAAGAATAAGATACCGTACTCCACACTCCTAACACTGTATAAAGCGCTGGGTGAAGCAACAATATCTTATGGCCTAAGTAGCTATGGCAGGACATTTAAATCGCATCTCGATCTTATATACGGCCTACAATTACGTATCCTTAGAGCAATAGTGCCTGCAAAACTCAATACTGACAACTATAACGATCTTTTCACTAAAAGTCACGTATTGCCTATTCACGACAATGTGAAGTATATTTTATTAAAAGAAAATTATTTCGACAAACAATATCTAAATGAAATACATCACTATAAGAAAACTCGAAGTTCGTCTAAAATCAAATACTTCGTTCCGAGATATTGCAACCTTTACGGTAAGCAAAGGCTACATTTTCAGATACCAAAATTGATTAACGACCTACCTGACAACCTTAAAAAAGAATTACGAGAGAACAATATCAAGTATAAATTAAAAAACTACTATCTCTCCAAATTATCTTAATATAAAGTAATTAGATAAATTAAAAACTAAAAAATAACTATATTATAATATTAAAAAATATAAAATAAATCAATACATAAGTAATAATTAAAATATTAAAAGATAAAAATAATTATTCGCGAATCACCAACCGTGTGTTTTCAGCGAGCATAACTAGTTTCTTATCGCAGCGCGTCGTTGCACTGCACTGCTATGTATAAAAAAAATAGAAAGGATGAACCGAGCCATAACCTATGAAGTGTCGTGCCTTGGTTTACCATTTAAACGTCTAATATTAACTCGTTTTGTAATTTGCTGTATGGACGCTGTTAGGCATTCGTGTACTAACACACAAAAAAAAAGACGTATTGAGTTATCAATGCAATTATGCTCTTTAGATGATCTAGAACAAGACTGCATCCAAAATATAACAAAAAATATGGGTTAGGGCACTAATGCTTAACAAGCGACCACAATATATATATAATTCTTAATAAGTGAATATAAAATAGTATTTAATTGTCTAATTAGATTAAACATTACGTTATAGCCATAGTATTATTGTTTAAAAAAGAGCTGTCGAAGACGAATGGCAGTGTGCGGAAAAACCAGAAATGGTTTATGATACACTGCATTAGATTAAGTTTATGTTTGTATTTTCTTTATAGTTTAAAAATAAATAATAAAAAAATAATAATATAAATGTGAAAGTGTATCTGTCTGACTGTTACCTCTACTCTGTCTCTAACCTCTTCAAGCTTAAAAAATAATACTCTGAACCGATAATGCTGAAAGAATCATTGCCAAATTTGTATAGGAGCTGGACTCGACTTTTATTTTTGATGTCCCAAAATAAACTATGTAGGTATAGTTAGATTTGGTTGTTTTTATGCTCTAAAGTTTAGACATAATTCTCAAACGAAATTATGTTTAGAGTCTAAATATAATTCCGTTTGAGAATTATGTCTAAACAGCCACGAATTTTTAAAATAATTATTAACGTTTACAATTATTTTGAGGTTACTTAAGAACTACTTTTTTCCCGAGCGCGGTGTAGCCTACAAGTGTATATTCGGCGATCTCGTTTCTAATTATTTAAATTTTTCCTAGAGTATTACCCAAAAATAGAACGAATGCGAATGATCGCCGGCTGTCAGAACATAATTATGAAAGAGAACAACGAAACTAAAATATTGATTTTTTATGGCTATTTAAAGACACATTTCTAATGTTTTTCGATGCCTTAAAATATATGGGGATTTTTGCTACCAATGGCATATCGGGACGCCACCGTTCACCTGGTACTATTTGGCCATTTTTCTTTGCTATGGATATTGGATATGTTACGCTCAAAGACCGAAAACGCTCAGTGAGCGAAAAAATGGCTCACAACGCGTTGTGGTAATAGTAAAACAGCCACGACGCAAAATTCGCGTCGTGGCTCTAATGAAAACGGCCACGACGCGTTCTGGCAATCACAAAAAGACCATAACGCGAAATTCGTGTCGTGGCTGATATGCTATTCATTTTTCTTGATTTGTTCTTGATCGATTTAATCGTCCATAGGTATGGAAGATTATAATATATTTTGAATTATCACGCGTACTACAAAACATTTTTTCTTTTACTAAATCACTGCATAACGTGTAAATTATCATTATTATTTATAAAATATCCAGTTACTGTCCATACAGACAGACATTAATAATATTAGTACGGATAGTACGGAACTATCCAGGATATTTTATAATTAATAATAATGATAAACACGTTGTGCAGTGATTTAGTAAAAGAAAAAATATTTTGTAGTACGCAAGGTAATTCAAATTTGATCTTCCATGCCTATGGACGATTAATCAATCAAGAACAAATCAAGAAAAACGAATAGCATATCAGCCACGACACGAACGCGTCGTGGCCGTTTTAATTAGGGCCACGACGCGAATTTCGCGTCGTGGCTGTTTCACAGTGACCACAACGCGTTGTGAGCTATTTTTTCGCTCACTGAGCGATTTCGGTCTTTGAGCGTAACATATATACTTTGAGTCCCGGGAAAAGACATAGGATACTTTTTATCACGGAATAATGAACGGTTCTTGTGGGATAATCTTTCTAGGCAAAAATCAACGAGTAGTTCATAATATTTATTTCTACGGAATATAGTCGGTTTAATGGGCGACAAAAAGGTCGGTTTTCTAAGCGACATCGTTATAATAACCTAAACACTATGAATGTTGTTGTTAGTAATTATGTTTTTGTGGTCATTAACCATCGATCAATATGCAATCAGTGTCAATGACAATCTAGACACTGTGTCACGTTAATGAATTTTTTAAATTATTTCATACATGATTGATTATACCCTAGACATTCTAGTTTATCAATTTGCCATTCAATATCTTAGGACTGTGTCACATTGGCGAATGAAATGAATTCTAATTTGTGAATGAGTAGATTAAAATGGGCGACCATCGGGTCGCCCATTCATGCACTGATTGTAACTAAGTGTCTTATACTAGGTCATACTGTGCCTTGTTTATTCTGTTTTTTTTTATTAACATGATCATGTAATTAATAATATTAGCAACTATAGTTAGTAATAGCCAATAGGCGATGTTGGTTACTTATGACCCGTTTGAAAACCAATTTATCAGATTTGGAGAAATCTGACCTATATACATATTTGCTGTACTGAAGTTTATTTATTTATTTATTAACCAAAATAACATAAAAGATAAATTTTTATATACAGCAACAAAAAACCCTGACAGGTTGATCTTGTTGCTGGTTCACACTCCTTATATAAAACAAATTACAAGCTTCATAACCCTCCTGGCAGTCGGGTAAAAAATACTACTACAATTTTTAAAGAAATAAACATAAAAACCTACATTTTACAGTTTGTCAAGAAAGAGTAGACACAGTAACTACACAATTTTCTAAACGTAATCGTTAATCACGCTCAAAAGTTCTACCTTTCACATGTTTATCTCGATTTAGTAAGGTTTTCATATTTTTATGTTCCAAAATTGTGTCAGTACAGCTATTTATATAGTATTTTAATTGATAATAATTCACAATTTCACACAATACCTACCAGCCGAGCGCTCGGTGCGTACTGTAAAGGCTAATTCACAATAATGTCTACGATATGAACGCAGCTCTAAGTATAAAGAACATTATCATTGGCACAGCTCCAGACTCTACAATATGATGTTTTATGCCAATAAGTGGGTACTTTAGTCTTTATTATCAAGACGTTGCAACGTCACATATTATTTGTAAGACCAATGTTAGCATTTAAGGGTCAGTCATAACGAACCGAAACGTAACACGATGATGCTTGATAGCGATTTAAAATTGTTAAGGAGCACCTGTATAATGTTTTTCGGTCTCCATGATCAGCTATCAGCTCTCCATGATCAGCTATGATCAGCAGCTCATATTGTATTTTTTTAAGTGAATACCGTTTTACTTCGGTCTTCGACGTATGGCAAATGGCAATACAGTGAAATAAAATATTACATCGAAAAAGAATATGATAAAATGCTTATTGATCGCAATGTTCCAATTATTATTAGTCCAATTATTTTTTGCTCTGTCTTATTAGACAGAGCAAAAAATTTCAATAAAATAAAGACATGTCAAACGCAGTTATTGCGGTGAAAAATTGGAATAACATTTTTCTTTGACGAACGATAGATGAAGTAGCTCTGATGTTGAATTTATTTAGATTTCTCTACAAATGGAAAAATACGGTCAGCATTAAAAATGTTATAAAAGACTTGCAATCGCAAAGGTGTTTCTATTCTGTGGCCTTTCCACATTGGCCCAGAATAGTCCAAACTAGGAATTGCGAACGTGTGAAGGGGCTCATTTATCAGCCTTGCAATCATGGTAGCAATCATCATGGTATCTATCATCTATCATGGTCTATATTGTGTAGAAGAGCCTGAAGATTTCATGACTATTTTCGTGTGTGATCATGTTGAAATATTAATTTTTCTCTTGTATGGCATTTTTCCGAAAAAATGTTACTCAAGTACGACGCAAATTAATTTGGCGGAGTAGTTTCTTGGCACTGAGATTAGGTTTACTTTGCCAATGACCTTACAATTTAAGGGTCTCTTATTTTCAATTCAATATCATATTATCTTTAGAATGTTTTTATAATATGTAAAGCAAACCTAGAAACAGTTTATAAATAAGCTAGGTATACAGGGTTGTGTCTGCTATGTGAATTTTCTAATTTATTTAGGTATATATTAGCTTACGATTTGTTCAATTGACGTATTTTAGATCTCAGGGCAATGAGTTTCTAAAATACTAGAGAAGCAACGTCTTACAAACGATTCTCAGAAATGCGTAACCACTTGATAGTTCAAAAGACGATGTCAAAATCATTATGTCATTATGTTAGTCAGATATGCCTGCAGGCATCTTCGAAGTGGCAACGCGTTGCTGCCGTAAACTGCCAATCTAGTTACGTTAGTAACATAGAATATCATTGTCTCATCGATTAAGAGGCTGATACGTGATCGAAGCTGCTACGATACTATGCGCATATTAGTAAGACAAAAAACAAAACTCTGTCTCAAATAGAACCAAAGTTAAGATAGTTGTTCTTTTCACACGTTTAACTAAAACCTGTGTGTTCAAACGTGCTCCTTTTTTGTGCATTTTCTGCTGTAGCGTTTGTTAAAAACACGCGAGTTGAATCCGCGCGCGCCGAAAACGCGCACGTCTGAACGCGTCCTTATGGTTTTGACGCGACAACGTCTTATAATTCGATATGGGCTGCGCGCACGAAAAAACATGACGCAATATGTGGCGTTACCTCGCTCTGAGGCGTTCCATTTAAGGCTATGACGTTGTCACGTTCAACTATCGTCTGTAAACCGACTTTACAGACAACCGAGTTCGAGTCGAGTTCGAGTCGAGTTCGAGTCGAGTTCGAGTCGAGTTCGAGTCGAGTTCGAGTCGAGTTCGAGTCGAGTTCGAGTCGAGTTCGAGTCGAGTTCGAGTCGAGTTCGAGTCGAGTTCGAGTCGAGTTCGAGTCGAGTTCGAGTCGAGTTCGAGTCGAGTTCGAGTCGAGTTCGAGTCGAGTTCGAGTCGAGTTCGAGTCGAGTTCGAGTCGAGTTCGAGTCGAGTTCGAGTCGAGTTCGAGTCGAGTTCGAGTCGAGTTCGAGTCGAGTTCGAGTCGAGTTCGAGTCGAGTTCGAGTCGAGTTCGAGTCGAGTTCGAGTCGAGTTCGCGTCGAGTTCGAGTCGAGTTCGAGTCGAGTTCAAGTCGAGTTCGAGTCGAGTTCGAGTCCGAGTTCGACACAAAACACTACTCTCCAACCGTCTTTTTGGTAGAGTAGAAGGAAAAAAATGTTACCTGCCGCACTCCTGGAATATCCCGTGTGATATGCTGGTGATGCCGTCGTTCAGACGAATACCCTTCTTGCCCTCGAACCGCAGCAGAATGTGCTCGATGATCATGAATATTAGGAAGTACGGGTATGACTGGAAATAAAATATTATTAATTACTAGCTGTCCCGGTGAACTTCGTGTCACTTTAAAACCTTCCCTGGACTTTTACGAATATTTTAAGACTAAAATCAGCCCAATCGGTTCAGCCGTTTTCGAGTTTTAGCGCGACTAACACATTTGGAAATCCATTTTTATATATAAGATATAAGAAGAAGAAGATAGATTTAACATGAAATAATTATGAAAATATTTGGTCTAGGTCAGACTTGGGAATTTAGATAACTTATTTATATAAGGCCTGATGGCCTCATGTCACTTAGCAAAGTATTTTTTAAAAATATCGAATATAAATTGTCTAAATATATAATTATTGCAAACACTTACAATTTGTAGGCTTCAGGTTACAGAATTTTGATTACAAGTTTAAAATTGAGATAGTAAAAACACTATATTGAATTACTATTTAAACCATGATATTTTATAATTATACTTAGGGCCTGTTTCACCGCTTCCTGATAAGGCTATCCACCACTTAATTTGACAGATGGAGTATGGAAAATCTGTCAAATAACCCTATTGGGCACCTTATCAGGAAGCGGTGAAACAGGCCATTAGTCATAGAACAATAACCACAGCAAGTATTATTTGAAAAAGTTAAAATTCTGTATGTGGTTTTAAACACATTCTTTAATTCGATTAAAAATATTGTAAAACTATTAAAATATAATTAACTATAAATCATCATCATCATCATAATATTATGATCAGCCTATGTTCGTCCACTGCTAGATGTATGCCTCTCTCAATGAACGCCAAGATGACCGATCTCCGAATTGAGTATAAATATTAAAAAAAGCTTCTAATAATTATTGTATAGGTAGCTATAAAGTGAAGCGAGTACACCTTAAAATTAATTAACTTAATAATTATTATGGTAACAGTATGTAGCCTCGAGCCATATTTTGATCAACTGCGTAACTTTACGCAACAGTTCAATATAATACGTGTAATAGTTGACTGAGACAAAAATGCTAATTATTTGACTTTGTAACTACACAACTAGCATGTTATTAAGACAAGGTTTTGTGACGTTCAATTAATAAACAAAATATATTATCTATGCAGCAGGTATGTACTATCAGAGAATTTCATTCCTAGATGGCGGACCTAAGTAATTTGGTCACGACTCACGTTACGTCAAAAACATCCAACCGATCACAGCTAACATTGAATTGACATAATAGCCCAGTAGGGTTAGTTTAGCCGTGTATGGGAATCTGAAATTAATTATAGTCAGAAATTAAATTCAAAAACTCGACCAGCCACGACGTGTGGGTTAGCCGCCATATTGGTTTCAAGATCAAATCTTTTTTTAGACATATCTCCTTTATTTTATATTTTTTTACGAAAACATAAAATAAAGGAGTAAGAAATTGAAAATTTAATTTTCTACATTTTGAGTTCTTATAATTTTTATTGTAAAATCAATATTTACGGAGATAAATGCAAAAAACAAGTCAAAGTATAATTTCGCTTGTATGTCAATTATTATCGAATTTAGCGAAAATAATTGTAGAAACAAAGTTGTTGGTGATAGATCATTAAATTTTCTACAAATTTGATTCTCATGAATTTTTTTAGAAATCAATATTTAAGCTGCTACAACTGTGGCAAATGTACCAGGACCCAAGCGACTGGATAAAACTGAATGTTTCTGATTATGAATTAGACCTTTTAACAATTACGGCACAATCTACACCTGACTAATTATTAAAAATGGCCAAGTGCGAGTCGGACTCGCTCATGAAGGTTCCGTACCATTATAAGGCAAAGATAGACAAAAATTTGTGCTTTTTGTATGGGAGCCCCCCCTAAATATTTATTTTATTTTAATTTTATTATTAATTATTAAAGTATAAATACGATTAAATATTTTATGCACATTTTAACTGTCTAAGTGCTGCTATTTTTGATAACGAACAAAAAAGGCCACTAAAATCCTGTTTGTTATATAGGAGCCCCATCAAATATTAAATATAATATGTTTTTTAGTATTTGTTGTTATAGAAGGTAACAAAATATATAATATCTGAATATTTCAAGTCTCTATCTATCACAGTTCTTGAAGCCTGGAGACAGACAGACGGACAGACAGCGAAGTCTTAATTTTAATTGTGGTTAATGTAAAGAGCTACAAGTTTTTTTTTTTCTGTATATTTTTAACAATAATCGCGATACAGGTCGAACAGGTCGAAATTATACTTTGACTTGTTTTTTGCGGTTATTTCCTTAAATATTGATTTCACAATAAAAAGTATAAGGACAAAAGTTGTAGAAAATCAAATTTTCGACAAATTTGATCCTTATCATTAGCTTAAAAAAATAAAAAATAAAGGAGTTATAGCCAAAAAAAGATTGGACCTTCAAACCAATATGGTGGCTAACGCACACGTCGTGGCTGGTCGAGTTTTTGAATTTAAGCTATTTGTGACCTCCTCTAAACACTGATGCAAAAAAATTTCTGACTTTAATTAATTTAAAGAAAAATCTAACACTACTGGGCTAATAAGCCGACCAATTGACATGGGTCTGTCAACTGCCTATGAATCGATTTCCTCGATGGTACCATATATGGTGGTAAACAAAAAACATAACTACGTTTTGGGGTTAAAGCCAAAGTTGCTAAGTTAATCTTAAAGGTACAATTCCGTGCATCGCGATCGATCGCGGTCGCGCACGACCTACGATTGTCGTCACTCGTCGGCCGCTCGCGACCATAGTCAGCGTATGAAAATGTATGGCACCGCTTCCGAGGCCCGCGACTGACGCGCGCGGCCTACGACTGTCGTAAGCCGCGCGCGACCATGCCATATAACTTTGACACGGTCGCGCGGGGCCTACGACAGACGCGCGCGACCGACGACAGTCGTAGGCCCCGCGCGACCGTGTCAAAGTTATATGGCACGGTCGCGCGCGGCTTACGGCAGTCGTAGGCCGCGCGCGTCAGTCGCGGGCCTCGGAAGCGGTGCCACACATTTTCATACGCTGACTATGGTCGCGAGCGGCCGACGAGTGACGACAATCGTAGGTCGTGCGCGACCGCGATCGATCGCGATGCACGGAATTGTACCTTACGGAATTGTGCTAACTTCATCTATCATTGTAAAGATGGCTAGAGCTACCGTAGTTCCTTTATCTAGCCTTACAAAATGGAAATGGCACAGTTTTATTGACATTTTCATGTTGTATTCTATTCTCCGTTTAAAATTTACTGGCATAATATTATTTGCCCAGCAATTTGCTATTTACAGCACCATAATAGAATGTGTACGCATTAATATCTAAGTCATGGAATTGTTAGATAGTAAAGACAAACACTTGAATACACCTAACGCAAACAATTCTGCTGTATCTAGTATAAATGTTTACTAATCTATTTATAGCTGACATATGAATTGTTGAGTGAAATCGTCCATCAGGTTGATTGATGGAATACATTTAGCTTTTGTTTTCTAGCAATGAAGAAAGTTTTATTTCTTTTGTTATATGAAGGTATCCTATTTTATAAATTGAATAATAGCAATACTAATAGGTTATATGTTTGGTCTTATGACAAAATGTTATAACCGTAATATACTATTTTTTGCTTTCTTTTAAAAACAATTATTATTATTAAGGACAAACAATCTAACAATATCTATAGATATTGGTATAAAGAGGTAAACTTTGTTTGTTTGTTTAATTGTAATGAATAGGCTCAAAAACTACTGGACCGATTTTAAACATTCTTTCACCATTCGAAAGCTACATTATTTACGAGTAACATAGACAACTTTTTATTTTGGAAAAAATAGGGTTCCGTAAGATATTTGGGTTTTTCTGACACAAGGTGAAAAAAATCAACCAGAAAAGTTACTTATTTTGCGTACGCTGCCTAAACTATAAAAGATAGAACCATACAATGTTCTAAGTAAATGTAGATTTTTAAATAAAAAAATGGTTGTCGCGCCTCACTTGACATAGATATGTCAAATGAGACGCGACAACCATTTTTTTAATTTAAAAATCTTGATTTTTTTGGACTACATTTAAACGCATTTATTTTACTCATACTGATAATGCTTATAAAAATTTATTATTTCATCACTAAATTCAGTTTGTGTAGATAATATTTGGTATTAAAATGATTAAAATTGGACGTTTGGTTTAGAAGTTATGGTGAAATTAAAAATTGCGATGTACGCCCGTTTCGAAGTGGGCGCTACTAAGGCGGGGTGCGCAGTAGCGAAGATTATGACCGGCCCTGCAGCTGGTGAATTACCTCATATACCAAGAATACCAATGATCCCTACTGATTTACCTATACCCTGCAAAATTCTCCAATTTCCTGTGAGACGTAGCTTTTGCGGCGGTACAGACCAATGCGGGCCAAGGGTAGTCCTTGCAAAACTTTTTGTTTTGACGTAAAATGAGGTAACATTAATGCGAATAAACAACGTTTTTTGTTCGATTCAGTCTTTATCTATATTCTATACTTATAAAATTACATGTCCTGATTGACTGACTGACTGACTGACTGACTGATTCATCATCGCTGAGCAAAAACTGTTAAAGTTACAGCCACGAAATTTGGTGAGTAGGGTCGTTTTATTAAGTAGACACCCACTAAGGAAGGAATTTTGAAAATTTTACCTCGAAGGGGTGAAATAGGGGTTGAAAGTTTGAATGAAAGTCCGTCATTTCTTAAGTTAAAAACATGAAACTTTATTTTTGGGTTACTGATTAAAAATGAGTGGATACGTATATAAGCGTTTTTTGGAAATTCTACCCCCAAGGGGGTGAAATAGGGGTTGAAAATTTGAATGAAAGCCCGTTATTTCTTGAGTTAAAAACATAAAATTTCATTGACGTTTGCTTAAATAAGGTCCTGTTTTTACCCTTTGTATAAGGAACCACAAAAAGGGGGAAACTATCCATCTTTGTTATAATACTATGTTAACGCGGACGAAGTCGCGGGCAACAGCTAGTCCTTAATAAAGATATTGTGAGATTGTTTTTCCTTATTCTACTTTTTAGATGAATTCTTAAATTATTATTTTGGCAGTGATCAAACAATCTAATAAATAAAATTCTCGTGTCACAGTGTTGTGCGCGGACTCCTCCGACACGGC